>OZ020578.1:677699-1352898 GCA_963971525.1 Cephus spinipes | reverse complement strand
ATAATCGGCAATAATTTTGCACACAGTGTAGATCCGCACGCGTGCCTATGCGTACACCTCAGCCAAAGTGCATTCACGCCCTGTTAATGCAAGATTTAATGCTGCGTAATTCATGTGATTTTGCTATTTCATTTTTTTCATAGTCAAACAGACCAAGACGCCCGAGTTGCGCATTGCGCGGCGCGTTACTCGGCCAGTCGGCTTCAGTCTCCACGCTGGCCGATTCGCCGTGAAACTTACCGTCATCCCACAGGCCAGAGTGATCCCACGTCCGCAATACGTATTCGGCACGATGTCGCCATATCCGACGCAGAGAAAGGTGATCGCTATCAGCCACATGGAGTTCAGGAGGTTCTCGTGTTCGGGGTCGTGGAACCTGCAGGCGGAGACAGAGCACCGGTGCACACACGACAACATCGAACACACCGGACAACATCGACGCGTTTGCTGGATCCTTTGATTTCTGAGCTGAGATTTCTAAGGCTTCTAAGCTACCGACTCGGTTCGTTCAGTAAGGCAATTCCCATTGACAATTTATAGAATTAATTTCATTTCTCCCGCGTAACTTTTTCGCCTCGTTTCTCTTCTTTTACTATTTCGCTAGTCGTCCGTAAATTTTCGTGTCTCTTGTTGACGCCCACTGGCATCGAAAGCTTCATCCGTCAATTGGAAATTGCCTTTCTGCCGATCGATCAGTACCCCATGTAACTTTCTTATCTTTCGAATTGCTCCTTCTGCCGGATACTCCTCGTGCCGTCTCTTTTGGAACGACGCCTACGGTTATCCGCATCCCTCTTCCGGATTTGCTTTCAACCTCTATACCCATTGGCCGAATTATTAAATTCCACGCAGCTCTGCCATGTTTACGTCTTTTGCGACACAAACTTTTTACCGAGTTTTCCCTCTGCCGAACTTTTTGACATTTTCAAGCACGTTCGGCTTGTCTTGTCTTTGCTGTAAATAGGGATCGCGGCTCGTGTAAATGGTGGAAACAAAAATTGACCCTGATAAACTTTTTTTCTTTGGCAAAGATTATAAACTAATTGGTGCAAATTTAATTTTTACTCCATTTTTTTAATTTGTTCTATATCCGTCAGGCTTGTATGCTTATACGTATATATATGTATATTTTACATACATAACTTTGTATGACTTCAAACTAATTTGGAATATAACTGAAACTATGTTCAAGCTGTTTTGCAATTATGCATACGTTTCGAGCATGTGTTTTGCATGATAAGGGAATTAAGTTATTTGGACTGATTAATCAATGTGGTGAATTTCAAAGTGACATAAATTACCACGTGTATCCTTGAGATAAAAGTTACATGGGGTTTCAATGACAATAATATTTTTATCTCACAATATTTCCAATCAAAAACCTATTACCAATCACGAATTCGCCACTGAATAAAACAATTTCTACAAATCAATTTATGAAAATTCATAAATATTTAATTTTAAATTGCGATAACGTGTATATTTACACATTTTCTTTTTCTTGCCCCGAACACGAAATATACCCAAAAAATTATGATGGATGATCAAAATACGTGTAATAAGCAAAAATTTAATTGCACTTAAATGCATTGTGCATCGCCGGTGCATCATAAGGATTTTACATGGCGTCCCATTAAGATCTTCAGGTTCAAATTCATCATAATTTATTTAACGGATGCAGCCATTAGTACCAGTACATTGCAGCGGTGAACAGTCCTGCCTTAAATTGGCTGAAACGTGGTAATGAGGTAAACGTTGCATAATGCATCAACGACACGACGACCATAAGTCGGTTGTATATCAAGACTGGATAGCTGCTATTATATAAATACGAGATCAGAATTTTACCGTCGAAGGATAAGCTAGATATCGATGTAAGTAGACGCCATCGTAACGTCGCGACGCTGCTTATGCAACTGACTGTCTTTATCGCGTAACATGTTCCGTTCGGAGGAAAAAAGAACAAGCGGAGCGTCGAGGAGAAGCGATAAAAAAATTTTGTGTCGAAACAAAAAAATTGTATCAGCTGACCAATCCAAAGACAGAATTTGGAACAATAGGGTTTTCGATTTTGATTTTATTTTCCTACGGTTTATTGTTGCACGGAAATATGGCGGATGACTTGTCACGGTTCAGACGTATTGTTGCGCATACTTGTATGGATATTTTATTGTATGCAAAAATGGATCCTGGAGAGCAGCGTCGCGACGCCGTGCATCTCTTTCCTGTTCCGCGACGTCCTTTATGGAAATTCTCTCGAATGGATTTGCCTTGCCCGAGTTGTACGGGTTCTATGCAGCTTCGGGGCGAGAGCAATATGCAGATTTTGTGCATCGATACGGAATGCATCGTTGCACAAAGCAATACTATGAATACGTACTGGTAAGCTATTGGTTGGTCGTTACAGCGCATACAAAAAGTGGATTTGGCAAAGCCGTAGTAATAAAATTTTGTGTGCACGGAAAATTGCGAAATTCTGATAATATTTTTGTTGTTGGTAATAATTATTTTTATTAATTTTTTTGCAATCTATTAATTTTTTTACTGATTTTTTTTTAAATTTATCTTCCCAGGTAATATCTCCAAGGAAATGTCAAGAGTATTTTTAAAAAATAATGCATTGGTAGAGATCACGTTATCGCAATTTAAAATTTGGATTATGTAATCCTGATCTGATGAATTATTTTTATTAAATTATACATGTGTAATATAGAATAGAAACATGTATAACATAGAAACGACGAACAGTAAAAAATTGTAGTAAATTACGAGGAGGCGGATGGAGGCAAGATGATGCTTTGCGTTAAATTGACAATTAACAAAACAAGCACATAACCACACCGACACATTACCGTATATTTTGGCACTGAGGCATCCATAAAGTAATTTCGAAAATAATTTTCCATAAAATATTACACTTTTATTTAACGAAGAAAAAGAAAATGAATTTCGTGCGAGTATCAGGATACCTTAGAAAATATATGTCTGCAATTTTAATTTTTTTGTAATTTACTAACCAATATTTTTCTCAGCTTGCATACACAGCATTGCGATATTTATGATATTTACCAAATAATCAATCATGTCTAATTATCATTTCTTTCTTATCAGATAATCATGATATGTCATAGTAAGTACAGCTGAATTGTAAAATTCATCAATTACCTTATGCCTGCCTCTAAGCAAAGTGATTATTATGATGGAATATTTTTTTGTCAAAAAAAAATTCTTAGTGTTAATTTAACAACAACGTACAATTAATTAAGTGTGACGTATGTAGGTAGCCGAAACACGCAACGAGTATTTTACATAGAAAACGTCAAGGGATGGGGGAAACATTATCAATCAGGCAACATTGAATAATTAATTTTTTGCAATAAATTACAGGTTCACGTAAAGTGTTGGTGGGATTACGTAATTAATGAATATGTACACGAAGGACCAAGGAGGGTTCATATGTTCGGTCGATTAAGGTCGAGAATTGATTTAAGTGATTTTGTCCCTGTATAATTTTTAACTGTTAACGTCCGACCATATACGTAGATATTCACATACGTTTACTCGAATCACATAAATTTTTAATATTATGCACGTTGAACAGCATATGTGATAGAAATCGATTATGCGAACGAATCAATGTCAGGGTTGAAAAAGTAATGAATAATAAATATTTTTTATCACGATGTCATCCATGTGTACAATATTTATATGTATGTGGATTCTCGCAGTGCATATGTGGCACATGTCACGAGATACCATTACGAAATGATAACGAATAATTTTTTTTGCGAATTTCCCCTAAATTAATTTACGTATTGTGAGAATGATAGAATGAAATTTCGCGTGTGTTTGTGTAGTATTTCAATTTTTTTTCAATAGCGACTGTGATTGAGGGAATCCTGTTTTTTTCATTTTTTTTTTCTATTTCGTCTGGTCAGGCTCAACAAATCGTTTTTTGTTGTTCTGCCGAAATTGATTTGCAATACCGTCCCGTTAGAATGCTGAAAGCTGAAGTTCGAAATGTTTTAAGAAGGTCCATTTATACACGTAAACAATTAGGTCATTGAACTTGTTCGACTTGTATAAGGGATAGCAGTGAGAGATTACGTAAGAGTGATAAATTTTCGAAAAACTTTTTTACTGTAATCTAAAAAAATGTACGTGACGATGCCTATGGTTGATGTAGTTTACAAATATTATGGTGATGTATTGTTATTATCCCTTTTGTTTTTTTCATGATATTTAACGGATTTACTGTTATGTGTTGTATACGTAAGAGAAAACTATTCCCGTTTATTTGAAAGCGTGAGAGGTTACAGTCCGAAATAGCTATTCGAGGCACGAACCAGACGAAATGATAAGGTGGAGAAAAAATTTGAGACGAGACGAGTAATAGGAGAATACATCGTTAAGTACAAAAATGTACATTTTTTTCCCTGTATACAGAGACTACGTGAGAAAGCAGGATATTATTGTTGTAAACAA
This sequence comes from Cephus spinipes, assembly GCA_963971525.1. Taxonomy (NCBI): domain Eukaryota; kingdom Metazoa; phylum Arthropoda; class Insecta; order Hymenoptera; family Cephidae; genus Cephus; species Cephus spinipes. Next base: position 1,348,413 of record OZ020578.1, on the reverse strand, counting down.
AAGTAATTTAAAAAATCACAATTGCATGTACAACAGTGAAATTTTGAAGGTTAAAAATCAGTTTGTGGTATATGTGATTCAAATTGGTAGGAATCCTGTGACAATTGTTTTAAATGAATAAAAATATTTTGAAAAAACAAAAAATTTCGAAAAACGTGGCATAAAAGCATAGGATAACGTAAGCACAAGCTTTTACATGATGTTCACGTTGTCAACAGTGAGATCATTATTGTTCATTGCTCAGAAGTAATTATTGCAATTTTTTTTGGATTGGATGATCAAAAAGATATGATAATCAAGATTTTACTATATACGTGTATACGTATATTTGATTGAGATGAATTTTTTATTGAGAATCTGTACTATGCTATTAACAGGTATGCTTGATGCTGTGGTGAGATTATGAAATTCAAGTCGAGCATACTATAGCCGAGTAAATTTATTTTTTCAAATTTGAAATTGCTTTACGTCCTACTACAGGCAGTTTCCGAAGTTAGGCCGTTGGAAGAGATCTTGATGATATTTTTCCAGAACTATGGACTTTATAAGAAGTTACAAGAGTGATTTGCAAATTTTCGCGAGAACAGTCAGCTGTTTGCGCGGAGACGATTTTTCATTGTTCAGCATAAATGTCATTAGTCACGACTAACGTAGCCAAAAACCTATAAAATTATACAGAATGTTTTACGGAGTTATTAATGACAACGTTAAACGCTGCATAACGTTCTACGTACGTAATGGACGGTGCCATTGGGTAATAAAAAAAAGAATTTTCAAAAATATTTTCGTAGGGCGTACAAAATTTTTTTTTTTAATTTAGTCGATCGAAAAATCAATGCTTACAAGCGGCACGTCTGTGCGTTTTTCAAGCGAAGATACCGAATATACAGTTTTACACGTAAGCGATACAGCATAGAAAATCGATAATACTCCTGTGCATACGTTCATTTTTGTACGACGCTATTTATATTTTAACGGAGCGACGTTTCCTTCATAAATAATTCTCACTGTGCAAAGATGTCGAGAAGGATTGGCGGCGGTCGATGAGATGGTACTTGAGGTATAAAAACAACCTTGTTGGCCTGCACTTCTTTGTGCGCCGTAAATAGGCCGTCGAAATAAGAAGGTACAAAAACAACAACAAAATTGTACAGATCGATTAACTCATTTTTAGGTTATTTTTATGGTTCATGCTATGATTTGGTGGTTGCCAATTTTTATAATTTTTTTTACGTTATTTCAGAGTCACTTTTGTAACAAAGAACATTGTCACTGTTGGATTTGAGTTTGCGTCAGGTCTGGATCGTAGGATGAAATTATTGAAAAATAATATTATCGACTTACGAATGACAGGAAGAAATTTTTGTCGTGACGTATTAAAAAAAAAAAATTTCTTCGTGACCCCGAACACACGGGCTCTCCTCGTCCTTACGTAAAGGTTCGTTTCACTTTTGTTTCTGTTAAATACCATATAAATGTACATTAAGTGGAAATAAATTGCAATGCTCGGGTCGGGGCTATTCGTACACCAAAATGTTGTTGACAAGCTTAATAAATTCATGTTACATATAGAAATCACAGGATTGTCGATTACGACGTGGAGTAGATTTTCGTGACACCCGGTATATCACTATGATTATGTTGCGCAACAAAAATGGCAAACACGGTCGAAATTCTATCGTCTCAACGACAAATACAAATTATTGTTTAGCGATTAAAAACAATTGTTTCTCCTTCCCACATATAGTGTCCTAGTACAGTACACACAAGACAAAAAATTCATTCATTTCAAAAGCAACCGCTTAGTAGGAGCTGTATGGCATATCCCGATATATACCGGGTAGACTTTATTTCTTTTGCAAAATTCTTAATTTAAACTTATCCGAGACTTCATATATTGTCCGTAAAGAAAATGCAGTGCAACGCATCGAGCCCCATAGAAAATTGCATTCCGATGCACCTCGTTGCATTACCATTGCAATACCCGTTGCATTATTAACGGTAGAATAGAGTTTTCCGAACTTTATTTTTTTTTTCGAATTTTCTTTCTCTCGTCGCCCCACCGTGACCGAGCTGCTTCTTTGTCTTTCTTTTACTTCGGTTCGATCTCTCCCACTTCCACGTCGCGTTCAATAATAGGTTCGTGTGTCGAACACACGGTGCGCCGAACGTTTCGCGAATTTCTTTTCGATCGACAGAAACAAAAAGACTTCAGACATAATACGGAAACTGAGTCGAACCATTCGTCATCTTATGGTACAGCTGGCTTTTTTTTTTCCTTTTATTTTTTTCTTATGAGATTTATATATGTATAGTACGGTGTGTCTGGTAAAGAAGATGAGACAGTTTAGAAAGGAGAGATTTTTCTTTGTTCTCCACTTTCTCCTGAGCGTCATTTCTTTTTCTCACCGTAAATCCATTATCCCTCCCCTCCCAAAACTTTTTCCACGGTCTCGAAAGACACGAAAAATTACTGAAACCCGAGAAGCTGCATTGACTATTGAATTTTCTTGTAAGTTCATCTTTTCTTTTTTATATTTTCTTTCTTTCCTCGCTCCTTTCTCGTTCGACCAAATGTCGACCTAGAAAATGCTTAGGAAAAGCTCTATCAACTTGTCGATGTGTTCGTAGTAGCAACTGCAGTTGCAATTCCAGATTGTATTTGTTCCTTTTGAATGTGCTCGCAGTTGCGTTGCCTTTATTGCAAAAGTATCGAAATCGGGCGTCGAGTTAATATTCGCAATTACGTTACGGAGAGTCTAGGGCAGAAATTCGCGGCATTTAATTTTGCCTCTTGCCAAGGAATTTGCGAATTTCGCGAATCTGGTTTCGGTGCTCATTGATATTTAAAATATTAAAAATAATTGGCATTCGCTCGAGCAGCAAAATTTATTGCAGCCTCTATCGGTAAATGCAACTCTACAGCTGCGGCTGCAGTAGATCCCACTTCGTGGAATTGCATGCACTTTCGGTATCACATTGAAATTGCTTGCCACGTGTAATGAACATACTTCATATTCAAGATATTATTATTTTTTTTTTTAAACACTCGATTCCCTCGAGAAATATATGCATGCATATTTATAATAAAGTTTTGGCTTCTTTTCTTTTCTCTTTTTATTTTCGATAGAATTTCGACCGTATCGACGCAAGTATCAATACGTACTGTATATGTTGTTCTGTAACTCATACAGCATAATTAAACACATATTCATGCACTATAATGTGTATAATAAATGTCAATGATGTATCGAGTATACACGTAAACTACGGGTCTTTGGTTAAAAAAATGATTAATCATAATGACAATAAAATTAATAATAACAATGAAACAACCGTAATAAAAAAAATAAACACTGAAGCCTGATTAATTTTAGCAATTAATTTGCGTCGTCGGATTAGGTATGTACGAAAGTTTAAGGAAAAGGTAAAGAATTTTTTTAAATTATCGAGACTTTTTTTTTTTGAAAAAATTACAATAATCGAATTACGAATAACGAGAAGCATGGAAATATTTGTTTAATTTTAATTAACTACGGAAAATTCAAACAGAGATTATATCGAGGGATCGTATGTTAAAGTTGCTGAGGGGGGTGGTGGGGTGACTGTACACGGTTTATTCAGAACCACCGAACCACCTGAATGTGGTTCCACTGTGGGAACTAATAGAAATCACACACATTTTCAGGTGTGTCAATAGTACTGATTAATCGTATTGACTTTAATCAAGGGAAAGGCACTTTCTCGTGATAAGAATGCGTTTGTGCTGATGGTATTTCGATGCAAGTTGCGTGCGAAATTTTCGCTTGCAAATCGAATGGAAATACGCACGAGCGGCGAGTCAGGCCTTTGCGTGATTTTTTTCAAATCGAAACCCGGAAACGCGATAATTTGATATAATTGGAGATAACCACGTCCTGGGTATAACGTTATCGCATAAAAATAGGATTAAAGTATCTCGTTATAAGATAATTGAATAATTCGAGATTAATTATATTAAAATATAAATTGAAATTATCAGCATGGTAAAACTGCATATAGTATGCAAGTGAACTGATAGTAGTGTGGAATTTCTGTTATAATTAAATTATATATTTAATTAGTGAGAATTTCACAAGAATGCCACTGGCGTCTAGGTAAAAACGTATGCACGTGTTATCTTGCAGAATGTAGATTAAATTTTTTTGGTATAAAAAATTTTTCAGGTGAAAGAAAAAATTCCGAATGTCTTCGGTGTTGCAGTCGCGCAGTGAATGGAATTGCGATTTGTTTCTAGGAAAATGCATTTTGGATGCAGTCGCCCGGAGATACGAAGGACGTCATTCGAAATGGCAGAAATGGCTTTACCGTGTAGTAGTACGGATGCAAAAAAAAGTAGCGCAGTCGTTTCTTAGAATCGAGAAAATGCTCGCAACTGTTGAAAGAGAAAAGAAAAATAAATATGAAAAAAGATAAAGGGAAGCCCTACTACCAGTTTCTCCGCCATTCTCGCCTTTGAACATACAGCAACTGGTTTTGCGAGGTTTTGAGCTCTCGAAGTGCCGACTTGTTGCTTTTGTAGCGAGCAATCACTTCGGTGCTGGAAATTGGCTTTGAAACACCTTTTGTATTCTGTTGTCTTTGTTCCAGCCCCGGCAGCTGTACAGGAATTCGTACTTAACTTCCTATTATGTCAAAGCGAATAAGAAATTGCGAATAAAATTATATCGCGAAAAATCAATTTTACTGTTTATACTCATATATCATGGGTACTGCTGATAACGTCTGTTATCAGTCGCTGCACTATGCACGCAGTTCTCGTGGTGCAACGAACAACCCTGAACTTTAACGAACCGATAGAAATCGCTATGATTTCACGTGACTCTTCTGCACGTATTCGCGTTCAGCTTCGCAATTGCTACTTGTAATTTTTCATATGGCAAATTCGCGATATTCGCCAACCGCTTGGTCATCGGATGTCACGTAATTAGAAATTTCATCTGCAGATGCACGGCCACGTGGTGGCATTTGCAAAAATAGATACGATGACTTTTGCGAATCCCTTTGATGTGAACCAGACGATTTTTGAAATAAAAATAAAAATTAAAAAAAATTTTTTTCCACAAACTTTACTGCTTTTATACGCTTTGATCTGCGACTGGAATTTACGTCGAGAAAAGAATACTGGCTATGATTCGTTTTTGAAAAATTCATCACTAATGTAATCTTACGTTATGTCCGGTGCTCACGTGTGCTACTAGCTGTACTGTGTGTTTTGTATAAATTATATCGGGTGTCACGTGCACGCCTGCATCATACTGCGATTTTGTGTGGAAAATTCACGAGTCATATTTTTATCTGCTTACACTTTTATGCGCTAGGGAATTTTTATGAAGCGGAGTAGCTTCTTATGTGTTACGTATATACGTGCATGTACGTATAAGGAACTCCAGAAGCGTCTACCTTATTTCATATACCGTGTACATAGGAATAGGAAATCCTGCGGTATCCAATGCCAACGGGAAAGTTTGAAGCATCACGCTGATATATATATTATTTATAGCAGCAAAAAGATTCTGAAGTAACACGCATTGGAAAATCCCATCGTTGGCCAGTTTCATTCAAGGACTTCGATGCTGATATCTTAAATAGATGAAAGAAATGAGATGAAAAAAAAAACAGTCCAGAGTCCTTCGGTTCTGGATTAGGACATGTTATTACATTGCTAGGCAGGGGGCGTAGTTGAATAGTAGGATTGAACAGTCCTTTTTGGTGGAACCCAAGGGAGTTGTAATTCTCAGTTCGTGAAATACTGCAGAGGGGTGGAACCGTAGTACTGAATCTTTGGTTATTTCAGCATGTGCTATATATGGTGTACGAGTATAGTGCAAATATTACGCATGGAAAAAAATTGCAAATTATATATTCAGTTTACTTTGTAAAATTGTATAGAATAATTATAGATAAAAAATTTCTCGAGACACACGCGTGTTCCAAAAAAAAAAAAAAAAAAAAAAAGTACATAAACTGATGTGAAAATTTTTTTTGTAAAAAGCAACGATAAAACAGGATAAAATTTGCACAGCGTATTTCAAAATTCACGTTGTGCCTTTTGCACCCCTTTTCGCCCCTGAGACGTTCTTTTCTCTCTCTCGGTCTTTCGCGAATTTTTTTTTTTTTTTTTCCTCGAAAGGCGCCGAGGTTCCGCCAATGACGCAAAAGGCTTTGATAAATTTATGAGAGAAAACGTGCCTCACTCGACTAACTTTGCCATTTTCGATGCAAGTCACAATTTCCCAGGAACGTAGTAATCGCGAATTCGAGTAGCGCGACAGAGCCATTATTTTTGCAAATATGACGTGCAAATGGGTGCGACAAAAAAATATAAAAAAAAGTTCAATAATCCGTAGCAAAAAAAGAAGAAAGAAAAAAAATGGTATACCGATATTCGTTTCCCATTGTTGAAACCACAATACGAAAATTAGCTTTTGCAAATAATTGCAAAATCTTCCAAATGACCTTTATTATGAAATACAAAGACAGGGAACATCGATCGATGCCGGATAATTATCAATGTTGTAAACAGAACAATGAACAGCGAGGAAAAAAGAAAACCTGTAGAGCGAACAATGCTGACAACCTTAGGCCAACAATGGGGGCGGATGAAGATAGGAGTGGTTTCTAGTGCAGAAGAGATATTACTATTACGGAGGGTTTTGCTTATAAATGAGTATATGTATATATATATATACACGGTATATGTCATATATATATATATATATATAACCTAACCTACCATACAGTACATAGGAGGGCGACACTCGAAGCACGCAAGTCACGTGCGTAGATAGTTCGCTGTGAGTCAAACGAAATGACGTGTGGGTTGGTAGGCCTGAAGAAGCCACCCGTGAAACCCTGCGACATTCACCCTAGATAATACAAATTTTGCACATTGGAGCCTCCCTCTGCCCGACTTCAAAGAAATTTTATTCACCATCCGGAAATCCAGTTGGATCGTTGCGGGATAAATGAAATTACGCGGAAGAAATGAAATTTCAAATTGACGTGTAATTCCCGCCCTTTTTTTTATCGCGTCAATGCCTACAAGTAAGTGGATCCTTTATCCTTGGAAGCTGACAAGTGTCTCTTTTTTTGTAAGGGAAATTGGAAAAGTTGGGTAATTTTGGGGAGAGTTTAATTGTTATTAATTTTGCACGGCAAGAAGGGTTTTTTGAATTTTCGAAATTTTTCTATTAGCACAAGGCTACCAGTAGATTCGGATTTTAATTGAATATAAAGTTTGTTATTACATATGTAAAATTTTGGTAGCCAGACTTGACGTAAACTGCAGTTTAACTTGACGTTAATCAAATTCGAAATTCCCGCCATACTCTATACGTATAAGTAATCGCTTAAAGCTTTACTAAAATCTCCGCCAAGTTTGAAACTCGTCATAGAATTAGTATTCTACGGTGGAGCGAGTTAGTTACTTGAGAGTTTCTCATGGCAGTACGTATTCCAAGATATCGCGGCGCCGTGTCAGACATTATACAGTAATTTAACTCGATTGAAGAGAAGTACCTTGGTGAGATAAGCTAGAATATTTCTAGAGATGAAAGTAATCGTTCTACTACGACCTTCAGATAGAACAACCCACCGAGGTTAACGGGTTTTCCCTTTTTTAATTTTTTTGAATAAATTTTGAAAGTTCACTTTTCAAAAAATTTATTATCATTATAACCTACATACCAATCACTATAAAGAATTAACTACGTAAGACCGGTGTTGCTATAAAATTTATTTTTTTGACATACAGATTCCCCGATTTTCCATTTGATTATTTCCGAAATTGATTTTCTGACCACTTTTCTGCTGACCATCCGAAGTACGTCCCGAATAGAGTAGCGAATTTTATGAATGACTTTACGACGTGGCTGAGCATCCTCGTGATAAAAATATCGTTTATACAGAATCAAAAAGTCGATTATACGATTTAACAAAATTATAAAAATAATTTCTACAGTGACTTTTTAAATTTTAATAATCATTTACCTACTATATAAATTCGCACAGCAACAAGACGAACAACCCCATTTTAATTGAACCCACACACTAGAATCTACAAGACACGTGTCTTCATTTCGCGATACTCGACACGCTTATTAATGACAACGACTTGTTCGCCCGAGTCTGTCTACAGGAACACAGCTTCTCCCTCGAGTAAATGAGATCGGCTTGAAAGCCATTGTTCCGCAGAATGCCAACAGTATGATAAGGTTGATATTAAGTAATTACGACGCCTGCGAAGTACGTGAAGACTAGAAGGGGAAAATGATGCTCAAAGAATTCTTTGTTCCGTGCTGGTTTATCCATCCCATTCGTCTTATTAATATTTTCATTGATTAATTTCAAAGAGGTCACCCTTTATCTTTCAGCATAATGTGTAATCCTGTAGTTGATAATGAAAAAAAAATACGATATGTCGATGACCATTTTTTTTATGTGGAAAAAATTTGAAAATTAATTTTTTTTTGTTTTATTCAATATGCACCGATGCAATTCTTTTTATGCACTTTTATATGCAGATATATTCATATTCCGATTTACAGGCTGCATCCTTAATTTTCTCTGAGAGTGTGTCGTCATTGTCGGAGGGTCAGTCAAAACAGGGGTTGCTATGAAACTGCTCAACCCTTAACGGCAAGTCCATTTAGCTCTACGTGCTTTTAATGCACATATACGTATGTATGGTAATTAAGTACCAAGCTTCATTAAACTGGGTGGAACAGGTGGGTGGGCTAAGTGGGAAAAACATTTACTGCCGTAAGAATTGCGCCGGTGTGAGTTTAAAGAGGATCGTGAATTCACTTGAGCACCCGTTATGTAGTTATGCGGGAAATTTGCACGCGACAACATCGTATATTTAAGTAACCCTTGAAGAAAGAATTAGTATTAAAAGAATTTTGTATAAGTTTTACCAGCAATTGAAATGACAAAGGTTAAAAAAATTTTTTTAATAAAACGGGGGAGTTTCTAAAAAAAATAAAAATAATGACGCGGATGATAAGATGACATATTGCGCTTTGTGATGTTGTGTAACGTGACTTTCTTGACTCAACACCGAGAGCGGAAAATCCGAGGACTAACCTACGTTACCTTCGGCCGTCCACCCTTCGGTCATGCAGCCGCAAGACAGGCGGGCGCCAGCCGATTCCTTTTTCCATCGGGAATTTACGAGCCGGTGTGACCTGGAAGTTGGGGTGGAACAGGCCCAACTCCACCGAAACGAGAGCTCTGACGGAACTTATCGGATAACGCGATAACTTAACGAATCCTGTCGATTTTTGGGGACGCGTAAAATCGAGACACGCAACCGTAGGTGCTGATCTTTGGGGTCGCGTAAAATCAGCAAACCAGCAAAAGAGTCAGGCAAATAGTGCGAGATACAGAGAGCAACGGATCGAGAACGTAGCAGAACGAATCGGAGCTGTAAAATCGGAATCCCTTCACCAATTAATAAATTGGGAGACTCACCGGAGCTGGTGCAGCTGATCCGAGAAGGCCGAGAACTATATCCAAAGGACGCTTGGATGGGCACTGCACTAGGGCACGACACTGAACCTCGGGAACACTCACAGGAAATCCATAGAATTTCCTGGATATCGCGAAAGCAACGCGAGAACTACACGAGTGAGAACTTTCTATACCGTATCTAAACACAGCTAGAAAAACTGTAAACAAAGAGCCCGGGAGCGCGAGCCAGTTCGTGACACCCCGGTCGGTGCCCCGAGACAGACTGCTCTGACAAAATAAACAAATTCGAGAACTAATAATTCTGATCATCTGATTGGTCGAGATCCTTATAGCCGATAACTCTTCCCTTTCCCTCAGGTCGTCCCTTTGAACCAAATCGAGAGCGTTCCTTCTCTTCGAAACCGAAATCTTCCGAGAGCACTGGCATTACTATACGAATCAACCCGAGAGCGCAGCTTCTGAGCAGGGTGGCGACCCGAAAAGAACTAGAAACCTAGAACGTTATCTGTATCGGTAGCCCTGTGACCGTGAATCGAAAAATCACGTCACAGTTGTTATACTAATTTATCAGTGAAACAACCCCCTTGTATAAGGATCTTGATAACAGAAAAATATTTCATTTGTCATGTATAGTGTTTCCTGAATATTCATACATTTTCCTAAGGGTGCTCTCACAACGCTAAAATGCAACACTCCTACGTGATTCAGTGTCGCGATCCTTTATCACCGTGATATATGTGTACACCCTGTATATGACACGAGGAAGAGCATCCACGTCTCAAGACACTTTGCGCTACGGTAAACGACGTGTTCTCGAGAAAATGAAAGATTTTTCTTAAGAAAAAAAAACATAAAACAAAAAAGAATTAGAAAAAGTCCTAAAAAAATAATGCACGTTTCACAATGTGCATCTCGACCCTCTCGACACCCTGTAGAAACATCTGTCCCTACTTCATGCATATACGCGACCGTAGACTAGACACGCCGTAAATTAAAAGCGTGGCGGAAAAATTTAACCCAAAAAATAGAAAAAAAAACGTTCGAGCGTTTAATTCGCCAAATTTACCATCTCTAGCCATGGCGTTGAAAATGACTATGCAAAAGAGTGTAATTGAAGGTATATACATATTTTTTGAAAAACAAAAAAATTACATCCCAAAACATCCCTTGTAATTTATACGTAAAATCTAACCTCCAAAGGATTTCGTGGGATTACGTGCATTTGAATTTATATTTTATGCTAGGACTTTCCTTCTCGGCCATTACATTTGCATACGTGTCCGCGTCCCCCCAGTAAAAGGATTCATCACTGGGGATGATCATAGGATTGGTCCAGATTCCGCGAGTGGATTAAACCCTCCACTGATTTATGCTTTCGCGTTAATCGGTCCAGCTCAGCACCACCGCGGTGGGATGCTGCGTGCATGCAATTTCGAATGCACAGAGAAACTTGGAGAAACGCTTAAGTAGTCACTGTATTATATTAGTCAGACAACAAGATTACGAATCTTAGAATAGCACGTTAATATCATTGTCTCGGATTCTGTGCATATGTGACGCACGTAAAACAATCGTTAGGCATTCCCGTTAGCGATGCTGCTGCAAATGTTTATGGTAATGACTGCATTGTGCATAACTCTCGGAATGCATATCCATTTGCCAAAGCAAAACGGCCTCCGTTATTCCCAACTACACATCCTCTGCATACTTGCACCAAGTGCATATTATATGCACTTTAAGTGCATTCGTACTATCATCGTTTGATCCCAAGCGATCGTTTTCAAAATTCATATAAATTATACCTAATCGCGTGATCTCAAAACGTGGTTATCTCCAGTGTATATTTTATCGAGCTTTATCGATACATTTGGGGGGCGGGGGAGGGGGGGTAAGGCACGAAAATTAAAAAATGGGATTTTTATACAAAAAAAAATAGCTGATTTCTATAAAATTTGTCAGGTAGTATACAGTGTGATACATTACAGATATATGAAAAATAATAATTTTGAGTTTTTTTTAGGGGAAATTTTTTTTTCTAAGTATGCATACCTCTCGCACTGTCGCAGCGTCCACGAGGCGATGATCCAGAGTGACACCATGAAGACCAGGAGAACGGTACCAGGACATATGGTCATCAGGGTCTTCAGGACGAACCTGGTGTTGAAATTGATCCGATTGAGGGCACCTATGCTCCGGGAGGATGCGTCGGTGAAGAGCTTCGAGTGCAGCAGCATCACACGGCAGATCAGATAGAGTCTGAGAAACATCGGGAGGGATAACGTGACGTCATACGGTACCCATTTGGTACCGATGTCGCCACCCTTGTTGGACAGCTTCGTCGTCCACAGGAAGTAATACTCTCCGGGGATTGGATGGATCGCGCAGATTATCAGCTCGATCGAGATCTGGGAGATTCGTTGCCAGGTCATTGCGATCCGCCAGTCATCCGCGCAGTTATCGATCATGAATAACTGTGGGCATGGAAAAAAAAGAATGGAGGCCGCCGTTATTATTTTTGTATTATCAATCATTCGTTTTCTGACGTCACTATAGCACAGCGACTAGATCTGGCATTTTGCCCGATTTACGTTATTTTTTTTATAGTCTGCTACTTTTACTAGTATAGCCTAACCTGACCACGTGGGTTTGATATTTCGCCTTAAATATTTATTCAATTTTTATTTGTCAACCAATTTTTGATTCAATTCAACGATTCAAAATTATAACGATTTTTTGGGTATAAAAAAATTATTATATAATTTATTGTACGTCAGTATCGTTCATTGTTCGATCGTGGTACGATCGATCGATAAAGTTCGATACAGAAGCAATAAACGCTATGTACGAAATGATCGAGCATTTATATACACGTTATGGTTGCTTATCATTGTGTTCCAAGTTTTATTTACGCCTTTATTGGATAACCAACCATTTCGTAGATATACCTACTTCGAACGCCGCCATCGAAAGGAGGTTTACGATCGGTTCGGATGTTCTGTTTTCATCCGAGCAAATACCAGTGCGCGTATTGCAGGTTATCACTAATCAATATCGAGAAACTCGGTGAATTCTGTGATATCGGAAAAGTCATTGTTCGTCGGAAATAATAAAGTCTCCTTCGGCCATTCCTGTATGCGGCAGGACTCGTTATCATTCCGCCATTAACGTTGTGCGATGAACGATGGACGAGTTCGATTTTTTTACCACTTTTTTTCTGCATCTTTATTTTTCTCTGGCTACCGACAGTCAGCTGTTTTTTTATTGCAAAATCATATTTGCGATTATCGATTCGACGTGTCCCATAAGACTGATTTGAGTACCTATAATATTTTGTAAAAAAAATAACATTTTTTCAAAAAAAATTCCAATATGATTTTTTGAGTAATATGGAATGCCCGAAAGTGTGCGTATGTTCAGTATCAAAAAAAATCGTCAGGTCCAAAAAACGTGCTCGGAATAGCAGAAATACTCGTTATTTTTGATAAAGTGTTATGTTCCGCAAAATGTAGCGACGGAAGTGTCAGGCGTTAAGTGATAAAAAAAAGAAAGGGGGAGCAAATCCCTTATCGACGTTAACTTAATAAATAATATCAACCGGTTTACCCAGTCGGACGAATAAAATTTTAATATAGATAAAAAATGTAAAATATATACCTAGAGACAGATTACGCGAATACATATATTTTCACGAGGGAATGAAACTATATTTTTTTTAAGTAATAATAATAATCGATCCCACGTGGATTGGAAGCAAAAGAAAAGCAATAAAGTTTGGTCCATTTCCTTGATTAAATTTCATCAAGATACTTTATCAATACGATAATATCAATGTGTAGCTCCGCACGAAATTACGGAACCCGTCACTTCCGTTATTCGAAATCGCGATCAGGTCCCCCTCTAATCCGTATCGCATTACGTGGCCAATTAGGTCAAACCACTTAATTAGCAGACCCCGTCAGGAGGGCAAAAAGGAAGTGACACAGTGACGCCATCTTGAAGAATTTTAACCAGCAACCAGCTTATCGTTACTACACAGTTACATACGCAGCCATTTACAAGCTGAGGAATCTGAGAATCAATACAGTCGCGACAGACAATGAACGTCCGCTATATATATACAGCCCATAAGATACAAACTGTTAAATCAAATTTTCCAAATGGCAGCCTAAAAAGATTATTTTCATTTTGAAAATTATTTTTCCACCATAATCGATAACTCTTGTATATTTTGCCCAACAAAATTATTGAGTTTCGTTTGATTAGGTTTCTGATGTTTCTGCCTTCTCGAGACACCATCCACGCTCGAAGGTAACAAGTACCTTTGAAAGCAATAGATAGAGTTTCAAGAAGGTTGATAAGTAGGTATATGGTACTTGAGAATCTGGAAGGTTCAATGGTATATTCTTATAGTATTGACGCTAAAAATATAGGGTAGGTTCGCGTTTACTTGGATAATGTAAAATTTATGCTTTATTCACATTTCCTTTAAGAATTACGAGCACGTCACTTAAATACGCTGGTATGGAAAGGCTTTAGGAGACCTTGTGAAATATTGACGTGACGTATCAGATATTTATGACGTAGTTGTTTTCTTTGTCTGCTATCATGGAGTCGTGAGGATTCGCCATAATCTTTACGATAATTTATGTGTATTTCATAGCGAGCGATACACGCAGGGGACGAGTGTTTAGAAATTTAATGGTCGAGGACGTCTTTAGTTTTTAATTGAATATTTTGAATTTTCCCGCCGTTCTATACTGAAAATATTTATCACTGATGAAACTGGAACGTTACCGTAATCCTACTTTCCTCTCGTTTAAGATTCTTATTCCGGCGGGATGCTTTCATCTTAATCGCGTCAATTTCCGCGCTCGCGGAGTGCAGTTGCAAGCTGCAACTGCATTTCCGCCGACAATTCCGTTATCACGACGCGAATGACCCGAGGTCAAGTTTATACGTACAAAGTCAAAATTGTTGGATATTTGAAAAGAAAAAAATTATCGCAATTTTTCGAAATATTCATTTTAGGTGATTCAGTATCATTATTTGTCAAAGTAATACGCGATAATTTTGCATGTGTACAAGAATTAATTTTGTACTTAGCGTTTCATTTGGAAAATTTTTTTTGTACCGTAAAAAATAATGCACGCACAGAAAGCTTTCGACTTCAGTGCTACTTGTATTTTTCTTTGACGTTTAACTCAAACTCCATCCAACGTACTTTTCCGATCGATCTGTGCATGCACTGCTGCACTTTAGAGAATGGATCGCATGTGCAACGTTATCTGGTGTATGCATGTGCACTCGAAGAAAGTTTGCTTTTTGGCTACTGGAACGATCGCTCGATAGTATCGACGTTCGTTCGAGTCGCCGCGTCAGTTTTCTTGACTTTTGCCGATAGTGAATTCCCAAGAGAGGAGAGTGCAGGGTTTACCATAAAAATGCAAGTGCATTTTACTATTTCCCTTTTACCATTACCGGAATCCGTACTGGAGAACCCACTAAAGAATATCGATTGTGGTGGAAAAAAAATGTTTTGTTTCTTTTTTGACAAAATTAAATAAAAATCAATCGTTAGTGAAAACGTATAAAAAATTATTAAATTTTCACTATTGTTACAAATAATTGTATTTCTCATTCGAGTCTTCGTACGTCTCTTTTCTTTCTTGCACCATAGAAACGTAAATAACTCATAACTCTCAGACTGGAAACTCAACGAAGAATTCTTCCGGTACGATTAGTACCAACCCACTCGGAAATTTCAAATATTGTTTTCAGTTCGGTTAAAGTGTCTTTCGCGCCATTTAATTTTAATACTAATTACATTAACAACCCCCTAACTATGTAAAAAAATTACGAAACCAGGAATTCATCAAAATTTTATTGCTGACGAGAAAAAAAATTATTTTTCAAATTTCGCCAAAAATCATACCCAACAAGATTCGTATATTGCGAATCGCAAGTGAAATTCGAAAATATTCTTTGACACCTTCGTCTTCGATTCTTCCCGACGTCTTTGTCCCGATTTCTTTAAGTCAAAGAAAGAACAAGAATCCTCGTCAGTCTCCAGGCATTCGGCTTCGGCTCAGAATCTCTTTTTCTGTTCTCTGTCTGCACACTTTTAAAATCGATTTTCCCTTTATCTCTTACTCCACTTTTCGTCTTTTACTTTTTCGTAGCAACTTCATTTTTCACCCCCTCTACCTAGCCGTTCCTTTCCCCCTCCCAGCGTTATTCCCTTTTTACCAAATTATTTTTTCATTTTCAATTTTACATTGTTAACGATCAATCGGTCTTCCTGAGGATCCTGTGACCTGTTTGCCAAACAGTTATTGGCAACAATGCGAAAATTTCATATCGCACTTTGCAAACTGCAAGCACGCTTTTACGATACGTGTGCACTAGTTTGTCACAGTTTACTTTGGCTTTGTGCTACCAACCCTAGGACCCTTCGCTTTCTGTTTCCGACATGTTTCCATGATAGTTACAAGTATGCGGAGTAGGTTGGCAATACTGTCGCTGTGTGCATAACGTTGGAGCTAACCTTGTATCATATCAGTAAGTAGAAACGTATAGTGCAGCTTTATTAAAGTGGCTGCATCGTACTGTAATTTACTATGCATACTGACACTGGGTAACGCTGACATCAACGTTTCAAATTTCCCGCCGTTTAATTTAGTCCTGTAATAATCGGCCTCTACTGTTTAACATTGACAATATATGCAATCAAAGTGCAATACGTACCTGAACTTCTAAAGCATGATAAGCAAATATGAGGCCAAGAAGTATCACAGTAGACACAGATATCAGGGTTTTCAGTGCAGTCGAGTAAAACGAGGCCTGAAACAAAAATACATATATTTTTTTGAAAATCATGCGAAAAGTGCATTTTTAATAATTCGCTTATTGGTGCATTGAGAAATTTCCAGCAAGTTATCGATTTATTGATTTCGATCAATTAAACAGGACTATTGGTTAACGAGACTCTCGGGTCCTACGGATTTGTATTTCCGGAAGTTACACGATACGTGAACCGGAAATCGTCTGATCGTACTTTCGTGTACACGAGTGTCCGTGAACTGTGAATTCGCCCTGTGTAATTCTACTGCGGAAAATCTCTGTTAACTCTATGACACTCCTAGCCATTAGTCTGACTACGTATGTATACAACCGGCAGGTCCGTATGTGAAATACTGGGTGCCCTGGGCCTGTGATAAAATCATTGAAAAAAAAAAGTGTATTTTCGTACCCTGTACTGATAAAAGGCACAAGAAATAGCTTCGTTGGTAAGGTAACTCGTAGTAGCTTCACGCGAAGGATGTGCCTGTGTAAAAAATGTAACGGGTGTCTGAGAAACGTTTGATGTTCAGAAAGAGAAAAAAAACATGGTTATCAAACATCGATAAGCGAGTTTCGTGGAGTCGATGGAATTCAAGACGAAGAAAAGTACGTGGGTCGGATAAAAAATAATGAAAAAAAAAAAAAAAAAAAAAAAAAAAAAAAAAAAAAAAAAACTGAAGAAGATCGATTTCCTGATCTAAAGAGTCACTCGTGCGTCTCGTCGGACGAGTCCGAGCTTAGATAATGATAATGACAAACTGCCTCGAGCGAGCCGGCATTTTTCATTTTTCATCCTCGCGAATAAGAGCTCGTTTATTTTGTCATTGATGGATAATCGCGTACTTGTCGTTCTTACAGATCGTCACTTATGTGCTATACATAGGAGTAATATGCTTTGCACCTAATGATTACAACAATGATGATACGAATATATAACGAGTTGCCGACTAAAAATGATTTATAATATTTTTCATTAAGAAAAGAATTTCCAAATTACAAATTTGATCATCAATCGGATACACGATGAAAAATGAATTTGTACTTTGGAGCATAGGAACAAAGTTTCTATAAAAGTTTTATCGGACTTAATGTAAAGTTTAATGAATACATTTTTCAAAATTCAAAATTTCTGTACACCAAAAAAAAAAGGGAAAAACCACATAAATAATAATTTATTCATACCGCATTGCGATTTATACCAAAAAACTGCAGGATTTATAAAATTTCCAATTCTCGCTCTTTTCACAAAAAATTCCGTATTTCACGTTACTCGTAGATACTTTACGATCGGATTAAGGTTTATTCCCAGCTGAGATTTTGTTTTAACGTTTTGTCCCAAAATGGACCCTCGCAAACTTTATTACACGTGATACGACATTTAACGTCGACAAAGTCGAAGCGCCCGTGTACTACATACGTATGTACATACATAGGTCCACCTTCCGCACATGTCACATATATATATTCCTAAGTTGATAAAAAAAGAACAAAGAACGACCATCAAAGTTCCCCATTCACTAACCTATCTACGTACGTACAACCATAGGCTAGACACGTCGCTCCTACGCACTGGCCGAAATTCCGCTAGAATTTTCCAAGCGAAAACTCATTAAGGGGATCGAGTCTACAGGGTTTACAGGATTTCCCTAAAAGCCAACCCTAAGAGTGGACAGAGCCACGTGCGCAAGAATAACCAGCAGAGCAAATATTAAAATAATCCTCGTGCTCCACTGTACAAGTGTTCCTAAAGTGAACAAAATGTAGAGCAACGTTCCGAGCGTTGAACCAAAAAAAGAAAAAAAACAGTGTCTGCAATTTCTGACTAATCTCATAGGTAGACATTTCTAATTCCAAATTTCAGTCTCAAAATTAATCCAGAGAGACGAACTCAAAACCGCACGTTGCTCGAAGAGGGAATCTAATAAGTTAAATAAGCCAGTTCAAAATGGCGTCTATCCGCTGGGGAAAATCTGGCATATAACCAATGAACATATGTACGTGTACGTTTTAGCTACAGGGTGTACCTAGTTCAATGTCACCATATGTGTTGGAGATACTTTAGTATCCAGGAAGTTCGTACGAGGTCATAGGTGACTATATATGTATATATACGTGGATAAAGCTCGGGGTGGAAATTCGCCGTAAGGGTTGGTTGCGTTTACCGCCTTTGGAATCTACGGGGGTTGGTACCTCCTGCCACTATAGGTTGAACCCGATTTTGGTTAGAAGAGGGTTGCTCTCCTTATCTCGCGAGAGGATTCTACAAGGGTGGAACGTTACTATTACACACATTTCGAAGATCGCTGATTATGGCGTCGCGACGCCGCGCATCCTGATCTCATCTTGATAAAATTTTACGCATGAGTTTTCATCGGTCTGGGTGAAAATCGAAATTTTTTTTAGGCGATAAATTTATTCCACTTTTCGGGACACCCGTTATACGCTGATTCGAGGCAGGCTTGTTTAACCCTTGTGGCTGACGATTTTTCAGACTGGATTGAAGGAGTGATCTTCGGCTGTCAAGTGGTCCATGAATTATAGGGATTTTTAAGGGAGACCTTGTACCAACATTGTAAGGGATGTTTTGGGAGACCTTGTTTTACATGGTTAGGTTTTACATTAATTTTGCTTGTACAGTTGGTATCGCGGATATCGAAGCTCTCGAACAGGATACGTGTCCGTATTACTATAGGGTGGCCGAAAATAAAATATTTTATTGGAGGGTGAATTTTCGGTAGACTAGAATAATTATGAAATGTGATGAGTGATCTTCGGCTGTTAAGTGGTCCATGAATTATAGGGATTTTTAAGGGAGACCTTGTACCAACATTGTAAGGGATGTTTTGGGAGACCTTGTTTTACATGGTTAGGTTTTACATTAATTTTGCTTGTACAGTTGGTATCGCGGATATCGAAGCTCTCGAACAGGATACGTGTCCGTATTACTATAGGGTGGCCGAAAATAAAATATTTTATTGGAGGGTGAATTTTCGGTAGACTAGAATAATTATGAAATGTGATGAGTGATCTTCGGCTGTTAAGTGGTCCATGAATTATAGGGATTTTTAAGGGAGACCTTGTACCAACATTGTAAGGGATGTTTTGGGAGACCTTGTTTTACCTGGTTAGGTTTTACATTAATTTTGCTTGTACAGTTGGTATCGCGGATATCGAAGCTCTCGAACAGGATACGTGTCCGTATTACTATAGGGTGGCCGAAAATAAAATATTTTATTGGAGGGTGAATTTTCGGTAGACTAGAATAATTATGACATGGAAGTTTTAATATTTTGGGTGGAATTAAAAAAAATTTGTTGTTGGAAAAAAAAATTCGAAGCAAAATTATCGTTACGTCGTAGCGAAATTTTTTTTATGGTCGTCTAGACGAAGTTGGGTCATGCGAATTTTTCGCAATTTATCTTATGGGAATTGTGCATGATATTCGCAATGTATATCTATATGCACCAGTGCAGACCTTACGAAGGAACTGCGAAGATGTCAAGCGACAAGGCGAATTTCCATTTTGTCCGTTCTCATGCGGAAAACGTATACGTACGTGGTGTGCGCGACGGAATGAGCTATGGGCTGCTTTTCACGTGTCTCGCAATGAAAACACTTGGACCCGATAGAGACGCTTAAATTTTTGCTATTCGACCTGGCAAACTGCCAGAAGGAAGTATTACTCGTCGCTATCGTTTAGATTTCGCGAATCTTTCGCAATTCGCGTATCACTATTCAACCTCAGAAATCACTTTACCTTGTAGATTAAGATTTCAAGGTATCATTTTCCTTTCGTGTCACTTCTTTTATTTCGTTCCAAGATTACTTTTCGGCACTCCCGACACATTGTAAGCACTCTAACGGATGGGGGAATCGGGTGATTCATCATCCTTGAGAAATCCAAATTTAAAAAAAAAAATGTTCACCCGAAATTCTCAGAAACATTCGGTAAAAAAAATGTATATGCGGTGAGAATCGTGAACATTTGAATTTCGAAAAATAAATATGGCTAATTCTCACAGGAGCGATATTGAACTTTCGCGTTCTCGTGTATCGCGAAATTCCCTCGCGATAAAAGTTTTAACCTCTCGGAGAAGACGTAGCGATTCTTTCTCTCAGGGGTGAGAAAGATAAATTTTATTGCCCTGGAACGGAATACCGCAAAGGTAATTAGTACTTAGTTGTTAATTAGTCCATCTTTTCAGTGGAGGGGAAAATCCGGTCTGTCCCGTTACCAATTACTACGCTGTTCAACTGGTATTCGCGATTGGAAAATTTGCTTGAAAAAAAAAAATTCATCCCTAACTTACTAACAAGAATAGCTTATTTAATAATAT
This sequence comes from Cephus spinipes, assembly GCA_963971525.1. Classification (NCBI taxonomy): domain Eukaryota; kingdom Metazoa; phylum Arthropoda; class Insecta; order Hymenoptera; family Cephidae; genus Cephus; species Cephus spinipes. The sequence goes on along the minus strand of OZ020578.1, from coordinate 1,327,723 downwards.
AAAAATTATTCATCGACGTGAAATTAACGAAAAAATGTAAATGAAATGGAAGGCACGTTTTCCGGTAAGAATTTATTAAACCTGTCATGGCTCCGTGTAGTTGGGGTTGGAACGAAGAGTGAAGAAGGATGGTGAGGGGGTGCAGGGGCGCAGGGGTGTTTGTGCAGTACAAGGGTATAGGGGGTGAAAATGAGCAAGAGAGAAAGTGAAGGGAATATTGAGATTAATGGAGTTCGCTTATGAACACCCGGAAAAAGAAGAAGCGGAGTCGAAGGGGATGCTGCTGTGACTTAATCGAAGGGTGAGCTAGTCTCGGGCATTAGGAAAGGGATGAAAGTGGGTTAAATTTGATTATTATGAAATACGTGGTTAGGTTCTCCTTTACTTTCCGTCTCCGTCTTTCGCGTGGAAGCAGAGACTCTGCAAGACCAGGAGAAATTATTGAGCATCGAAGCTGATTGGATCATTGAGACTCCATGTTGTTTCTAGATTGAACTATCCTTATAGGATCCATAGGGGATGGCTATTATTATTATTAGCAATATTATTGCGCTATATTACCCAACTCCTTCGGTCGCCATTTTGTTCGTTAATCCAATCGAATATGAATATTTCAATTTAATTGTTGCAATTGTTGCGTCATGCGCGCTTGGCTTAGCTTTTGTTTTGTTTATCTCAAACTTTCTGTCAACCACGTGAATCGGCCTTTTTGAATTTCCCGCCGGTTCTGATCTCGTTAAGAACTCACGCCGCGAAACTGTCGCGGAGAAAGTTTCTCGTCTCGCGGCGAATCCTAATTAGACGTTTCGTGCGGGAACTTTGACGAATTTTCATCAAGCGATTCGTAGAGCCACGCGGCGGCGCTCCTCGTTAAGGCGACGCAGTGACCGGTCGGTAAAGAAACTTCGGCTGTCGCTTTATGAGACGGCAACTTGCGAAAGACTGAAAGTTAACAGCGATGAAGTTGGAAACAACTGAATTATGTACTGGAATGATGAATTAAACATTTTTTGACTCGTCGCGATTAACTACCAGCCGAATAATTTATCTTATGAATAAATATACTCCGCGTGAATAAATCACTTGTCAATCTATGCGTAAAGCACTGAATTTGTCAATTGGTATCGATTTAAACTGCAGGTAAATTTACAATACGTATTTTTTTATGCGTTCGATCGACAATAAAAATTTTCAATTCAACCGCTCAGGGTAGGAAATTCATATAATGAAATTCTTCGTTTTAGAGTAAAAACGTGACTTCGACTTCCGGTCGTGATATCGGAACGACGATACGTTAAAACCGGTTATACTGTTTCGCAATCGTAAAATTTCAAAGGATATCGATACGTGATCGACATTCGATATCTAAGATCGATTTTCTCAGACACAATTGGATTTTAATGGTTAATGTAGTAAACGAAAAAAAAAAAAAATTCGTGATAATATTATCAATAAAAAAATTCATTGCAACTGTTTCATTTTTAATGATAATATGCAATTATTTTATTAATCAAGTTTCATGGGTATCGTATATATTTTCCTCAAGGAATTCATATCGACTCAACCTTATTATCTTATAGTTTTAGTACAACGCTGATATAAGCACTTTGGTCTAATTAGTTGGCTGATTCACTAGATCACTTTACGACTAGAACTAATTAGACTCTCGCTAGTTACTTCTAGTACCGACCTACCCGTTTTGCATCAGGCTGCAGTTACGTGTTCGCCATAAACACGTATTACATTCGCAATGCATATACAAGTGACCTTGAACATTTTTTTTCTTGAATAAATTACAAATAAAGTTTGTCATTTGTATTAGGTATGATTAGCATTAATTATACGAGTTAGTCAGTTTGATAGTAATTAATTAGCAAGGTCAAAGCCTATAAGTTAATTGACCCTTTGATTATGCAGTTTGACTAATTAGCTGCGAATAATCTTTGGGGTGCCGTTGCAAAGTGGTTGCGTTGGAAAAATTTCGAAATTCGTGCGAAACAAGTGAAATCGATGAAAAATGTAAAAATTCAAAATTGACTAACAAAAAAATTAAAAAATTTTTATTCGCGTTAACACGTACGATTTTTTACGATCCTTCAATTACGGGGTTGTACATTTTGGATAAACGACGGCGGCGGGTATATTGTAAATGCCAGCTGGAAGGAACGGCTGCGAGTAAGAGGCTTTTGGAATTCTAGCGACTTGCTTCCATGATACCGGTGCCTTAATTATTACCCGGTTTAGTTGGGCACAAGAGTCTTGAGAGTTGATTTTGCTGGAAAAGTAATGACGAAATAAAACTGGGATAGACGTTGGATAAAGATGGGAACGAGGGGGATGTAAAGGGAAGGAAAGAAAAAAAAAGGAAGAAAATCCCAGTCATTAGGTTCTACGACTTTTATTTAAGGACCTTTTTAATCCGTCCCTCAGAGCTAAAGTAGTTGGGTTAGGTTAGTCGCCATTTAATACCATGTTAAAAAAAAGTATTCAAGTACTTTTTAAGCGTTTTGCACGGTTTCGCGTGAATATACGTCAGCCGTGTGTAGTTCATTTTCCTTTTTAATTAGTCATAGAGTGATTAGAAAATTTTTGAAATTTTTCAAATTACCCTGTTATCGAATGCGAGTAAGGGGTTATTAATTTTCATTGCTATCATTCCTGGCATAATGCGCGTGCACGAAATACCGAAAGGGCTTGAGTCAAGTGTGCGAATATTTGCTTTGCATAATTTGCATACTTGCACGTTTACCTTGCACTGTACAACGTCGTCATTAACGCGAGCGTCAAATTATTGTATAACTGTAACTTCCGTCCGTGAGGGAGGATTATTTATTTATTTATTGATAATTGTTATAATTAAGTCATAGCCTTCCACCAGTATTGAATCAGAATTTAATTAAATTTCATTTAATAATTTATGCGTTATATATGTGTATATTTAGTATTTTGGATTAATTTTAAGCCTTTGTCAATGCCACTGCAATAGAGAATAGTTTTATAATATTCATATGTGATAAGAAAAACTTAATGAGAATTTCAAAAAACCACTACATAATGTGCCAAATTTATATTGATTTCATTTCGGTGTACCTATATTTGGCATTCGCGTATTAAAAGTTTCGTGCCAAAATTTTCGCCAGAAAAAGTTCTATCGGTCTAGACACTATGTATTTTTTGGTATAACGAGACCTCATTTTCCGAAAAATAATTCTTTTATTACGAGATTTTTTAATAAGATCGTTATCCGAATTGCGTAACATTTTGGCAAAATTCCTGTGCACTTTGATTTAATGACAATGATCCGCAAATTACGTCACACATGCTTGCTGCTAAAAATATACACGTAACAGTTGATATTTGATATTAGGAAACAAATTTCTCTAATTCGGATGGCCGTAATATCTATCATGTGCAATTTTGATAATCCTGATTCTATATGGAAAAGTATCGAATTTTGCACAATTTCGTCAGCTACACGAAATACACAAAAATACACTAAAAAAAATAATGCTTTGAGAATTCTCAGACAATCCACAGAAAACACACAATAGAATTCCATTTACGTCAAAAAGGATTTAACCAATCCTGAAACTTCGTATCATCGCAGCATCCAATGAGGGTCCAGATTATCGAAAGGGTCTTGACAGTCTCGACTGATAGGACTGACAAAGCACTACTGTGCTATTGAACACAAGTTGGGCAGAAAGATGACGCGAAGATTGCCGGGACGCGTAATTACAGAATATAAATGATTAAAGTACTTATCTCTGAGAAACTGTCAAGAGCCAATCGAGATCATTCAAAATCGAGTGTAATCTGATCTGAACAGAACCCGGCTTGCGCTTTCCCTAATTTTCTGATATTCTAGATTGAATCCTAATCGCACGATTATGTTCGTCCAAGCACTGTTCAGTGTTAATTGTGCCGCATAATTTGAAATGGGATTGACCTGGTTAACATGCCAATATATATATTGTTGAATGTTATATAATGTTATATAACGATATGTAGGACAAATATATACATATATACTATATAAAAAATGCATGAATGTAAATTATTTATCATTCAAAATATATAATTGTCAATAATCACTGATTGTTGATAAATGAAAAATTGTATATTTATCTTAACTGGTAGATGTAAATATATATGGGATTATTATTAAATTTTTAGTATCGAAAACTTCTTATCTTCTCCTGTGGAATGTCTTATTAAGTCATCGGGGCATTTTGGGGAAAAAAAAACGAAAAACTTTTGGAATTTATTATGAGCCAAATGTACTCAGGTCAACTTGAACAAGTATCTCTATTGAATTTTTGTCGAAGGACGATATTGCTGTGATAAATAAGAGAGCTTCGTCACGGACAATGCCGAGACCATTAAACGATATCGATTCCACTTCGATGGCTGCCCCATTGAAATTGCACGCTCTCGGAAAACTCAATGAAATTACCAGACGGCCGCTAAGAGCGCGCCAGTTAATTTCCTCAGAGAAGTTTTTACTTGATAATCGTTCATTCCCAATGCGATTCCTCACTCCGTCAAGAATTCGATTTACACCGTGTTATCGGTTCAATTAGATACAAGTACGATTGATACTTGATTGTGCGACAACCTACGTTTGGAATTGCACTGTGAAATATGGAAAAAGGAAACAAAAAATTTGGGATTGCTCGAATCTCACTAATTAGTTTTCGTGTTATTGTGATTATTTTTACTGTATCATACAGAAAGTGGAATTGTCATACAAGCAATTCCAAAAATAACAGGAGTATAGTCGTATATAGTTATGCACAACTATAGTAATAAAATTCTAAGGAATTCTTAACAGAGTCTTGATAACAACGAAAGTAGTCACTCGAAAGGAATTTCACATTCTTTGTGCTTCTTTCTTGGTAAAACAATGCAGCAATTCCATGACAAAGGGGTACGTAGAAACGAATCAGATAACTACAGCGACTTTACTCCCTATGGAATTTACCCTTACCCTTATTATATATACTTCGTCCGCCCCGTCCCTCCTTTTGACCTTTTTCTTTTTTTTTCGCCCACTCCCAACCTTACCAAACTTGGTTATACTCTTTTTCAACTGCAATAATTCTCAAACAATTTTTATACACGTCACATTTCTGTATATCAAAGTTAAAATACAAGAAAAATGAGAAATACAAACTTTATAGCAATTCCTATTGTTTTTGTCCCATATGACAATTCCGTGTGTACAGTTTGTATGGCATTAATTATTATAATTATATCTAATCGTAACACCCACGTGATTCACATATGCCTGTACTTACAATACGTAATAATTAATTCACCGCCAATACCTAAATCATTAAGTGTTCAGATTCTTAAAGGAATGTAAGATTTATGGTAGAAAATCAATAGCCAAACCAGTCATATTTCATTAGGGCGAAGGTGAAAGGAATGGGCGGTGGTGCGGAGTATTCTGATCCAAGTCACTACCACTCGTGCAATTTCAGATGTACGAATCGATTAGTCAATTAAATTCGCGTAATACTCCGAATTTCCGGTACGCCTACAAACCTGACGACCCCTTGTGTCTCACAATCAGCGGAATTGTACAGATCCCAGCAATTCCCGATTTTCACTGCCCCCTTTGAATTTCAAGTGAACTTACGTCCAAACAGCGACAATAGCAATTTCATCAAAATACTCCTTATCTCAACCCTCGTTTACACCCCTTCCTGTTTTTCGACCCGGAATCGCGGAAATAATTAATATCAGGAAGTAATATAACTTAGTAGTCGAAAATTTTAATAAATAACAAATTTTAATAAATTCGGCATTTTCCCCCTAGCGCTACTCTGCTTATCCCAGCAATAAAAATCCCCTAGAAATATTCTCCCTTAGTCAAATGAAATAAGCTCGTACAAAATATTTGTCAAAATCGTAAATTCGGAAAAACATGAAATTCCTAATATTTCAAGTTTCACTTCCTGTAGAACCTTAGTGCTTTATCAGCCTCTTCGAGAATAGTATGCTTCATGGTCTTCCTTACCATCAAACAGATATACTATACGTTTGCGAAACTATAGTGAACAGAACACGAACTACAGTTAGTATGTATCTAGTAAGTAGTACAGGCAAGTATATAGTCAGCCCAAGTAGAGTAGTCTTCCCCAAGTCTTCCCCGGTATATCCGGCATATAAACTTCCTTACACCCACTAGTCGAACTACACACAACAGCAGCTATTTACAAACTGGTTATTAACTGCATTTCATATTAGTTTTACATACTGCGAATTTACCCAAGCGCTATTTATGGTTAAGACTGTACGCATATTAATATGCCTATGAGTATCACGTAAATTACAAAATAAAATCCCTTGAGTACACAATATTAACCGCTAAAAAAGACATAGGTCTAAAAAATTATGCCGAGTACAGTGCTGTGGATTCAGCTCGTTAAAGACGTTTTTTATTTTCTTATTATTTTTTCAAATAAAAAAAATATTCTTAATCCTCTTTCCATCATTTCACCACTGATGGACCATTAGGTAATATGAATCAAAAATTGGCCAAGAAAATGACTTCCTCGTCAGAACAGGGAGTATTCAATTTTTTTTAAGGAAGAAGAGGCCAAGCCTCTTTCGAGTAGTCAATTTTCTGCGAGCATTAATCAAATACATATACATGCTATGTATATATATTATATATATATATATAATGTTCATTATTTATCTCTACGCGGAAGTTATACCACGCAACAAGAAAAGAAACCGGAGTTAGCTATACGTATAGTACATTCCAGGTTACTTCAATAACACAATTTTGCGAAGGTTGGCACATTCGCATTAGACTTATGTCGAATTTAGCATATACATACACTTTACTTTCTTTATTTATTTCCTCTCTCCAGTCAAAGTCTCGCTTATTTATGCGATTTGGAAGATTTTCATTTTCATCCACAATCCCTCTTACCCGCATTCTCGTAAATTCGACCCTTGTTAGGGCCTGGAACGTCAATGAACTCTTGGGTATTTTCCCTTATCTTTTTTTTTCTTCTTTTGAAATTTTACTCTCTGTTCTCCCTCCCGAATTTTCATGGCTTTTGTAACATTATTATTCCATACCCTCGACAATTTTCCGCCCCTTTGTACCTTCGGAGGGAACAGGGCTGTTACATGAAAAAAAAAAGCTTCAAGCATTTCACTTTGATAACAACGACTCGTCTGTGTTGTTTCACTGTCGTTAAAATTGTATTTCTTACATGGTAACAGTCGTACTTTGCTTTTTGTCATTTCGATACAATTCTCACGAGCGAGATAAAACGCGCAATTTGTTGCCAGGAAAAGATACAAAGATAAGGAAGAAATCGATAAACGTTTAAATTATTCTTGAAACCAATAGACTGCGTGATAAGGAAGAAATGCAGTCGCTTCTTAAAAATGCATCTGGCAATTTATACCGAGTTAATTTATTATAACAACCCCTCGTTATTTTGCTGCCAGCAACCCGTAGGTGTTAAGCGTTTCTGCGAATTAGTAAAAAAATAAAAGAGAAGAAGAAAAGTGGGCTAGGTAAGCAACGAAGAAAGCAAAGAGAAATGAAGAGGGATAGGAAAAAGAAAACTTTTAACGAAATTGAAAAGCACAACCCACCACGTTAAACATACGGTCTAGGCCTCTTTCGCGTTATCGATAAGCAAATCACGTGAGCAATTAACAAACACGCTGACCAACCCATTATGATAATATGGCCAAGATAAAAGTCTAACCTTAATGGCTGCCTGTAATTTTTACCCCATTCAGAACTTCCTGAAATACTTAGTGTCTGAACGCTAATTGGCTGCAGGTTGTATGCACTGAGTGCAGTGTGAAAAAATTTTGTTACGTATAATAACAATAAAGAATATGAGGTCGGTTCGTTGTTGTTGTGAATAATTGCAAATTTTAGGAATTTTCAAATATTTCGAAATTTAGATTTAATCGAAAAATGCATATGACTAAGAAATTCTGGTGTGAACGGTGCTTCAAATTATTTATAAATATTTTCACGAGATACTCACACGCTTGCATCACGGAATATACATACATTTGATTTATGTGGAATTGCGATAGCGATGCATATCGCATATGTGATGAATGTGTCACCCTGGTATCGTTTGAAGGGAATAAATTATTGCTCGATGCAGTTTAATCCGCGATTCATGTTACGTCGACATCAAACCACGATCGAACTGCATTTCATCATTCAAACCGTAGAGGAAATAAAATCGTGCCAATTATTTGTATAAGGTGAAATTTCAATTTTCCAACTTTTTACTTGATTTTTTTCCAGAGTACGAAAACCATCATGGTAAACGTTTTCACAGAATTATCAGGGATTTACCTCGCCTCGAGTACAATCTAATCGCGATAGTCATCGTTCTCGTAGCAATTGCACTCGCAATTGCACAATCGTCCTATCCGCAGCAATGCATCCTGATGCAATGTAATGCAATGGGACATATCGTAAGGCTCGTGCACTTTCCCGCCAAGTGCATCCCGTGTAAACGACTGTTTTCCTCGTTCGACTGGAGTTGCGTCTGTAGACTTGAATGCAAATGAGAACCGAGTGCAATTCCAGCAGGCAGTAAGCGCCTAGCGAAATCATTCTGAAATTGCAAATTAATTGCTGCCTCGCACTGCATAATCAAATAGCAATGGATTCTCTGACAATCAATTCCAAGCTTTATTATGCTCTTGGGAATTGACGAATCGCATATTAAGTATCGATTTAAAATATCACGCGTGATAAGGCATGATAACAAATCATGCGATTACCCATAATAGCAATTTCAATAAAAAAAAATTACAATGTAATAAGCATTTTATTGTTTTATTAAGTGCAACATGCAGTTGCAACTGGATTTAGAGCATCTGGGGTACACGTATATATATTGTTATAGTATATGTATATTTAAAGAGAAGTTTATTTACTTGCGCGAAATTCGTGAAATGCCACAAACCGATTTTCCAATCTGACGAGGCGCTTTCAGCGGAAAATTTATCCGCCGTAAAGAGAGAAACGAATTGACTAAGCGTACACTGAGCTGCAGCAGTGTATGTAATACGTGCAATTGTGTATGGCGCACAGGGAACCCAATTGCAATTCCACGTTGCGCTTGCATCTAACTTGTAGCGTAGCAGACACTCGTGAAGTTTAAGCAAGTACTTTGGAAACTTGGAATTTTGCGAACAGGTACTCGCTTAGACGTTCTAACTATTGAGAAACATGGGTCAACTGTAGTTCTTGTTTAAATACAATACATTGGAACTGGTACAATGATCCTTGGTACAGTCATGGAAAAAAAGTTTCGTTAGATCCTTTACAGACTATACCCCTATCCATTCTACCATACCTACCGTAATATACAAATTTACACAATAAATTATTACCAAAATGTATTTTATTAATTAATAAGACCAAAAATTTTGTTTTTCCTTAGTACGACCCGGGATCCAATTTGAAAATTTTTCTAAGCCCGTTTGAAAAATTGAAAAAATTCTTAAGCCCGTTTTGACTTCCTGTGAAAAGAATTAGTGAATTAATTGGATGTCTCGTTTACTATCATCAGTCTTGGCGATAGCCAGGACAATTTCTAGCGCTAAGCTCGTAAGTCGGAGAGCAAGAAAAAAGAAAAAAAATGTTAAAGTAAGTAAAGTGAACAATGTAAATTAGGCTAGGGTAATTAACACCCCCTCAATCCTCTCCGGAGCTTCAACCCTGAAGAGTCTCGTTGGGCCGAGAGGGGCGCAAGAATTATATTGCTGTAATAAATTAAACGCTCGGCACACCGTAGGCACAAAGCCGTGCAGTAGACCGTGACTGAATATGCGCATAATATCCAAATATAAATATGATTTTATTAATCCCACGTGACCGCTTAATTAAACCAATCATCGGTGTTATACGACCGCACTGTGCATTGACAAAGAGCCAATATTCCGCACGACCGACGCAGGTATACCTATACAAAATTGCATCCCGGTAATCGTAGGTAATTGCACGATTGTTGTCGCCGAAGCAAGACAACAAAAACAAAGAAAAAAAAAATTTTACATTTTTTTGTTGTATCTCGTACATGCTCAACTTTCCTACAAGAATGTTGACTCCGTCAATGTTGAACTTTGTCAGCCCCACACAAAGTGTAAAGCCTTTCTTTGTTGCGTAAGGCTTCGGTTGGTGCTGCATCCTCGTCAGATCCATAAAGTACAGGTAGGCGCTGTCGCACTCGATAAGTCTCATCTTGTAATCCCATTAGTCGCGTCATTTCTCGAGATTACAGTCGCCTTCGAATTAGCGAAAATTAAGTTGAAAATCGAGAGGGTGAACGAAGACGCGGGTTGGTTAAGTAAAACAGGAGAAAATAGAACGAGGCCACGAGGAGAGGGCGGAAGTCTTGTCAGGGAGAACAGACTGAGTTTCCTCTCTTGGTTGAGACGGTATGAAACGTCACGACGGTAAATTTTAATTTATCTAAAATAGACGAACTGTTTAATATGGTTTCACGTGATGTTTGATAAAGTGAAATTTATCAACTGTGCACACGTTGATACGTGTGTTATCACGTGTGAGAACCACGTAACTTTTTATAACGTTAGACAAACTGCAATGGAACATTGTAGAAGGAAAAAAAAATTTTGAAAATTCTGGTAACCTGAAAAAATTTTATTCAATTTTTAAAAAAATTGTTTATAAGCCTGAGTTACGTTTGTTACGCGCCGAAGGAAACCGTGTGGGGTATAGGTATGCATGTGAACTGATTCCACAGAGTTTTTCACCAGGAAGTTGACGTTCCGTTCAATTTCCCTTTTTCAATTTCGTGCCAATTGCCGGATATAAAAAAAATCTTTACACTCGATCCGTACCAATCGGAAGACAGTCCCAAAACGGACGGACTCGGATGAGCAACCCTTGGAAATTTATTTGTCATTCAAGGGTGGTCGTTAAGGGGGTCGACGTTAAAAAGAAAAAAAAAAGGAAAAAAAAAGAAAGAGACGTAACCATTGGCTCTCCAATCGATTTCCTCGTGGACAGCACGAATTGACCTCGAAGGTTCGTACTCTAGGGAGTTCTACCTGCTTTTTCTCTTTTTTTTTTATCTTTTACTCCAACCCTCTCTCCCCCTTTTCCCTCCCTCTTCCTCTGTACACCGCCTACTTTTTTTTTGCTGCTCACTTTTGAAACCAAGAAAAACACGTTTCACGCTCCCTCGTTTACACCCTTCGCACCCTTTCCGAATGGGCGATATCTTTTTTTTGGTTCGGAATAATAATTCGGATTTTTTTTTTGAATTTTTCATCAATCAATGATTATCCGTGAACGTGTATCGGTACACGTACTGGTTAAGAAATTATCAACTTTGTATGCGAGGCACGTGTAAAATTTTGGTATTCGGATTGAAATTTTGATAATTAGTCTGACGTATGGATTTAATTAGAGCTTTACTTATGATTATGAAGTCTTAAAATTATTTTCATTTTTATGCGTGGATATTCACACTTGCTGTATCTTGCAGTAAAATCAAGTAAAATGAATAATTAAGAAATACGTGGTAGAATCCATTAGGGTCAGACTGTTTAATGAATGCAATAGAGGTCGAAGGTCATATTGATTCCGTAAGATTGTATCGTCAAGCCAATTGCGTTTCAGTAAACTTGTAGGTAGGTTGTATGTACGTACACGATAATTCCTACTGTCCTGTCCATTCAGCCTTGACAGGTAACAAATTGAAATTAGCTGTTAGCAATTGGTCCTGACGTTTCAATGCAATTCCTTGTGCAGGAGCTACGAAGGGAATTTCCTTACCTCTGACTAATTCGCAATTCCACGACGGGAGAGTAATATTATCATTTATTGCTGTACGTGAACAATTGAGGATACTGTTAAAAAAAGAGCAGACAATTCCATTTTTATATTTGTGCAATATTTCAATTGCGAAAGAAATATGACGGATGCAATTATAGAAGACAAGGTGAAATCAGTCAATTATTAATTTGATAAAATAATAAACGATAAGCGATCCGACACTTTTATTTATTCATCTGTACGGAATCTGTCAAGATGGCGGACAATAATCTGATTCGAAGCGTTCTACGAGTTAATCGGGTTTGACCAGTGCTGATTGCAGCCATTGAAATTCCAATGATAGGTGCTAATCGACCGCGTGTCCGCAGCATGAGTTATTCGTCGGATGCGGAAATCACAGAATAATAATTCTGCATTGAATGAAGGGATCGGTGCTATGCAATTCCAAACAAAAAATCCTCAGCTACATTTTCACTATCGTACAAGTAAATCGCAATTCCAATATCATACATTCTTGTTTACTATGATCAAATACAAAAATTCCTCCTCAACAATTCCTTTGATAAACGTCATTGTAGCAATTCCATTAATCGGATTCGTATAAGCACCTACCCGGAAGCTATGTTGAATACAGCTTGTCCTCTTAATTATTATTTTACTATTTATTACATAAACGCGATTCGCCCTACATAATAAAGTGCTTCCTTAGCATTTCTAAGGGGACTTCGACTTTTGTCCCGAAACCATAATAAATTTCAATTTTACGGTACAGTCAGCTTAATAAAGGAGAAAATACGGAAACGTGGTATCACTGGCTGCCCGGTTCACCTCGGGTATTGAGTTATCACTGTACCTGTGTTATTTTGTTATCGTGGTGGAAAACTGCTGAATATGGTCAGCAGTAACGACCTATCAAACGAGCCAGCGGTTTAGGAGTGTCGCTGCCGAAATGCCTAGGAAGCTTTAATGGTGTGAACGGGCGTACGGGTGAATATGATAAGGGAGAATGGAGGATGAGGCAAAGAGAGACGAAAGAGGAAGAGAGAGACAAGGGAGACAAAGAGACGAGTAAATTTGGCCATTGAACATGGACCAAACATAAAACGACCCATAACTATCTTATGACTTTTGGAAACTCGAGATTCGACCGATCTGAAATAAAATTTGCATATCAAAACGTACAGCAGATATCTCGTGCAGTTAAATTACTACGAAATTTACGATCAGCGTGATAACGACTTTAATTACATAAACTAATATGATTAAGGGATAACCAGGAATTTTGTGTCGACCATAAAAATTCAAATTAGTGTTATTTATTATTCCTTGAAATTAGCATATCGATTCAGTAGTGAAAACACGAAATTTTTTTAATTTCACACAAATTTTATTCATTTTTGTTTCGAATTGTTCTCCGCATGCTGATCGATACTCGATTATTTCATCTCGTTAAAATTTCTGTCAGATTCGTACCGGTACAGTCAGCATGGTAAATTAGTCTCATGAGATAAATTAATCTTGTAGTATTGCCACAAGGGATTCTATGCGGTTACACAATTTCTAATTTCATGTATACAGAGTTAAACGGTCCTTTCGGAATAATTAACTGCTTCAATTTTCCATGACCTGTAATTCTTAACGTCATTAAGCATTATTCGTCTTAACTCCAAAAAATCATTGCAGCAGTTAAATCCGATTAGAATTTGAAAAATATTCATTTGGCATGTACTTTGAAAATCCAGCTGTAATTTCAGTTTCGTAGATAACAAGGGTGTCGAGTTCGTCCAAAGGTCGCACGTGTTAATTTACCTCACTACAAGAATAGCGTTAGAAAGGTATAGGTGTTATCAGCAAATATGAGTTTACGCTAGGTGTGTACACGTAAGCAACAATCGTATGAGAGAAGGTTGGAAGGTTCATGGGGTCACAAGAAATTAGGGACGAAACTGATACTTTAGATAACGTGATGATCCTGTGGTTTTTGCTACTCTGAATTTTTGAAAAAAAAAAAATTGCACGTAGAAAAAGAGACCGTAACGAAATCTGGAGATAAAAAAAAATAAAATGATTTGTGCTAATCGTATCCTGATAAGGAAAAAAATCTGTTGTTTTTTTTTGTTTTGACTTGGGATCGATAAAGATTTTCAGTACTGAAAGTACAAATATGTCTATGGGATTATATTGAAACGACAACAATCTACTTTCTACATATACACACTCGCTATGCTACCGACTGGGTTATTTGCACATATCATATATGTAGACACGTGTACCTAAGAGCTTATGTGAAAGGATACAAATCCGTTATGGAAGGTTAGTGCTATGGCCCACACTAATGCTATTAGGCTTATAGGCACAAAGGCCGAATGAAGAAATCTTGTTTAAGTAAAGTCCTTCGACGCTTCGATCCCTCGATCAATTGATTCAACGATCAATTCCAGAACGTATCAGAAAACCGTGCGAATAGCTTCCCTATAAGTGGACGCCCGGACCCTTTTTTATTCCGCTATTCGATTTCGACGAATCCCTGGCGACCTTGCGATGTGCATCACATTTATCGACGCGGATAAACGTGATACGCAGGGTTGAATTGCATGTTGAAAATTACGGGCGATAAGATTTTATGAATGAAAAATCATGAAAATATTATATCCCGTGATGCGATTATATTGTACGGTACATGATTGTTTATCATAAATCACGGAGTATCCAATCGATGATTTCTAGAAAATTAGAAAAAGGTAAAAAAATTTTTTTTTCAAACTTACCTTAGTGTAGATGCCGGCACTGGACAATTCGTTCTCGATGACCATCACGATGATCCCGAACATGCCCATCACGAGTGCGTAATCACTGATGCGCTTACGCTTCTCGAAAAGGGCCTTCCTGCGCCCGAGACGATAGCCCACGTTGGGTTTGTGCTTGGAAGCGGGTCCTATGCTGCCCGATGGGCCTTTCAAAGGCCCACCGCCAAGGCATTGCTCCTCCATGTATCGTGGATATTCGGAATGTACGCCGACCAGGGCGACGCCAGCTTCGTCCCCGGCGGCTCCAGCGTTCATTCCGCCAGGACCGGCGCCACCACTTCCGCTACCACAACCACCTCCGGCACCCCCGGGCCCCCCGCCAGGCCCTCCGCCACTGCCGATGCTCTTCATCGCCCCAGGGATCGACAGCGTCGAGACTGGCTTTCGCAGCTGAAACAGGAATTTTAATAAAATTATTTTTTTGCAATTTTCAAAATTCTACTTTTTTTTCAAAATTGACAATTCAGGAAGCATGATCCTTTGCGATGAGGTTTGCAGCGAATTTATAATTGTATCAAAAAATTTTTTTGTCATTGCTCTACAAAAGCACCGCAAACAAAGCTAAGTGTGTACAATGAAACAAACTTTACTATTCGAAAACTATGTAGCCTCATTCTTTAATCGCGATCATATAAAATTATTATAAATTTGTATTACGGTAAGAGTATCTAATTTAAAAATTTCATTCGTTATTCACCTTGTCTCTTCAAATTTCCCCTTTAATCCCTTTATCGTTATTATTTTTCTTTTTTTCTTTATTTTCTTTCTCTCGCTGCCCCAATCCCTTCTAACCCCTTGACTTCCGCTATATTTTATATCCCCTCGTCTTTTTTTTTTTTTTTGTTTCTTTACCAGATAAGCTTATGCCAGCCGTAAACGGTAGTTACACCAAGACCAGCCTCCCAGTACTGATGACACTTGGGACTTATCTCTTCATCCTCTCTTTTCGTGTCAGAGGTATCATCATCAATAAGGACGTACTGCCATTATCGTCCTCAAGAGTACCAACCAAACCCAACCTGACGTAAATTAGTAGCATCTGACAGATTAGAAAAAAAAAAAAATAACAGCACTGACGATTCTGATTAATTATAATCATCATTCAAATTTCCATACCTGCTAATTGGCTACAATTTAATTACACAAATTTACAAAAACCTATTGTCTTTCGGTATTACGTCACACTGCATAATTATATCTATGACAATAAACCTAACTGAAATTCATTGGAGGTCGATAGATTATTCGGATCAATCCCAATATATAATGTTATTGCACGTAACCGTCTAAAATTAAACAAGAATATATCCACTTGCGTCAATTAAACATTAAGCTGTTGTTAAAATAATATACTAAAGGTATAGATATATATATCACACATGTGCCAGTATGTCAATATTCGTGATCCAAACGTGTACGTGGAGATAAAATGCAACGTGTCATGCAATGTGCATCGGTTTTCGTATTATTATGTTTTTCAAGCAAATAGGAAAGATAAAAGAAGAAAAAAGAATATTGGTATCAGTTGCTTGTTTATTTTACATGTACCGTTTCTGAGGCTCCTGGCACCGTGTATCGTCTGTACGATGAATATATATTATGTAGAGAGTGCAAAGTGCATACAAAAATCCAAACGATAATTTGTTTTCTTTACGTGGCCTGAGCATAGTACCAGGTTTCGTTGAAAAAGCGCCTTTAGTATCTACAAGACTATTTATGGAAATTTGAGTTACTATCGACCAACGCCCTTTCGATGTCTCAAGCGAACGCGGGATGCAAGGACGCCCACCGATCGGTCCATGGAGCTGATCTTGGTAACAGCATCCGGTTCCTCTTCCTTTTCTTTGTACTCATTCTCATTGGCTGATAGGAGGACAGGAGGGATCTCTTGGTTACGGTTATCTCATTGCTCGGGTCTGGAGCTTATCGCATTTGAGGCTCTTTTTTTTTTTTTTGAAAAGTTGCCAGAAAATTTTTTTTTATTATATGTGATTTATCGATTGGAACTTTTGGTTTATCATTTTTAGGGAAATAGTAAAAAAATGACGTGACGTCATTCTTGACGAGGGTTTTCAGTTAGATTTGGGTCAAGGTCGTAAGTTTGGAATTGGGAAAAATAATAGCTGTGCGAAATAATACGTTCAATTATTCGAAGGCGTCTCGATCGTCTGTGGCGTCGCGACGCTTCGTAGGGCTAATAGAAAAAAGAAATGACCACTCCACGTTCTTCGCTACTTTCTTTTTACAGGGTCCCCACGTTTCGTTACGAACCGTTGCGGGATGAGAAAATCGGGTAAAAAAGGACGAAAAAATGTCATCGCTTTGCCGTCGCTTTCCATTTCTTCGGATCCTTCAGATTGCGTCAAACGTCCATTAGTTTCCTTTTATTCCCGACGCGACCCTCACGGGTTCGAACCTTAATTGCTTTTGGTTCCGATCTCTGCGCATGCGCGAGTCCGTCTTACCGATTCCCGAAGACGGAAGCTGCCCTATAAAGGACGCCGATTTAAATTGCACAGAAAGCTTGTTACTTCGGACAAAGAAAAATCCCATTGTCCAAAGCTCATTAATCTAGCCCACTTTGAAATTACTATGGATTAATGAGGATCGACCCGTCGAATTTAATACTTTTTGAAGTTTCGAGAGTAGAAAAGGATTTTTGGAAAAAAAATTTATCTCGAGAATTTTTTTTTAATCGTTCTAGATGAATTGACTTTTTTGGTCGGTTTCTATAATTATAAGAGAACAGACTCTCTGGGGACACGTGGTAACGGAACGTGATGCGTCGCGACGCTCCGACAAGCAGTAAACGTGATCGGGTCGGGACGCCTTGGAATGTATCGGCATCGTTTTCGAACGTCCTTAATATATACAGTATGTTACGCTAAAGGAAATATGAGCAGATATAGTAGACTCATTCCTCATTCCACGCACTACGTTCACACCCAATGAGGTCACGTTTCTTAGGGTCTATACCTAACGAGACTATTATGCTCCTTTTCTGGTCCTTACACGTAATCGTCCTTCCTTATATCGGGAAGATAAATATTTCTTCGTTACCATTGAAAATCGACTGGCGATAAGAAAAAATATTGCTGTCGCAATTTCAAGGGAAAATATTGATTGTACCTTGACAGAGATTTCTCTTTAACGCAAAGACGATGTTTCGCTAATTTTTCGAAAATATTCTCTATACCGGTATTATTTTAGGTGAAATAAAGTAAACGATGGTTGTCAAATGTCAAACATTCTTTTATAAATTTACAGTCGTCAGTAACAGATTTTCAAAATTCTTTGATAACTATTTTGGAGTCTATTCTTCGTAAGTTCCCTCGAGGAATTTCAAGGGAATCCCAGGGCTGTACGTTAGGATCACTATGATACTTGATCATCCCCGTCAAGGATACACGTCATCCCTTGAGATTTTCCGGACGCGACTGCAACGCGCAGGGGTGGGAAATCCGAAGGTTTCTACGGTGCTTTTAAAGTCTCTGCTTTTCATTTTATTTTCCGTACTGAATATATAACACGAATGTATATACACACGTTACAAGTACATATACGTAGTCTTAGGCGTGAAAATTTAAGGTGCGCTTACATGTGAAATAATTTTGGAAATGACCAATACAGTTCGGATATATTTGACCGTACATTCGCGGTGACGGAATTGCAATTGCGCTTTGTACAAAATTGGCGAAATGCAGTTGCAACAATTTAAAGTAATTTTGTAACTTTGTGGTATTCTTCATGATTATTATTGTTGGATTTTGACGATAAAATATTGTCGAAATGTCACGCTATATTCTGTACATTGTTTAATGGTATTGGTCGTACTGGAATAAAAGGAAAATTTGGTGTGAACGATGCTTTAAAGATAGTGAATGGCTCGAAGCGGCCGTTTGCACGACTCACCGCAAACTTTTCACTTCAATTTTTATTTCTACTCGCAACTATACTTCCGGCGCTTCCATCTTTCCGGTCAATCCTTCTTGTTATTTGTTTTTTTGTTTCTGAAGATGCTGACGCGTCTGACAGTAAAGCTCCATTACTACTGTGACAGTTCGAAGACTAGCGAGAATATAGATTTAATTTATCGCTTTGAAAATCGCCAGTTGCGTGGAGTCGCGTGGAATTGCATGATGAAATTTTTTATTTTCTTAATTCTTAATACATTTATGTATTTTTTTTTTTCTTACAATTTTGACTTCGATTTCGTTCTGTCATAATGATAATTTGTGCATTTTGTTAATCATGCGAAAATTTTTGGTCTGTTTGGATATCGCATGTTTTTTTAAAGAAATCTCATGCATCGTCGAATTCTTTCGTCGAAATATTGAAATTTATGTAGCATCCCTTTTCCTTCTCTTTCTATCATCTTCTCTCTACTTCTTGTTTTATTTTTTGTTCTTTCATTTTTCTTTCTCCGCTCCTACATTATTCATCCGCCCATTCGAATTTTGCTTGATCTCGCCGCGAGAACAAAAGTTCGTTATACCGAAAGGTGGAAGGATATATATTCTCAAGCTTTTTTTTTTTTTTAAAAAAAAGACATACTGTAATGTGCTCACTAAAATTAACGCAAATGAGCATTACCCACAGTAAATTATACTTAATTATACGAGATAAAAGGTAGGAAGAAAAAAATATATATAAAGAAAAGAGCCTCCACTCAAAAATATTTTTAATTCATCGTTCCACCCCTCTTTACTACCTGTTTCATTTCTCGTACGTCCGTGACAGAAATTACCCAGAGAGAAAAAATAAAATAGTGGTAATGAAATTCTGAAATTTTTTCAAAACTTCCAAAAACGCCGTTTCCCATAAGAAGCGGATATCCGTATAAGTTGGTAATCGTGAGCAAATGAATTTCAAATAAAAAATAAAAATAAAAAAAAATCCCAAAATATTACCAAGAAGCCAGTCGATCAATCACTATCGACAAATGGGTACTAAAAATGTGAAGGACCCGACTTCCATATGATTCAACTCCAATTCAATTCCACATCCCCTTGCAATATTTGCATATAACTTTTCAGTCAAATATTTTTCATCTTCTCGATTTCTTTTTCGATTATTCAATCCGCGACAGATTCCTCTCAGGTTGTTCTCCCCGAAGTTGATCGGCTCGTTACAGCTTCACCTGACCCTTCCTTCACCCCCCAATTCCTTCGGTCGACCCATCCCTCTTGCAACAACCCCTTTACGTTTTCAGGGTTTCGCCTCAGTCTACTTCAAGTTGTGAGAGGTCCCGGGGAAAAATAGGCGGACAGATCTGATACCACAGCTAAAACTAAACTTCCAGAGCTCGTTGGCTCCCCTGGACGTTCGGCTGTTTTCGGCTCGACTCGTTTCCTACGTTGCTTTCGTTCGCTCGTTATTCGCGACCGAAACTTTTGGCTTCGAGTTAAGTCGCTGCAGGAAAATAAATCCAATTTTTTATTTTACCCTTGGAGCAGACAACGCCCCTCGTGCCTGTTCGCTGTAAGGCAAAAGCCTTACGTAAAGTATGAAAAAAAAAAAAATCTCCACTAATTGGAAAAAAAAAGAAAATCAAAATTATCTCTGTGTACAATTATTTTTTTTTAATGACAAAATTATCAAAAAAAAATATATTGTCAATTTGCATTAAGCTACCATTCTCGTTAAAGAGAACTCTCGTAAAGACTCGACTGGATAAGTAAGTAACTTACGGTCGAAAATTACATGTAAATTGAACAAGCGACGGGCAATATCTATGAAAGAGTCTCTCCCAGGTAAAAGTTCAGTTACTGTGAGACGAAGGAGGTTCAATCGTGATCACGATTGAAGTTTAAACTTTTTAATTGAACCTTCGACTTCTTTAATTGTAATAATAAAACTTCACTACCTTCCATCCACTTTCAAGTCATCCAGTACCGATCGAGTACCACCAAGTTTTTTCAATTCAACAGACTCGATTTTCCTCGAAGGATAATTAATTTTTTTTTTTAATTATAAAATTATAGTCTTCGAAAATTCTGAAAATTATTCATATACAAGGAACACAACCGATTATGCGTAAGACGATAACTGAGCTGACAAGTCAGCTGACCGAACGACTGACAATGTATCGGCAAACAGTGATAACCACAAGGTACCCTTGTATGACAATGCATAAGGGTTTAAGGGTTGTAAGCAAGGTGGATATCCGGCATTAAGGGTAGTTTGCTTCGGGCGAACCGCAACATGCACCCTAGTAAGGCAGAGTAGGGGGATGATACACGTGACCCCGGTGACCTTTTTAGTAAGGGCGGGGGGGGAGGGGAGGGAGGAGCAAAACAGAGGCCTGCAATACTGCTAGAGCGTAGAGACAGGAGGACGATAGGGGTTGAGAATCGGGTTGAGGGGTTGTGCCCGACGGAGTTGCCCTTGGTTGCTGCGGCAGGTAGATACGGCTGTTGTTGAATGGCAAAGGACAGAATCGAGGTCGCTTGTCACGGTCGCCATGGAAACGCTCCCGTAGACGCCATGTCGCCTTTAACCGAGAACTTGGATCCACCAAGGGTAGATGTACACTCCTTCGCCCCCTTGTACCATCTTAACCAGCATCCGTTGCTCGCTACGTATAGTTACACTTGCCAGATACTCTATGCCGGGGGCAACTCCATTCGCGTGGAGTTGCTGCTACTACAATGAAATTCCTGGCAGCGCCATCTGTCAACATCATAAACTCAAAGGACGAGAAACTCCACTGTCCAAACAAGTCGAGCAAACGCAAAGGTGGAGGGATATTTTTTTTTTGTTTTTTTAAAGAAAAATTTTCAAATCTTCCACTCTCACGTGTCGCTTTGATAAAATGACGTGCATTTCTTTTTACGCTCCTTCTTTTCAGTTTTCTCTGAAATTCTGAATCATCTCAAGTTTTGATCTGCTTCTAGAACACGGTGAGGGCGCCACTGTGCTACCTCAACAGTCTTATAATACAGTTTTATTAGGAGTAACCTGAAAAGGTCAGTTTGCACGGGGGGTCGTTAAATAATGGTGAGGGGGAGTTTCAGTCGGGGTATTTTTTTTTTACTGTCGTTGAGGTTGGTACTGGTACGTGTTGCGATTTACAGATGTATCGATACCTTTATAGCGTTATCCTTCTCTCTCTCTAACTCCTTGGCCAACTGCCACCCTAGGACTATTTTTTTTTCAAGATGTCGCGACTTTCTGCCGTATGTAATATCGATTTCGTATTATACATAAGCTCATCCTTAGCTTATTGAAATTCCTATACAAACTGTATGTGCATTCCTATGTATCGGGAATTCTTCAAAATTTTTTTATCACCAAAAAAAGATCAGCGGTCTTGATATTTGCCTTGCGAATCTCCGCGTCGGTTTGTATACCTATTTCCCACGTGCTCCGTGTATAAGGAACTGAGGCCACCTACATCCTACATGACCAGATACAAACATAGGAAGAGAACGGGAAAAATGAAAAAAATACACATATGTATATATCACTTGGTAAAAAACGTGAAATTTCTTTGGACCTATAGGATTATTTCTTTCTCTCTCTTGTTCCATTTTCTTCTTTGTTTCGCAATACAAAGAAAGTTCGTCGCTTTAAATCTTTTTGCGCAAGTGTTATCAAGTACAGTATATATGCCATATTCGCGAAACTACGAGACTTGGACAATCTTTTAAGTCTTTTGACTTTATCCGGCTCTTTATCTTTTTTTTATTTTCCTTATCTTTTCTTCGTATCCGCTCTTGGCCTCTCGTTCCTCCTTATGTCTCTGTAGAATTTTCAGTAATGTTGGCTACGTGACACAAAGAAAAGTCCCATTTCCCGAAACGACATTTGCCAAACTTCCCATTTCTTTATCTCAATGTCCGAGGAAGTGAAATTAGCAGTCTGATTCTCACGCTGCTATTGCGTAACTTACTTCGGGCAAGTTACTAGGTTGATAAAACTAGGTGTGGTATAGCTGCACTTGGCACTCCATGAGAATCGATAAGGTGCAACAGCCCGATGATAACGTGACCGGCGAACGATTTCGCGAATCTCGAATAAATGCGAATCGACAGTTTCAGTCTGAGACGGAAGAGCAGTAAGACGTGAGTGGCCATTTCCCAAGTGGGAAAACAAGTTTTCCCTCTTGCTGGAAAATAAATCCGTTGGCTTAGTCTTCAATTTTTTTATCCTTTTTCGTTTTTTTGAGAAAAAAATAGTGCCATTTTTTTAAAGCGTTTCCCGCCAAACCACTGCGGTCGGATTAAGAAAAGTGCAACTTGCACGGAAATTGCATTGCGGACTGGGAGCTGAACCAGGAAATGCAATTGTATACGCCAAAGCTTTGTATTTGATTTTTTTTTAATTTTGAGGTAAACGTTCCACCTTTTTGAAACTGGTTTCATTTGCGTGAGCTTATTCGCGAAATTTCTGATTACTTCAATCTTTAGTGATAACAGTTATACGACTGGACGATCCGGTGCAATTTTGGTTGCGCAATAAAAACAGAAAAAATTGCAATTTACAAAGATATCATATATGAAAAAGGCTATGCACTTCGTTCTTATGGCAATTCCGTGAAATTTCTTGTTTCTTGAATTCGCAAATAGTTACAAAGACAAAACGTTATTTCGGCTAGTATCGTTATTGTGAATTATTTGACAAAAAGATGCTAATTACCTAATTACCGTGTCCCATCATAGTACACTCGAATAGAAAAATTAACCCTTTCGATTATTATGATTTTCAAAAGCATATTCCGTAATCCCGAAAATCATTGCCAATTCCTTCTCACTCTCTGTAATTACTTCAACAAATTAACACGAGTGTTTTCATACCGTCGGTAAATCAAAATTGGGGTCATTTTTGAACCATTTTTCCGACACAAAGGACGCCCCATTAATTTGTCTGGTTTCGGCATCGATTCCTGGAAGCCGCCAAGTGGCCGAATAATTCTTGGCGTGGTTCATCCTTTTAATCATTCAATGTTGGTCGGGATACGTCATTTCCGGCATCGTTTACCAACATATATATATACCTATCTACACACTCCAATACAATTTCGGAATCAAACGATTATTGTACTTGGCATCAAGTACCAATTTCCTATCATACATGCACTTTACGTTACGCGTTCCAATATTCTGGCATTCGACACTGCATTCCAATGCAATTCCTAACCTGACCTGCATTGCTTTCCCATAATCTCTATGCACTTTCAACATTCCCTGCAATTGTCTCCGCTGCCGTTTTCACGTTCACCTATGTACAACGTGATACCGGAATCGCACGAAATTCAGATAGCAATACGTGTATACGAATTTACAATAAAATTTTTGTCTTTTATTTTTACGTTGCATCACTTTTTTTTTATGTAATAATAAATTCAAAGTTTTCGGGCTTGTTATCCTGTGCGTAAAAGGAAACGACATACAGGGCGCGTGTTGATGTCGCCCATAACGGAATTGCGTGATTGCGTTGGACTTTACTGTTTAGCTTCGGAGCAGCAATTCCTAGCAACGTGCTTTGTCGCGGAATCTAATTAAATAATAACGCGGCTTAAATTCATTAGAATATTACAGTGCGACACGGATCCTCATTACAGTCATTGAAACACGTAGTTCTATCTTATAATATAATACTATGGGACTTGAAAAAAATTCATTTTACGTTAAATCAAAAATTTTATAAAATTGACTAAACAGGTTGCACGTTATTTAAAAAAAAAAATTTCTTGAAAATTACATAACCACAAATAATTGAAATTCCGATTGTCGATATTTCGTGATACGTCTGGAAATGGATACGAAAGGATATCTGACTATGGTGCCTCCATGAATATTTGTCAACTGGAAATTGGTCAATTGGTATCCCATGAGTGACGTGTTTGTCGTTTAAAAAAAAAACGTCAAGGACCAATTGGAAAGGGAGAAGCCAAAAAATGTATGTTCAGAACCAACCTTAATCCCAATAGGGGAAAAAGAGCGAGATGCGTCAGACGCTCGGCAATATCTATATGCGTGTACAGCTGCACGAAATGGTACAACAGTTGTACACAATTGTTTAGTACTATTCCACTGAGAGTAATGATCCGGCAGAAACAATACAAGTTAATGCCTATAATTTTAAAATAGTGGTGCTTGAGTATATTGAGCTTGACAGTTTACTTAATTGCTGTACAATTCTTAATGATCCCGTCTTATTGGAGTCGAGCCAACTGGCATCTCTGAAACAACGGAGACACGTAACACCTTTTAATTAGACCGAATGAAAAATTGCCAAAAATTCGTTGAAAAGTGTGGATGCAATTTTGAAAATTTTTTCTTAGCAAAATTAGTATGAAAAAATAATCGTTTAAAAAAATCACGTCTTTTCTTACATATTTCGGAAAATTGCGTATGAGCAACTTGATTATTTCCCATTTTCGAAAATTGCAGGATCCGATACGAGTTTCTGCGAAGGAGACAATTTTCGATTGGCGATACAGATAGACAATGTAATATCCGTTGCTCGAGTACAAATTGAAAAATTAAAATTCCCTATTAATTCCAAAGTTTAAAAAAAAGCCAACTCGGACACGTATCGATCGGCTTAAAGTTTTACGTAACTTTGGCTTAAGGATTCAAACTCCTTTCGTTTCATGTGTTTTTTTTCTTTTTCAGTCCCTCCCTTCCTTCGTCCCCCTAACCGCTCCCTACCACCACTCCACTCTCTCTTACCCGTTCGCCTCTTCTATATTCATGAAAACTTCTTCCAGACCCCATGACGATAGGGAATCCTTACGTCCCATTGGAATTTTCTATTCATAAACTATGTAACTTCCATTGGCCATCCACATGTGACTTGGAGAGAATAGTAGAAAAGGAAAAAAAAAATTCAAATAAAAATATCAGAGTATTCGGAAATGGAGTTGATAGGGGATACGAGTTACCGTACACAATCTTGGATAGAGTATACAAGTGGAAGAAAGGGAATAGAAATAAAATATTTACAAAAAATTTGACAAACTAAAATAAAGCTTTCATTCGGCAAAATGCAAAAGTTTCGGAATTTAGAAAAAAAAATTATGTAAAATCTTTCAGACTTACCACATGTGGTATCCTGTATAAAGTACGTATACAGAACAATGTACACGGAGCGACAAAAGATTTATTGATGAAGTTGCATAAAATAATTTTGCAATTCCAAGTGCATCCCTAATGCAGATAAGCGATTTGTATGGACGTTAAAGAGAGTTTTTGGCAACTGGTCCATTTTACCAATTGGAATCGAAGCCGAGGAAAAGCTCGTGCGCCACTACTGTCAGCAAGTTGGTAATTTCTTTATGTTCGTCAGACACCATTTGTCTTTTTCTCCTTCGTCTTACCTTCTCTCTTTACTTTGGCAACGTTTCACGTATTTTCACCAAATCTCTCGTCCGCTTCGTTTCCTCCCGCCGTAGCCATAGGCGAAGTATAGCACTACGTACTATATAACTCCACCACCTTATACCCTCATCCCCAGTATATCTTCGGTAAACTTTTATCTTTCTTTCTACGACTATTCTTTATTTTCACGTCTGGCAATCAGCAGCGCCTCTACAGTGCACTCAAAGTACTATGCGGCAATAGCGCAAGTCCGTTTTATTGTTAGAGAGATATGTATCGCGAAGTGCGCGTCGTCTGATTTATCCTCAACAAAGAAAACAATAGCACAATAAAAAAATATTTCTACAGTGTAAAAATGACTTAGCTGAACAAACCGTTCGAAAAGATCGCCCCAAAGACAATAACATTACGTAGATCACGTTGTATATTCCAACTACAGAATTCCACAGGGTAAAAAAAAAAGAGAAAGAAAAGTCATGAATACGTCATCAATATTTATTAAAGCAAGGAGGTAAAAATAGAAGCGTCCAAGAAATTTGCCGGAAACGTAAATTTCTATAGACCCTGAGAGCTTTTAAGGTGGTCGTACCTACTGAAATATGTATATAGCTACCAACGTTCTACGGCCCTGGTACAGTGTATCTTCTTGCACATAATTCATACAATACAATATCCCTTTGTACCGTCCCTGCAAAAGGTGTAGGAATAAAAATATCCATTTTTGAAAATGCAACTCAAAGCTCGCTACACTCGTTTCCCTAGACGGTTGGCGTACTGGTGGCGCCGCGGAGACAAAAAGACGTACTAAAACTACGGCGGTGGAATGGAAGAGCGCAATTTAATAAAATGTTGGAAAAAAAAAGAAGCGAAGAGACGCCCAAGAGCAAAAAACGAAATAACGACAAGAAACAAACTACTGTCTTATCCGACGCTACATTTAACGAGCGACTGTTTATGCTTTCACGCGATGCAATATCGATCGCCGCGTTTCCACGTTAACAAATCGCGCGCGGCTAAGCCTCCGCGGGACAACCGATCTCCTGTACGATAGGTTAGGTGGGTTTAGTAGTTAGGCGAACAGGCAGGCAACGTAGTCGGATAGATGGATGTACCAACCAATAAACACAGCAGATATAGGTATATATACTATACAGATATATGGAAAGCCTTTGGAAAATTCAATAAATCCTGGAAAACGTGACCGTAGAGCCGTGAGATTTCGCGCTTCTTTATCCCACACGTGACGTACCGGTGTAACTGCGTGTATACGTGCAAGCCTTTTTTTTTTTTTTTTTTTTTCGAAATCCTACGGAAAATTGTCGCGTACGCGGCGCAGCGAAAGTTAATCGTCGCGACGCTTGGGGTCCGACTAATTTACCGCTTGTACAGTCTGAGCAACAATTTTTTCCTCGCATCGGTAATAATTTCTAGTCCGATGGTATTTTGTAAAATTTCAAAAATGTATAAACGTACCAGGTGAAATTTTGAAAATTCACTAATTCGTTAGTATTCGTATAAGAGGGTTGTTCGGAATCAAATTAAAGGGGGCCTAACCTAGGGCACGTAGTTTTTTGAGGATCACCCTGTATAACTGTGAGACAGAGAATTGTCTCTCGGGACAATAGAATATACAATGTAATTGCGATTGTCAGAGGAAAGAAAGCAGGAAAGAAACAAAGTGCAACAAACAAAAACAATGAAGCTCGAGCGAACAATGTTCACTTCGAATGCGCTAACGAGCTTGCTGAAGCTCGACGAAAACTTGAAAAAAGAAAAGTTAAGGACAGTGCGCGACAATGATATGAGCTCAACATACATATATGCATGTATAATTTGGCATGTGGTATGGAGCGTGTAAAAAAATTAAAAAAAAAAAAAAACATGAGAATCCAGCGCAAAGGAGTTAATTAGCTTTTGTTTTTCCGACAAATGAGTCAAGTGACAGTGAAATCGCATCTTCCAGACGCTCAGCTACCTGCGGCTGACTATTGTTCTTCACGTTTGGGTGACGCGGCTACATGAAGATACGACACGTTCACGGAGCTCGACGCGTTAATCTGTGTCTACTGCATTGATAAAGACGTGAGCGCAGCTTGCTGAATTAAATTGCTATCCTGCGAGACCTTCAGTTTCTCCAGGTCAAGTTCAGCTAGGTCAGGTCGGAGCGAGTGGAGCTTCGTTGATTTACCGGAAGTTCGATTCTTTCGCCTGTCGGAAGTCTAGTTGAGTATTGCTAAACAATCTCGCTCCCTCCTCTCCGTCGCCACGTCCAACCCGTTATCATGGAATTATCGGAATTTTCAACTGAGCGAAATATATCAGAATTTGTATCAAATCCGAACGAGAACCAACCTACGTTACCTTCGGCCGTCCACCCTTCGCTCATGCAGCCGCAAGCCAGGCGGGCGCCAGCCGATTCCTTTTTTCATCGGGAATTTACGAGCCGGTGTGACTTGAGAGTTGGGGTGGAACAGGCCCAACTCCACTAAAACGAGAGCTCTGACGGAATCTATCAGAAGGGACGATAACTTTTTTTTTTATTTTTGGGGTCGCGTAAAATCAGCAAACGCAACTGGATGCACGAACGGGAGCGAACGGTTACGGAAATGCGCGGCCGCTCAGGCTGAGGTAGAGTGGGTCGGAGTAAGAGTCAGGCAAATTGTGCGCGATCAGAACGAATCTGAACTATCAAATCGAAATCCCTTCACCAATTAATATATTGGGAGTGCTCACCGGAGCTGGTGCGGGTGATTCGTCAAGGCCGAGAAATGCATCCAGGAGACACTCGGGGGGCACTGCACTAGACTTCCGAAAAACTCATAGAAAATTCATAGAATTTCCTGGATATCGCGAGAGCAACGCGAGAACTACACGAGTGAGAACTTTCTATACCGTATCTAAACACAGCTAGATAAACTATAAACAAACAGCCCGGGAGCGCGAGCCAGTTCGTGACACCCCGGTCGGTGCCCCGAGACAGACTGCTTTGACAAAATATCCAAATTTGATAAATAATAATTCTGATCATCCGATTGGTCGAGATCCTTATAGCCGATAACTCTTCCCTTTCCCTCGAGTCGTCCCTTTGAACCAAATCGAGAGCGTTCCTCAACGAATCCCCACGGCAGATTCGAGCACCTCGACCTCAACTAAACAATAACGAAATCTTCCGAGAGCACTGGCATAACTATACGAATCAACCCGAGAGCGCAGCTTCTGAGCAGGGTGGCGACCCGAAAAGAACCAGAAATCGAGAACGTTATCTACATTGGTAGAGCCGGGGTCGCTTTGTGACCGTGAATCGAAACACAATATATATAATCAAATGCTGATAATAAAGTGTATCTATATCTATATAACATTTAAGGTATATATATACACACACACAATATACGTCGTATTGATTCGTATCGTATTTCGCAATGTCCACAAAACTCCAGCAGGAAATCGAGCGATTTTATGCTTCTCTGGGAGAAAAACGTAGCGAACAGGAAGTGGTTCTATCGACCGGAAGTCCACCATCGTTTGTATCAATGGTCATGGGTTTTTGCGTATCCAGAGTCTGGACGAAAATTCTTCAGAAGAACTTGAAGAAATGTATAAGGTCTAGTCGCAATTTAAGAAATATTATGAAATTTCCAGAGTTTATGTAAAATTGAATTTTCTTACTGAACGTCGCGTCAGGAGGGACACTGGAATATCAAAGTAGTAGCAAAGCCGTGAAATACGTAAATTAAATCACATTAAAATTCTCTCAATTATATCCGATTTGACCGTCATTATAATTCGTTAAGATAATTCAGTAACTCGATAAAAAAAAAAACGGAAATGAAAATCGAATGTACACGAGTGCGAAAATTCAGTTTTATTTTTAACGTTATTTTTCATTTGATCAATCGAGCTCGATAAATCTGTCGGTGCATAACAATTACATCCTTCAGAAGCCGAGATAGAGGATGCACTCGAGATATATAGATATACTCAGTACCCGCTAAACACCTGTACGATTTATTTGCCGGACGAATAAAGTGGAGGAAAATTGAAAAACTATAGTAGATTCTTGATATACGATTTGCCAACTCACCGAATATATATCGCACAGTCGTACCAACACTCGAAATCCCGCGCTTTGTCGACGTTATGAAAGGAATAATTGAGTCGAATGAAATTGCAGTTGCATTCGCCCAAGTGTCACTTATTCAAGTGCACTCGACAATTTGTTGCACCGTTGCTACCAGCAGAGACTGAGATTTATGAGTGTAAGAAATTGCATTAAAATTTATTAGTCACGAGCACCAATCAAGTTGCTGTGCTAATATTCAGAAAAATTTTTTTTCGCCAATTTGCAAATTTCCCTTATTCCGCGGGTCGTTTAATACGAGGACCGATAAAACTTCTTACAAGGGACTGTATTTCCCAAGTGAATCATATCGGTCGAATGAATTTTTCGTCGTGAAGGCGCGATTAGATTTTGCGAAATTCATGTTGTTCTCATGTAAACGTGATAGGTAAAAAAAAATGCTCAAACCAAAAAAAATTTTAATCCAGAATCGCCGGTTGAAAAGTAATCTCGAATCTTCTCATTCGACTCAATAATGCACGATTATGAGGCAGTTTTCACGAATACGATATAGACTAGGTTATAGCGTCGCTACGTGAAAACTACTTGGCGAACCTTAAAATTCTGAAACCCTACATTCGTATTCTGCTACTCAAATTCCCCTAAGTGCAATATCCGGCTGTGGAATAATTTATACAGCCACTACTATCTGTCGGTAGATTACAATAAGAGAATGGATAAAAACGAGAAAAGAATTTATCTGCATAAATTTTGAAAAATAAGAAAAATAAAATTCTTGATATGATCCTTAAAAAATCAATAATCCCAAAGTGGATCTTGAAAGCTCAATTATCCCATTATCGAAGAACCGTCTTTTACCTACTTCGTCCTTCTTAATGTTGATCGGAAGTGCAAGTGGTGGAAAAAAAAAACAACGTGATAAGGAGCCGACAGGACGAGATAAATCAATCAATCGTTATCAACCAGTGCACAGCACTGTTATCATCCAAATAACAAGTTTTGGGTACCGCTAAATTATTTTATCACTAAATCAGAGTCACGCGATTTCATTGAATGATCTGTGGCCAAAGTGCATCAGCCACAGGTACCAATATGATAAAAGGAAGATCCTTTGCGATGCAATTTTTTATAAGAATCAAGAAAAAAGTGCATCCATTAAACCTATGCAAAAAGGTAAGTTTTCAATGGTTTAAAAAAATATAAAAATTTATCCGAAAATGCATATTGCACTTTTTCTTGTCAATTGCAATTTTTGAAAATTAATGTAGACATATATATATTGTATATACCTCGTGGGCAACATTTTCAACTGTTGTCTCTTTTCAGGTGAGATCCGAAGTGTCGTTTCTGGTCATGTTGAAACACTGGCGCTTATGCACTTTTTCACTGCAATGCACTTCGGCGGATGCATCGCCTGCGCCCAATTGCACCGCGGCGCATAATTTAGCACGATGCACCTCTTGGACACACATGTTTTTTATTCTACGAGTACGCACTTTTTTTAAATTTATTTATTTACCCTTTAAATATTATCCGTTTAATCTTCGATTTATAACGCATTTAACAATTTATACAATTTTAAATTTTCATATATGTATATCTATAGATATATATATATATCTCATTTAACTTATATTTAATACGCAACAGCGAGAAAATCCACGTTTATATACATTCCTTCACGTATTTTCTCATTTAATTATTTAATCCGAGTTTTATACATTTTTTGTAAATCTACGACAAATACATTATCTGGTTTTTTAACTGTATATGTACACGCGCGACTCGTCACATGACAGGTGCAAAAAATTTTGCAAAATAATCCCTACCCTTTAATTAATACGAAGTCTCATGCGAATACGCGTACGCGAACAATTGCGTTCGTATGCGCGAAATTCCACATATGCCCACCACATATCACAACGCATGATAATCGTCGCACATGATTGCAACCGCTTATTGCGAATTTTCAGTTTACACTATTTTTTTAACAATCCTTTTTTCGGAAATACGTCCCACGAAAATGTGCATTCTAGACGCATATGTGCTACACAGATAAGATCACAAATATCATCACAAACAATTCCACGCATTTACCTCATCATCGTCATTAGTCATTCACTTAATTTCATTATTTTTCGTTGTTTACGATTATTCTTTGTAAAATCCTTTATCACTCCCCCCCATCTAATAGGAATTAGCGTCTGGTCGAGCTAAAAAAAAATGTGCCCTTAACTGTCCGACTAAGGAAATCTGTTTGACCAAATCTGCCCCAGACACTAGAAACAGTAACTGTTTATCTTTTTCATTTAAACGCGACGCTGTCCTTAACGTCGACCTGGCGTCGGGACGCTATCTCCGCATCCTATTATCCCTATGCATTTCCATAATCGTCTTAGCGAATTGTCAGGAGAAATTTTTTTCCTCTAATCCCTTTTGACGCAATAAGCTCAGCCACGTGTGCACATATCAACACTAGTTTCACGTATCTAGCTGTCACTCGTGTACCCACGTGACACGACTATCGGATCGCTAGCGATTAAAAACGATTATTTGACAGAGACGAATAAAATAAATACTAAGGGACGAGGGGTACAGATATAGAGGGTATATAAATTTTTTTTGAAAAATGTGTAAAATAAAAAATAGCCTTACGTCAACAGATATTACTTGTGGGTAAACGTTGATCATTCTATTAAGGGTGGATGGCACTTATAAGTAAGGGAGGGGAATTTATAAATATTTAATTAAATAAATTCAAATTTTCAGGGAGATTACACAATTTATATATGAATATATACATCACTCGGCCGGATGCATTTGGGTCGCGTCGCACGTGTTCCCCATTGGCCTGAATCGATACCCTAAGAGATTTCATTATCTAATTAGCTATCGATAGTCCATTGGAAATAGAATATATATAGAGAGGGGATAATATCAGGATGACCTTGAGATATCGAAATCCTGCGTGACGAAACTAATTTTATATGAAACGTTCCTATATTACGAAAGGGGTAAAGTACGTGAGTTTATCAAATATTCTGTAGGCATTTAGGCTGATTCGAAAAAGGGGATTGGAGGGGAAGAATTTGACGTGGAAATTCCACATTCCGTACACCCGGCAGATATTTATACGAATGAAATTCCAGAATGGAGCAATTATGCACGGTTCCACGCTTCTGTGCGAATTTGGAATTGCATCGATTTTATATTGGAATTATATCGATTGATAATGGAATTGTTTCACAGTCTTGTGTTTCTGGTGAGAATGTTTGGAATTGCTGATGCCTGGAATTGTGCATGGATTTATTTTATTAGGTAGTACGGTAGACGATTGTTCGATCGCATTTCCCGGAGCGTCGCGACGCTAAGCGTCGCAAAGTGATGGTCAAGGTTACGGTACCAATATAGATTCCTATCGGAGCGGCGATAAAGAATTCAAGATTTTTTTTTTTTAGGGGGAGATGAATCAGACATTCCGGAACACTGGGTATATTGAACAATCGATACACCAGTTTAATGGCGTTAAAAATAATTTCTTTGATTTTCTGTAAAACGTCTTTTTCTTTCAGATTGCACGTGGAATCTCAGAGATATACGAGAGAGATGAATTTTATGAATAATTTGGAATAAAATGTCAAAATTTGTAATTATCTTTGCGGACATGAAAGGGGACCACTGTGAAGTTATAACAAAAAAAATATTAATTACGTAATCTTTCATCGATCCAATTTATAACTGACTGACAATGACGTCATTCTGAAATGAAAGTAAATTAATTCCAAAAATTGATCAAAACGAGGATACTACTACTACTGATACTTCGATCGAAAGAAGAGCAACTAAAACGCAGTGTCCGTATCACGCCAAATAATCTCCTATCAAAAGATCTACGATGTTAAAAATTTTTTGGTAAAATCGGAATTTCACAGTTTAAAAATGTCTAAATTTTGAAATTCTCCCTCGTGAAAGAAAAAAAAAGAAAGTACCCTAAAATTCGCCAGGCGGTTATAAAACTTGGAAATTTTCGGATCACGATATAAACTGTCAAGTAGATGGTCGTCGACAGGCCGAGTTTTCTCGAGGGATGAAAATGAAGGATGAGAGGGTAGCTGAGCTTAATGGGTCGGTCTTTTGCGAACGACGAGAAAAATAAGGGTTTCTGCTATTATCTAAGGGGTGCGCGTAGATAAGGATCTCACCATGGCCGGCCGATCACATTCCGCCACGTGTAAGAGCAATCTTTAAGGGATGCTGAGGTTGCGGGTCCACGAGATAAAAGCTAAACCTGTGCGGCTTCACGGTCGGTCCTCACAAGGGTGAACGCACATGACGCGAAATTTTTAAGCGATAGCACGTGGGTAGGAATTTCCGCCCCTAAATTTGACGGAGTTACATGGGATGAGTATGATAATAATAATTAAGGGATGAAAAGCGACGTGATATCCGCCTACTATTATTATTATATTCAAGGATGTACAGCGGAGATAACTTAGCGCCGAGCTTCGATGAAGACGTCCGCACGCCGCGACGCTTCCGACAGGACTGCGTCGGTCCCAATACCCCCATCATCCCTTCCATGATCTACCCTTCCGCCCCGCTTGGCAACCACCTTCCCCCACCACGATACCCACCCCTCTCAGGATCATCCCCACTATTTCTATTATCATCGCTACTGCCCATACTGCTTTGTATCGGAACCTTACCCCCTACCCCCTTCCACTATACCGAACCACCCCTCACTCCCTGATCTCCTTCACCCCTAATCCCATGCTTTTATCCCCTCCACTCAACCACGTATAAAAAAAAACAAAATATCCCACCGACAATGCTCACCCTCGCTCATCCCTAACCTGTCTTATCTTATTTCTTTACCACCCTTGTATTCACCGTGCAACTACCCCTAGACGCACTTTCGTAAACGATCGATGAAATTCCAAAACGCACTCGATCAAAAAGTATCGCCGGCTACTTACGGGGGATGATTTTTCAAGAGGATTGGAAAATTTCAAATATTAGCGTTATGGTATTCCTGCTGTTTACCCGGAATTCATAAAATTGCGCGATTTCTCAATTACTACCCCTACGTTATATCCGGTGGCAAATTTGTATTCTAGACCATTTTTTTTTGCAACGTTAAACACTTCAGTTTTTTTTTCAGAGGGGTGCACAGTGTAAGCTACACTAAAAACTCTGTTATCGGTATCAACGGACTCGTCCGGTTTTTCCGGTAGCGACAGAGAGTCCTTTAAAATAGTTTACTAAGTTCGAGGGATTTTATTTATTTCGCAATTCCCCGTGGAATTGCCAAGCGTCTTCGTTGTCATGGAATTGGTGGGCGACGCTTCTGTCACTACCAGTTGGTTGGCAGCATTATTCACGTCGTTACGAAAATGGAAATTTGACGCAGGACGAAGATTCTTTCTCGATCGCCTGTTTCGCCTTGTCGCTGGCAGCTTCGTCCCACCGGTATCTGTTATTGTCAAACGGTCGATTTTATCTGCCCTTTTTTCTTCGATTCAATGAAAACTGTCACCGAAGGGATAAAAATATATTTTGACAGGTAATTAGGCACGTTTAAAACGTGGATTTAATATGACTTTGCTAATCGAACGAATTGAAATATAATATCGTCAGATAGCAGTTAATTATTTCATTAATTATCTTAAGATACTATCTTAAGGCTCTTTTCACAATGGAGAATCTCTCGCCGATCCTTGTCGCAAGTGGTTTCTATGGAAACGACGGCTTACGTATAAGCCGACCGAAATTGGCAGAAATTTGGGAAAATAATTTCGAGTCACTGGTAAAGAAGAATAAGAGGAAGCAAAAAAGATCTTAGGATGTTTAAGATGATTTATAAATATCTTCGACAACTTTCAAACAACCTTATGGGTATCGGGGGTTGCAAGTTTTCTTGCAAAGTTCAAGTTTTTTTTAGAACTGGCTAAAACTTACGAATGTGCATTGGAATGAGTCTAGATGCGATTCAGTGAATATTACGCGAATTCAAGAACTAAACTTTTCACTCTTTCCCACCAACTTAGCAATATGCTTATCTGGCTGTTTAGACAGTCAAATTTGACTGCAGGCTCGAGGGAATCAGTACGAAAAACGATAACGATCGACTTCCAAAATTATAAGAAAACAAAAAAAAATGATTTTCAACAAAAGAATAATCGAATTGCACTTATCCAATTTTTATCAATAAAAATCAGTATTTGCAAAATCTCAAAAATATTCTTGTATTTTTCCGAAAAAAAAAAAAATCAGTTTCATAGTTGAGTATTTTTCATCTTACCGGATGCTAGGCTGGACCGGTAGTCTGCGCTGACACGTGGACGACCTGTCGACGAACTTTGAACTCTGACCGGCAGTGACTTATGCTACCAATTACTTTATCACTTCTGCACGCACTGACGATGCAACGACGAGTGGCGATTCCTGCTTGAATGTCAGGTGCGTCGAAAATTAGTTCCCAGGATGCGGCGCTGGCAACGTGTCCTGCCGATCCTTGATTGGTTGCGTTTCGAAACATTGCCCGGTGGCTACCGTGTCGTCTGTCCTTTTCGATCAGAGCGATCGGGAGAAAGATAGAGCGATAGTGGAGAAGATTCAAGCGGCCTTTTTCCGAGCGCGATGATTGGCTACCCTTACGCAAAATTGGGGGCAGGGGGTTCCCACTCACCGGAACCATCATAGCATCATGCGTTGATATCCTGATTACTATATATTTTACGAAGGAATTATCCCGCGTATGGACCATTTTTTATCCCCTCTGCAATAGGGGTGGAATGAAATATTATTTTATTGGTATCAAATTTTAATCTTATTTCGAAATTTATACCCTGGAAGTCGAGGGGGTGGTAATCGGATTAAATTATCTCTGGGACATCCCTGTTGTACATCGGATCCCGTAAAGGTCCTTTGGGAAAATCTTATTATCAATACTCCAATCAGTTCAGCTTTCGCAGAATGGACCACTTGCATCTTCCATTGTGTCTGGGAGGTGACTAGTCAGCGATTCTTGGCTGCATTATTACTCAATCGATTTGGAATTCTACGCGTCACCGGGAAGATGCTGATATATATTTTAATGTGATAACAAATTTTCAAAAATCAAATAAATATTTTGTTTTAATCTAAACTTGTATTCGATTGCGTAAATAGGCGAAAGTAGAAGTTTCTTGAGTGAATGTACCCGTCAGTCGTGTAATTGTTATAAATTTTCAAACTTTCCCGCCCCTCGTCAACACGTAAACCAGAAACGTTGGTAATTAGTTCCTTAAGTTCATTCAATCGAATTCCAGTCTGCACGCAACTGATGCGTAAATCGCGACACGTGGCAGTAATAATATCTGACAGACGTCAGATGTTATCATTAATTAGGTCAAAGTGTCAGCAGACTAAACGTTATAGCATCGGATGATGAAAATCATGATAATATTATCATTTTTTATATTCTTTATCAGATATCAAAATTTCATTAGAAAGAACTGATTATTGAATTAAGCAACAACATTTTTTTTAAACTCGCCATCCAGTATTGAATGGACTTTTTAAATTTTCAGTAACAATCAGTCTTGACATTATTTATTAAATTTTCCCTAAAAGCATAGACCACATTTTTCTTTGTGTTTCCACTTGCTGCATTTTATTATCAACTTTGTCAATTTTCGATACACAAAAAGAATTCGATATCCGATCAATACAACCTTTCTCCTCAAGAAGTAGTACCGATAAAAATAAATTAACTATCTCGTGAGTAGCTGCAAACTATAATTGCATTAGAAATTTTTTTTACTTCTACGATTTTTTTTTTTTTCAAAATTTCAAGTAACTATATTACGTCGAACATGGGTTCAAGCAAAATATAATGGAAAGGAACTTTTTCATGATTTGCAAGTTTCTTCTTATTTTTCCTTACTACAATTCGTTATCACCTTATCACTGTATTATCCGCCTGCTAGACTAAGAACAATGGCGGCTGCACGAAATCTTAAACATAGAAACTCCAAACAATCAACTTCGTGCTCATTGTGCATCTACTGGGTGTACTGAAATTTCAAAAGGGTTCCAAAAAACACTACAATGGTGCTTTGCTTTTTTTGGGCCTTGGGGGGGGGGGGGTGGTGGTGGTAGTGATATTAATACTTAGTGCTAATAGGGTTCACTGTTTTACCTGCATTCCAAAATTTCTCCTAACGCTAAACGCACCTTGTCGTTAAAACTGAAAAATTCGAAAACTTAAAATTTCGCAATAAGACACGACACAATATGCATATGGCAATGTACAATTATTATTTCCAAAAATAAAAATATACGAAAGCGTCCTCATTCATGTGTCTAATTTTCATTTTTGACTTTTTATCCTTCAAAGTTGCACTCGTGTTGCACCAATTTTTTTCTCATTTGTCTAGACTTATACATACGTATATTTATACATATGTAAATTTCACATATGCAATAGCGACGAAAAATACGTATCAGAACACATGTGTATAGAAAATCACATATGACAGAGACGTAGGTTGAAATTAGGCAGGCTAAGCCAGTACCGTATAAGCCTACAACTGCACCCCGTGCACGACAAATATATTCGCGTAAGGGTTTGCTTTACCCAAATTGGCTAAACTTTCACGGTAACAATTTAAAGTTACGTAGCTATGTAAACGACATGACGTAATGCCTGGTCATAAAGAGCAACAATTTCTGTGGCGTACATAGATATACGTCTAAACTCGACTACCAAGTTCCTTTATTAATCACAGCTTAGATACTCGTGATTTCCAAAAAAAAAAAAAATCTAATCCACCCTCACATTAAAAAAGAATAATTAATAAAATTGTACTCTAACCAATCTCATTCTTTAGATCCATACCCATGTGTATACTCGAATCCTTATTTTTGAAAAAAAAAAATTTGATTATCATTTTCAACATCTGACATGTAATTTTGTATTTTCCTAAGCAACAATCAGTAACGAACAGAAAGCAGAAAATTTTCTGATTCAGGAATGCAGGTTGTCACAAAGTACAAGCCGACTGATAACGATAGTGACTTTGCGATGGCAATGGCTGGGTTGTGGTTGTGGTGGTGGTGGGTGGTGAAGGTACAGTGAATTTAAAAATCTGTTTTTAGGTATTCCCACCGTCTTGACGTAGGTGACGGTCTCGGCTGTGGCTTCCGTCAGGGCTCGTCGTAGTCTTGATCGTCGAACTTGAGACAGCGTACGCGGGCAGAGCACGACCCCCTGCGCATTGGAAACCACGACGGAACCGGAAGCGGAACCAGAACTTCGCATCGGTGGCGGAGGCGTAGTTGCCGTCGTGGTCGGCGACGATTTGCACCACCAGGGAAACTGAGCGTGTTACGGGACTTTATTGCATCGACTGTACCATACCAAAATGTTGGAGGTTCGCAACCTCCATTATGCTAAATTTATATAATATAATAACAGTATATATTATATATATGTATATTAACTACTATGCTCTATACTAGTATTCTGCTACTGGGACTAGTTTACTAATTTTTTTATCATACTACTGTAGTGATATAGGTTATTGTGTAATTATGGGATTTATTGAAATTTTTAATATTTCTTTTTTAATTTCAGGGAGAGGCTTGATTTTATTGATTTTGGGAATCGTTTATTCATATTGATATGTATACGATGTACCGGGTAACGGTAGTTTGAATAAGGACAAATTTTATGAAACATTTTTATAGATTATTTTTTTTTTTTTTCCGAATCCCGAAAATCATTTCGAATATATTCACGTGACACGATTTTTCGTATACGTAGTATAGACTTTTTTGCAAGCCTGTACCCCATTTGACTGAAATGGAGCGAAATTTTGCGGAGATGCTAGTTTCGATATGAAATGTTTCGCTGCGACTGGTTCGAATGCGAATTCGGCGCCAGAGTAAAAGTCATTGTCATTTAGCAAAGTTGTCTGACTGCAACGTGCAGTTTGTCAGTAGAGTGTAAATGGAAGAATAAAATTTAAATAACACATTTTTTAATTGCCTCGATTTTTCGAAATAAAAAAATTACATTTGTAATTTGATTACATCCAAAAATCAGAAACAAAGGGTCTTTAACATTTTGGATTGTACACCTTTGATGAGAATAAAATAATACGAAAAAAAAAAAAAAAATCATATTTTCATTAATTGCCTGAAAAATAATAACCAAACACATATATTTATATACAATATAATATTATATATTATATTCGCCCTAATACCAGACGTTCGACAATCATGCCCACTTATTATATAAAATATTAATCGGCCTTATCACATATCCACCCGACACATAAATCATTAGCAGGATATGCAAAGTACAAGAGGAAACAAGTGGATGGCAAAATGTATTACAGAATCCATTTCGAGTGAATAAAACAGCATCTAAAATACAAGACGACGACAGGGAGATATGGGAAATTGCATGCAATTAAGAAAGTTCATAAGACAATACAGTAATAGTCTGTATATAAAATATCAATGGAACATTAAACAGCATTACGAAGGTACGTCAAAGTTATTAAAATAAAATAACAGCCACAGAGGGAAGTAATCAAATTTGCATTTTATCTTTTATTATCACAAACAAAATGGCGGACGCCTCTAAAAATTATATACAGGCAGAGTCAGCCCGATTACGAGTATCCGTAGTCCGTTGCCGGTCTTACCATCGAGCAATTAGTGCCAGGCGTCCCGACGCCTGGACGGCCATGTTCGTGTAACCAGATTTCAAGACGGAGGCCAAACCCCATCTTATTAAGTCAGACAGGCAGGTACCCATGTATGCGAAAGCCTAATAATAAAGACGCTTCCATTCAAAGCCAGTGCTGGAAGTTTCGTCCCGTCGCCGGAAGTGGCGCCACTGACACTTCCGGTTTTATTATACCGTAGAGATACCAACCTAAATTCAGGATAGCTCAAGCTGACCTGTCCCAGAAAATTTTTACGTCCCTAGGACATTTCCATGGCGGCTAATGATTTTCCAATAAATATTATTATTGTGCTTTGAGGCCAATTAGATTTTTCATCGGAAAAGAGATAAATTATGGAAACCTGGCTATGACGTTTTATCGAGTTTTTAAGTATAGTATATTTATCCCCAGTTCCGTAACTAAGATGTTGAGAAGTCCCCGGGTTATATCTTATGGTTTCTATAACTTTTTGGACAAGTCGATTCGTCACGTCCACCGAGGGTGGTTTGTCGCTCTTAAAGCAGGAAAGTTACTTTCTTTTTTGTCCGTCCTTACCTTTATTTCCTCCAATCTTTTTTATTTTTCTTATATCTGTCAGACCTATTTTATCCCCGTGCAATTTTCGACTGTCAATATATGTATACTATAGTTCCGGGTGATTTGTGATTTTTTTTTGTTTAAAAAAAGGGTGGGAAAATCTTTATGGAAAAATTCAAAATATTAATTCCCAGATTCATATTGGACAACTACTTTCCTGGATTTTCAATTTGCTTTTTTTTTTAATTCGTTCCATCAAGTTTAGCAAACTCCATTTTCTCAAGGAAGCAGTAACTCGACGAAGTATGGCGGAACTTTTATGCATGTGTATACAGAAAGCTCGTATATCTTTAGTGGATTCCTGAACGTATGTTCCATGTACGTAAATACGTATCCAACATAAAGGTACCAGTATGTGACATAAGCAAGGTGCTTTTCTTAGAAATTATTCTAGAATACACGCGAGTCGCGTACCCTCTTTTTTTTATAATTTTATTAAAAGGGTTTATGCAATCCTTCAATATTGCATAATAGATAAGCTCTTATCATAAGTGAAAGATGCACTTTTAGGAGCTGCTATCAATTTTTGCTTTTATACTTAAGACAAGAAAGTCTTTGAGTAGATATAACCAGCTTCAAGAATCCTGTAAAAATTTGTTTTTGGCGCAGGGCGAAGCCTTTTTTGGAAAATATTTTTTTGCATTCTTGGTATATGCTCGTCATACTTTTTTTATATCCGATATGAGAGAATCCTTTTACGGGCACATAAAAAGCGAAATTGAAAATTTTTCATACAAAATGCACTTTTCAACAAAATTATTGACTTTCACAAATGGCATCGCATTGCATCTGAGTCGAATTCACGGTCGTTGAGTCATTGAAGTCATTTTCCTCCGTATTCAAATTCAGAGTAACAAAGTAAATAAAGAGAAACCCAACCAAACCCAGAC
This sequence comes from Cephus spinipes, assembly GCA_963971525.1. NCBI lineage: Eukaryota > Metazoa > Arthropoda > Insecta > Hymenoptera > Cephidae > Cephus > Cephus spinipes. The sequence continues at coordinate 1,285,476 of OZ020578.1, read as the reverse complement.
TCAGTCAAGATGCCGAATTTGCACTTGTGAGGGAAACGCAAGATGCATTTTTGACGATGCACTTTGGTTGCCTTATCATTCATTTTCGATACAGTTTATCTCCATTTCCAAGAACCTCCAGGCAAACTTTGTGCTGAATATAGAATTCAAAAATATGCTTAAAGGTCAATCCACAATACCGAAAAATGAATATATTTTCCCAATAAAAAACCCAAGGTCAATAATATATCGTTGATTAACTGTATACCACTTTTCCATTACTTGATTAGATAAAAAAAAAAGATAATTGAAAAAATAAAAAAAATAAACCCGTCTCGAAAAATAGAGGCCGATCGTCTCTCTTATCTTTCTGTCTCCTTCGCCAAGAAAAATATAATTTTTTTCCCAACGCACAGAGCATCGGTAGCGACGCAAGAAGATTGAGTCGAGTTTTATGAAACGCGGACTCGTTTATCCCACCTTTTTTACGTCTTCGGGGTAATCGTAGATTCGCCATTGTTTCCCTAGCTCGTGAAATAAAGAGAAAAAAGAAAAAGAAAGGACCAGAACGAAATTGGATAATTTCCACGCTCACGGCTATTTTACTATTAATAAACATTTCCCTTCCTCCTCGTGACATTCAACTGCTCGTTACGTTTTCTTATCGAAGCAACAATTCCCACTACGAATTTCACAAAATCAGCAAAAAACATTAGCTGAACATCAAACATCATATCTGTACCAATATAACGATATAACAGTTACACCCTTATATACATGCATTACAGTGCGCACTAAATCCCATGAAAACTGGTCCTCGATCTTCAACTATTATTTCCATCCATTCTCGTCTATACTTTCTTTCCATCTCTTTCCCCATCTACCCCTCCAAAGTATCGGACCCTTTACCTACGCCTGCCCGTAAATTTCATGAAAAACGTCGAACACGGCCACCCGTACCGGCAACCCAGCGGAAAAGTTTACGAGGATCATTTTCCGTTGGGTTTCCGTTCCCTCCCCTCCGCTCCCCCCTCGCCCTACCCCCACCACCCATCGCCCTGACCCAATTATATCCTCACCACTTTCGACATCCCGATCCAATCGTCAATCCCGATACCATTCCACAAGGTCATCCGACTGTCTTCCTCTCCCACCGTTTCACCTATATCCTTCTCTCTTTAACCTTTGACCTCTCCGTAAAACTGTCGCACTGGCACCCTCGTCAAATACTATCATCGCATACAATGGAGTTCAAGATAGAGGTGTAACATGAATTTTTTTTAAATAAATTTTTTTTTTCAACCATTTTATTTTTAAGTTGCCAACTTGCGTCGTTTCCAATTTAAATGATTATTTTACCTAAGCATGTATTTAATATAGTGTCTAGCAGGGTAACGCGTGGGTCAAGTAAGGTCAAGGTTCAACGGGACGTGAATATCAAAGCGTTATGCTAATTTGTTCTAGAACGTTTATATCGCTCGCCGATTGCCTCACTAGTGTCTTTGTCTTAATTACCAGTAGTATAGCCGTACCAGTCATTATGTCTGACGTGAACGTACTTTTTCCACTGTAGTCCGTCCGTCCTTCTCAGACTCGGAGAGCAGGTACGATCCTTCGCGGTCGATTTGTAGTATCACAGCCGGCATGGCGACTGCGCCATGAAAACTCGACTTTCTTCCTATTCCCTTGCGGCAGTAAGATTCCCACAGCGACATTCTTTTTTTTTTCACCCAGCCACCTCTTTCTCTCGCCCCTTCCCTCTCGCTCTTCGAAACTCCCACGAACACTCTCGCTTCCATTTCCTTTTATACGAAACGTACAAGTCGACGTTACGCGATCGTATATTTATTCTCTCTTTACGTTTTCATCTATTTTCCTATCACCAAGCGAAGAAACTTTCCTCGCGAGCGCAGCCACGCGGCAAACTGCCGAACTAGCGTTAAAAAATCATTTGGCACTATACCAAATACAAAGATTGTTATTTTATTTTTTTTTTTCGAAACATTCCAATTATTCCTTCCGATATTTATATTTCTCATGTATACATATATCCGGTATGGGATTCCGTAAACAACCACTGCTCATTCCGGAAATGGATCATAATTTCCCGGACTCGAATAGGGGGTCTGAATAGGAATAGGGGGTCTGAATGTAGAAACGCGAAATTGAGAACTCAGAAATTCTGCGGTAGGTTGTTGGTCGTTATCTACTAAAATTGCACCTAAATAAAGTAAACTGTCTTCAACCTTATTATCTCTATGATTTTGGTAGGAAATCTTTCCCTCGGGAGCACCAATTCAAATCCCTGTCGCGCGTATGCTGGCTCCAAACCTCTATTTCCCTTCTGCCTAATCTTCGTGGAGCGATGGAAGATAACTGACTGACATCTTCACTCAACCTGCCCCCCCACTCGGTCTACAATATTTTGTTCTTGTACAATGGACCAGTCTGCCCACTCAAATTATGCCTGAAGTTGGATCTTATCTTGTCAACAGTTTTTGCTTCAACCGCATTCGGTACTATACTGATATTTTTCTCAGGTTAACTGACACCTTTTTTCCCTGGGTTTATAAATGACCTACTCAACATAAATACAAGGGCAATTTATTCGAAGTGCATTCAATAATTATTCCTGACTAGACAGTCGACCAGTGTGGCAATTCCACTGGTTTTTTTGAGTTCTGTGACGTATTGTCAAAATTATGGGTCACCGTTTTCCAAAATTATTACTTTCGCGTTACGGTGAATGATTTTTGTTTCGTGCTCGGAATTCCTCTTAATGCTTTTCTTTTATCGCATTAATGGATACTTCCTTCGCGATGAAAGGATCTATGCGTGACATGACAAATGGCATTTAGTATTGTTCCAGCTCAGTTAATTAAATGGGCGTTACCTCGGTGTGCTTTTAGTTAAATGAAAATATTGCTTAGTAGCGATAACAAGATGTAAAAACAAATTTATACGTTAATAAAATTTATTGCGTAAAATGTATGCTTAAAAAATATATCGAATGCTACTTTATTTTGCAAATGCAAGGTTGAGTTTGAATATTGACGAAAAAAATGAAAAAAAAAAAAAAACTGCCTGGAGCTTAACACGGGTTTATTAGGAAATTTAGTAAATTCACACGTCAACATGGAAATACGTGCAAACTCTCAATGCAACTGTTATTGGAATTTCATTATTTAACGCCGGTCAGTCATTTCGCAATAAATCCATAAACCGGAATTTGATTGCATCAAATTTCGAATATCCTGGCAAATATCAGTTTGCAACATCACGGATGTGCAAATATTTATGGAGGATTATTGTATCGCGGAAAAAAACATACGTCGATTAATATATGGCTTTGCACGATAATAAAAAAATAGTTGATATCAAAACCAAAGCAAGCGTTTTTTGAGTTTACAGGATAAACGCGCAGAATACAATGCGGGGATTAATATTATTAATTGAGAAAATACGTGGAATTTCGAAAAACTGATACGCACCAGGTCCAGGCAACTTTGACGAAATATCGGAAAAATATTTTTCAAATTGTTTCCAGTACCAGTCAAGGGCTCTGCCCTTGTCACTGTGTTTGGTATATTATGCAATTTCTGATACGTCCGGAATTCGATGACTAATGCAGTATAACTCCTATCAGCAAATGCACTATATCCACCAGATGCGATTTCCGAATATCGGAGGTCTATCTCACACGTAACACGTGTCTGCGTATAGTGAAGGTTATGAGCTGTCAGATGCACCCAGTGTGCATAGCCGACAGATGAGGATGTCAGAATGTTGATAGAAATTTAAAAATCGATCAAAAAGCATACGAAAACAAGGATCTCGAAAACTAGTAAAAATTTTCAAGGTTATTAAAAAAAAAAAAAATCAAAACTCAAAATTCCAATTTTCATTTACCATCAAAAATGCGTTAAGTACAAAACTTCGGTGTCGTAATAAATATTTCATCAACCATCGAACACCTACGATACACATATGTTGATATAGCCCGACACGTTCTAGACTGAAAATTTCTAATGCTACTGTACAACCGCAGACACGCACTCCTACGTCCTATGAACACTTGCACGGTAAATTAGGCAGGGTCCACACCGAAGCGCCACGACGGCACAGGTTTTGCCTTAATTGAACTTCATAGGAGGACACGTGGAATCAGTTGATTATAATGGTAGAAGTAATTAAAGCGCTGCCCGACGTGTGGCACTGGCATCGGTCAGTTGTCTAATTATCTAAAATCCCCAGCCTTGAAGGATTGTATTAAATAAAGAAATTAAAAAAAAAAATTCATAAATAATCAAAATTAATGAAAAATTGACAGTTCAATCCTTATTATGTTTTTTTCTCCATAGACCGGATGTTGCGAAAAAAATATTGCGCGACTATGGCAAAATGTCTTTTTGCACTGCAACTACCAAATATGCAGCAGCCCGGGATGAACTTTGACCGGAGGACCAGTTCGTCCGTAAATTGCCAAGTTGATTAGCGTAGTCCGTTAATTAACCCAAAGTAACCGCAACCGCTATTGCGGGATTCCCATAAGAAGCATCAAAGAGCGCAGCTTGTTGTTGTTGTTGTTGTTGTAAAACCACGAGGCACCCTCTCGCACGGTGACTGCAGGCCAATGTGCCCGGCGAAACCCGGAAGCAATTTGTAACGCGTTTCAAAGCCACCGAATGAATTACCCGGAGTCTGGCGTCGAAATTGACGTTCGATTTTTATTGGATCTTAATTAAAGTTCGAGAGTCAACTTGGCTCGCTTGAAATTTTCGTAGAATAGGAATTTCGTAGAATAGAATTTAAAATCGGGTTATCGAGGCAACAGTGAAAATATGAAATTTGCAAAATTTCTAACAAGCACGGCTGACAGTACCGTTACGAACACGTGCACGGCTAAAACCTATTTGATTAATTGGCACGTGTTGCATAATGATAATGATTCACTGTACTGTACGGTGCAACGGCGAAAAGGGTTACGACGGTCACGTTATGGTTGATAACAATAAAACACGATAACGCAGAACTTCACGAGCTTGAGTTTTCATTGTCGAGATTAGAATTTTACTTTGGTTATCCTGCGCATTACGAAGAGTGCTTTAAATATTTCATTTATAAAGCCAGATCGAGCATAGGAGATAAGACGAACTTACTTAAAAAAAAAGGGGGGAATTTTGTTTTTATGAGAAAAAAATTTGGAAATTTTCTTCAAGCAAATTTTTTTTTCACGACCAACTCGTTTTTTTGCATTAAGTCGGTTCAACGGATATTATACGGAAACTAAATAAATGCGATACTCTGAACAGAAATCATAGAAGCAAAACGACTTTCGAGCTTGAATTTCACAATGTAAATTTTCATGGAGACTCGTCGTCTTATTTGGCACAAAATCGTTTTGTTTCTCAAATTTATTTTTAAAACTTGAATTCGTTGGGCGAACTTTGATGACGATAAAGAAATATCTAAATTACTTGAGGAAAATTAAATTTTTTTAATTTCGACTATATTGCAGCGTACTCTATATTGTATGCTCTGGACTCTAGGGCCTATAGTCTGTACGTTATAACGTTATACGTGACTATCCACATATTCGGTTCCCTTTGAAGTAGTAAAATTCCAACAGAGCCCAAACGAGCTACGTCGACATTGGATCCAGGGTATCCCATGGAGATATGGTAGTTTACACGAGACCACTAGGGCGATTGTAGCTTATTGGAAATGCGCCAAAAGCTGACGGCAATAAATGGAAGCCTGAAGTAGCGACGCCACTACTAGTGGTACACCGTATTAGAGTACCAATGTTATACTCCTACTAGCAGCAAACAGCTCGAGTGCCGAAGAAGCTGCGGGCGGCCTATTGCAAAACCTCCTTGAAATGACTGAGTTACGTCACTTTCTCGACTGCTCGTGAGAGATAATTAAATTAACAAAGTCCTTCGTTAACTTTGCTCTAACCGTGCAAGAAGTCGGCTCCGTCGACCCTCTTTGTGTCTTTGGTTAGTCGGTATGCATAAGTAGATAGGGAAAGCATCGTCAATTAAAAGGGGCTATTTTTATTTTTGGAACACGTAAAACTTATACAAAGGATACGGTTCGTAGTTGTTTTCGTTTAGATGGTTGATATTGTTGTAAATTTTCTATATCTTCCTTATCGGATGCAAATTACGTATTGGATGATCTAATTGATTATTAAGTAAAATTAGAATAAAAAAATTTTGAAAAAAAAAAACATTCGTACAATTTGTATACATGTAAATATATTTATTTGATACTTTTTTATTTGAATTGAATTTTTTTTTCATTTTGAGTAAACGCGACTTGTCACTGTATCCATATACTTTGACGTATTGCGTCTTTTTCATGTCGATTTTCGCTTTTTATTTTTTTTTTGCAATATTCAACCCTGCAAGCTGGACGAACTTTAATCGATAGTCTGAAATATCAGTGGGAAATATTGCCTTGTCATTCGGAGTTGCATGTCGCCGAATGAAAAAAAAAAGACTAACGTGGAGATAAAAATATTTCAGATAAACAGCATTATAGTGTCAAAACAATTCATTCATTTGAAATTGGGTCAGGAGTCCTTGTGTCTGGTGCATATTGCATAATTTTTAAATTATCTGTCAATTCAACCCAGAATCGAATTAAGGTATTACTCTTGTACATATATATTTATATATGCAAGTAACATCGAAAAGGAATAACGAGTCTGTCGAAGTTTCTATTGGCTTTTGCATCGAGGCTAACGAATGTGATGCTTATACCGCAATGCAGACTGAGAATCAGCTGAAAAATTTTTCTCGGGTAAGTTAGCAAAGTCGGATACACCGGGACTCCGTAGTTTGTGTAGTGGGCGCGAGCATTTCTATAATTGGATAAAATATAATAAAATACGTCACGAAGAAGACTTGAGTATAGATGTGGCAAGAAAAAGGATTTGACGCTCGAAAAATAATTAAATTTAAATTATTTGATAATTTATTTTATATTCAAAAATGTTACCTTGCTTTTATTACCTGTTAATGTGCATAAATGAAGACTTTTTTGACTTTGAAAAATATTTCCAAAAAGCTCATCGCGTTATCGTAATTCTATCACAGCTAACTGTATTAGCCCTAGGGATAATCTATTTCGAACATGAATGACATTACGAAAATTCTTGATGGAATTTTCAGTCCTGTCGTTCACGAAGGTTGACAACGAATGGGTGGGGGGGGGGGGGGGGGGGTAGCGTCGTCTTTTGTTCTTCGAGATTAACCTTATTACCTCAGATGATTAAAAACACGGTTACGTACCTCAAACGATACTGTACATAAATTATAAGTCAAGCAAAGCCACGATTTAATAGCATTTTCGTAATATCCATTATTTACAGTGAAAATCATCATGATTTATAACCGTAAATCTTCGCTTAATATTATCATTAGTAAAAAGTATTTTTTTTTTGTTTTCAGACGATTAATTTATCTTTTACCAAAACACGAGGCCATTGCGAGTGTCATTACGAGCGACTGAAACTAAAAACTAAAGTGAACACTCTCGTTCAACTCTCCTGTGTAATCCTTAATATGGACAACGTATAATTTTATGAGAAAAATACTCAGCCGGATGAGAGCAGCTCGTGCTGCTGAATTTGTTAGACTTAGTGGGTCAACGGGTGCATCTATACAGATGCAATAGATGCATATGGGTATACGTAAGTATGGCCACGTGTGCACTTGTCTATATATTTCAGAAATCCTCTGATGCACTCCACCATGTTTGATTATAGTTGTGTGCGAAGCGCAAAAGGAAACCGACTCGAAATTAGATTCTCTTTGAACTAGATCAGCCGATTGGGATTTAAAAGTCTTCGGCCAATTTTTTTGCGTTTTATATATAGGTATATATTTTTGGTATTTTTCAAGCAGCAAAAACGCTGTTTGATATCAGCACAAAATTTATTTATGGAAAATACTGATAAGGTACTGGGTCCGTTTGTGGACACTTGATGAGGAATCATATTTTTGCCTTTTTTTGCACGCAGTAAATCCCTAAGGACTGGCACAGTGTTCACTTATTACCTTGGTGATATTATTTTGAAAATATTTCATTTTCGAAATATTTCATTATATACAATTGTGCATTATTAAAGTTTGATCTATTTGGCATGTTGGCGCTTCGTCGATGAAATTTTGATGGAAAATAAATCATTTTTCCTATTTTACCTGTATAGTGGTATTTTTTGATTGTCGAACGTCGAGTAATATTATTAGACTACGTGGTAAGATCCTACGAGACGAAGAATTGGTTATTATTTTAATGCGCGGGATAATGAAAAATGTACGTGGAGAAATTTTAAAGACCTTTTGTTTCGCTTTGACAAAGATTTTAAAATTTCGAAAATTTTTTGAAAAAGGACAATGACCATTTTTTTGTATGCTCTTGTTGGTAGCGCAGATCTTGTTCTTTTTTTATGGCATAATAAAAATATGCATAAGGTGGGTGCATTTTGAGAAAGGAAATATTATTGTCGTGTATTGCTGTACAATTTTTTTTGTGTGGAAAAAACATATAGAGGAAGCGCGAATAAATATAGCAAAATGATAATTGTGTGTAATATAGATTGGAATAGTGATGCATGTATGACAATGGTTTTTTATGAAAAATATTACTGTTCGCGTAAACTTCTCGCGCAACCTAACCAAAATCATTGTACGTTTCAATTTGGAAGCCATTGTCATTTCTCCGGAAAAAGGTATATCGTGAAATCTTATCGATAATAAAAAAAAGATATTCCACGTAATAACGAGCGATTCGGTATACTCGACTCCATTTGATCTTTTGAACCATTCGACGACCCGGAAACGAGGCCGAAGAGAAAAGGAATGGATTTACCGAAAATATAACAATTCATACTTGTACGATCCTTGTTAAAAATTAAGGGTGAAAAAATTACTACCCTCCTGTTCGAATTTGTTCTTATTCTATGATCGATAGTAAAATTTTTTAAATTCAGCAATGAATTTCTTTTTTATTTTTACGATAATCATTTAATACCCATATTTACATTAGAATCATGATAAATTTGGAATCATTTCTGATCGTCGTGTTTTAATTACCGACTGATCTTTGTTAGAAGATAAGTAAATTATTGTGACAAAAAAATTCAAACTACGCGATTCTTTTTCACAATGAAAAAAAATGCTGAAAAATAGTTCATTCGAGTGGGTAACAAATAATCAAGTTTGTAATTAAAGCAGAAAATCATTAAACGCTCAACTAATAAAACTGTATGACAAAACAGGGAATTTCTTGTTTGACGGTTGGAATAGTCAGTGTTCGTTATCAACATGTAGTTTAACATACCTGTCGAAATTGTCGTATTCCGCCGTTGATCCGCAAGGAGTCGGCAGCGATGCCGGCAATTCCATCGCCAGGTTCCCGAAGTTGCCGCAAGGAGGCAGCACTTGGAGCCGCCCCAGAGTGCAAGGAACAGCAACATCCTGAGCAACAACAGGCAGAAGCTTCGGGTTGCGAGCTCTGGCGGATAATTCTCGCACTAGGTGAAGTCGTGACCAGGACCGGCGGTGGCGGCGCCTGACAGGGACAACAGTGGTGGCCGCTCCTGATGCTTTCCCTTTAAGATAAAAACATTAAAGTCCAATTTAAGTAAAGAACGCCAGCGTAATGGAGGAACGGATTATTTCAAATTCATTGCACTCTTCCGCCGACCGTACGAACTTATTTTCACATTTGAAATTCCCGCTTCTACATTCAACAAAGATCCACATTTACATTTTCGGTCTAAAAACATTCTCAAAGAATTCTATCGAACGTATACCCGTACTTAATAAATTTTGAAATTTAAATGTTTACCACTCGACAATATTGCGAATAAATTTTTCGATAAAAATTTATCAGATAAATCAAATTGATATGGTAAATTCCAATATACCTGTTGACATACATATATATGACGATCAAATTTATTATAGGTCCAATTTCCCCTCATTCAAATTCAACATTGCCCGGTATACGTTGAATAATAAATAAGATACAAGTAGTTTCACAAGTAGTTAGATACGTTTTTCTGCATCAGCTATTTCAACCCTGGGGATGCATCCATCCAGGATATTCAGAATGCATCGTGAATGCAGATGCAATATGCAACGCGTCTTTCCTTCCACTTGAAGAAATAGCATCAATTGCGTTCCGATGCTCGAATATAAAAGTATTCCCTAACCAAACGCCCCCCCTGCCACCCCCACAATGTGTACTTGCTTTAGCTTCTGCAATCTAAGCTCAGAAGCGCGGAATTCTTGTGAATCGATAAAACACAAGTGACCGATATAAACGTAGCCACACCTTGGAGGTTTTTCGAAGGGTTTACGAAATTCAAAGAATTATCGGGTTAACGAGGGGATTAAAAAAAAATGAAAATAAAAATAACTGCCATTATAAAAAATTTTTATTCTTCATCTTCCACCGATTTGTCAGACTGTGCTACGATTGCAAATTCCCTTCTTGGCAACTTTTTTTTTTTCATTACACTGCATGGAGCATATGCGCGAAAAGTGAAATGTTCGGGGATGGAAAAAATACGAGCCCTTAAAAAATTTCCTCGTAAATTTGTTCGTCCGACATTCGTTAAAGGGCATTAAAATAGAAAAAAAAAGAGAAGTAAGGGAGGAAGGGAGAGATGAAATAAATAAGGGTGGAAATCGAAAAACTTTTACGAAATACTAAACGACGTGGTACTATCGTGGGGTTGGTATTCGAAATAACTTTTTTGAGTCATTCTTGCAATTTTGGATATGGTATATGCAGGTACAAGTAGTATCCAGTGTCTGACTAGTTTTGTCATTTACTACTCGACTGTGATATATATTTTTAATTATTGCTAAACGGTGTATGTAAAATTTTTGGAAAATTATTACAGATCGCGTTTCACTATACGAATTATTGTTGATTGAATTTAATTGATCGATTTTCCTTTTTTTTATTTGGGTGCCTTAGTCGGAGCCCTTGTATTTACCTATCGGCATTTATTTCTGGGGAATCGATATACCGTGAATCGATGTGATATCCAATGAGAAAAAAAAGTTGACCTCGTTAAAATTATTCGAAAGCGAATTCAACTTTGGCATCAGATTTTAACACAGAGGTCGCTGCATTTGACCTATATACGGATTAGCGTGTAGAAGGGTGACTGACCTCTTGATAACGCGAATCGAACTAGAATAGGAGTCGATTTTGCTTGCATGAAAGAAAACGAGTGAATTTTGAAAACTATTATTGATTGGATTTATCATATTTTTTTTATTCAAATGTTTTTTGGTAAAAATTTCATAATAATTGTATTATTTACATTTATCGTGAATATCTCTGTTTGCTGTTACGTAGCACAGTTTCGCTTCTCGTTTCGGTAATTAGCGTAAAACAATACGGGGAGCTCGTATTATATTTACTTATAATATTTATTCAGTTCGGAATCACATAAAATCTAGAATCGTATTGCATCAACTTTTTTTTTTCGATTATTTCATCTCATCTTCGTCAATAAAGAACTTTGCTCTTATATCGAATTACATTCAAGTGGAAACGCAAATAAAATCAATCACTGTGCAGTTGGTTCTATTTGAAGTTTTCTTTTAAATTTACTTTTAACACGCGGTAACAGAGTGCGAATGACGTCATCGTTGTAAAATACTTGTTTAACAATTTTTATCATTGAATGTCGATCATTATGCTTTTTTTTTGTCGTAACAATTTGAGAATTTTATGTAAACTGATTAGTTAAAAAAAATTTTTTCATTAACTTTTATTTGATTCCATAAACCAGAATTTCGCCCGAATTTCACACGAGTTTTATGTCCCATTTTACGAGTATACTTTACGTGAGATGTTGGGATTTTAATGTGACGAATTACAAATCCATATAAATGTACATTGGGTTGATACAAAAAAAATTTGTTATAATAATAGCGGACAATCATAGTTCAAAATAAATATAAATACAATTAAAAAATATCCAATCAGTCAAATCAAGTAATTTTTGAAAATTTTTTAAAAAGAAAAGTGTCAAATCTTTATCAATTTTCCAACAGTTTCCAATAAAGCCAACATCGTTATCACATTTCCAAAATTTTCGTTAGTCTCGACTGTTCGATTAAAAAAAAAGTTTGTATTTCCATTCCAATTTTAGCTATGCTATTATTAGAGCCTAACCGAATACCAGGTGTAATAACGTACGTCTATACCGAGGCTCGTCTATCACGAATGTCTTACCTGCCAGTAATCAGGTCACCAACCATGTAAACTAGCTAGAGTAACAATCACCTGGAATTGCAGTAGCTGCAGTCGGTACATAAAGACTTTGCAAAATAATGCATTCGAGGAAACATAGCATAGCACGACATAAAAAAAAAAGTATTAAAATTTATTTAGGTATATATTATAAGCTGCAGATATATTTGTATACGGAAATACGATTTAAATTATATTGGATTTCTGAGCCGGATTCACGTGAAATAAATCGGGCCACGAAACGTCTGGTTATGTTTGACGCAAATATAGCTTCAATGCGGAAATAATATTTTCGCATATTTGGTAGCCAAGTAGTCGCGAATATATTTCGCAGGAGAGTAGGACAGCTTTGATATGTGAGGAATGTCTGGTATGTCTTCCAGCTTCTCCTAGGTAGCCAAACATAACAAGCATTTGCAGTTTCATCTCCGTAACGGGTGATGAAATTGCAAAATGGACCATTTGCGAATTTTTTTTGCAAAACTTTCTACAGATCTTTTTCGCGAGGAATATCAATAATTTTTGCAATTATATTTTCGCATATAAAATTATACATACGTCGAATATATATTTTTATTTGCATTGTATGGTATTCGGACTGCTTTGTATTATTACATAATAGGGAAATACGGAAATGGAGGATAAATCAAACGCATTGTTTGATTCACAGATAATTGGACTGAATGATCAATCAGTCGTGCCGAGTTAATTGATTTAATTCAGATTGTCAAACCAAGCTCATGGCTGTTCAAATGGTTTGTGAAATTCTCAAAGGAAATCATTGAAAATGAATTTTGACAATTTGCGAAAATTTCGCCTGCCTAATCGCGTACTGGACTTTGACAGTGATATATAAACCCTAACCCTCTTGTACGTGCAAACGCCCTTCCAGTTGCAATACGCACCTGCTGTTACTGATGGAGTGATAATCAGTCGAATGATTGTGGTGGATATGGATTTGCAAAAAGTCGTTATCTATCGCGCAAAAAATTTAGCGAATTCATCGTGACTCCGATAAAAGTTGCTTTACGTTATTTCGCTAAATTTCTATTGTATTGTCTGACATTCGCACGGTGCTAGGTCGTGACTACTTAATGGTCGTACAGTCAGCAGATTGACTGATGAATTCATTGTCAATGAAAAAAAAAAACAGTCAATGCAATGACACTCGAATTTATCAGTGATCCATTGACACGAAGTTACAGAAATGTCATTCACGGGAATTTGAGAAAAAAAAATTTATTTTATATTATTAGCTTCATAAGTAATAAGGAAATTTAAGAAAAAATTATTAAGTAAATTTTTATTTTAGTAAAAGCTACAGGTAAACAGTCGATTTTTTATTGTCTGTCTACTGAAGATGAAAATCAGAAATTTGCTTGGTCACAAAGGTATCGTGATTTCGTGGGGATCTCTTAATGAGGCAAAATCGTGATAAGACATTTTTCAATGTACAAAAAGTTCGTCCCATTTTTTTTTGGCTTGGCATTTATTAATGAGGTTGTATCTTTTGTACTGGACGGCGACGTATTAGCCTGACAAGTTGGGAACGAGCATGTTGGACATTTATGAAATTCCATTTGGTTGTCACGTGGCACCCAGGCAACTAAATTCGTAATTAGTCAGTACAGGTCTGATAAGAACTTTTTTTTTTTTGGAATTGACAAAATTTTTAAAGATACCTGTTTTTAATAATATGTACTTTGATGCATGATTGAAAGAAAAAATTAGTGATATAATCATTGAGTAATTATTATTTGAAAATTCAAAATTTAATTGCATATAGGCTTTCATATTGATTGAGCCTAATCAAAATTTTATCGAGGTCGTTTAATGCTAAGAGGATAACCTTTTTCTGACCTACGTTAAGGATAACGAGGCTTGGCAGAAAATTTACGCAGGTTATCCTTCCGGGGTTAATTACATATGCAACGTAGTTAAATAAATTGTATAAGGAAAGTTACACGATACAAGGATTGGTTGGTTGGAACGTCGATTCAAACTTAATTAATCAACTTTATATTACATCGAAACTTTGGTTCGACATTAACACAATCGCCATGTTAATCATATGGGTATTTGCTCAATTAGGTTTACCGATAAATTCGTCCAATCTAACTTGAAGCTGAAAATTCCCTGGATTCATCTCCCATAGTTTAAAAATATATTGATTAAACTTCCAAAAATTTATTCATTCACATACGTTAAAATCAAGAGTACTTGTTTAAAAAAAAGTTGTCAAAATTACAATAAAAAATTGTCCAAATTTATATTCGGACGAGCATTTTTAAATTTATTTGTAAGATTACGTTGTAAAGCGGTTTTTAAAAAACAGACTGGTGTAAATCTGTGGCTCGTTTGCTTAATAGTTGGCACAAGTGAGGAGCAGGGTCTTTACGAGGGGCGCGCATTATCTCCCTGATAAAAAGGCCAAATCGAGATCGACCCCAGAAAAGAAAATCCACGTAAACGGCAACCCCCCATTAAGAGAAACGAGCGGATGTTTCTACGTAGCAGTGTGAGTGACTATAGAGACAGGGAAAAAAAAGAACTAGAAGTCTAGTAACTTTTATTGACCTTTGAAATTCTATCGACGGACACCCATTGGAATTTAATGAAAAGTAAAAATACGAATAACGAAAGCGATGAATTTAATTTTGAAAATGTACAATACACAGCTATTATCACGCACAAAGGTCGACAGTTCGATAAGCTAAGGGGGAAGGAAAGAAAGAAAGAAAAAAAAAAGGATCAAATACTTTTGTAAAATTCATTTTCATCGCTGTCGAAATAATTTAGTTACCCATCAGAGCCCTCTTTATGTTTACCCTTTCACGTGAATCAAAGCGAATGTAAAGCAAGAAGGAAAGCGCCCTCTGATTTATTCCAGTAATATCCGTAATAGCGGCGTAAGGGTGGAACGACGTTATTGAATTTTCATATGGAACCGTGGAGGAATGAAAAAACAAAAGTTACAAATTTCCACGCAGTTTTAAAATTAATCAAACAACCCTTAACGGCGACCTTCAACATCCGTACAAATATATATAAAAAAAAACAATATTTTATTTTGGCATACAAAATTAAGCGACCATTTTTAAGGGTTGCTTTATCTACGCAAATTGTGTAGTTCCTGACATATGATGCATTATTGACCGTATAGGGTTGACGTCGCAGGGTTGGCAGCAGTGATAGGTATGGTCGGCAAATTGCCAGCTGGGATATCGATAGGTTAGACAGTTGGCTGCCTGACTGAATCTCCCGCGGGTATCTCAACAGGAACGAAGCAATCCCGAACAGATTCGGATTCGTCTGACCTTTTGGATCTTTGAGAGTGGCCACCCTTTTTTTTTTATCTAAGGTCACATGCCACCCAAGCACTTTTTAACGGTTGGCATCATTGGCTGAGATATTGACTTTACCTTAGGCGAGGATAAATAATATCCTAGTACATCGAACGTTCATTGAAAAAAAAAAAATTGATACTTTTTTTGGGCAAAATTTTTTCTTTTTTTTTTTTTACTATTTACAATACTAGCTTATTTTTCACGACAGGCAACTGCAAAATTGTTTTTTTCATGGTTATTCACTATCAGAAATTTATTAACTTTGCTAGAAACGAGAGCTCTAGTAAATTTGGTTAACAGTTATGGCTATTATCTATGCAACGAGGCTAACTATAGGTATACTGAATAATCGATAGGTAATCTTAAGCACTGTCTGACGTCACAGAGGTGTAAATGGCTGAGTGAAAATTATACTGAATTTAAAAAAAAAAATACATAATTTACCATATGAAAATGTTGAGCCACGTTGGCACGAGGAAGACGAATCATTTATTTAGGACTTTGATAAATATTTTACATTTGTACTTCGTCAATTGAAAATAACGAAATTCACAGCTCAAGGAACGATGCAAACTGTAAGGATTGTGTGTCTGGTTATTTATGAGGTTATGAATCTTTCAACGAGGCCGCCAGGCGAATAGTACCACAGTCTTACACTAGTGGCGCCAGCAGCGCCAAAGTCCTTCGCCCACGTCAAACCCGAATACTCGCGACATTCCAGGTAACGTCGATGGTCGCAAAACTTTTACAACGTATTGTACCAGTCGAATAAAAGTTCAAGTACTTTCTCGAAAAATTGAATTGGCACGATTATATATTTTCGATATTATTACTTTCTTTTCTCGGTCATCGACGCAAGTACTTTACGAAATTACCACAAAATTGATAAAAACAGTCATGAAAATTGTTGAGTGTCAATTTTAGTTAATAACAATAAATAATTACGATTTATCGATCAACTCATTACATTAAAGTAATATTACGACCTGGCGCCATGATGCTTTTATTCCCCAAAAAATACGACCAAATATTCGATTACCCGAATAATACGATTTGTTCGTGGCAAACTAGTAGCGATTTGCCGCGATGCTTATGTGCCCATAAAAATGACGCAATATCCGGTTATCCTGACAATTAATAATTTGAGAATTATCCAGTGGATATTTTTAGCTTTCAACTACCCCAGTCTGTTATTTAAGCAATACGTTACTGGCCCCTATGGACTTGCCATGGTTTTCTTCAAACTCACCCAAGCGTATTTCTTGGCTAAGATTTTTCTTTTTTTTTTTTTTTTTTTTTTGAATCTCGTAGTACAGCCATGGCGCACTTCGGTCGTTTCTTCTGGATGTATTCATAACGATCGTCTTGCAGTACTGTATCCTGCCGACTTAACGAGGCTACCAACCTCTTAAATAAAATATTCCATTTACCACTCAGTGCTAACGGACAGTACTGCTAGGGTTTTTCTTTTTTGAAAAAAAGTAGATACACTGGGCTATACGGCACTGGCACGTCTTATATGAATAATTTTATTAATCGCTTTAACTTTGCACAATATTAAATTCAGAGTCGAGATTATGGTGGTATTATGAAACTGAGAGCTTTAGTATACTATAATGGGTTTAGAATATAGTTACTACGGTAGATTTGTCTAGACTTCTTCTTACCGTATGACGCTCTAATTGGTAGTCTTTAAATGGGATTTAGGGCTTTGACGTACGTCTAGTGGGGCATATGAAGATCTATGACGGCTCAAAAAAAAGAAAGATGAGGTGCACCTCAAAGAATTTTAAAATATTTACTGACTCTGTGTAACCTCGGAGGAGGTCGGTCGTAAATAAGGGCTCGAGGTCCAATTACAAGTGAAGAGTAAAAAAACGTCACACGAATGTTTTTCTTTTTAGCATCCAGTCCAACTTCAGTAAAGTAGATAGGTACGGGGAGTACTTCCGAAATATCGTAAAACCGCTACTGGTCACGAAGCCATTTCAAAACGAGAAGCTCAACGAGTACTTGGCGAACACGTTTGAAAAACCCCGCGGAGTTGGCAGGTAGCACGCTCAGAAGTTCACGGTAGGCGATAAAAATTAAAGGGACAATTTCTTCACCAGAATTACCAGTAAAGATAAAAAAAAAGGAGTATAAACGAAAGATTGTCGGCAGAAAGAAATTTTGGAAAAATTTCCACTTCAAAAAGCCAAGCCAAGTAAAACAAAAATAACCTCGATATCAAAATCAGTAATTATTTTCATAAAAAATAACAAGCTAAATAAACAAAATTTTTCAATTTTCATAAAATTTCAAAAAAAAAAACTAACCTGGATGCACTACGCGCAAGATACAAGGCAGACGATGGCGCCAGTGAGTCTCTGCGATCGCAGCGACATCTGTACTGGTGAGAGGCGTGTCTAGCCCGATAAGAAGCGGCGACCGGTTGAACCAACGGTTGCGGATCGGCGTCCAATCGGCAGTGCAGCTCGATATCCGGTACCGATCTCGTGGCCGGATCCTCGATGGTATTGCTTTCCTCCGAGCCACCCAGACCAGACACAGACAGCTGTGGCGACGCGATCAGAAACGTCGCCCGATCCTGCCTGGTTAAAACCGGTTTCCCTTGGCCACCGGCAGAAGCCACGACAACCGGCGGGGGTGGCCTGCTGATAAGGGCTGCCGTCTCGTCGCTGCTACCATATTCGGTACCAGTCCCGCCCTCTTGAGATCCGGCATTTCCGTTCGAGCTCATGGCTTCGTTTCTTGTACCGATTTCCGGTTAGCCGCGTCACGTCCTCGTCATTTCCTGCAACAAGACCGCATTACGGTTTTAATATCGGGCAAACCCGAACTCTCGTTCACTCGACCGTACACCCTGCCATCAGCTATGGAATCGATAAGCCCAAGCGGACGAATGCAATTTATATTCTCAATATTATGCAATTAAATAAACACGTCAATTTCAAACCGATAACTACCAACCTCCCGCGATACAATTGTTTATATAAAACAATTAAACCCCCACCACTCGGTTCATCGTATCATGTTTAATTAAAGTTCCCCGGTAGTCGTAATTACTTTGGTTACCGTTCGAATAACAATGTAGACTTCGCTGGTGCACACCCCTTATATATAGGCTTCGTTTTAACGGCACCGCCGTATCTTGAGGGAAGCTCGTTACTTTTCTATATATACTTTATACGGGCGACACTTTATCCTACCCCGGTACTAATTCTTATTTGTAATTGAGCCAAGTATAGAATTACAGGCGGAGCTATTTGCACTGTTAGAGAATTAACTCCTTAAACGTCCACGATATAAAATACCAATTATTGCACGTAGTATAGGGTTGCCTATTATTACAGGTACATTTTTAAAAGAAATTATCCTTAGGAGATCCTATTACCCATACATCTGCTACAAAGGGAAGCCGTCGAACCGCATCTACCAGTCATCAGCGATTGACTATATATATATACACCGTATACTTCCTACAATATTTAGGATCATAGATTCTCAATACAATCCCTATTGTATTCTGGACTCGGACTATTGCGCATAATAGTATCGCGAAGAATGAAAGTTTAATACGATAAAATAGTATTCTATCCGACCTACTGCTGGTTACGTGATAGTTTCGGTATAGTGCCAATAATAGTGGCAGTAGTAGTAGGCGGAGTTGGTCAGACCGAGAATTGAAAAGACATCATGAGCAAAGAGTGGCACGCAATTTATTCTTACTTCGTTTCTCCCTTTCTCTCTCTCTCTCTCTTTCTTTACCCATTCGTCGTTCGAGAATCGATTTTATCGAGTACGTTCGACTAGCTGGTCCGATCCTAAAAAATTCAGGCCGACCTATAGCGGACTCCTACTACTGTGAGAACGAAATTTAGCGAATACACGGATTTAATGTACATGGTCTAAGGGGAATTCGATTACACGGCCCTTTGCGTTGGGGTAGGATGGAACTTTGGCCTGGGGAAGAGTCGAGGTTTTAGAAATCGTGAGAAAGTTTTACATTGACCTTGAAAAATTTTAAGGGCTAATTTAATTAACATGGAATTCATTCAGGTGTGGAAATCATACTGGTATTTTATGTCGTCCGCTGTGAATTTTTGAGGTCAACAAGAGTTACGTGAATTGAGATAATCATAATAGTATGGGAGATTTCTTTTTTTAAAAAAAGCTTGAAATTCGTGGTAATTGGACTATAATTAACATACGTGACGCGAGCGGCTGTCACGACCGCAATTTTGAAATTTAAGGGTCTCTTACTTTGTAAGTCCGTCCTTGCAAGTACAGACACTGTAATGCAGTTGGAGAGTTTTAATATTAATATAGGTTAAGTATCGATGAGTAAATCAGGATACGGACTGAAATTAAGATTATTATTTTATTCTTATCAGGATCTGTACGTAAGCTATCAATTGTTTTTTTATCCAAGTGAAGTAGTTTAAAAAAAATATTTGCCCATTTCATATACTATTTTCTACGATAGAAATCTCAACAACGACCTTTGCATTAGGGACAGTTTTACGTGAAAAAGTGCAACGATGCACCCGGCATCGGTGCTAAATGCAGAAAATGCATTCTACAGCCAGTGAATTGTTTGCAATTTTCTCTAATACGTAAACTGGATATTTACACGTGATGAATCTGTATCCGCGCTGAAGAATGATGAACGAGTCGCTGTGTTCATTGAACTGCAATCGGCAGCACTTTAGGACCGCGAAACAAAAAAAAAGCAGTTTCAATTCGTCGAGATCGTAAAAGTGCACTATTTTCCTCGGATGCATTCGGGATGCATTTTACGCGTGCATTGGACATTTATCTGATGCACCTGTCGAAATGCATTATAAACATCACTGTACAAAATAGATTTTTCTTATCTAGGAATTATCTGTGGATTAAATGCATGAAAAATTAATTCCAATATTATTCTTATCAGCTACAGGATCTTCCAGGTAGAGTAAGTTAATCCATTGCAGTGGCTTTGCATTATGCAATTATACGACGGTGCATCGAGTTTATAATATAAATTTGCATATGATTTACCTCACGGACTATGGATAATAAATATTTGCATAACGTTTAATTGATTGCACTAATTTCAAATGCAATTTTCGATGCATCCGCTTGAGGTGTTTGTGCATTCGTGGATTTTGTTTTTATATTTACAGTAAATGTAGTCGTGCAGTAATTACTCATAAAAAAAATTTCAAAAATTTTTTTAACTTTTTCTCTCAACAGATATTATTTATTACGCTCGGAAATAATGCAGGAGCTTCAAGCAAGCATTGGACGGAAGTAGTAAGAGTGAAGACAGACCTCTGTAAAACATGGCGGAAAAATGCAAATCACAGCCTATGCATATTCATAATACACTGTGCCCTTACTATGCGCATTTTAAAGAGATCATCGAGCCTAAAATACGACGTCTTATTAATCAGTCGAGCGATTTCGCGAGTCACATGAATTTTCACCCTAAATTTTCGTCGCAATGACGATCAAAGGAAAAAAAAATCTATCACCCCACATAATAAACGTGCTTTATATATTTCTTGAACAGTGGAAAAAAAATTTGCCTCAAATTTACGTAACAGAAAATTTATAAGCTAAAAATTTTTTTCAAAATTTTAATTAACCCTCCTTGTAATCAAACAACTCGTACCTGTCTCTACGACCCCTTATCAGTTTCAACATGGTGTGCCGAGTATCCAAGGGAAATTACATAATATTGCATAATTCGTAGGAATTCAAAATGGCTTCCCTGGCCTCGCCCAAACCCTTGGGAATATGTTGCTGTTTACAATGACGCCTGAATACGTATCCTTCGCATGCTAAACCCATTACGGAAAACTAGTTCGTCTCGCACTTTTCGAACTCGACAGTTATTACGAGTTTCGTGATATATT
Source organism: Cephus spinipes (assembly GCA_963971525.1). Lineage (NCBI taxonomy): Eukaryota > Metazoa > Arthropoda > Insecta > Hymenoptera > Cephidae > Cephus > Cephus spinipes. The sequence continues at coordinate 1,263,950 of OZ020578.1, read as the reverse complement.
TGCATGACTAATGATAGCCAATGGCGTTCACACGTGCACAGGCAGTAGCGAATATGTTGAAGCAAGAACAATAACCATTGAGTCAATTTTGCATATAGATTTTGAAATTGCATAAAAAAGTAGCACAGTGACAAAATAATGAAAAAAAATTCTAGCCTCAAATTTTGTATAATGATAATAATAAAATTGCTCCTGTAAAACGTCAAAATTAAATGTCTGACCCGACCCGTACGTTATCTCCTACAAGAAAATATCATACGTCCCGACTGCTGAACTATCCACATACGTGTCCCACATTCCATTCTTCTTTAACAACCATAAAATTTCTTCCTCTTGAAAACCAACAATCTTTCCACGTCCAGAGCTCGCTATAAAATCGTCAGCAGCAAAATGGCCGGAGGTCACTTCCGGAACATATATCCAGACACAGACCCCCCCATATATACAGGGACAATTTTACAGTATAATCTTCCCCATATCAACGCAAAGTGGCGTAACGTTCAGAACGACGTATCTCCACACGTGAATATGTAAAAGTCACGTAAGCGACCAAATTGATAAAAAAATCATTTTACCAAAAAATTCATAACGTCACGATCACAGTGATTTCCAAATTTCGTCGAATTAAATAATTGAACGGTTAAAAATAAAATTGAGAATAAAAACAAAATTTCGCAAAAACAAATTTGAGACTTCAGGAAACACAGTGCCCCCACCGGAAGTCATTCCTCTCGTGTAACTTCCATATACTCCCCCACTTCTTCCTGTTTTACCCCCTTCGAACCCTTCCCACCAGAAATACCTTTCCGTCCTGGAATTTTAAGTGGTCCTGCCAGCCCCTTGAATTTTCAATAGTACGTGCCTCTTCGTTCTTCCCCTTTTCCTCCCCTTCGCCATTCCCTCCTTTTCTTATCCATTCGTACCCCCCCCCCCTCGCAAAACTTGACCTTTGAACCGGTCTCATTGAAATTCCATTCCTACAGAGGAATTGATTCTCTATCGCTTACCGCCCAAGTATCGAATCGAAAGACCCCCCAGCATCCGTCCCGTTTAAATAGCTGTACCCACATGTCAGATTTATCTTGACTGAATTCGCACATTTCCCGAATTTCAGTAGCATCGTTATTATCGGCCGATTGCCGTTGAATTAATACGAAGATATATACAGGTATACACTCGTATGCATTATAAATCGTGAAAATAATACGTGGGGCGTTCGACAGAAACGGCGGGAAAATTCAAATTGCTCTCTTTTGGTCTATATTTAAAATTTCGTATTTGACAATCGATATGTTTTATTTGCACAACTATATGAAAATTCGATCATGCGACGAAAGTAAACTGAACGAATAATTATCGAGAGCTGTTTCAGCAGCGTATATGGTACAGGGGTAAACATAGAGGTACGTACAAAAGTCAATAGAGTATCAAAAATTAATACAAAATTTGATACACGTCATACACTGTTGAGATCAATGAAATCGAATTACTGATATTTAACCGGAACAGGATATAGCTTTGTTTCCGTGAAAAAAAAAAGTTACGCAAGTCTCATGTATGTACGACGTACATTGTACGTATATGGTTGTATAATAATTGGTGTACGTTATACCGCAAACAATGTAATTCTTGTTCTGTCAACCTGCGTCAGTTTATGTGACATTTTGCCGGGTTAGGGTAAAAGGCCTGTATTACGAAGATATACGAGAAGGCTTCATATTGTTCTCCGGCCCGAAGAAAGATTCTCTCCATTATCAGTACACTCTTATTGTGGGAGCTAGCAGATATGGAGTTACTCGCTCAGGGCCGTAGGAGATAAGTAAAAGTGCCCCGAGGTTGTTAACATTGATTAACGGTATATATGCACGTATTCATATGCCTGTATATTGCATATCAGTATACCTACTGTTATGGAGACTGTAACGAAATTCCGAAGAAAAAAAATTTGAAACCAAAAAAAATTTTTTTTTTCGACTTTCGTTAATTCGCTCTCGCGGGATCTAATTAGAAGTCCCTTTTTGGTTCCTTGGGAAGTTCGCGAAAAGATTTTGCGCGAGGTAAAATATACCTACTTGTATATAGCTATAGGTATAGACTTATTATTTATAGGATACCGGTCTAGTGGTAGGTTTGATTAAAGGAGTTGCGCGTGAAAGGGTAGCTGCGTGACCTATCGACCTCCTGGGGGTTGTGAGTTGCCATAAAGAAAATTGTTCGGCTGTCCTATCAGAATTTCGCAATACAATAGAGTTATATTAATTTCTCACTTTTTGGATATTTTGCAAGAACGTGATCGACGCTGCAAAAAAATTTGGAAAATATAAATAAATTTTTGTTTTGCTCATATCGTTATCTACGTATGAGCGATTTGTCAGTGTGTAGTATGTGAAGAAATGGCGATTTTAAAAGTTAATGTAATCGAGCGGTAATTATCCGAGTGACTAATTACCTGATGCATGTGTAGGTTAGGTTAGGTTAGGTTAGGTTAGGTTAGGTTAGGTTAGGTTATGTGTAGAATCTTCCCGAGGTATAATTTTCGTATATTTTAATTACCGAATTAATAAGTCTTAATTTTTGACAAAAGAAGCCCGGAAAAAGTGGCGAGGGGGAAGGTGAAGCGGTCGCCCCTAATGGTTTTGAAATTTGAGACGTTACTTCCGGAAACTTCAGATCATAATTAGCGAGTAAACGATATAACCGAAGTCGATATTATGAATCGAATATTTCAATTAGAAAATTGATACTCTTGTAAACAATGGGTTGTGAAGAAAATTTTATTATTTATGTCGTTACGATTTGACGTAATTATAAAATTTATCCTATGACGATAAATAAATAAGCGATTATTAATTGGGATTAATTATTAAATTTTTTTTAAATTATCAATAACTGATCTACATTCGGCAGATAATTTGATTACGTATAATGAGAGTTCATGCGTCTGGCTACAATAATCTAGTTCAAGCTTTTTGAACTCTGGTCGAGGATACTTTAGCTAAAGTTGAAATCTGACGACTCCTTCGACCTTAAGGAACGTAATTTTGAAAAAGGGGAATGAAGATTTGAATCGAAGTAGAAGAAAAAAAAATGCAAATAATTAAGGGGAAAATATGGGAAACACGAAAGTTGAGATAAGGAATCTATCTAATTTACCGTAATAGGGAATATAGATCAAACGAAACAAAGAGAAGTTTGTATATATACAGTACGTGAGCTTAAATTCAGGCGTCTAAAGTTTACGAGGTTATTTAGGCGTCGCTTTTCGTGCAGCCGTCGTTGCTCCGCGGTCGTTAAAATACGACGCCACACGTACCTGTCTCTCCGTATCAGCAAGAGACATCGTTTCCGAGACATCAAGATAAAACAATTTTTTATTCCGTGCACAGTAATAAAATTGCAAATATCGAGATTTGATAATATCTTGAAATTTTGGAAATATCAAGGAAACTCGAAAAACAAAGTTCAATAATTTATATTAAAAAATGTCCATCTCCCTTATAATTATTACCAGACACATTTGATTGATGACATATAATACCTCGGGATTAAACAGATTTAATCAATGTCATCTGCCATATTTCGGTTTAATACAGGGTCGCAGAGGTCGCGCACCCGAGGGTAGTTCGGAGGTTCCTTATCAGACGCTCATTAATGAATTAGCTATAAATAGTAACTAGCAAACTAACCCAGCTCCACTTAGCGTCCAACTTAATTGCAACAGGATCAGACGTCATTCCCACAGTTGACAGCTTCATTAGATTAATTATCCAAGACCTCCGAGTGTTAGCGACTTCACCCATAGAACTCTGCTTATCGACAAAATGAACCTGCTGGCAGTTTAATTGACGTCGAAGAGAAACAATGTCACCCGAGTGTGCAAATTTAACTGAAAATTTGATTTTGGGAATTAAAAAAAAAAATTATCAAAATTTTTCATATTTATTAATTTTCGGCATAATTCGCCAATTTTCGCACACGCCAAATTACCAGCCAATCGCGCTCTCAGCCGTCGTCCCTAATCTCGACCGGATGTCGATAAATCTCAACTTTTGACACTTTATTCCGCGGGCTTTGCCGCCTCGGAAGTAGGTCGAAGATAATGCACCGATAGGAGCTTCGTATGCCAATGGAAATTCAAGAGTGCATTCGAGTGCTTAACAAAGTGCACTGTAAAGATCGTCAGAGTTTTAACATGGGATTAAATATTAAATTTAAAAAAAAATAATATAGTAATAATCAACCCCAACCGAACCACGTATAAAAACCTTAAAAGTCACAAAATCAGAAAATGCAAATTTCCTTTTCCAAGTGAAAATTCAAAATTTTCATTGTTTTCCCACGTGACCCAATAGAAATTTACCATTCGTCCATAAACGAAATTTACATTATAAGGGCAATAACGCACACATCCTCCACCCTGTCCCCCTGCTACTAGGACTCATTGTGCGTATTCAGTGCGTACGTATTTTATTATGTATCGGGTGTTTGCGTTACAACGGACGTCAATTAATGGCTGTCCCACGTCAGGGTTGCGTGACGTGAAAAAATATTTGCAAGGTGCCACCTAATAACGTAATATGTTCTACAATATATATGTACATATTCACACACGCGAGCCCACATACGGCACGTACACAAGATATTATTTTTATTTCCCAGCTGTGAAACTAGTCCAGGTAGATTTGCATAGAAAGAGGATCTCGTATCGTATTTCTCTTGTTTATCTTCTCTTTGAGATCATCTTTCGCCTGCTTATCTTTGTTCCTTTACATTGTTTATCTTTACTTCTGCAAAAGATACTGATAACAGTTGTAAAAAAAAAACATTTTTTCAAATGTTCAAAAATAGAATGGGAGTGACTCAGTTATTTCTGTATTATTAAAATATTTACTGATAAGAATAAATACGATTCCTCTGAATGTTTGTCGGTTAAAGAATCTTGGCAATTTCATCCCATTAGGGTTGCATTGTAAATGCAATTTTTTTCCCGTTTGCGTCACGCACTAAATCCCATATGGTCCATATATCATTTTTATGCTGAGGAAATTCCCTAGTGACGTCACCTAGTGATGGGATCTGTCCCGGTAGGTTTTTTTGTGTGAGCGGGTGAATATGTGCGTAAGTAGGTAGATGCGTAATCTTACACACAGGAACAGCCTTTGGCCACATAAGGACGCAACCTGTTGCTTTTGAAGAAAAAAAAGTTTAGTGATACCGAAAGGTCCTGTGGATCAAATTTTTTTAGTATGCAAAATCCACTTTTTGAGTTTGTATTAATTTTTGGAATTTTTGTATGAAATGAAAAAATTATTTTTCCACTTCCTCAATATTTTCATGCCTGAAATTAGAGCCAGGTCTAGGAATAATTTTTGAAAAATATTTCGAGAGGAGTGTAATTTTATTTTATAGTTTGCGCTCTTTAAAAGAAATGTCTGAGTAAACTTTGAGAATCTCGCGAGAACATGTAAATGTTAAAGCATCGCGGTTACGCGTATACCGGGAGTTTCGAAAGTAACGACTTCATTTTCCAAGATGCTCGAAACTTTCGGGCCTTTCGAAGGGAGGAAAGTTTTGTACGATACTGAAAAAAAAAATTTGCAAAATCTTACCGCGAACGAGCAGCAAACTTCGTTTCGTGAAATATGAAAAATACAAGAACAACAAAAAAACTTACTTGAATTTCCATTTTTATTCGTAACTCGATGTTTCATTAAAATACAATGAGAGTTTTATGAAACCTTATACAAGAAACCTTATACGATTTAATATTAAATCGTGAAAAATGCACATTAATTTGAAAAAAAATTTCTTACGTAACGTAAGACAATACAGACCAATATTCCTGTCGACTGCAATTTTTTCTAATTCCTTAATCTGTGTCGTACAGAAAATTTGTCCTAAATTTTTCCACTGAAATTGGAAACCTTCTCATATAATATTCAGGTCGCGATTCAAGACACAAAACCGCAGGTAGTTGCCAGACTCCATTTTGGTCCTGCCTATTAAATGTACATATACATAACACATATTAATATATAGATATATAGCTCGAAGTCTGGAGGACTTTACTACTGAGACATACAGACACTCTAGTAAACAATCTCCTACCAAAGGACCAAATAACTGGTACCTATATAATAGTATGTCACATACTGTAGTATTATAACAGTGATATTTGCTACTATACAATTGCATATTCAGTTTGGCATAATTAAATTGAATCTCTAATCAGGATGATCCTACAATTTCCGTCTCCCAGGATATTCCTGTTCATTGACTGACATAACGATCAGACTACTGATTTAGCATACCGGAAGTGGAAATTAGTAAAATCAGTAAACTTAATTGGAATCCTCAAATCTGTAACACTAAGATTTATTTATACAATTGAAAATTCGATTTAATCGAATAAAACCTCAACCTACAATAAGCAACTAGAAAGTTGGATAAAAATTTTTTTAAACAAATCGGCGACCCAACTGGTTCACAATCTTACGGATTTATCTAATTCTTATAAGATAATTCAGTTAGTTATAATTATCCATTCACTTGGTTATCTAATTATCTAATGTTATCTTGATCCAATTAATCATGCGTTATCTAGAAGATATATCAGTCCAGTTGGAAACTGTAATATATGTATACAACTCGGTACACTGTACAGAAATCCATTATATTAGTCTCATATCACCGAACAATAGTAGTTGGATATCTTCATCCAGATCAGCCAACAGTATGATCTGTCCTCTCATCTAATCCTGATCTGGTTCATGTGGTACTATCGGCATACGTATACAACGAAGGTAGCGTATTACCAAAATACGCATGAACCACTGTGCATTGACAACACAGGGTATTGCCAAACATTGTTACCAACATTAACAGGACCCAACGTCAAATTCAAAGTGCCCCGACAAAGCGAACCCGATAAATGGCGTAGGATTGTCACTTGCTGTTTGAAGTACGAAATCCACTGGCTGGTCTGGCCAGTCTAGTTGCTTTCACTACTATCCAGGATTGAGGAATCCGAAAGGTCGGATTGTGATGGAAATTTGGTGTATTCTTTGAAATTTTTGATAAGACGCAAGATCATTAGAAATGTGATTAGAAGTAATTATCAAAAATTTGATGTAATTATTAATCGACCTCGTGATTCTTTTCTTTAAAAAATCACGGTATTTCGAGGATCATAGGAATTTATGTGTATAAGGGAATTCGATACCATAAATGGAGTTAACGCCGGTGGCGCTGCTATCGCAGATCAAGAAAATCCATGACGTGGATCGCAAGTAGGAATGACTTGAGAACGGGGCTTAAAGTCGAATCCGCTACTATCGGGGTTTATCGGGATTTGGCCTGCGGCTATAACAATGGCGTCGCGTTAATTACGATTCATGAGTTCACGTCTGGAATTCTGGAAAATCCCGATGCTAAGGAACTGATCGATCTTTAGCCATTCTACATTGAAATGGATTTGTTGAGAGTACACAAAATATTGCTCTCGCTAAAACCGGATTTATTGTTTTTCTACTACTTTTTTTTTATTTTATACAAAAACAAGGACTGGTATCTTGCGCAACGCAACCAACCGATCGAATGACCATGCAACGTGGGATAGGATAAAAATAGACTTTATTTTTAGTCATTATTCTTTCTCCCTCGTCTTCGCATTTATTTACTCAGGTTGGTAACAATGAGGTCTTCCTTATCCAGTACGATTACGTACTGTGAATAATAATAATAATAATAATAATAATAATAATAATAATAATAATAATAATAATAGAGCTGTGGAATACATTTTTTTGAATAAAAAATATATTTATTCTTAACAATTTACGAGCTGTATGAATTTCCTGTATAATACAGTGCGTTTCATCCCTGGATAACTTTTTCCTTTTTTTACACAATTTGTTAATCGCTGATGAATGTGACTAAGGAGAAATATATTTTTCTTTTTTTCGAGTAAAAATCTTTGACATGACTGATGATCATTTTTTTAATTAACTAACGAGGGATTTCCAATGTTCCACCTTTTTCTTGTAAATCCATTATAACTTTCGCAAGCTCTATTTAATCTGATCGATCGAGTGATCGATGATTAGCGTGATCGATCGATCGATCGATAGCCAAAAATTCGCGAACTATCCAGCTGCAATAATTTACCGAAAGTAGCGATTCGAAAATATTTGGTATAAATCACGGAAACACCTGCAGTACGATAAAGAGGATCTGTCAGAAATTTGAAATGTGGAATACAAAAATAAAGTAACAAAAATTTAGACAAGAGTATTGTAACGTATCGAAAAGCTGTTGTGGGGTTAAAGAAAATTGTTCTACGTGAGAATCGAGACGTGAAGTCGATACTCGTGTATGAGGTGTAAAGAAGAAAAAAAAAAGATAGCCAAGAAAGCTGAAATAAGAAAAATACAAAAATAACGGAACCATCCTTCTCTCGGCTGTTTTTTCAAAAGTTCCTGAGACGTAAAAAAACTTGTCAACATTTCATCAAGTTATTTTATTATTCAAATGATCCACGAAAATAATCCAAATAATGACTGAGGTAACATCAATTTTTTTATCAACAAAATTAATTTTGTTTATCACAGAGAACGAACAATTTATTATAAAGAAAAAACCAGCCAAAGCAGTTCGATTATCGCAGTGACAACAGAACGAGGACGAACGATACGTCGTGCGAAATATAAAAGTGACGTAAAGAAAGAAGTACGAGGTAAATGCGAAACGTCCTGTTACAGGAACAAGTTTATTAGAAAAAAAAAAAAAAGAAACTAAATGTCACCGTGGCTCTAGTAAAGATTTTATCACGGCGGAAAAACGTGCGGAAGCTCGTTAAAAGTGAGCCGAAAAAAAAATTCAAAAAATAAACGTCACCGTATATATCCCTGAGAAACATATAGCACGCCGGGCATGTCGAATTTGTTAGACGATACAAAAATTAAGTACAAAGTACGTTTGTATGAAAAAAAAAAAAAAAAAAAAAAAAAAAAAAAATTATTTTTCAACGGTACTTCGAATTGTTCCTAAGCACGAAAGAAATATTGAATCACTACGAAATCCGTAAGCTTCCTTCAGCTTCGAAATCCTCTGGCGACCTTTCGGGACCCGACAAATCCTCCGAAATCTAGCATGATCCCAAACAGAATAAGGGTGTGTATACGTACCCGATAGATAAAGACGGATAAGTCATATGATTTCTTATGGATGAAAAAAAAAGTCCAACATAAATTCGTACATTACGTTTCTTCTCTTTAGTTGACATTGGATAATATTGATCTCTCTTGTAAATAGAATATACGCTAAGTCATACAGTCATTTACCGGTAATCATATGTAAATAAGTACACCCGGTATATTTGCAGGACGGATAATCAAAGCCGATGGATCAAAGGGCTCCTGTCAAAGCGGATACGGTGCTTGGCCATTCTATAGTTGATAAATGACAGCTGTCAAATGCACCACGTGTCACCCCGAATGTAGGTTTTATACCTACAGGGCACTTCTCAATGATTCTATGTTTACGTCCATCACACAGTTGCTCTACTATTTTCCGTTATAGCGGGTGAAACAAAAAGTTGGCTAAAAATTACGAATTATTTACAAAGTGGCTGATCCTAACGCAAACTTTATTATATTATACTTGACGTTTACCCGATACGATCGTACTGTGTACATGTATGTAATACGTGAAAAGTTGAAAATTTTTAACGAGCCCCAAGAGGCTGGCTGACAACTTTTTCTTTTTCTATGGCGTATAAGTGCCACTCCTGAGAGGGTAGCAAGTTGAGAAAAATCATTTATCCTACAAAATATTTTCCCACAGAATTTGCGGCTTCTAAATCCTTTTTAAAGCGGCCACTTTTGCTGTATAAGGAACGAGGGTGGTTGGTAAGGGGATGAAAGAGGGAAAAAAAAAAATTCAGACTTTTTCGCAATGAACAAGCGAGAAAAGCGAATATAGGATCGTTTTCGGGGAATCACAAGAGAGAGAGAGAGAGAGAGAGAGGGATTCTCTGGTATCGTGGAATTCTGCCAGTTTTCTTTTACTTCGTTTTCCTTCCTTGCGGTAAAATCCCACGGAAAGCATCCAATTCTGTGGTGGTTGAACGTCCCGAGCCTTTATGCGACACCATCAGCTTGGGGGTGACTGAGAGGGAGAGAGAGAGAGAGAGAGAAATGAAAGTGGAGGGTAACAGTTTTTGAAAAATAATTTTTTATATTTTTGTCTGACTTTTATGATGCGTTTACTACTGTTTATTGGTTTATTGTAATTTTTATTAGAGATAATAATTGCCCCAGTGAAACTTTTTTTTTTATATTGTATTATTATGTAATATTGTACCGGGCTATCGATGCATTTGAGAAAAGTGCATATGTAAATGCATGTGCATTGGACTAAATCCAAATGAGACTCCTTTGATAGAAAAGCTGCAAGTCTGAATATTTTTACACAGGAATCGCTGGGCTGTTATGGTTGAGGATAAAATAATTCATCTGATATTTATCCCAAATTTCATCCGATCCGATTCGATTGTTTTCTCTTCGCCCTTTAATTTAGTCATTCATGGAAAAAATTTATTAAAAAAAAAAAAAAATACTAAAAAAAGTATTGCATTATTCTGTGCATGCATAATGGTTAACTTTTATTTTTTGTTACGCTGTAATACGAGAATTTGAAAAATACATCTTGAAATTCTCATTTTTATTTATTCCAGAAGCTTCACTCGGCGTATAATTCCCTTCATTAAAAAACCACTGAATAATTTCATAAACTCGGCAAAACTTTTCAAAATATTTCATCCAAGCGTAATTCGCAGATACATGAATTCCAGCCATACGTGTATTTATTCGTTTTACAACTTCGTCATCCGGTGGACCACCGACTCATTGAATATTCAATAAAATATAATTTTTTAAATATATCAAGCACAGACTTCTAATTCAAAATTATATAATTCTTTTATTTTTCTCATTTCTCCTTAGTATTGTCGTCCTATAAATTCACCAGCGAGCAACATAAATTGTCGCGAGAATCGAAACCAATATGAAACTGCTTTTGAAATTTCAAATTTCAAATTTCAAATTCTCCATCTGCGTTTCACCATGAAATACACGTCAAAACCCATAGTTACCATGAAATTTAGGGGCTACCATATACGTTTCGAAAGTGGCCGTATCGTCATTTGTAATACAATCAGAAAAGCCACTTTGGTGACTGAACAGCATATATGCAAATACACGTCATATGCATAACGTGTCGACACATAAGTTTATAAGCAAACGTGTTACTTTTGAAAATTCTATTTAACAATGTGCATGCATACTAATATATCTATATATGCAATATTATATAACTATCTATGCATATATAACTCCTAGCATAAGGGCAAAGGTACCAAATGATAGGACGTGTGTACTCAGCACATACGCATCATATAGGTATACGTACTCAATATATCCCAAACTGTGCATTTGCAGTCTGTGCATGTGCAGGATAGCATACGCTATCAAGAAAAATGCAAAATTCTGTCGTTTCTAATACGCGACGAGCGACATCAGAAAGTTCAGTCAACTTGGCAGGCCATCATTTTTATGAATTATTATTGATAAGCACATTGATAAACACACTTCACGTGTGTTTGAGGCTATTTATATTAAAATAACACATCGACTGTCATCGCAATGCAAAACACTCGTATGTGGCTTAATACTGTGATAATAATGCAGCTCGAATAGAAATGTCAATTAAAACCAGTATTCGTTATTTCCATATCGCTGTGAACGACCATTTGTTATTTATCAAGTTCCGTTTTCATGCGCGCGTAGATGCAGTACACATACGTGATATATCGCCGGCTTTACTTGAACGTTCATTTTCAACGCTTACGGAGTTATCGCGAACAGAATATGTAAATGTGGACTTTCGTGATACAAGATTAATTATTTCTTTCACTATTTTGCATTTTCGTAAAAAAATTTGCATAAATAAATTTTTGAATTTTATTTCACTTTTGAAAGTGCATATCAAATTTGATTAATGCCTTGCAGTGTATCGAATGCAATTTGCTCCCGGTTGCTGCAGATATAAATTGCACCTATGATGCATTTAGACTTGTCGCCGAAAGATAAGTGTATGCAACTGCACATATGTGCACCGGTGCAACAAAGCGCTTGCTACACGCCGAGCTGTGGAAATAGGCAAAAATATGACTAAGGTAAGATCTGTCAAAGTGGAAAGTGCAGTATTTCAGAGTGAATGCAATTTCACCGTACATAGAACGCGCTGGTGCAGTTGTCGCTGCAACAACAGCAATTGCAATCTGCGTCCTATCAGTTCAGACTTTTCCCGCTTGCACCTACAGTGGCGCTGCGATAGCTTCGAACGTTACGTTAACACGTAACGTATTAATTGGCAAATATTTTATGGCACTTGTTTCTCTATTGGCTTTCTTGTAATTTCTAACGGCCGAGTTATCGCAGGCAATGGTAGCACGGGCCGGAATTCCGGCAATCATCAGCAGAATCAGGAGTGGGTATGCCGGAAGTTGCCAGAGAGCATTTCGCCCTCCCTCATAAGAACGTCACTTCCGATCGGTCGATTCTACTGGAAGAATCCGTAGAGTGACATCAATTACGACCTGAAGCCCGGAACTCCTTATGGGGGCAGGATAATGGAAATACTCAGCATTAACGCGCGGGGTAGTTTCGTTACAACCCTTTGGAATTGGCACGTGAGGGGATGACCGGTATGAGAAAGAAAAAAAAATCTCGAGTCAGAATTAAGTTAAAAAAGAAAAAAAAATTTCCTTCAAACGAAAGGATAAGAAAATATTTTTATATAAAAAACATTATATGTAATGCAATTTTTTTTTCCAGTTCTTCGAGATCCTCAATAATGCCAAATTAATTGACTGCATTAGGGAAATTGATTTGATCACTCCCAATTCGAAGGAAACTTTCAAACGAAAGTAAAATATCTCCCTTAATTTTCGTCGCTGAAGTGAAAAATTATCCACTCCGACACCTTGTTTCTGTATCTCTTTGGCCTAATGAGGCATTAATGGACTACGCATACAGAGAGGCAAAATGAAATCGGGACTGGAGGACTCGGCTGGGGACAACGGGCCGACAAGGGGGATGCTGTAACGTCATCCCCATCTCTTCTGGTCTTTTCGTGCTCCCTCTCGAAGTGATAAAAACAGGCTTTCCCAAAAACCGGAAACAAATGAACTGCGATCCCTTCCTGTCGTAGGATAATTAAACTCGAGCCATGGACGCTAATGGCTGTAATCAGTTCGATGACGTCATTCATCACCAGAGTAAACTCCCTTTGTTTTACGTATTGTAACCCATCTTTCTTAACTAGACGCCGATAGCGAAAAATCCGAGAAATAAATTGGGAGTGCTCACCGGAGCTGGTGCGGCTGATCCGTGGAGGCTGAGAAATGCATCCAGGAGACACTCGGGTGGGTACTGCACTCACAGAAAATTCATGGAATTTTCTAGATATCGCGAGAGCAACGAACTACACGATTGAAAACTTTCTATAGCGTATCTAAACACGGCTAGAAAAACTATAAACAGACAGCACGGGAGCGCGAGCCAGTTGTTGACACCCCGGTCGGTGCCCCGAGACAGACTGCTTTGACAAAATAGCCAAATTCGAGAACTAATAATTCCGATCATCCGATTGGTCGAGATCCTTATTGCCGATAACTCTTCCCTTTCCTTCGATTCGTCCCTTTGAACCAAATCGAGAGCGTTCCTTCTCTTCGAAATCGAAATCTTCCGAGAGCACAGCTTCCGAGCAGGGTGGCGACCGGAAGATAACCAGAAGTCGAGAACGTTATCTGTATCGGTAGCCGGAGTCGCCTTGTGAATCGAAAAATCACGTCACAGTATATGCAGTGTGCTATAATATTTTTCCAAGCTTTCCCCTAATTCTTAGGCAGGCACGAGATTTTAAGTAGATATTGAAGGAAAGTAGGTTTGCCCGAGGGATATTTCAAGATTGCGGTGAAGGGAGAGAAAAAGAAAGGGAAAGAAAAGTACTCTGCGGATTATCGGAAAATCAGTGGCATTCTGGCTAATGCCATATATATACATATATATATATACTGTACGTATACATAAAGTCTAAAGGGCTGCCGTAAACTTTCCTTTGAGAGTCGACGTTGCGTGAAAAATGGCCTCGAGAAAAAGTCAACCGGGTAGGTTTCAGATGGTAAATATTTCTTGACCGATTACTGGGATTAATTCTATTCAAGATTAAAAAGTCAGGAACCTCAAAAGGAGACGATACGAGGTGATGAAATTTCGTGAATTCTTTGCGTCGGGGAAATACCATTGATATCTGGTGTACAGTCAATGTCAACACGAGTGAAAATATCAAAAGCATCAGAAATTATAGATTCGCGTGAAAAGAGAATCTTAAGGAGAACTCTGACATCTTAATATCCTTAACGATGATATTGACTGTTCTATTTCTGTTATTATCAATAAAGTCGTTAATCAATAAGAAATTACGTTACGGACGAGTCCAATGGGAATTTCCTAGTGCTTCGGGCAATATTTATTTTCTGAAAAATTCCGAGTGATTATTGTTTCCGCAAAGATCTTGGGGTTGGCCAAAATTGGAGAGAACGTCTGAGTGTAATTAAAGCTTCGGGAGTTTCGAAACTCCGGAAGATGCTGGGCGATTGATTAATCCGTTGGATCCGAGAAAATTTTAAACTCGGCCGAAGGAACTTTTGGACCATTCCAGTAAAATCTCGTGGAAGAATCAGATTATATTTTATCCAAAAATTTTCTCATGAAAATTTGCCAAAGTGGAAAAGTCACTGATAACGTTATCGCAGAAGATTTCCACGTGAGATATTGCACGAGGCTTAAATTTACACGTTTCATGTATTAAAATGCTATTACGCATATTTGTATAATAATTATTATTAAATTCAAACAGCTGCACGGTAACAGGTAAATATTAATATTATAATAATTAATTCGCCATCTGCGGCAACGTTTGGCCAATGCAAAGACATTGGAAATATCTGTGCAAATAAAAAAAGATATTGCAAATGCGAAAATATCGAGTGCTATTTTTCTTTCGAATGCAACGTATTGCAAAATTACTGCTCGGACTGTCAG
This sequence comes from Cephus spinipes, assembly GCA_963971525.1. NCBI lineage: Eukaryota > Metazoa > Arthropoda > Insecta > Hymenoptera > Cephidae > Cephus > Cephus spinipes. The sequence goes on along the minus strand of OZ020578.1, from coordinate 1,248,783 downwards.
CTGTCCACATAATAAATTGCAATTGTCAATTTTAAAATAAGAACGCTAACGAACAGGAAAGGAAGTCTCGCAATCGATTATGATAACAGATGTATCTTGGGATTCCAAAGTATCGACAGACTCTCCAGAGTAAATCTTGTGGCAGATATAAATAATTACGTTATCCATATATAATATGCATACACATATTTCAATAAAAAAAATTCCAAGATGGCTTCCAAAGACAAGAGCCGAGAATTGAATGCTAATAAGACAAGTGATCAGTCAAGTCTGGCTTATCGCAATATCCAGCGAGGTCAAAGCCTTAAGTGCTGAGGTCACAGACGCAGTGCCAACACATTCAGGGTATATCGCCACATTGTATAATGGACATTTCCGGAAGGTATAAATCATAGAAACGATCTAGACAGGGCAGCATTAATTTTTGTTTTTTGTGTAAAAAAATTTATCTGAATGCACCTGCTGATTGCATAACGTCAAATTAGAAGAATGAAATAAAATTGATGACGATTTGATAAGACAAGAGTGTATAATCACAATGATTATCGTCAGATCCACGTGTCATCAATGACTATTTTACGGTCCCTAAATAACCCGTGGTATATTTCACCTAGAAAAAAAAAAGTTTTATTTACCCTAAACACGTTTCGTAATCAGAGAAGATAATTCAGTCTGTAAATGTGAACTGTAAGCAACCGGAATTCGAGTAGAAAAAGAGTACGAAAAAGAAAAGAAAAGGAAAAAAAGCAAAACTATAAGGCGCAATGTATATTTTCATAGTAATATGTAACATTCATCACTGAGTAACCTCTTGGAAAATGATAGATTTCAAGTAAAAGAGCATTACTGCTTTCGTACGTGAAATAAATGTTAATTTTTTAGAAAACAATTATTTTCTTTAAAAAAAAGAAAAGCAACATTGCTCATAGCGTTGATACGAAAAGTAAACATTTACATTTCAATCAATAATGGGTAATTTGTATCAATATATCATTATGCAGTTTACACTCTTCATATATATATTCCACATGTGTTATCCGTCCGTCGTACAATGATAACAATAAGCGATCACGTGACAAGTTTTCACAAATCTGATTGGCGTATATCAAAAAAATGATGCGGGAATTCCCATTCGGGGAAGTCCATGACGTAATATGATTATAATAAAAAATTTTCAGGTAAGACTGAAGCAGACGAATTCACTGTGGTATACTATATGTATATATACGTATATCAAATTTATCTTGGAGCACTCGTATATAAATGTTCGCGATTCTCCAATCCAGTTATAGTCTGAATAAAGCGCTTGAATCGAACGAGGCAAAAAAAAGTCACAGCGTCAAAATGAAGTTGACTATTTTATTGATTTTATTCGTTGGCATTGTTGGTTGTTTTGCAACAACAGAATGTCCACCGCAACCAGTTTGTAACCCAAGGTGTCCATACGGTCAACGCTGCGAATACGCAAAAGACGTCGTCTGTGTGAGAGCACCTTGTTGTCCAACCAGATGCGTAACGAGCTACCCAGGATAAAGCGGAAGATGCGGTACTCTTTTCCCGTACCTGACCTATGACCCACTGACTACGTAATATTATACCACGAGGAAGAAGACTTGAATATTTAGAAGTAACAGAGACAGAAGCAGAAGTTGCCTGACGTCTGTTGAACGTCAGCCTAAATTTTCAACTTATTTATGGAATGAGATTTTCGACTGCAATTTTTTGTATCTGTCTAAAAATACGAATAAAACGAAATTTGTGTAAAAATTATATGTACGTATATAGATATTCATTCCCGGCACATTCGACCTACGAATTGCAATGATTAATCGCACGCGCTTATGAATGCGCATATGTCAAGAGTTAATCTGTAGCCTCGAGTAAGACGTGTATCAATGCAAATGCGCCTTTATTGTTTTCGCATATCCGACTGCTTAAACATTCCTGTTTTCTCAAGGCTCGCAATCAACTGGATGTCGCGCACAGGTCGACGTCATCCAGGACAACGAATGTGGCATTTAAAGTAAATGTTAGAACGTGGAGTTCCGATTGGCTCTGGGGGTTTTACAAAATGGAATTAAAATATTGATTTTGCAAATATATATTTTTTAAATTATTTAATGAATTTTTTTTACTTTCTTCACATTTTACACAGTAGATCCGAATCAGACTTTTGGACTGACTCGTGGTATTAAAATCCAACGCGGCATTTCTTTCCGCGATATAATGAACTTTGTTTTTTTATTCGCCAAAGCTATGATTCTTGAAACGCAAAATTCTGAATGTGCACCAATTTGCATGGCGCCATATAATTCATATAAAAAGTGCGTATAGCTTTATACCACGTGCTTTGTGGCATCTCGTCCAATTACACAGGAGCGTCAGCCAATTTATGGATAATAAGAGGGAAGAACGGGCTGCTCGCCTGTGGTACGTTGACCCGCGGCGTTTGAAAAATTCAAAAAATTTGCAAAAATTCCAAATTTCACGGTCCGCTCGGCGTATTTGTAGTAAGGGCTAATTTGGTAAGTAAAATGAAAAAAATTACCGTTTACTAATTCGCATAAATTCATAAATAATTGGCACGACGAAATCTACAGAATCCTTCGTAATTTGCCACGTTAAGCGAGCGTGACGAGTTAATGAAATAAACAGAAATAAGAAAAAAATTTCTTGCATATCCAACACTGAGCATAATGCTGTTTTCACAAAATAGTTTTCATTCTGCCTTGCAATATATACACACGTGGTTAACAACAAGAAATACGACTAACGAGCAGCTCTTGGCTTCCAACCTAATTAGCGTAAGTAAACTAGAAAATTTATCTCCCATCCACTTCGCACGAATGATCTCGAATTTCAAGGAATAATTGTATTCAGGCGCCCGAAACGAGAAACAAAGATCCAGAGCGATTCGTTGCACCAGCTAACCACGACGAACACCACTGATAATTGTATAAAGTGAATCACTATATAAAACTGATGAATTACGTATTTCACGAATATCAATAATCCAAAGCAAAGTAAATATACTGGAATAAATGGAATAACCAGTATTATTATTCTCGCGTATACATAATAATCGAGTCTGAAGTTAGCAGCTGTTATTATATAAGAATTTAAGAAATTCTTTCCTTATCGCCACATCGTCATTGGTCCTCCGTCACGTGCTGGCCAATTTCTGAGTCACACGCATAACTTGTATCCAAGCACGAATACCTGTTGCCCGTATAAATACCTGGGCAGGTTTCAGACTGGTCTCAAAATCTACCGAACGAGCAAAGGAGCGAATGCATTGTGTCACGATGAAGTACGCTATCCTATTAGTCCTGCTGGCTGTATGTTTTGGCTGCTTCGCTTTGGCCGCTGCTGAACGTGACTGCCCTATAGTGCCAAGGTGCACATCAGATTGTAAGCCGTACGAGCGCTGCGTTTACTTGGACAACGTCATGTGCGTCAGGGCGCCCTGTTGTCCAACCGGATGTAAATCAATCTACGGATGAGTGTACAAAGCTACAATACTTTTCCTGCGGCTGACCTGGGACCATCTGGGAAGGAAGAACCTGCAAGATCATAAGGGACCGGAAGTAGGAGAAACTGAAGAAAAGATTGCTTGTTTGCTTAACGTCCATCTCCCATTTGAAGACACGTGGAAATGTAATATTTTGTTCACAAAAAAAAAAAAAAAAAAATTTGATTTTTGACATACCTCAGTGATCCTTTCAGCACGAATTAATGTTTTTGATTTTATAAAATTTTTTCCGGTGTCAAAATAAAACGGCCTTTGCAGTGCTACCAAAACCTTTTTCTGTTATTAACCAAATTATTAAAGTTGAAACGTAAAATTCTGAATTTCTACCAATTTGCACGGCGCTATATAATTCCCACGAAAAGTGCCAACGAGCACGTAACACTTGCTCTCTCTGGCATCTCGTCCAATTACGCAGGAGCGTCTGCCAATTTATGGATAATAAGAGGACAGAATGGTCCTTGCCTGTTCTATATTGACCTATGACATTTCAAGAGTGTTGATGATTTATAAAAAATCATCCTAAAGAAATTAGTCCAATTTTCGAAAATTTTGATAAATTAAACTTGCCTGAGGAATTGATCGGATAAATAAAAATACACAGGGCCGTCCCTATCACTTCCTACCACTGGCGGTCCAAATGCATCGACAGGGTTACCAGGGGCAACGTCAGAGGCTGCAACTGTTACTTCTCAGCGTGGGCAACGCCCTAGAAAATTAGACCATTAAGCTCGCGTATGGCCGACCTGGCTCGGGGAGCTCAAGCTGGCAGAATTTGGCTCTGTCAGCAAAGGGCTTGATATATCTATTTCGCTACCCTATTAACTAATCAGCGACCAAGGGGTCGTCGGGATGATTGAAGGATCAAGGAACGTCGTTGCCATTTGCAACGAAGACTTCCGCAGGTGAATTGCACTGTAGTGGGAAATACGCGTTGCCATGGCAACTATCGGAACGAAATGCAAAGTTACGAAATACGTATTCGCACTTTCGCAATAATTCTTCCAACGAATTTTCTAAGAACGAGGTAAAAATTGATTGTGAAGAAATTTCCCCCAAAAAAAAAACTTCTCTTGGATTTCACAATAAAATATTATCCGTCATAAAAGCTACAGACGTCACTCGGTCGCATCGATTCTCCATCCGCAGCTGGAAGAACAGGAAATTGCAGAATTTTTCGCAATTCGCAACGAGCCTGCGTCCGGTGAACCTGATAAATTAATTGCGCCAAGAAAAATAAACAGGAATGGATAAAATTACGATTCCTATGTTACAAGTGCAATGGACAGCGCAATACTGTTTTCACAAAACGGCCTCCCTTGCAACATATACACGTATTAATATTTACGTTGCTTAACAAGAAATTGCGACTAACGAGCAGCGCCTCATATGCTTTGTGCCTAAGGTAAACAATATAGAAAATTTATTGTTCACCATCGCGGTATAAAAGTTGGCAAATCTGCAGCTCGAATCACAATCAACTTTGAAACTTCCCATCGAACGCTTCAGCAGTCTCGAGGAAAACCTAAAGTCAAGATGAAGTGGAACATTATATTTATCATGCTGGCGGCTATCTTCGTTCACGGTGCTGTGGGGCAATGCAAACCACGCTGCCGTAAAGGTCAAAGGTGCGAAAGAATCGTCGTACGTCCCTGCCGTCACCCACCATGTGTCATATTCCGGTGTGTCCCTCACCATGGATAAGGCGAAGGGCTAATTGACAAGAAAAGATATCCGATGACGACCCTGCGATAACCGGGAAATTTGAATTTTGACACACTGGACCAAACGGGATGCTGGCGTCTCGAATGAGAAGAAATAATCCACCGACTCGTTACAAGATCTTGCAACGATGATTACTAATGAATCATTGTATAACATAATCAATGTGTGAATTTTTTGTGGTTTTTGTCTTCGTGAATATCCATAATATGCATCAAAAAATATATTGAAATAAATTTAAATGACATGTGTACTTATTTTCTACTTTACTCCGTTGACCTGTTCGAAGCTGGCAACTGTTTTTATACAGGAGTTATCAGACCCTTTTTTTCGTTATGACGTCATTGGCTGGCACTGCCACCTGTTGACGAATTTCATCCGCTCGTAAATATTCATTATTCTCACGAGATCCAATTTTTCATAGTTTTCAAAAATATTCGCGTTCAAGGAATCTGAAAGTGATCGCATAGAAAGGTAATAAATTAATATGAAGAAATTACATATGTCAACTTGCACATCGAATGGTAAATACAGTATTGCTTATGCAATATAGGCTGCATTGTGTTGTACGGGGTTATACACGCACGTATTTATGTCAAGTAATAATAAGATGCGACTGAAGAGCGGTAGTTCAGCTGGAATTAGATTAACGTAAACTAATTAGAAAATTTATTGTTCACCATCTCGGTATAAAAGTTGGCAAATCTGCAGCTCGAATCACAATCAACTTTGAAACTTCCCATCGAAAGCTTCAGCAGTCCCGAGGAAAACCTAAAGTCAAGATGAAGTGGAACATTATATTTATCATGCTGGCGGCTATCTTCGTTCACGGTGCTGTGGGGCAATGCAAACCACGCTGCCGTAAAGGTCATGTTTGCGTTAGAGAAGTCGTACGTCCTTGCCATAGCCCACCATGTGTCATCAGATTCGTGTGTCGCCGTCGCGCTGCATAAGGCGAAGGGCTAATTGACAACAAAAGATATCCGATGACGACCTTGCGATAACCGGGAAATTTGAATTTTGACACACTGGACCAAACGGGATGCTGGCGTCTCGAATGAGAAGAAATAATCCACCGACTCGTTACAAGATCTTGCAACGATTATTATTACTGAATCTTCGTATAACATAATCAATGTGTGAAATTTTTATGTGTTTTTTGTCCTCATGAGTATTCATAATATGCATTAAAAAATATATTGAAATAAATTTAAATGACATGCGTACTTATTTTCTACTTTACTTCATTGATCTGTTCGATGGTGGCAACTGTTTTTATACAGGAGTTATCAGACCCTTTTTTCGTTATGACGTCATTGGCTGGCACTGCCACCTGTTGACGAATTTGATAAGCTCGCAAATCTTCATTATTCTCACGAGATCTAATTTTGCATAATTTTCAAAAATATTCACGTTCAAAGAATCTGAAAGTGATCGCATAAAAGGATAATAAATTTTGATATAAAAAAAATTATATATATCAAGTTGCATCTACGAATGGTACCTAAATACAGTATTGCTTATGCAATATAGGCTGCATTGTGTTGTACGGGGTTATACACGCACGTATTTATGTCAAGTAATAATAAGATGCGACTGAAGAGCGGCAGTTCAGCTGGAATCAGATTAACGTAAACTAATTAGAACATTTAATGTTCACCATCTCGGTATAAAAGTTGGCAAATCTGCAGCTCGAATCACAATCAACTTTGAAACTTCCCATCGAACGCTTCAGCAGTCTCGAGGAAATCCTAAAGTCAAGATGAAGTGGAACATTATATTTATCATGCTGGCGGCTATCTTCGTTCACGGTGCTATGGGGCAATGCAGACCACGCTGCCGTCCAGGTTACAGGTGCGCTAGAATCGTATCACAACACTGCCGGCGCCCACCATGTGTCAGATACCGGTGTCGCCCTATCCCTGGATAAGGCGAAGGGCTAATTGACAAGAAAAGATATCCGATGACGACCTTGCGATAACCGGGAAATTTGAATTTTGACACACTGGACCAAACGGGATGCTGACGTCTCGAATGGGAAGAAATAATCCACCGACTCGTCACAAGATCTTGCAACGACGATTACTACTGAATCTTCGTATAACATAATCAATGTGTGAAATTTTTATGTTTTTTGTCTTTGTAAATATTCATAATATACATCAAAAAATTTATTGAAATAAATTTAAATGACACGTGTACTTATTTTCTCCTTTACTTCTTTAACCTGTTCGATGCTGGCAACTGTTTTTATACAGGAGTTATCAGACCCTTTTTTCGTTATGACGTCATTGGCGGACACTGCCACCTGTTGACGAATTTGATCCGCTCGTAAATATTTATTATTCTCACGAGATCTAATTTTTCATAATTTTCAAAAATATTCACGTTCAAGGAATCTGAAAGTGATCGCATAGAAAGGTAATAAATTAATATGAAGAAATTACATATATCAACTTGAACATCGAATGGTAAATACAGTATTGTTTATCCAAAATAGGCTGCACTGTGTCGTACGGGGTATACACGCACGTGTTTATGTCAAGTAATAATAAGATGCAACTGAGGAGCGGCAGTTCAGCTGGAATTAGATAAACTAATTAGAACATTTATTATTCACCATCTCGGTATAAAAGTTGGCAAATCTGCAGCTCGAATCACAATCAACTTTGAAACTTCCCATCGAAAGCTTCAGCAGTCTCGAGGAAATCCTAAAGTCAAGATGAAGTGGAACATTATATTTATCATGCTGGCGGCTATCTTCGTTCACGGTGCTGTGGGGCAATGCAAACCACCCTGCCATCGTGGTCAAGTTTGCGTTAGAGAAGTCGTACGTCCCTGCCGTCGTCCACCATGTGTCAGATTCGTGTGTCGCCATCGCCCTGGATAAGGCGAAGGGCTAATTGACAACGAAAGATATCCGATGACGACCTTGCGATAACCGGGAAATTTGAATTTTGACACACTGGACCAAACGGGATGCTGACGTCTCGAATGAGAAGAAATAATCCACCGACTCGTTACAAGATCTTGCAACGATTATTATTACTGAATCATTGTATAACATAATCAATGTGTTTTTTGTCTTCGTGAATATCCATAATATACATCAAAAATATATTGAAATAAATTTAGATGACACGTGTACTTATTTTCTCCTTTACTTCTTTAACCTGTTCGATGCTGGCAACTGTTTTTATACAGGAGTTATCAGACCCTTTTTTCGTTATGACGTCATTGGCTGACACTGCCCCCTGTTGACGAATTTGATAAGCTCGCAAATATTTATTATTCTCACGAGATCTAATTTTACATAATTTTCAAAAATATTCACGTTCAAGGAATCTGAAAGTGACCGCATAAAAGGATAATAAATTTTGATATGAAAAAATTATATATATCAAGTTGCATCTACGAATGGTAAATACAGTATTGCTTATGCAATATAGGCTGCATTGTGTTGTACGGGGTATACACGCACGTGTTTTTGTCAGGTAATAATAAGATGCGACTGAAGAGCGGTAGTTCAGCTGGAATTAGATTAACGTAAACTAATTAGAACATTTATTGTTCACCATCTCGGTATAAAAGTTGGCAAATCTGCAGCTCGAATCACAATCAACTTTGAAACTTCCCATCGAAAGCTTCAGCAGTCCCGAGGAAAACCTAAAGTCAAGATGAAGTGGAACATTATATTTATCATGCTGGCGGCTATCTTCGTTCACGGTGCTGTGGGGCAACAATGCAGCAGCAACCAGCACTGCCGTCCAGGTTTCAGGTGCGTTAGAGAAGTCGTACGTCCCTGCCATCGTCCACCATGTGTCAGATTCGTGTGTCGCCCTATCCCTGGATAAGGCGAAGGGCTAATTCACAAGAAAAGATATCCGATGACGACCTTGCGATAACCGGGAAATTTGAATTTTGACACACTGGACCAAACGGGATGCTGACGTCTCGAATGGGAAGAAATAATCCACCGACTCGTCACAACATCTTGCAACGACGATTACTACTGAATCTTCGTATAACATAATCAATGTGTGAATTTTTTATGTGTTTTTTGTCCTCATGAGTATCCATAATATGCATCAAAAAATTTATTGAAATAAATTTAAATGACACGTGTACTTATTTTCTGCTTTACTTCTTTAACCTGTTCGATTCTGGCAACTGTTCTTATACATGAGTTATCAGACCCTTTTTTCGTTATGACGTCATTGGCTGACACTGCCCCCTGTTGACGAATTTGATAAGCTCGCAAATATTCATTATTCTCACCAGATCCAATTTTTCATAGTTTTCAAAAATATTCGCGTTCAAGGAATCTGAAAATGATCGCATAAAAAGGTAATAAATTTTGATATGAATAAATTGCATATACCAATTTGCCCATCGAATGGTAAATACAGTATTGCTTATGCAAAATAAGCTGCATTGCGTCGTACAAGGTATAGACGCACGTGTTTTTGTCAGTTAATAATAACATGCGACTGAGGCAGTTCAGCTGTAATTAGATCAAAGTAAACTAATTGGAAGATTTATTGCTTATCTTATCAGTATAAATTATCTGGAACCTGCGGCTCCGATCGCAAGCAGGGTTTAAACTTTGCTTCGAAAGTATGAAGTATCCGAGCAACTTCCTAAAGTCAAGATGAAATGGAGGATTCTTCTGATCTTGCTGGGAGGCTGCTTCTTCCACGAGAGCGTCGCGCAATGCAACCCACCGTGTATTCGGCCTCGAAGATGCGTTCGGATTCGCCCACCCTGCCCGATACCACCCTGTCAACGCAGTTACGCGTGTTCGGCTGCTCCTGGATGAGGAAAAGGAATAAAGGTGCGATCGCAATGGACCAAATCGGACGACGACTTGCGAGTACCGGGAAATCGAAATTTTGACGATCAAGAAAGTAATTGCAGAAAAAAATATAATTGCAAAACTATAAATATTAACTTCCAGGTCCGACGATAAACGCGATACTGTTTACAGTAACTGGATTGCATTCCGCCGTGCAATATGTGCACACGTGTGTTTTCTCACTTAACAATGGAATCCGACAAACGAAGACCGAACCATCTGGAATCAAAATAAGGTAAAGAAATTAGAAAATTTATCGCTCATCGTCTCAAAGTATAAATGCCGTCGAATCTGCAGCTCTAATCAGAATCACGACTGAACCGTTGTATCAGACATTTCTAAGAACGAGACAACTGCTAAAGTCAAGATGAAGTGGAGTATTCTTTTGGTGATGCTGGCAGCCATCTTCTTCCACGAGACTATGGCCCAATGCAACCCACCATGCGTTCCACCTCAAAAATGCGTTCTTGTTCAATGCCCAATGCGACCTTGTCCACGCAAATTCCACTGTGCATAGATAAGGAGAAGAAATAAAGGTGCATTCACAATGGACAACATCGGATGACGACTTGCGAGTACCCGGAAATGAAAATCTCGAAAACACTCTTTTATGAGAAATAATAATTCAATAACTTTTTTTTTATCATTTTTTAATGATTATTATTACTGAAACTCTGAATAAATTAATCAACGTCTGACAATTATTACGTATTTGTTCCTCATTTCATGAATACCAATATCCCATATCTAAGCTAATATGAGAAAATAAATTCAAAAACAAATGTATAAGAATAACGAAAAGTATTTTGTTTTTTGCTAAAAATTCATTAAACTGGACCAGTCACGTGTTCGCAAACTTCTGAGTCAATGCTGTCACTCATGTATACAACCTCCTTGGTTGACATGAAAAATTCGACTGAAAGTCCTCAAAGTGGCAAGACACTTTTATTTAATTGTAGTTGACAATACGTACCAAGAGGCTTTTAAAAAAATAGTCAGCCAGCTTTGGCTCAGCCATTTTTGAAAAAACCCCCGAACTGCCCCTTGAATTCCGAATCGGAGCAACCAGTGAAGAAAATTATGAGGGATGCCCTAAGATAACTTAGGGCCCTACCGGGCATAATGGTCCGCCGTTTTGAATTTCTAAACTTTAACTTCAGATTCGAAATCAATAAGCACGAAAACCCCCGAGTACGGAGTTTTATAGAAATCAAATAACTTTTTGCATTTTAATCCGCCATATTCGATCCGCCGTTTTGAATTTCTTTTACTTTCACTTCAAATTCGCAATCTCCAACCTAAAGAACCTCCGAGTACCGAGTTTCAATGGAATCCGCCTGATATCTCGCTAACTGTTATCCTAGATGCAACTATTGTGGAATTTAATTATAAGAAATTCACATAGTCGGTTTGGTCTAGTGGTTAGCGTGTTCGTTATGTACAGTTATTAGGTAGGTCGCGCAGGACCTAGGTTCGAATCCCGAAAATGTTCCGTCTCGGAGAGTATATTACGAAAACGTACGATTTATTTTTTGCAATATTAATAAAACAATATTATTTCTACTAAATAACCATCCTTTGCGAAAATTACGTCCTCGAATTAATAATTAACTTTACTTGGATATATTAATCAGTTGAATAAATCCTGTATAGGCCCCCAACATTTAGCCTTGTAAAGTTCTGAAGAAAAAAGCGTGACCGTCCTTTGAGAAACCCTCTGAGGCTCCCACACGAGGCCCCTAAGAGAATTAGGAAATATTAATCGGGGCCTTGGGAAAACCCTGATAAGTTTTTTTCACGGGAAGTTAAGACAAAAGAAACTATTTGCGAATTGATAGGCCCAACGAAGGGCCTAATTTTTCTGAATCCACAAGTATCCATAATTAAATTAGCACAATCTAAGCTGCAAAATTTTCCATAATTCGCACATCCGACGATCCTGTTAAAGTAATTGCACAAAAAAATATAAATGCATAACTATAAATATTAACTTGCATATACGACTATAAACGCAATACTGTTTACAGTAACTGGATTGCATTCCGCCGTGCAATATGTACACACGTGTGTTTTCTCATTCAACAAGATAATTCGACTAACGAGGAGCAATTCATCTGGAATCAAAATAAGGTAAAGAAATTAGAAAATTTGTCGGTCATCCTCTCAGAGTATAAATGCCCTCGAATCTGCAGCTCTAATCAGAATCACGACTGAACCGTTGTATCAGACATTTCTAAGAACGAGACAACTACCAAAGTCAAGATGAAGTGGAGTATTCTTCTGGTGATGCTGGCAGCCATCTTCTTCCACGAGACTATGGCCCAAGGCCGATGCCATCCACCATGCCGTCATCCTCGAAGATGCGTTCCTGTCCACTGCCCAAGACCACATTGTCCACCCAGATACCACTGTGCATAGATAAGGAGAAGAAATAAAGGTGCATTCACAATGGACAACATCGGATGACGACTTGCAAGTACCAGGAAATGAAAATCTTGAAAACACTCTTTTATGAGAAATAATAATTCAATAACTTCTTCTTTTTATCATTTTTTAATGATTATTATTACTGAAACTCTGAATAAATTAATCAACGTGTGGCAATTATTACGTATTTGTTCCTTATTTCATGAATACCAATATCCCATATGCAAGGTAATATGAGAAAATAAATTTAAAAACAAGTGTATAAGAATAACGAAAAGTATTTTGTTGTTTGCTAAAAATTCATTAAACTGTACCAGTCACGTGTTCGCAAACTTCTGAGTCAATGCTGTCATTCATTCGAATTCGAATTTGAATTGAAAATTCTAAATTGCTGACAGAAAATCACAAAAAAATTTGCAGAAAAATGTATGATACTTGGATTTTCTTAACAAAATACTGTCGGTCAACTTTGGCTCAGCCGTTTTTGAAAAAACCTCCGAACTGCTGCTTGAATTCCGAAACGGAGCAAGTTAAAAAAAAAAAACGATTTGCGCCCAATCGCGTCGATGCCAACAAAGAGCCTAATTTTTCTAAATCCGCAAGCATCCATAATTAAATTAGCACAGCCTAAGCTGCAAAATTTTCCATAATTCGCATATATACGCATATCCCACAATCCTGTTAAAGTAATTGCGCAAAAAAATATAATTGCAAAACTATAAATATTAACTTGCAGATCCGACTATAAACGCAATACTGTTTATAGCAACTGGATTGCATTCTGCCGTGCAATATGTACACACGTGTGTTTTGTCATTCAACAATATAATCCGACTAACGAGGACCAATTCACCTGGAATCAAATTAATGTAAACAAATTAGAAAATTTATCGGTCATCCTCTCAGAGTATAAATGCCCTCGAATCTGCAGCTCTAATCAGAATCAACACGGAACCGTTGTATCAGACATTTCTAAGAACGAGACAACTGCCAAAGTCAAGATGAAGTGGACTATTCTTCTGGTGATGCTGGGAGCCATCTTCTTCCACGAGACTATGGCCCAAATCGATTGCAGACCACCATGCGTTCCACCTCGAAGATGCGTTTCCATTCCCTGCCCAAGACCACCTTGTTTCCCCCGCCGCCATTGTGCATAGATAAGGAGAAGAAATAAAGGTGCATTCACAATGGACAACATCGGATGACGACTTGCAAGTACCAGGAAATGAAAATCTTGAAAACACTCTTTAATGAGAAATAATAATTCAACAACTTCTTTCTTTTTATCATTTTTCAATTATTATTATTACTGAAACTCTGAATAAATTAATCAACGTGTGACAATTATTACGTATTTGTTTCTCATTTCATGAATACCAATATCCTATACCTAAGCTAATATGAGAAAATAAATTCAAAAACAAGTGTATAAGAATAACGAAAAGTATTTTGTTTTCTGCTAAAAATTCATTAAACTGTACCAATCACGTGTTAGCAAATTTCTGAGTCACTGCTGTCACTCGCGTATATTGAGTCCTTGGCAGTTTCTAAGATCGAGACGACTGCCAAAGTCAAGATGTAGTGGAGCATCCTTCTGGTGATGCTGGCTGCACCTCGAAGATGCGTTTCTGCTCCCTGCCCAAGGCCACCTTGTTCGCGAAGAGGCATCTGTGTGCCTCCTGGATAGGGATAAGAAAATAAAGGTGCATTCACAATAAACGTAATTACGTGACGACTTGCGAGTACTGGGAAAACTGAATTTTAATATACTGGACCAAACGGGATGCTGAAGTCCTGAGTGAGAAATAATGATTCAACAATCTTTTCTCCAATAGTTTTTCACGATTGTCACTGAAAATTCGAAGAAATCAATAAATTTCTGACAATTGTTGCGTATTTATTCCTCGTTTCATAAATATTAATAATCTGTATATTTAAAAAATTACATCCATTGTTACCCATCAATATTATTCGACATCCAGTCCATGTTCTGCACCAACTTGTCAATTTAGATGGATATGCGTGTCTTCTGAATAAAAATAAATAAAGGTGCATTCGCAACGAACGATATCCAATTACGACTAGCGACTAGCGGGAAATTTGAATTTTGACATAACGAACTAAACACTAAAATCTTGAGCGAAAAATAAAAAACACCAACATTTCATTTTATTATGCAATTATTTTTATTATCCACACTTCGTACGTATAACATAGTAAAATGACAATGTTTACGTATGTTTTTCTGATGGACCATACGTGTATCTATACATCAATATATCGGATGACGTGACGTAATCATGAATATGACTGATCGCAAGAATGATCGATGACAAAAACTGTTGAATAATATTTTTTACAGAGCCACGTGCCAAGTGCAGATTCAAAATTGTTTGTCTTCCTGTGGCAAATATTGCGCCAGGTCATAGGTCAGAGATAAGACCACATGAGATCCGTAAACATCGTTCTTATCAGCGTAATTGATTTACATATAATTACAGTAGCAACTATCGACTGTCGTATCGACGCACCGACGAATCAAAATGCAAATTAACAAAACGAGCTACCCGCGATTCCGTGTTTACGGAGTTGCGAAATTCCAATATCGTTCACCCGCATTATTCGCGATTCCGCGAACGATATGGCGCCGGGACACGAGAGCGGCGATAAAAAAACAAAGAATAAATAAATAACCATAATTCGCAAACGCAATGGACTTTCCCACCTTTCTTCACTACGTAAATATAAAATTCGTACCAGCCACAGTAAAATGTACACTTGGGTATAGCTATATATATGCATATACAATTTTATAATTATACCACAACGCTCAACGCCCTGATAACTGATAGCTGCAAGTATAATACCGGAAACGAGATAATCAGAGCCCGACTTCCGGGATTTTCCGTATAGTCACATCGGTCTCGGTTCCTTCATTTACTTTTTATAGCTCTATTAATTTCCAAGCTTTTACTACGCGTTCACGACGATCCGATAGCGACGTTTGCCGCTACGCGGTGGCAGCTACAGAATATTTATTAGCTGGGAAAACGACCGGCGATCACATGTGTACATGCACGTGTACGATGGTGACAATGATAGTAATCCGAATTTCATCAAACCTTTTGACATACGAAAGAACCTTATCGACCCGTGTGAAGTTAGACCCCCTAAAATATGGATTTTCAAAAATTTTCTTTTTCACGTCGTCTGCTAAAACTTCCAGATAAATACGTAAATGAGAAAAATTTTATTTCCAAAATCGCGATAACACCTTTCCATCGACACCTTACCTGACAATACCAACCCTTGCCCACAGCCACAGTCAACCCTCGCACCCAAATACCCACTTCGCATATGAGTGACGTGCACTCGCACACACGAAAAGGATCCAGGTCACTGGACGCTTACTAATTAGACTGTACCCGTGTCAATATGGTTTTAATGAACATTCGCTTAAAATAAGCTGTCATTAGTGTTTCACGCGAATCCCAAGGACGATTGGCCTAACGCACACGCTATGTACGTATAGCTGTAAAGATATTCGATCAACGTCACGTGTGTACATACGAGCCACCCCATATAGCACAGTGATCACGTAGATAAGGACTATACAGCTACGGCGTGAAGCCAGTACTGTGTACCAAGCAGAGTACTGTTAAGGAGTACAGACTATAATGGCTATACGAAACCTTGACCGATAATCTTGCGTTTCGACGCGTAAGGGAAAAAAAAAGGAAATGAAACCGTAAAAAAAAATTCTTCGTACCCTTTAGGCTTAATGACGATCGGTCAACTTCGTGGGTAACAAAGGGAAAAAAATCGTTGCGACGCCATATTGGAAATGAGAGTCGTAGTCACGCCACAATATCGACGAAACGTATTTGTACTGATAAGACGGGAGCGTCCGATAAGAAAAGGTGCACTGAGCTATGACGTTTTATTTTCATACCATTTCGTACCACGGACGGGTATTAATTATTGGCTGATACTGTACGCGGTGCTACCCTTGCTAATGGTCATCGATAAGAATACTTACCCAACAGTGTGATAACAGTATGTAACGAAACGCCGTACTCGTCACACACGATGTAGCCCAAGGGTGAAATCGAAGATTGATTAAAACAAAATGCCTGAAACGACCTCCGCAAGGGTTGTAATTCTATCGATCGTTCGTGTTGTGTATTATTGATGCGTCGCCCTTAATCCCCCCTCCGACCCCCCACACTCAACAACCCACCCTCTGCCGTCAAGCCAACTAGTGATTAAGACAGCTTAGAGCACCGAGGTCTCTGTGTTTTATTGAGAGTTCGACTTGCCTCTTCGACCTGTCAATCCCAAATCTACAAATTTCGGCATCCCTGTACCTACGTATTCCGTTGGGACTGGCAGCCGATGACGTATACCTGTCACTGATTCGGCGGAAACAGCCGAAGCTGGGATTCGGAAACCTTCGGGCTGCTTCGTGAACAGGTCGAACGTCAGACGTCACTTTCTACTGTGGACGAAATCGTATTAAGTGACGAATGACAAAAATTAAAAAGTCGAAGTATTTTTTAGATTTAAAAAAATGGGAATTCGATGAGGGAGTCACGGAATATTTTTTTCTCGAAATCTTCATTGTTTACTGGAACGTGTGTTTGACTGTATGATTGCACGTAATGTGTTACGTAGCGAAGTAAGTTATGTCAATCGATAAAGTGCTACGTCACAGTCAGGGTAGAACGAATTGTCAATATCGACACAGGCAATAATTCATAATACGAAACTGGGCGACTCTTTGGCAATGGAATTGGACGTTCTTACGTAATGCCGATTCGTATATAAAGAGTAGAGTAGGCAATTAGGTACCTATATGCTCGAATTCGTAGGACTGTTAGAAAAAGAAAACATTATTTTTTATTGAGCCATAACGAGTTAAAAAATATACAGGAAATGCCCCATTAGGCAACACCCAATTGCGTGACAAGATCTACCTAGTGTTATCTACTGTGGATAAAGTAGACATTTTTTAAAAATAAGTCTTCCAATAAATATCTCGTCCAAAAAACTGCATTTCAATATTACCAGCTTAAATGCACGTAACATTTTTTTATTCGACCATAGTAAATATTTGAAAATAACTATTAATAGCAGTTAGTATGTAAATCTGTGTTATACGGATTCCGAGTTCTCCTTTCCATGCCGTTCAACCTCCCTTGGTATGCATGTGTGAACGCTGATTTATTTTTAAAATGATAGAGACCCTTCGCTATATCTATACTCTAACGTGTATTTATATACGCGTATCGTACACACGTGATAACACACGTGGTAACACGAGTGAATCATTCCGTAAGAAATAAGAAGCAAGTTTTTTTTTATTACAAACTTTATTACTCGTACATAGTCCAACATTAGTGTAACATACAGAACTATAATTGAACTACAGTTTACAGGTATAGTAAGTTATTTTTATCCTACGATAAGGCAGTGTAAGGTTGATTTCTCTGGAAAAGAAATGGTTGCATAATCCAAAGATGGATAAAACGTGAATGAGGAAAAATGTATGCCCTTGGCGATAAATTATTTCGAGAATGTCTCATATTAAACTATTCCATTTAATATGGAGCTTATACTGGACGCCATTATTGTTTCATGTTTATCCAGCAGGTATTCCACGCGTGAGGCATCTACCGTGAGTGAGTAGGTATATATATATACACATATGTGAATGCACGAACGTCGTCTAACAGGGGAGTGTGAGAAGTGCCTTATCCCTCTTCGTTTCCTTTTCAGCTACTTAATATTCACTTTGTTTATTTCGTATGAGTCGACGTTTATTTCGTTTATTTAATTAAAGTTTTCTTTTATCATTTTTTATTAGCGCTACCGACGTACGCGAGCTATATACTGAACACGTACGACCTCGTTATGGCACACACATGGTAGATGTCAGTATCACAATAACGAAGTCAGGACGATTTTAAATATTTTTTGGGTTCTTTTTATAGAAATTAAATATTACTGCTATTAAATGACTGGTGGTAGATTCAGTCGCGATAATCGCCTTAACACGAGGTTTATTCGGCAATTTAGGTTTTACACAATGTTGTGAAAAGGGACACACGAAATAAAATGTTACGCCGAACTCGTGACATGATAATCGATCTACTCGTTTATTCTATACTGGCGTTATCAACGAGTAGTAATATTTGTACGGGAATAGAACGAGGGAAAATCCATAATTTATATGTATGTATGTTGGATCTTCTAGTCAAGGACGATAATTATTTAGTTGCTTTAAAACAGACAGCAGTAGCGAAGTCGTTAATAGTGGATTGGCGAAAAATTTAGCGTGGTGTATTTCGCACAGGTTAAATGATGGAGGAAAAAAGTGATATTTACCTTGAGTAATATCGTTTACTTGGCGAAAAAGGTTTTATCCGATGCGCCATTTACAAAATGGCTTAAGAGGTGGAGTATAGGTAAAAAAAGATACATTAGCATTAAAGAGGGTTTGGAACGCGAAAGAAAGCACAAAAAAAATTAATGAAAATGGAAAAGAGATACTGGGATCTTGGCATTAATAGAATGAACAATGAAATGAACATGCGACTTCATTTGTTTTTCTTGTCTTTCGGCGTAGTCGGTCACACTGTTGGAAATTTGATAATAATTAACCCGGGAGTAAGTAGGCGAGTGGTGTTTCTGAGACAATTCAATGGTTTACAAAATCACGCTTTTATTCTTGGGTTAACGAACGTGCTGTTGCCACATTGAATCCATTTTACGTTCCTTGTTAAATATTACTCATGGATCGTAAATTTGAGGGATTGATTTTTCACAACGCGAAAACTATTTTTCGTCAAGTGTTCCTATAAACAGAATCATGTACTCACCGTTTCTGGAGTAACGTCCGCAATGACAAAAAATAGGAGGAAAATGTTACACAAGGTGATAGAGCATCGTGTCATGCATCCAGAATTCACAAGAGAATCACCTAATGGTATAATGCCATTTCCATCTTTCACTAAAACACGGATTCTTATGACTTTGGCAATCACTTATTGTTGAATCACTTTTTCGTACCAAATACATCGTGAAAACAGATACACGTATTGTCTTGAAGCTAATCACAATGGCGCGTCTAGAAACAGGACATTGTAAGCGAGACGCTACCTATAACTTCCGAAATTACTCACTAGAGGCGCTGCGTAAAGCGAAGAAAGGTGATCAGCTGCTTCTTTAGCGTCTGCAGCGTACATTGTATTCTCTGTGTCTTTTGATCTCCGTAATTTTGCTACGTATTAAAAATACATACAGTCAGTCTTTTATTACGTGATTAACAACGCGTGAAGTGTTTGATTGTCCATGATGTTCGCGAGTGATAGTAAATATTACAGATCGGTCGATTTTGCTGTAGAAACGCAGCGCTCCTCCATTTTCAACTAACATTCATGGCTCTCATCGATTTTTCATTGATTCTTTCGATTATCACGGTCATCACCCGAATACTCATTATTAAAGGTCATGACTACGTGTTGCAGAGTTGTGCTGTTGAAATATTTGTGCACAAGGATATATTGCTGATTAATAAAATGGCTCAACAATCCATACACGGAGATGCTGGGTAACGGTAAGTTAAAGAATTCTAGAAGTTAATAAAAATGATGAGTCGCAATTATCGTGGTCGGTATTTGTCTTCACTGTAGGATTCTAATAACATTAATATCTATTGTTATTTCAATGGTGACGCTTTATTGCTCAATCAAAATGTCTCTATTGTTTGTCGCTATTGACAATAAGCCTCTTTATTGTCCTCTACTACGATATGACGAGCTTCATCTCGCCAGATCGAGTGTCGTTAAGAGGATAAACAAGAAAAATATATTTTGTTGACTTTATTGGAAAGCTCGATTAAATCTTGATAATATATCAAACGCATTTTCTATAACTATTCATTGTATTGTATATTCATTAAATATAACCTGTTGCAGGCATGAAAATTGTTCGTGCTTCTTCGGCATAAGTCGTGTGTTGTCGTTTCCTTCTAGAAAGTTGGAAACAATAAAGCCTCAACAATGAGTATTGTTTTCAGTTGACATAACACAAGAGAATATTCCAAGTGTCATTCAGTTAATTGTCAAATTATTTAACGCATAAGTCGAACGAACGGGAATCGATATCGATTTTTTTATGATTATTTATGTAATAAGCATGTAGTGTCAGGTGCACTAATTTAAAATGCACTCCTGTAATTCGACTAAGAATTCATGATAACCCAAATCGTGTATGTACAAGAACCTCAATTTTGAGTAACACCAACACTCGGAGACCCAATCAACGCTTAATTATCAATTAATCGTTAATTGATCATTTATCAGCAAGCCAACGTAACCAAGCGAGTGTGTGAAATCCAGCACAGAATTTCCAGCTACTTCTTTGAATTTCTATTCAATAGGTCGCTGCTCCGCGATACGTTCACATGTTTCTGCAAGTGGAAGGGTAGATAGCACTGCGCATGCGCCACGACCTGTCTCTAGTAGTACGCGCGACCTCACTGCTTACTCGCATTGGTAGCTACAGATGCATGTGCAGTTGTGCACATATGCATGTACGGATCTACCCTTGCCTGTTCCCAAACACTATTGTATACATAAATATTCACCACATGCTTTCCTACTATTACAAACTACATGCAAAGGTGGTTTCATGCTAGATGCACTGAGTTTTTATTGCAGCTGCCAAATTGCATTTGTTTTTGGAAAAACAATTGTTTTATTGTAGGGAATGAAAATTTACTGCAGTTTTTCTTTGCAGGATATCCAATAGCAATGGCGCTCTCTATATTGGTGCAACGCCTATCATGGATGTACGTATATGCATTTTTAATAGTTTCCTCTTAGTGGGAAATGCATTCGCTTTAAACGGAAGTCAAGCAAACTGCATCGTGAAGTTGCATACAAATGCACACTTAACTGTATATCTTCGGTCTAATGCCTTAACGATTCCCTATTGGGACTGACTTATCGGTTGACGAATTAACTAGTTAAGGGGCTAAAGTCGAGTTTGCATTCGAGCGACGCTTCGATGCGACGCGTGCAGCAGACGCCGTCGGTCCTGCGGCGTCGTCTTAGATATATGCATGTAGGTTTCTGCAGACGGCGATTTCTGTTTAATGTAAACAACCCTGAAAGGACTTTTTGTTTCAATGGCTTCGAGACGTAGCCAAAGGCCTCGTGGTTAGCCGCTTATACTCGTTAGCGACGACGTCGACGTCGCGACGGCAGCTTAGTCGCTTTTCGCGCAAAAACTTGCCTTTATACGTCCCTCCGTGTGTGTGTACTCGACTTAAGGTTTTTGATACGAAGTTTTAACGACTATGGAATTTTTTCTGGTGACTTGGTCAAATTATAAATTTTTTTTTTTTACTTCATTGTTTTATAATTTTCAAAAAGTTCGTTTAAATTTATCATAAAAAGATGAAAATTTGATTTCCTTTTTTAACTCGATTTTAAGCCCAACTAGGGACGACTAATAAAATATTTCATTTGAAAAATCCATATATTTACAATTTTCGAAAGTATCACGGAGTATAAAAGAACAATATAAAACGAAGTACTTTTGTTTACTAACTTTCTTGTTATTATTAATTATAGTCTAGGTTCGTTAAAGGCTGAATAAATTTTTTGCAAAATAATAAAGTCAACATAACTCATAGGCGCCACTGCAAGATATTTGTCCAAGGGTTGTTTTTCTAAAAGGCAACCTGTAGCCCCGAAACCAGTGAGATTATTTTAGCCCAAGAGCGATGAGTCACAAATTAATCTTTTTCAATCCCATTTTTTTTCAATTGTTGGAAATCGTTAACCCTCCCCAGACATTTACGTATTTTTATGCGCGACCAACCCTTGTCGAATTACGGCCCAAGAACGAATTTCTGATCGGCCGTCGTTCGGGTCATTATCATTAAGACTGTTCGATTTTACCAAAGTTACGGAAAAGGCGAATTTACGATGGCAAATATTTTTCGAGAATTGGTTGAGGCTCGGCTAAGGGGTTGTTATAGCATAATTATTCCAGACTTCTGCCAGTTCCATTACAAATTCATCCGGAAGCTCGTAGATGCCGTTTCAACCCCCGTAGGCGCAAGGGTGGTTAACGACCAGGGATGATAAGCGAGGCGTGCAACGTTGACATTGACTGAATGGACCGTCTCATTCAAAAGTAGCCGCCACGCCTAAGTGCATATTGCATCCCTGCCCCGAGGGTGGGTCATTGCACCAGGTAGACTTGTGAAACTTTTTTTTTTTTTTTTTTTTTTTTTTCAAAAATAAACACCCCTTAGTACACAAGCAGCGGCGTACGCAGCGTGCAAGGTCAGATGCAGATACGTTTATGTGAACATGCACTTTCCGATAGGAAAATGCAGGCGTTGCACTCAGCACCGAAACTACCCTTCCGCTATGCATTCTTAAGGGATGAACGCCAACCCGGAATGAATAGCGCTACGTGCATGGAAATGGAACGGCATATAAACTGTTCTATCCAATGGCTATACCAATATGCTCGTTATCTATTGTATCGAAGTATAATATTGTACACAGTATATCGAAGTGTATCCAGATATATCGCCATACGTTATATATCCTCTCTGGCAAGCAAACGTACAGTCCATTGTATATTTGGTTCAGGTGACCTCGTATCGTCGAATAATCGAATATACGTGGGCTAGGTATTTTGGTAAAAAAATTTCCAAATTTTTTTCATTCCAAAAATCAAGCCTCCAAATACGCTTGATCGAGAGAATTAGCTTGCTCGGACTACACGCGCAAATCTCGTGTCCTGGAATTTCAAGGAAAGCTCTAGCCATGAAATTCCAAGAGAGTGGCACGTGCACGCCATGGCGAAACAAGTGCTCTCCAGGTACACGTATAACAGCCAGTGGGTTAGTAACCTAACGAAGGGCGGTTTTAACGAGGGCGAACGGTAAGGGTTGTCGGCGGTGGAGCAGCCAATGGGAAGGGTTCACGGAAGCGATTCACTCGAGCATTAAAGTCCTACTAATTACGTCGTGGATTAAGAGTGTTTGGTATTTTGGATTTTGAAGAGAGGAGCGGGGCCAAATCTGTGATAATCGGCTGAGCGGCGGGTGGGGGGGTGTTCAAGGCTCAAGGATCCTTAATAAGGATTCGCCAGAATCCTTTGACTCTGTATGCCTCCGGAGCAGTTTACTTACGTGGGACAGTGGCTGTGTATGGGAATTTCGACATCTGTACAATCTTGTAATGTCTACGCGATGTGTTTAAGTTTTGAGGAAGTGGGCGTGGCTATAGAAGCTTCTACTTTGCCCAACATTCTGGCTCGATATGCTAAGTCAGGGTAGCGCGTCTTGTAGCGTGAGAAATTGGTATCGATAATGCGTAAGCAGCTTACGCTGCATAATGCTAGGGTGAGAGTATATGGTAAATGCTGTTAGGAGGGTGAATATCCAGTGCTTGCATTTCGGTCGTCACGACGTTTTGTGCAATTGAAATTTATTTAATAAAGTGGATTAATTAGATAAGAGCATTATATTAGGTTCCTGGACACTTTGATCTTGTGGGTGATCGGTGATGTTATTATTATTTCAGATCGATCGTTTAAATCGTGGCAATTTTTTTATTCTGTAATAATTATGTATATGTATATACTGTAGTGGTTTAGGGCGAATAAGACAAATGCACGGTCGGTGCAGTGAAATGTGGCATAAAATTTCAATAAAATCGACATCGGTCAGCGACTAAACCACGTGGAAGGGAGGTTCCACTTGATCTTCATTCAAATGGAGTCTTATCGGTTTTGGAAGCCCGCGAGATTTATTTCTAGATGGGGAGTCGCTATCGGAAGGTTATAAGGTTATCAGGTTATAAGGTCACGGAGTGGGACTTTTTGATACTTGTACGTTTTAACAGGTCGCTTTTTATACTTTGCCCGAATTAACTTTCGGATCCTTCGTCTTGCGTGGGATGTAAAGTTTATATTGTAAGGGTGTAACGGGTGTCTGGTTTTTTATTGATTTTACTCGGCTGGGATTTATTACTGTTAAATTAATTATGTGTAATCTGAGCATTCGGTATTTATTCTTAGACGTTATATTCACTGCGTACCTACAAGCGACGCGGAACGTCCATGTGCTCGAGTCGTTTTGGCGATCGATCGTGTTTTTGATATCACCTGGGAAATTCGACTGTCGAAATTGGAAAATCTCCAGAGAGTCAAGGAAAGACATTAAAGAGGGATAAATGGTAATTTATTGTAGGCGGAAAAATTTTCACGCTATTTTTTTTTCTCGCTGGGGTCGAAAGTATCTGGATACTTTCCCGATATATGTATATGTTGCATATATATAAATATATATTTCACGCAGAGATATTTGGTAGAAACTCGTGTATACATATATGCATGCATAATACATTTACCTGCTGGCCGAACAAATAACATAGGGGTGGCCATTGTGAAGGGTTGAAATACTTTTTTTGTCAAATTTTTTTATGGCTATCGTAAACTTTTGTTCAAACCGCCAGCACTGTTATAAAGTGGGGATTTAAAAAGATCATTGTTGAAAAAAAAAAGTTGATCGGATTTTTTGATCTGGGAAAAATAGGACTTTCGCGATTGATCGAAATCATTGGATCGTATAAATAAATGATAATTTGGAGGCTGTGGGGTACGGTCGTCATTGGTGAATTTAGATCGTGCTTCGATGCTGTTTATATCTTCATTCATCTTCACCGAAGAATTCTCGACTTAACGTATGCCTAAGCGTTTATCCAAATTTATGGCACACGTGAAATAATGTATCATTAACGTTGACGTTATAACTCTAATGTAAATCTGCGGATCGGACTACCCGGAGATAAAGCAGCCAATAGCATCTCCTCACTTTGCGATATTTCAGGCGCCTCAACCGACTGACGTATCTGTCCCACGATATTTTTAGATATCAAGTAAACAGGCACAACAAGGTACAGCCACGCAGCGAAGGAGTCGCCCTTGCCGGTGAAATTAGCAATTCCACTTTTTGAATTTCCCGCCGTGAGCGTGCGCTATGACTTTTCAGATTCACGCCTTTTTTACCTGAATTCTTAACTTTTAAAAGAATTTTCACGTCCGACTGTACCTCACGTTGCAACTCGTTCCTTCGATGCTACTGGATGCTTTTATCACGGACTGTACGTGCCAACACCATTTTTCTGGATTTTCCAATGCTAGTGCACTGATATATATAGAGACACATACACGTGACTCTCTCTATGTTATTCTTTACTCCCTTTTTACTGCAACAAGTTCAGGTGGCCAACCTATATTTCTTTGTCATTTTCTTCCCACTAGATTGCTCATCCTTACTATTCCGTTACCCTATAGTGCTCCTCACTTTTACCAAACATCATTTTGGTCCTTTTGCATCCTCCACCGTCACTTTTATGTACCAATTTGCATGTACAGCTCTTCCGTACAGGTGCTGTAATTCTGTAGTATCGTCGCTCGATTAATTTTAATTATCATTATATTTCACTTTTTTTTTTTTTATTATATATTTATATTTTCATTACCTTCTTTTATTTACTTCTTTTAATTACTGTACTTTGTTACTATGCACTTCGGGCGTTGCACCTTCACACTGTACAGTGTCGGGATTGTCAGCTTGTACTGTAAGCGTATAGACTATATGATTATCCGCAACTTTTCGCAATATTTTTTTTTGCACGTTCTCCACATACGTGCAAGTTCAATATTTTCCCAACTGTTTTCTTCGTCTTTGCTACCTTCCGCTTATACGCGTGTTTCACTCTTTTTCTTCGTAGTGAATAAGAAATCTCTCTTAACTCTAGTCTTTTCTTCTCTTCTCTCTTTTTTTTTTTTTCTCTTAGCTTGGCAATCTTCACTCCACCTAGTAGTACCTACTCACTTTCCTTCGCTGTCGAGTTTATGACTCCACGTAATACTTGGCAAAAATATCTACGACAGCTGGAATAAGAGGACGAGATAGCGATAAGGAGGATTGGGTGAAAAAATGAGGAAGAGAGAGAGAGAGAGGGAGAGGAAATACCAGATGAATACAGACAGATAGACAAGTGAATGTGTAGGAGAGTAAAGGAAATGAATAAGGAGGGAGGGGAGAGAGAGAGAGAGAGAGAGAGAAAGTGAGAAAAAAAAGAGAGACATGCCACTTTCCAGAGATAATATTTCCTCGTTCAGCGAATGGACCTCGCAGCTTTCCCATAGAGGCGTCGCGACGCATTTAGAACCTGCCGATACTTATTTACAAAATGATAATAATCACAGCAACCTTTTCATACAATAATGAAATATGAAAAATGCAAAAAAAAAATTTTTTTTATATCCTACAAATTTCTTTCATAATTTATCGAATTTGCTTTCGACGATGCATAACGAGCTGTTACGTTTTTTTTTCGTTGTTTACTATTTTTTTTTTTCATATGTGGAACGAGCAACGTTCAACCCCCAACAACCCTTCCCACGGTTACAGCACAATAAATGCACCCTCTTTCCCTGGAACGGGAAAGCTGATCACTCCGTTACACACATGTCCACACACACTGACGCAATCTCAATACCCAATAGCCATTACGCGTCGTTCGATCAAAATCCAAATTTGCGGTTCACGTGAGATTTGCGTAATTTGAGGAAAAAAATTTTTTCCACGACCCCCTTTTTTTATATCTGGAAGGCAAAAAACATGGCACGTGACCAGTTGTCGTTTATGTATCTTTCCGTTGTTTTATTTACGTCACACGTGTAACTTCCACCTTCGCTTTAAAAATTTACATTATCATCACCCATCCACCCGTTGACTTTCCTCGTGTGCTTCACTTTCACACTCGACTGTAGCCACGAGGAATCTCTCGTAAAAATAAAAGAATAGACGTCCCACACACGTGTAAACACACGTGTTACACACGTATGTACGCGAAAGGGTAGCTAAGAGACGTCACATTGTGACCCCGAGTTTTTGACCTACGAAACAAAAAAAAAAAAAGAAAATAATTGGGGCAGGGTCGCGTCCCCAATATACTTAGTGTCTCTGGGTTGGAAAGCCTCGTTGACGAAGCCTCCCTTCCCCTACTTGTCTTTTTTATTTTTTTAATTTAGTCCTCGCACGGCTTCTCCCAGTAGTCGTCATTGTCGTCAACTCTTTCGTGACCTTTGCCCCGCGCGAGGCACGAAATTCTTCCGTGGAGGAAGAAAAATCGACCTGCATATACCTACAACTCACGTGCCATACGCGATTCAGGCTGATATAGCTCGGGCTATAGCACAAACTATAGCTTAAAACGAAGCACGGAGTATAGAACAAACCACAGGGCAGGGATAGAACCGCAAACCATAGTGCAAACCGTGTAACATATCGTGGGCACAGTACCAGTCATTCATTGGCAGTACTTTAAGATCCAAAAGTTTTTTACGATTCGCCGACACGTGAGTAACCAGATTTTATGGTCCAGCCCGAGTCCCAATTTCTGTGCCTGGAGACCGGTCCTTCTCCTTGGGGTCTACAGGGTGGCTCAAAGGTGCTTTACGGGGTCGATCCACTTCGGGGTGCTCCGTGCTTACACTCGGGTATAGAGGGTCTTTCATTTTCAATGTACATCGTTGCAGAAAATCTTCATCGTGGACCAAGTAGGCGACACGTTACGTCCTATTCGCTTGTTGACCCACGTGTCTTTGCTTCTACAGGATCTTTCATTTTTGACCCAGTCTATTAGGGACCCGGTCCTGACAGCTTGTCTTACACTGCTTACACCGCTGCCGAAGCATCTAGCCAAGGGTATCTAATCCCGTCCTCGTAAATTAGCGTCCCGACGCAAGGCGTCGTCTTCTTGGGGCGTCCGTGTGCGGGCTTGTGTATTTATATGCATGTAAAAGTAGGGGAGGCAGTCACGGGTCCTTGGGTGGCTGTGTGCGCGGTCTTCTTCGCATTCTAACCTGTTTTCATGTAACGACTTCCACGAACGGGGAATGGAAGTCACGTCGAAGTACCCATTTGGACGTTGTCAATTAATCGCGTTAATTATTCTAATTAAAGATACGCGGCTAAGATAAGTAGAAGTCAGGCTCGAGCGATTTTGAGAACGTCTCTTGGGATTTGAATATTTAATTTCTCCGTTATGCCGCTCTCCACTATTACTTTATTCAGCAGTCGCTTTGATGAAGATGCGCCCTTAATTTTCTTTGTATTGCAATTTACACTGTTGTATTATATGTTTTTCTTTGTTACATTCTACCGGCTACTGTAATGTTAATCTGGTATGCAGTTTGTTTAATGTATGTACAATTTGGTAACGAGGACAAGGCGGATAGTTGTGAGAAATTTTATTTTATTTATTTTTTTTAATTTTTTTCACGAATTCACAGACGTGGAGGCAGGTGAAAAGGGGAGCATCAAATTTTCTTTTCTTTTTCTTTTCACAGTCAAAGGAAGCCGTGTCGATCAGCTCGCCGATTTGTTTGCGCTACGCGGGACACGTTAGCTGAACGCGTCGGTAAGTAAATATTTCGCAATATACAGGGTGACTGTATACGAATGTGGAAAAGTTGATATTAGTTTTTTTTCCAGTCTTTCACGCTGGTTAATCGATGCATGCTTTGCACGTGGTTCAAAATTTGTATTGATACGTGCAGTATGCACGAGTGATAGGTGCGGGCGAAGATAATATTTTTTTTTTTTTGAAAATGAAAAATATAAATCAAGCAGTGTTTTGATTGATGACGATTGTTCGTTAGTATCGAGCCGAACATTAGTTGCCTGTTATCAGTGACTCCGCGTGACTGTCTTGTTACGAATTTCTTTTTTTACTCAAGTCCCCTCGTCGGTTCCTACACCTTTTTAACTTTCGGGCGTCTATTTTCGATCGGATGACGTAATCCTGAGTGGATCTTAAAAAAGAAACAGTTCACGGTAACGTTCAATTTGTGAACGACACTCTGACGGCTGATTACTAATTAAAAAGGCGATTTCCGTCACGTGGGTTGACCGCGTGCTGACGTCACGAGCCCAACGAACCCCCTAATGCTCGCCAATTAAATAAATATCAATTACCAAGCGTACAGCTGATCGATTGACAGCTGTCAAAACACAAAACAAACTTCATTTTTATCAGTCGCGACGTCATACTCAATTTAGATTTATTTTTTTAATAGATTTATCATCTCTGTCTGATCATACATACAGAACGGATACACGAGGAATTTTAATATTTTGGTAATTGCAAATATTGGGGATCGCTGCTAATTTTTTTTTCATTCCAATTTTCATGTAAAACGTAGCAAAATTGGTGAGTCGGTAAAATATATATATTTTCTTTTTAATTTTAATCATTAGTTTTTCTTCGGATCGGCTGTTATAGTCACATTATTAGACTGTTCGTGCTACACGCGGTATTGGGTTATTCATTTGGTCTGCATAGTGGAACTTTTAAAGACGACTATGGATGCGCGCCTTTATGTATAATTTAGCATACGTTACGTTACGTCACGGTACGGTATGTAGCATTAGGTTAACTTGACGTTTGTTACTTGATTAAGGATGGTTTATTGAACGTGGCTTACCTACCTTCCCGCCATTCCTATTCAGTTAGGCATGAACTTTTGACTGAGGATGTACTCACTAACGTGGACAGGGTTGTGATAATTGATTGTAACAAAAAGTAGAGGGTAGTAGAAAATTTGGCAATTTTTCATACCAGAGCTTGTTCAGCAAAAAGTTTTTGGGTAACTATGTATATACATTTTTCTTTATAAAAATGCATAATGTATATGGTATATTAATTGAGATTTTCAAAATGATTGCAAAATTTCAGATTCAATGCAACGTGTCACTCGATGTTAAAATTTAATGTTTAATGATTTTCAAGCATGACTCGAGTCAATGAAATTTTTTTCGCTTGCAATTAATAATAATTAATTGGATGATTCAGGGAAAATTTTCTGTGCGATCCAACAGGCACGCATCGAGGTTGCATGTGTAAATCTGTGAGAGTACGTTATACGCTATTGCGAATTTTTCATTAAGCTAATACGATCGAGTGCAAATTGCAAGATTTGAAAAAGTTTAAAAAAGTACGGATCAAGTAATAGTTCTGTTCAACTTGGAAATCTTTTGGTTTCGCTAATTTCCACGCAGACGGGCTTTTGTCAATTTTCCCGTCTCGATGCAATTTATTTATTGTTACTGCTATACAAAGGGTCGGGCAGGTAATGCAATCAGGGACATTAATGACATCCGGTGCCTCCTCTTAATGGATGACAAGCCTGCAAGTGCAAGAGCGGAAAATAGACTGGCGTCTCTGGTTGACTGTAAATATTGTTTGACCTCGTTCGGACTTTATTTTTTTGGTTTTTTTTTGTCGCTTTGATTTAGTACAATAATTGTAACAATAAATGCAGAAATGTTTTTTGTCACTGTAAACATTAAATTTTCGACTTTGCTTGTTGCGCTTTTATTAGGTAATACCGGACGATGCATCTTTTTGTGGGGAAAGTTAAAACTTTGTTTTTGCTATATTCGTTACTATTAACGGCTGAACTGCGGTGGTCTCTACCCGGGGTAATATAATTTAATTTCGTTAGTGGTAATTAGGCGGCGAGGTAAATTTTCATTAAATCTTATGTTATAGGTGTGTGCTGTCTGACACGTAATAGGTGTTACTACTGGTAGCATAAATGCGTGTGAGTATACAGTGACGCAAGATGACAGTACGACGGAATATCAGCACGTGAGCGTGTCAACGGGATATCTTTGGCATTTTTGAGATTCCATATTAAAACAGTTGGAAAGTTTGCGGAATGGTAAGTGATAAAAAAAAAATCATCAAAATTAAATGATAGTTGTCAAATTTGACAGACGGCTGTGATCATTAAAAGTTGAAAATTGGTCATTCGGATATCGAAGCGTGGTTTTATCGAGAGATCGATATTTTATGAACGACTGATCTTGCAAATTCAAATTTGAAAAGTATAGCGAGATAACGATGTGCATTGACAATCGCAAGAATCAATCCATACAACAAGCAACTACAGTGACGCCAAATTTGAGTTATGGTTCCCGATAATTTTTCGTTTTACGTTTTTGAAAAAACCAAATTTTGTCTGTAGTCAAATTAATTTTCAGCCTATTAAAACGTACCTTATCTCACTGCCTGTCGAGAATATTCAAAAAAAGTTTTTACATTTTTCAAAATCATCGTTAAGCAAAATCTTCACGATCAACCTACCTGGCCATCTACTATATATTCATATGTATATACAATTTTTCAAAATCATCCCTTACCTTTACACTGTTTTCAAAATCACCACCCCTCACTCTCGTACCAGTCAATTTAAAACCGAAAACTTCACTTACATCGACATTCGCGCACCTTTATTAAATGCGTTCCGAAAACATAAACTCACACCGCATAGATCACGATGTTCGCGCAAATCTCTTAAAAAAGGTGTCAGACACATAACCTCCGAACGGTTTGATTATGAAAATGCAGGAAAAAAGCAGGTTGCGTTTTACGGAAATACGCGTCAGGTATAAGCCGACTATTGTAAGGTGCGACTATTGCATAGTAGTAGACCAGGCTAAGAAAATACAAGCGGAGGCGCGACGCGCCGCTTTTCGAATAGCGCAACGTGACACGAGCGCGCAGAGACGCACGACGTCTACTAAGCCCGACGAAGCCAGAGGGTTGAAACGTGGTTGCCGTCGCGACGCTTTCGCGGTTCGTCGGCCGGCGTCGAGTACCTTCGGCCTGACGTCCGCCTGTAATCGCGCGCCTCCTTCTAACGACCACCGTTAGGCGCCTATCTGCAAGTCGACGTGCACGACGACGTCGACGTCGACGTCGACGTACACCAGGAAACTCGGGGTAGCGTTCAAGCCGCGACGTCGTCATGACGACGTAAACTCCAAAATACACATCGCTCCGTGGATACCCGGCTTTGCATTTTCTATTTACACTATACGTGTATATCTATACGCGTATTTAGCGGATGGCCTTATCACGGTAATAGTGCTACTATCGGTAACGCTATACCACTATCACTTAGTCAGTAACAGGCATAGTTGCTGGTGGAACGGCTGAGGATACTATTTTTACTTTTTTATTATTTCTACGAAATTCCGCATTGCTTGCGATCAAATGGTTTTAATTTTTATTTTCTTTGATACTGTTTTTTTTTTTTTTTTTTATAAATTTTACAGTGATCGACGATTACTTGAAATCATGCAGTTTTAAAAGGGGACGTGCACGGGCTGTTTTTGGAGGTTTCGCAAAATTTTAATATTTTTGGAATTTTCTATTTTGCCTTGTATGATCTTACGAAGTTGTATTTTGCTTGGGTATGTCATATTGATCTACGTTAATGGGAAACTTGTAGTGGGCTTTCGACAAACGATATATATTACTATAGCGTTGCATTCTTCAGGCTTTCTATGCAGCTGCAGTGCTTTGCAGTAATGATGTGCTTCACTGTATTCTAATGGTACGGATGGGCTGCTAATGTTGTACCTTAGTGGGAATTTTGTTTTTGGAATTTCGGAATTGAATTGGGTTAACGAAATGTAAGCTCGGGTAGTTTTAGAAAATTTTAATGTACATTCCGTCGGATATAACGTGGAATAGAAGTAATTGCTTGGAATTGCAACTGCGCGTTGATTGATAATCGCAGCTGCAACGTTTTACCGTAAGCTGCTGTGTATCGGGTGTTTTGGAAAATTTCCAAAAATAATTTCAAGACATACGAGCATTCTTATACGTTTACGTGTGCTACCAGGGTGAGTCATTTTTATTTTTAATTTGCGTTCTTTTTTTTTCCATGTAGCAAAGTCCTCTTATAATCTTTATCTTTAATACGAACCAAACTGAACTTTTGGCCGGAATCGACGACGAATTCCATTACGGCTGATTGATTTGATGAATAAATACTAAACGCTCCACTCCGATCGTCCCGAAGTTGGTAACATTGACTGCCGCATTCCTCATTCAATCAAATTCAAGCTTTCAGCATTTTCTCATCCGAACCAGCCTTCACGGTATATTCGAAAGAGCGAAATAACTTGCTTACGTGTCTGTAAGGTTGGGTGCAATTTTTTTTTCCAAAAAGTCTTATCGCCCCAGGCGACCAAGTCGATATTACGTTGGAAAGTAAGAACGCTAAATGAAATATTTCCGGAGGGTCTTCGCGACACGTTGTTTCGCATTTCTGCTTCTGTATGTTGGTATCACCGAAATGCTGTGTATAATGGCAAATTGAGGATTAACAAGAAAAATAAAAAATTATTACTCAGTTCTTTTTTTTTTTTCATTTTGTAAAATTTTAGACTGCCTCACTTTTTTTCAAATTTTCTCAAACTTTCGATATATTCAAATAACATAGTTTACTCGAATAAGTAGCCAAAGTTTAGAAAAAAATTCGACCCACTTTTGTATCGGGGTCGACCCATTTAATAACGTTTTTCATCCCGAAAATTAATGGTAAGCACGAAATTCCCTAAAATACGATTTAATTATATTTTACGCGAAAAATCAGGGTGAAGAAGGGTCGTGACCCCGGCTGTATTTCGCTCTTACCAAACCGAGTAGATACTCCCCGTACCTAGTCAGACACTAGAATTGGGCCATACGGGTTCATCCTGTGTGCGGGAAGTAAAGGAACAATCGGATTTCCAACGCTTCTGTCTTCTCCCGAGTGCAATCGCACTGCAACCTATTCGATTGCAGTCAATGCAATTGCGCAAGAACAATTTTATCCGAAGTAACAGGAACCTAGACTCCCTTGAAAATACATAATCCCATTGCATTACTATACAATAAATATAAATATTCCACACAGTCAGAGCGTACCTCGTGTGGAATTTATTTTTCAGCTCACACGTATGCTTTATCTTTAATTTTTCAAAGAGGTCAGATTCGTCAAGGTCCAAATCAGTACAGGACCTGCCAAAGAGATTTCACCCCGGTCGCTCGCGACGCGGTTGTTACCCAAAGTGTCTCTTTGGTATTTTACATTATTCAGCGACGGTCCGCGATCCGCTCGAAAGTTTACCCCATTGTGCAAAATATTTATTGGTCATTATTCGCGAATTGCAGGCACCCTCGAATCTCGCGAATCCTGCTTTTCTTATATATTTTAAATTTTTACTTCACGAAAAATTTCACTTGCAAATAAGACTCGCGTGTCTTTATTAAATATATTGCGAATGACGTTAGCTCGCGCCGTGCGAAAAGCGTGGGATGAAAAAGAAAAAGAAATGAAAAAGAAAAAGAAATGACGAAATCCTCCTGGAATGACAGATGAAATATTACAGTCGCAACAAAAAGTTTACGATATCCACCTTCGATTAAATGACAGTTTCACTTGCTGTCACGTGCCTTTCAATTTGGTGTCTTCGCCGCGCGAAGAAATACAAGAGAGACGAGCAATGATAAAACGATAACAGGAACAAAAGGTCACTGCAGGAAGATCGAGGAGAGGAAAAGTGCCCAAGCAATCTTCTTCTTATTTTATATTTAATCCTTCGTTCGTTCTTGTATTATAGGATTCCACCGCTAATTGGAGAATAATCTGCTGGCATCGCACGGATCGGGAGGGTGGAACGTGGAAAAAAAAATAATACACAAAAGTCTTATCGAATAGTTATTTTTGGATTCCCCACTGAACTAGGCTACTTCGAGACAGACCTCTCCCCCTCTCCCCCCCTGTACCCCTATTACTCACCACCCCTGTGTTCCCACCGATTCGTACTTTCGTTCTTTATCATGATCGTGCCGAGTCCATAGGGGCCATTTTCCCGTGAGAATAGGAAAGTCTGATTGCGGAGTCTGTTATTACGTAAAATTGGAAAGGGCACAGACGTTGATACGTCACGTCCTTCTGGGCTCTGACGTTTGCGTCAGAAACAAACAGATAAATGCTTGATCGGTTGGCATACTGATTGATGTGTGGAAAATATGGCGCAGATCGTATCACATAGGTAATTCGAGTGTGATACACAGAAATAAAAAATATTTATGAAATTTTGACCTTGAAAATAATAATTTTTTTTAACACGTATTTTATTTTTTATTTTTACGATATCTTTATGGAATTTCGTGATAAGATCGCTCGAATGACAGGAGGGGCTGTGGTAATTAATTATCTTACAGGGTCTATTATTCATTGAACACCCTGTATAGTATGCACGTTACAATATCGGCAGTGTATAAAATGTGTCCTATGGACGTTTCCCTTTTGTCGGTCTTCAAGTTTTTCGTGCCAATTTCGTTGGGCTCAAAGAAAACTTAAAGACTGATGGGTGGAGAAGAGAATGTAAGAAAAAAATGGCAGGAACCTTTTTTGTTTATAGGAACTTTGAAAATTAGGTGAAAAATGTAAATTGGCCGAGAGACGCGAGTAAAAAAAAACCTCTGGTTAAGACTGTGGTTATTACCTACTGTATAGTTGAGATGGTCAAAAATATCGATAACAGAAATTTTCGAAATACAAAAAAAAATTTCTTGTTTCACATATTTGTCGTGGACGATCTTTCAATGGATATACATATACATGAATTTTTTTTTCCTCTTGCGAATTATTCATCACTCCGTCCATCCTATCTACGTGCATGCTATATACATACGTAAGTTTTGCGCCATTAAAGTCGACCTACCTGAAAATATCTTGTCGAGCGAGCCCATCAAAGAGGATAAATGACGGTAATGAAACTTCGCGGAAAAAAGAAGGAATTCCAATAACATCATTTCTCTTTTTTTCTCTCTGCGCTTCAAAGAAAAAAAAAAAAAATCGAGTTTAAACGACTCCGCAGATGTTATCAAAATTACCCAGGATACTTATCACCTCGTGACGTCATACGGGAATATTGCCAAACGCACACGCTCTGTTCCTTACGATATAGACAGTCAAATGGTCTAGTACGTATATCAGCATAGGGGCTTATAAAGTGGTCGGTTGGGCAATCAGAATCCCTTTTTCAGGTATAAAACGTCGGAGTTATTGATTTCTCGGTTGCCCGAGCTTTGTTATGCCCTGCTGGTCTACTGGACTTTCACGACCTGCCGAGCTGCCGACCTGCCCAATCGACTTTGGACTTGGCCCATCATCCGACGCTGAATAATCCTGCGGAATCGGCCACGTTGGAAATGATTTTTACAGGACCGAAAAAATGTTACTGAGAAGAAGGTCCTGGTGAAAACGTCCCAGAGCGACCTTAGGATCGATCAGAAGACGCTATAGTCAGTGGTAGTCGTATAGTCACATTAGAGAAAATTAGATTGGCCATCGGCAACCATAAACGCGTAAAAATTTCAGTGACTGCCTAGTGGGTATATACCTATATATATATAGCAGTAGTCTGTATAAAATGAAATTAGTAGGTATTTGGTATAGGGTATGCGATAATAATATAATTGACGAATAAACGAGCACCAAATTATAATTTCGATTGTTCAATATATATATATATATGTATACAATGTTTGAATCATTCAAATCCGACTTTTCCCGCCGCGCAAATTTCGTACCGTCGCCAGTGGCCGTTCGAAAACTATAAGCGAAGTTTCT
The DNA here is from genome assembly GCA_963971525.1 of Cephus spinipes. Lineage (NCBI taxonomy): Eukaryota > Metazoa > Arthropoda > Insecta > Hymenoptera > Cephidae > Cephus > Cephus spinipes. Next base: position 1,211,659 of record OZ020578.1, on the reverse strand, counting down.
CAGCGTCGCGTTTTAGGTTTTAGGATTTAGGCACAGTCGTACAATGCGGTGCCGTTCATCAATGTCGCACTTAACGGTGGAACGATCCATTAGACAAAAATGCCCAAGCCAACCCAGCTCAGCCTGAGCTTACATGTACAAGGCGGCACTCAAAGCGACTCGGCCAATGAGTTATCTCGGTTTGAAATTGAAAATTCGCTTTAACTTCACTGCGCGAGGACAAGTTGAAAACGGGCGAGCGAAACGCTTAGTCGACACGAGAGCTTGCGAGGTATCGCACAATAAAGGGGAATACACGGGGTACGGGATTCGGATATTCTGCATTCGTGGAATCCATGAAATCCGCTATAAATTTCGATTCAAGTACTATCATTTGCAGGCGTATGTAAACTATATATGAAACCAGGGCCGTATCATAACTAATTTTCAACTATAAATATACTTCAAGGGGCGCTTTGGGTAGCTGCCAAATTTATCTTTCTAGGTCTAATGATATTTTACGATCGTACGTTTTTACCTGTTTCGGTGTTATTTTACGGTCACGTATTTTTTGGAAAAACTGAGAAAAAAAATTCACACGCTTTTCCACGAACTTGTGATTTTCTTTGTAATGCAGTTCGTTATTTTAATTTTTGTTTTTCTTTTCCTTTTCAGGAAACTTTACTCTTAAGTTTGACTTTTTCGAAAGTTTTTTTTTATGGTAAAGTTACATCGGTTTGAGTAACCAAATGAAATAAAAGAAAAATGGAAGGGTAAAAATAGACAGACAGCTAGATAGAGCACAACAAAAAAATTCCAAGGAGTCATGGAAAAGTTCTCGAGGTGTCATGGGGGTGCCATGGGGGTGCCGTGAAGATTCTATAAGGGTAGAATTTCCTTCCATGGTAAGAAACCCCACGAGCGACCCAGGAAATAAGAGACGGGAGGCGTCGGGACGCCGTCGCGTTCCACTACTTACGCTCAATCTCACAATAGCACGTGGGAACAGTGACCGTTAGAAAGGTGATCTAATTTTTATTGGCCCCTTACGAGATTAGAACCGATAATACGAATCGAATTCACGGCGGCGTATCCAATATGTGGATTGTAACTGTGAGCGATGGCGCAGTTTTACTTGGAACTTTTATCTCTTCCTAACCTTATTAACGCTCCTGACAAAACCCGGTCGGTAAATTAGTGATCGTCCAATTTTCGGAAGTTTCCGTTGCTTTTTATTTCAGCCTCTTTTTTTTTATCGCAAGCGTCATCGAGTGATAAAATAACTTATAATTTACAAATTTAATATAAAAAAAAATTTTCTACATAAGTACTGGCCAAACATTAATTTCAGTATAATTGTATATTTTTGAAATTTTTTTCTCAAAATTTTCATTATCGATCCACGTTCAATTTTGAATAATTTCGTTTATTCGTCATTTATGATGAACAGATAAAATCTCCGAATCCGATAAACTCGATCGGTATTTCACATTTTGATCCATTACCAAAATCTGACGATATCACTTTATTTCCATTTTTAAATTCATTCTGCCTTCATTATACTCTAGTGTCCAATAATACTCAGCTGTCAATTTGCCCGATTATTCGTAGTGTCAGTGGCTGCATTTACTGAGTATATATACATATATACGTATACAAGACGTGTGAATAAATATAACCATTCATAATTTAATTATATAAAAAAAAATCCTTTCCTGTTACCTTTTCTTTTTTATTCCATTATTCCATTAAGACTTGACAGTCTGTCAATTATTTTCTATTTACTAAAGACCTTCTCCTTTAATCTTATTGATAATGCAAAATTTTAATATCTATGTTGTGCATATTTAAATTTTTTATTTTTTGGAACCCCGATCAATTATTCTGACACGACAAGTATGCAGGCTCGTTCAATTTTGATCTGCCAATTATATTTGTATCTGCGCAACAAGTTACGAGTTGCGAATATAGTCGCAACTATGGAAACACGCAATTTCGTTTGGTTGGCAACACGTTCTATTATGATCTAACAGTATCCTTCAAAATCAAAATGACTTACCAACTGTCGGTTTTCATTTATTATCCGTTGGTAAAAAAAAAATATATGGCCATTGCAAAGGAATCACAGCACGCACGTGCGTTTCCTGTCAATATTGCCCTGCATGTGAAAAATAAAAAAAGCGGTATAATTTTATCATTAATGAGGATAAAGTTTTTAATTTTTGATTTTTACTGTACCCCATGTAACGAATTAATAATTTTTCGTATGCATATATTATGTTTATTTTATTTAACAAATATATTAATCTACAGAAACAAGTCGTATTTTATCGATAAATAAACATTTGTAACAGCCGTACGTTATTACATTGTCACATTAGTTCACGGTAATCAACAATACATAAACGTTATAATGAGTTCTATTGAAGTAAACGTTGGTTATGTGGTTTCTGTAATTTAACGCGCGCCGGTGGCGCCATCTCTTGACAGGTCCGCTTATTCACCTAAGAAATGGTATATACGTATATTGGCAAATGTCGATAATGTCGGTCACTACATTTTCGTGCTTGCTACGTATACCTGTTAGTACCTATGGTGTAGTGTGCTGTTACTAGGGAATTATAACATTTGGCAATTGGTACAGTGTTTACGATTAGCACGTAAAGCAAGAGCTAATTATTAAATAATTTAATTAGAGTGCTACTGAGCGGCTGAGCCAGAAAATTCTTTCGTACGATCGATTGCACGTAAAACTCAAAATTTCTGGCAGATCGATAATTGGTAATCAGATGGTTTTTTTTTTTTTAATTTGTCAAGCGTATCTTTTTCTCCGATACAAGGAGTCCGTTCGGTTATCAAATGATTTGAATAATTATGAAGTAAAGTGAAATTTGGAAATTGATAATGGGTACTTAATTATACGAAGAGATAATTTTCCTCTTGTCCACTGAACATCAATGGTTGTTCCACTTAGTGTTTACGTCTGATTAATTATTAATCCACCTATAAATTCACTTCAATCGACACTTTGCTAATTCAGTCTGTTAATAAGTTAACATTCGACAGTCCGATTACAGTTTTGTATATTTCTAAACGTTTATACGTATCTCATTGGGTATCATTTAAAAGTGTCATATGTGCCCATGTATACGTTTTTTTTTTTATTTTTTATATTTGGGCTTTTTTTTCGTACATGTACAATTGCAATATAAAAAAATTTATAAAATATAATAAATTTAGTATTGTAATTTTTTTTTGTTTTCGTTTTTTTTCTTGACGATAAACCCACAGATGTACGATGGACAGTATGTCTTTTGATTCATATGCGAATTCGTTGTCCAATTTTTTTTTTTTTTTCTTCTTTTTCGTATGAATAATTAATGATAATCAAATGATTTTATCATGGTCATAATGAATAAGCTTGAGTGCTCACGTTAATAGAGATGCGTTACTAGAATGACGATCCCTTTGAAAAGTGAATACTCGATCGCAGAGTTTTTTTCATTTTTGGCGAACTCCATTTACTTCCGTTACCGGATATGAGTCTCAGCTCGTCCAGTGACACTCCCTCGTCGACGTCATCGGCTTCCGTTTTTATTTCCATTTTCTGAGAAAATGCAATTAACCAATTTTATGCTAAAAAGAATCGATTGAAAATGTCGCTTTGACAATTTCGTTAAAATCAATTAATTATTAATCTACCGCCGAGAATTCTTTAACGTCATTTACCTGAACGATCAGTCTTAGAAGTTGATGTTGAGTCTCCAGTGCGCTGCTTATGTCTTTCAGTCGACGCTTCTGCTTGTCCAATTCTTCTGTTATGTAATCGTCATTGTTTTCAAGTACCATGTCTGATCCTAATTTTCGATATGGAAAGAAAGACAATTATTAAAATTAAAAAATAATATTAAATCACATTATTGTCATTCCTTATAATATTTACAATCGTCTAAAACAACGTCTAATTGTATCGTTCAGTCAGTTGGAATAAAAAAAATTTTGTTCAAGTTCTTTTTTCAAGTACGCTATATATAAATTTGTACAGTGTGGTATTTTTATATAGGAAGTTTAATTTTACATAGTAATGCGCACGGCCAGGCATAGGTGCATAATTAGGGAACATCAAAACGTGCAGCATCCAAATATTTTCCAGCATCTATCAATTTTCTTGTCAAACTATTTTTATTTTCATGAACGATCCTCCGGATCTATGCGAAGGATCGGTGTTGCTTTTTTTTTATTAATTTGATTAGTTGATAGTTGCGGGATTAGTCGAAACGAAAAATTGAAAAAAAAAACTGTATAATTTTGCAAAATAAAAAATGTCAACACACAGTGCTATGAATCGTAAGCATTACCGTGATTTCTATTGGAAATGACGCCTCCGGACGCATTCCCTATATCTCCTTTGCGTGCTCCGTCTGCAACACATTCTACTGCTAACCCGCTTAATCAATTAAAGAAATATTTGCTTTACGGCAATAAGGAAAAAAATGTCACGCGGACGCACCTCGCTTTCCTGCCGATGTTAGCGAATCATGCGAGGCCAGAATTCAAAATAGTGCGACGATTAGTTGTTATCTTCGTTGTGAATTAGGAAAGAAATTAATCGAAATTGAAAAAAAGATTTTTTAAATTGACAAGTACGTGTAACGAATTGATACGAAATCAAATGTGGATCAGTTGGGAATTGATTTTTGAGGAAAGTGAAAACTCTTTTAAAAAATTGCGAAGAATATTTTTTTCTTCGAGAATCTGCAAAATCTTCGAAAACTAATATACAGTGATATTTATAAATAATGGGTCTTTTTAAGTGTTTCTTTAAAAAGTGAATACGAGTAAGATAGTAATAATGAATTTATGCGAAGAATTCTTGGCATTCACGAATAAATGGGCAGGAATCATGCGATCATGCTTATAGATAAATTTTGGGTCGTCAAGGATGAAATTTGTAGCTATCAACCAACTTTGCCTTTTTCTCTACGAATTTCATCCCCGACGATCCAATAATTTGGATTAATTGATAATAGCAGTTGCTTTTTAAATTTGTTTTTTTTATAATTATTAGATATTTTGAAAGAAAAATTATGTAGACGAGATATCTCTGGTGAACTCACCATCGTCCGTGAACGGATTACAAATCCATTTCTTTAAAATGAAATCCAAAAATCCTAATTTTGATTTCATCTCGTTTGGATATACTTTAAGTTCCATTTTGTCGACTTTTGCAAGCAGCATTCGCGGTAACTTCCGCTCTAATTCGGTATGCAAAACGACCTGTGTGAAAATATAAAAAAATTTATCAGCATCAACATTGCACATATTTCTCAAAATAATTGTACAATCAATTACCTGCATTGCCAGTCTTTTCAATTGTGCATTCCTACGAACCGATTCGATATCGCCTACTGCCAAACCGATCAGCAGATTCATTAAGAGAATTGGCATAAGTACCATGAACACTCCAAGTATCAAAAACGACGGGAAGGGAAATGGCAGTCCTTTTGGATTTTCTTCACGGCACGTGGAATCGTGATGATAATAAGGCTCGACGTATGTTCCCAAAAAGTCAATCTCGCCTAACATCATTGCAAACGTCCTCATAAGTGACATGGGAATGGTACTGAAGGATATATGATTGCCCTGTTGGGTGATTCGAAAAAAGAAAGATATTAGTAATGAAAAGAAAATTTGAAAATTTCAAAAATTTTTTTTTTTTTACTCACCCTTGACAGGAGTATGTAGAATGCAAGACCAAAGGCAATTATCAGAATAGAGAAAACTAGGAGAACCTTAATAAGAGTTTGTAGAATTTCCAAAAACATCACCACGTATATTCCAACTTGGTCGAATCTACGTGAAAAAAAGAATTTAGTTAATAAATACATGGGTTATGTTAATTCTATGTAATATAATTATATAATAGTCACCTCTGTAGCAACAACAACAAATTGAACCAGCTGAGAAAAACTGTAATGGAGGCGCATGAGAATTGAATCTCGTCCAGTCTGTCGAAAAATATCGGCACCACCATTATGCTGGAGCATATGTAAAGATGCCAGGAGACCGAATTAACGGGATCAAATAAATATTTCCAGCGTTGCTGGTACAACTGCAAAATTTCGCGCAGGGTGTAAAGGGCAACGTAGATCATGATGATGACGGCGCTCATGAACATCATCGGCGTGGCGTGATGACTTCGTCCAACCTGGCTTTGTACATGTCGGTGAAACTTTTGAAAAAAAAAAAAAAAAAAATGAAAAATAATTTTCCGAAAATATTTTTAATATCTTGTATTTGCTTACGTTTTTCAACGCTGTACCGTTGGTCCATATTTTTTTGGTATAATTAACGTTGATGATTTTGTGACCAGCATTGTTGCTGAGATTCATGAGCTGCGACGAGAATATCGTGACGAATGCCAAAAATATCGTATAAAACAGCAAATTTGCTATATGAAAATATTTGCCGTAGCTGTTCCATTTCATTTGCAAATATTTTTGACTCAGCGGATGAGCAAGCAATTCGACTCTTCCGTGAACAACCATAGCCTGTAGGAATACGTGCGGTTTTTCACTTGTAATTTTGTGATATTTTCTAAAGAAATTTTTTTAAATAAGAAATTTTTCATTCTTTTTTCTCAAACTTACATTCAGTGCTGGAAGTGGACCAGGTGTGACGGCAGTCGAAATTTCACCTGTCTCTTCGTCCGTTTGTGAGCATTGCAGAGACGAGAAGGAATACTTTATCTGTCGCAAGGATAAACAAAAAAGTCAGTCAACTCAAATTTCACAATTTTTTTAAATCCAACAAATTTAATGATGCATTTTTCACTTACGTAAAATGATTTCGAGTCTTTTTTGCAATTGGCCTTCGTAATGCACTTGTCCTGCACTGCCTCGAATACACGTGGCATTGACGCAATAAGTGCAAGGGTAACGCAAGGATGCTTGTCAGATTTTAAAGACATAATTTCTTGAGCTCTGCAAAATGATGGGTAATCAAAATCAAAATCTCTACCTCGCAGTTATGTCAAAATTGAAAAAGAAAAAAAAATTCTCAAAAAATTTACCTTTCCTCGTGCGTCACCATGACTAATGCAGCTTCTGGAAATTTATAATAAATCGCATAATCGATAGCGCTCATGTCCATATTGTTGTAGAGCAACTGACAGTTCATCGACAAGAGCAATCCGATTGCACTGGGTTTGTTCTCCATTGTTGCCAGATGTAACGCAGTGTTGCCGTCCTTGTCGGTCTGATCGAGCAGCTGCGAGTGCACGCTGTACAACAATTCTATCGTTTGCGTGTAACCACTCATGGCGGCCAAGTGCAGTGGATTTCGGCCATTGTGATCCCGATGCAAAAGTGCACCCCTATTTAATAGAAGCTGCACCACGCGTGTATGGCCTGAAACAATATTGCATTTGTACGAGGAAAACAAAATTTTCGTACCGATGCACTTTTCTGCATCCTTACCTTGCTGGGATGAAATGTGCAACGGCGTCAGACCTTCGCCATTACTTTCGTTTATTATGAAAGTTCCCTTTTCGGAATCCAACAATTGCCTTACTGTGTTGTATCTGCCGTATCTGCAACAAAATATTGTTGCTTAACAAATAAAAAACATTTTCATCCATCACGCTCAATCGTACCTTGCAGCAAAGTGCAACGGGCTCTCGTTGTTGTTGTTCTTCAAATTGATGCAAGCGCCGAGCTTTATGAGATTCTCTAAGCTTCTTATGTGACCCTCTCGACTTGCATAATGCAGTGGCGAACATCCGGTTTCGTCCTTCTCGTTCAGGAGGAGAAGTAAGCTCACTTTGCACTGTTGAAAAAAAAAATTAAAAATATAAAAAATGAAGATTATTTTCAAAAAATAATAAATTTTTGTATACAAACTTTGTTAACTTCAGCTGCAAACTCTTCTAATCTTCCGCCGTTCATGACTACCAAGTGCAAAACGTTTCGGCGGTTGACGTCTTTCAAATGAATATTCGCCCCAAGACGAATCAGACAGTGCACTGTGCGCCAGCCGCTTCTTGCAGCTGCCAGCAACAGTGGAGATCTTCTCTCTTTGTCGAGTGCATTCATATCTGCACCTGCATTCGAATTTCAAGTCGCAAAGTTAATGGCGTAAAAAAATTTTTTTTTTTTTTATAATTTTTTAAGGAATTAAATATTACCTTCCAAAATGAGGTACTCCACTATTTCAGGGTGATCGAACATGGCGGCACAGTGGAGTGGCATCATTTTCTGAATATCGCAGGATGACAGGCATGTGTACTTTTCGGAGGGTTGTAGGGCGAACATCAATTTCACAATTTCAATTGCACCCTGTGCACAGGCCAGATGCACCGGCGTTGAGAGATCCTGTTGTTGCGTCGATATCTTCGCTCCGGACTTGAGACACAACTCCACTGCCTTAAACGGAGTGAACAATAAATTGTACGGTTGTCACCATTTTTATGGAAAATGACAATAAAATTTTTTTGTAATTTTCAGTTTTTCTAACGTGAAAATATTAATTCGATACCTTTATGTCGCCCCCGTGCACCGCCGAGTGCAACGGTGCATTGCCCTCGGCATCGTGCAGCGAGATCATCTCCTCCCTGCTGCACCCACGCGATTCGCCCCACTGGAGAAAAACCTCCATTGTTCTCGAAGATGCATTTTTCGCTGCGTTGTGTATCGGGTAGTAGCCGTTGTTGCAGGCCTTGCGAGGGTTCGCGCCGAAATCTGTAATCTGATAGATTTTGTCCATTCGACAAAATGCATCGTGAATGCAATTAAAATGCACGTGGAGATGCGTTAGTCGTAAACATTAAAAACAGTATTTATATCGAGGAATAAATTGTAACGTAAATCATAGCACTACGAAATTTCTTAAAACAGTCAAACAACATTGGGGATGCACAAGAATTTATTTTCGATAATTCCAATCGATCAAAATTCCAATGACAATGACAATTATGCGCCAGTATAATCTATTTCAAAATTGACTTGCAGGACAAAAAAACTTTTTTTTTAAATTTTTAAAAAATTTTTCTCCAATTATTAAATACCCACCTCCCCATCAATCGAACTCACCAGGATGCGAGCGCATTCGTCGTGGTCGTACATGGCTGCTATGTGCAATGGGGTTCTGCCATGTTCGCCACCCTGCTGCACGTCGATTCTGTCACGGTATTTAATCATTGCACTTAGAACCGTAACTCTGTTCAGTTCCGTAGCAAGATGCACCGGCGCCTGTTTCTTCTCGTTAAGGATGCCACTGCGCGCACCGCTGGAAATTGAAAAAAAAAAAATAAATACAGAAAATTAAGACAAACCAAGAAAAAGTAAAGGACACAAATTTCAATTATCTCAATATTTCTTGATTCCACTTATCAATTACGGGCGTCAGCAATAAAAGTGCATCAACGAGGTACAAGAAGAAAAAATGGAATTTCTTACTTTTTTAATAGAAAATCAATTGCATCCAGGGACGTAGATTCCACGGCGATGTGAAGCGCAGTGTTTCCACTATTGTCCTGAATATCGAGGTCTGTGAAAAAAAAAAATATTTTTTAAAAAATTTTAATTAACACTGAATCATATCGATTGACAATCATTAATTGACAGTACAAACCTCCACCGTGTGAATATATAAATTCCAGTATGTTGACCCGATTTCTAGATGCAGCCTGATGCACCGCTGCTCTTCCCCTACCGTCGCGTATTTCTAGTCTCTTTGGATCTGCTTGATACAGTCGATTAAATTCCTCTATATTTCCGCTCTCTGCCGCCTATGACGTATCAACCAGAATTCACAGTAATAATACATCAGCCAATAAATTCATGCAAACTGAAATAATTGCGCCCGTCGTTAATTAAATTCATTGGGTCATTCTAGGATCTAGATAGCGTATCTACGAATTGATTAAACAATTATTCTACCATTGCAACACGAGTACAGCAAACAGCAAAGGGCAAACTTCTCATACAATACACTGTGCAACTTTTGCCATTTCTCCTACGAAAATACTCAGGCCATTCAAACTTGGTAATAATACGTGATAATGTAACGAGATAAGACAATAGTGATGAAAAAAAAGATTTTTCAAAAAAATACAAAAATATTTTATATATCCATATTTTGTTCATAGGACTACAAAATACAAGGGGTAGCAACAATTGTATCTCAACAGTATCAAAAGGCTAACGATACAGCGACAACTGTGTCGACCCCTGAAACTTACTCTTAGTATACGAAAGGGACTGTGACGCAACAAACAGATTTCGGCTGGCTTATCAGTCTGCATTTTTGAAGACGCCTTTTTCCCACGTATGAAACGGTACGACGCCTTTGGTAGCATCGTCTGCAATTCGCCGCTCGTGGTATCCTTGATTTCTGCGCTGTTACGATTTGTCATCCAACTCTGTAATTGGATAAACAAATTGCCAACTTCGATGACAGATTTAATCAGATGGGTGAGTTCTTTATTAGACGTCGTAGGGATTCGATTGCGACACATGTGAGGTCTCCACATGTCATTTATGAATGAGTGGTCAGGGGCATGGGAGGGGAGGTTCCTGGAGTCGGGAGCGAAGTTAATTTTTTTTTTTTTTAGAATTGAGCAATATCTTTTGGAATTGATTTTGATCGATTTTAACTTTTTTTTTTTTTTTGATGACGCCAATTATTATTTTTGGTCAGAGAACGTGGTGTTGGGAAAAAAAATGAAAATGATAAATCTATTAGGAGGAGTAAGGTCACTGCTACCTACATCCCAAAACGAAAATACACTTTTGTTTCTGTCAACGTCTATTACGACAGGACCCCCGTTTTCATTTGCAGTCAGGCCTTTCACGTGACTTTGTTTTTGACTTTCGTTATTGTTATTTCGGCTTTGAGCTACTGTGCGAAACACTCGTAATTTCTGCAGCAGGCACAGCGGATTAGACATCTTGGCGGATCAGTTAAATCTGAAAGAAAAAATCGAAAACTGGAAAATATTTCAGTCGGAGCACGTTGACGAGGAAATAGGAATTAGAGGAAAATGAAAAATAATTATTTCACTTTCAGCGGTTGCCCGCTTGAATATACAGGTTTTTCATTTTGAATTTACGTACAGTGGTCTTTTTTTTTGTATATTCGAAATTTGTGGAAGACAAAAATTGTTAGTGACTTATAAACTTTTGAAAGCATTACTTGATACTCTGATAATATAAAATAAGATTAAAGACCGTGAACTCGTTACAGTTTTGCCTTTAAATTTCTATTAAACTTTTATGATTATCCTGGGCTCCCTTAATTGCATAATTATGCACGATATTATCAGGAATTATTATCAAGTACACTATTCCAATTTTTTAGAAAAATTTCTATTACATTCTCTCACTTCATAATCGAATCAGTCGATGCTAATAACACCATGCCAATAACAACATGCTAAAAGATCTGGTATCGGTTTCACAATTTTTGAAATAAATTTTACAACTTCGAGAAATAAATTTTATAGCAACGGAGTAAAAAGTTCTTGAACTTCGGAATCAATTGTAATAGGGTTGATCAACGTCTATAAATAATAAAGTAATTTCCCTAATGAATTGCTCTCGCATCAGGAATTAGTACTAATACACCATAGCTTATTTAATCGAGGATTTCCTTAATGAGAAACATTAATATTTACGTAATTATAAGATAAGTCAAATATCACCTAAAATATAAATAACGCATACCCCTATCGAAAGAATTAATACAACAACAAAAAATGTATACAAAATCAAATTTTGACAAAACTTCCTACTCCATTTGCTATTGATTAAGGCAAATATAACTCCTCGCTATACCCGCACCTTCATAACTTTCCGCAATAAAAAAAAAAAGCTATTTCACACGATACGGCAGTATAACGTTTATGCTAAACAAAGGCATTTGCATATTAAACGCAAAGTCACAATTTCCACGTAGAAGCGTGGCGACAGCGAAACCACCTACAGTTTCCAGTTCCTTTGTGAAATTCTTTCTCAAAATTTCTACTGCCTCGCCTGAATCCTAAAAAGCTCCTACAACCGCAACTATAGCAGCATTACGTGACAATAATTTGTAATCTTCTTTTTCCTCAAAGATAACATGTCCCGTTGAAAATTATATATTTCGTAAAAAAAAAAAATTTTTACCCGTCTTTCAATAACTCGTTCAACAGTTTCAATTGTAAAACTTTTTTTCAACCTTACTTCAATTTCGTCACGTAATAAAATTACGATGGTTCCTTCCAAAAAGAGAGAAAATAATTCATGGCTACCTGTCCGATAAGAAATTCCCAGGTGACTCTAGGAATTATACGGAACACGACTGCAGTCACTTGGTTAGATATCATGCACGGTATGTATATTCATATATATATATATTTTTGACCAGTACTGTACATATATATATTCTTTAATTATATCTATATTATTATTATCGTATATAGGGTGTACCACGTAAATATAAAATTCCGCTGGACGAATCTGTTCTAATTATATTTATATTACGTAAAGATAATTATCGTTTCGAAAAAAACACTTGAACCTGCACCAGACAGTTGCATAATTTTGAAACGTCTGTGCACGTGAAAATTAATTATTTACGTAAGTCACTATGAAAAATCTTGAAATAAAACTTATATCGATTTTAACGTTTTTCCTTATGGCTGATACACAAATCATGTTACCCTTTGTTACCTATTCAATTTCCCATGTGCAATTAACTCGTTTAACTACAAACGGCTTTAGTCGCTCTTTTGATGTGCTGCTTCACTTTGATACGGTATGTTAGGCATTGTTCCTTACCGCGATTAATTACGAAAACGCGTGACGATCTGGATGGGCGTCAGCTAAGGGTGGCTTCCATGAAAATTGTTTTTACGTAATGAACTCACGTGGCGATAATTTTCGCCGAAATATATCTTTTGAGCAATACGATATATGAGCGGTATCAAATTTTTCAAAAAAGTCCTCGTGACCGTTATACAGGGTGAGGGGGTTATGTAAAAAAAAAAAAAAAAAAAAAAAGAAAACAATGCTAAACCCAAGAAAATCTCACGTCTCTCAACTCCAATAAACACACGACGTATTCTTTACGCGTAAATGCACTTAGCTGTTCTTCAGGTTCACCCTTAAAAATTCCTACCCAACCCTTAAGCAGCGTCCTTACGCTGAGGGTGTTTTTACTGGACGGTGAAACTACCTTTTCACAAGATCAAGATCTTGCGGGACGCCCGGCAATATGTCTTTGAAATAAAGCAATAAAGGTGGTTTATCTATCCCGGGGGAGAAGACGCGGGATGAGAAAAAGGGTTGACAAATTAAATGAAAGATTCCTCTGGCATTTTAGGTTGACATTTGACTCTTCAATTGGGATCCCTATTTCGGTACTGTATATGGTATTTTTTCTCTCTGATATATGGTACTTGAAAATTTTCATTAGGACCGTTTTATTATTTTGTTTTTGGAATTGAAGTAAATTTTTTGATATTTAGTACCTTTTTTCAAAATTTACTTTTAACCGTGCTGTTACACTTTATTAGTGACTACCGACCCTCTCTTTGCTCATGCATTAATCTAATCTTGAACATCTGTCACTATTTGTTGACATATACTATATGTAAACTTGTGAAAGGGTTATTATGAGGACGCGTGGCACTCACAACGGCAAACCGATGTATTTTGTTTTTTAAATAAAAAAACCTTGACACGTGACATTGGAGTTGTAATTTAATCTAATCTAACGAAATCATTTTTTAGCCCATGACAACTCCGAGTGTCTAGTATGATAAATTTTTTGGAAAATTCTGTGTGAGTGTCGCTTTATGGTCCTGACAGTATAACCTAAGTATCAAGATGCCATCACGCCCTGACGAACACCGAGTGTCCTCATAACTGCCAATACTCAATACAAAAAGTCCTGAACTACCCTTCTTAAAAAATATAATGATATATCTGATATATAGATATAAAATTCACACAGACTGCGTGTAAAGCTATGAAAATGTATATTGCAAATTTACAAAAACAATCTTGAAATACAAATGATAATTTATAATGTCTAATAAAATAGTTGCATAACCGACTACTCGTTAATTGTCATAAATGATTATTGTCCATCTGTAAATCAACTGGACCGACTGTACACTAATCAATTATTGTTTGGCTTCTCGTAGAGGTTTCTCGAATGATGTAATTCCCCAAGTACATGCGGATAGAAAAGTTAACAATTTTATTATAAAAATCGTCAATCGTCGCGTTAACGTAGCATAGCAATAATTTACATAACGCCCATTAACCTTAGCTACATTGGATATTAAATGTTCCAGAAACATTACGTCATCCTCAAAAACGTTAACCTGACGTTTTCTTAAACGTTTTTCGAACGTTTTGCGATTTCGTAGAATTTCATTTTTTTTAAATTTTGTCAAAGCTCGAATTTGAAAATTAAGATCGCCGATTCTCAAGCCTCCGCAATCTTGATAACAGGCACGTTTCCTTTATTATTTTTTAAATATTGAAACAACCTGTATATCCAACGGAAATATTGTCTCAATCAAATTTTCAACCCTGTTGCGTTGTTTTTCGTGCAAATAAAATTAGAGAATTTAATTATTTCTCGACTACGTCCTCTGCATAATTTCGCGTAAATGGACCGCAAACGAAGACACGAGTAATGCTGTATTCACCCTTGCATTAATTTTACCCGGAAATTATAAATAACAAATAATTAAAGGCAAATCGTGATTTTACACTAAATAAATTTATTATTAATATAAAATGAAGCAGTGAATTATTTGATATTTTGTCTATATGTTTTCGCGTACAAATATTTTTTTAATTGTTACCCCGATGTTATCGAACGTATTGATTCTGCGATACGTATAAAGTTAACTAGATTTTGGAATATACCCCGATATAATAGTGTTATCACATATTTTACAGAGACAATCGGAAATACTGATACCCATATGTGTCGATGAAGACTAGATATAAATTTACGTTAAAATTTATTTCTCCGTCACTGACGTCATATTCCTCGTGTAAATTAATGCCAAAAACGTCGCTTACGTTTTAACGTTAATGAAAATTAATGTAACGCTTTCAAAGGGATGCTTAGAAACACATGGGAGGTTGGTCTTTCGTATGACGGAAATTAGCGATACGATAGTTAATTACATAGAGTCTTGTAAACCCGCGTATAATGCATCCGAGTAGAACCGAGTACAGACGAAGATTCCCGACGGGATAACGTTAGCCAACATATAAACGACAAAGTCTATTAAGTTTATTGACATTGCGATGCGGAGGAATTGCGGAAATTTGCAAAATAAATGAATTACTGGACAAATTTGCTAGTTTTCGGAACACTCGTACAATGCAAGCACAGGTGCTAAGTGCGCGGAGCTAAACTCGATGTTTCTGTATTACGTGACGTATAAGTAAAAATGACTATGAAAATAGTGACGAAGTAATTTGGCTCTTTCGCATTTGGCAAATTGGCAAAACTGCCAGCAGGTAGATTAACCTCGTAAAAAGTTCGTGTCGGACCGTAAAACGTCATAAATAAGGAAAGAAATCCAGAAGTCTTCATTAAGAAGGTGGTGTCATGGTCGCCAATTTTTTTCTCTTTTATTTATCCTCCGTGTAAAGGTTGGCGAAAAATAATCAAGCGCTAATAAAATACACGAAATTTTCCTTGATTTGTAAATCGCCTTGAATTACAGTCGTTTCTTGCGAAAAGTGACGTCACGCCTGTGCACGTACTGGCTAATGAAAGAAATGACAACTCCCGAAGGAAATCTCGGGAAACGATCTCTGCGGGACGTGACGTCATTGGCTCATTCAATTAGCGAAATTATAGAAATTTTTGTATCGATATCAGGGATGAAAAATTTTTTACGTTTCTTACTGTCGAGATTACGTCGTATCCGCGGCCATTTTGCTTTTAGAAATCGTTCCCATGCACCACCTTCAATTGAGAATCAATCTGCAGGGGATGCACGTCTATGCGTCTAGAACGATTATTTGTATCATTTAACTGCACTGCGAGTCTTTTTTATTTATTTTTATCCTGATAGTGGATCGGTGTGAACTAATTCGTTTTACAGAGTCGACTATAGATTACTGACTTTCCTTGGCTGTCGGAACTTTTCGTTAATCGTATCGACATCTCTTACGTGATGGAAGCCACGATCGAATCTAACGAGTCGGACAGCTGCTTTTATTTTCGGTTTATTAAATTTCTTTATACTTCTTCTTGGCTCTTTTTTTTTTTTTTTTTTTTGGGATAAAAGAGATAACGTTAAAAGTTAAGATGAAAGTGAAAAAAATGAGGAAAAATAAAAATATACAATTTCTATTATGAAATATTGTCATATAAATATTATTATTTATATATGAATTTATTCCATTGGAAGGTTCATTTGTGTGGGAGGAACTTTTAATAATTGTACTATAGTGCATATTGTAATTTAATTGCGTCTGTTATCGTTAAATAAATGTATTGCAATTTTATGCAATTTTATGTAATTTTCTGAAAAACCATTTTGAGTGCATCGATTGAATTTGACACGTCATGTTGCTGGATTGGGATGTTTCGATAGGAGTATTAAGATAATGCGTTTTTTAATTCAAAAGCATCAACGACTTGTCAACGAATCAATTAAATTTTGCAAAAGTCAATAAGTAATCTACTTCGTTACAGCAGTCTATCACTGAGATTTTAGATAAAAGACAAGAACAGAAAGGATGATACCATTAAATTTTGTATTTTGGTACCAACTAACTTTTATGTTAAACACTCCTACTTTTTATTTAATTTACGAATATTCATAAATTCTTTACTTACGATCCGTGCATGCAAATCAATATTTTCTGCGCGAAGATTATCTTCTTTATTGACCAACACGTTGATTTCTCGAACATGGATAATGGAAAACCGGATGCAGGATGGGCGACGCCGTGACGCACCTTTATGGTCACGACGCTCTTTTCACGAAGGAATTAACGAAAGGGTGCAGCTACCCTTGGTCCTATCGCAGCACGCGAAAATGTTTGGCTATTCACAATTTTGAAATAATTATTTTTTTCAAATAATCTAAAAGACGGAAGTTAATAATTATGTGCAAAATATTTTTGCTTCGATATTACGAACGTAATTTTCAGACTATGTCGAAAAGATAACGATTTGGTTATGATAATTAATTATACGAAATCGGATAAAAGTTTTTATTGTTTTCATGGAAAGTTTTTCAAAATTAATATCGCGATAATTTTCCCTTGAAATATTTTTTAAAAATCGTGATCGTCCTCGATTATAATTAATTGCATCTTGATAAGGGATGGTAATCGTTAAGTTAACAAAATGATTACTATCTTGCTTTTAATTCGCGAACGACACTTTTCTACTTGCAACTTGTTCTTTCCCCGAACGTGGGTAGCGAGATACTGCGAGTATGTGCGCGGCGTCGCGACGCTTGCTTCTTCCCTGCGAAGCTCTAGACTTCCGTTCCCACTCTGTTTCGCGAACATACGCGAATCCTATTTCATAACGTATTTGCCTCTTGATCGTATTCGGATTAATTTTGCAATTGTTCGATTTCTGCAAACGCGATGAAATATTATTGGACCGACACAGGAATTAAAAATATCGATAATTTTTTTGTCTATAAATAATCGTATTGATACAATTACAAAGTAGCTGAAATGATCTTTTGATGGATTACGGTTTTATTTTTTTTTTCCAATTTGCAATTGACCTTCATGGTAACATGCACTTCATAATTAATTAATCAATTAGTGCATCTTCATTGTATAAACCAGGATCGATATTGCGAATTTTCTAGAAGAATTCAAATTATACTTACACTGCGGTGCAATATCGATTGATAAATTGCTGAAATTTTATATTAATTTTTTTCTCAAGAAAGGTCAATATGAAAAACTATAATATGCGTAAACAATTTATTACGATTTTTCTATGAAAAATTCAATCGAGTCTTGAACCTATGGGGTCCGTTACGTTATTATGTAAATTAAGAAATAATTATTTGAAATATTTTAAGGGAAGGATAATTAATTATTACGAGAGAATCGGTATCATGCACCCAATATGCGTTTAACGAAGTATCCGGGAAATGCATAAATTCCACAACCCGCCAGAGCTACCAGTAACACGCAGCAGCAGCATCCCAAGATTCGCCATTTGTAGTAGCGGCAAACGACAAATCTGCAAGCTTTCCACGGATTGCGAAACCAAGAATAGGAAGTGTCCGGTCGGCTGTGAAAAAAGAGAAAAATAATACACAGTAAGAAAAAGAAAGAAGAAAGGTCGAGAAACGTGCAAGCAAAAAAGTTAATGTGAAATTTTGAAAATTATAATTCTTAATGGATATACACTCTTATCTAAAAAGTATCTGAATAATTAGTAGATCAGACGGTAGATCCTTCTTCCACTTTAGGCGATGAGATCTTTCGGAAAGATAAGGGAGAACGTCGATAAGAAAATTTATTCGGTTACTGCCAAAATATAGGAATATAATTAGGATAAGTACCGTGACTTATAAGAATATTGAAATTAAGGTCGGAATTAATTGGCAACGTCATACGGGTATAAGACGTTTCATAAACCATCCTTAAGTGACACGAGACATTGTGCTTACGTAAAAGCTTCTCAATCAGCCTATCCCTCTGGATATTTTATCATTACCCCAACTGGGCACTGGCTAGGCTCCTACGGTAGAATCCAGGCTCTAGCTCGTCCAATTTAAAAATTGGAACTTACTTGGGCGGGGGGAGTGGCTCTGGTGGATCCCGTCCTTTTCCAACCGGCTGCGCATCAGCTTCCTCCGCGGATAAGATATTTATTTCCATTTCTACTTTTCCCTAACATTACAAAAAAAAATGATAAAAAATGCATACAATTAAAAATTGTAAATTTGTCAGTTATTTTTGTAATTTTTTTCACTTTATTTTTCAAATTTTCAATAATCAAAATCATCTGGTATTTACCGCCTGAACGCTGGTTCCGTCATTTTTACTGTAAGTGAATGGCCACCATGCTTTAGTTCTCATGACCTTGAAAGCATTGATAGTCGGTGCATTTGGTTCGATGATCTTCAAATTGCAATTTTTCGAATTTGCACTGCCTTTCGGCATTCTGGCAAGGTCCAAGGTCAGTGACCCTAAAGTACGTGAGCAATCGATCGTACTTCCCGATGTAAAAAAATTTGCAAAAAAGTTTTTTTTCTACCTAAAAAGTCATCCGGCGAAAAGTGATCGCTGTCCCATACTTGCAAATGCAATTTGCATGGAATTTTCTGTTCCGTCTCGTCTCGCGCGATTATCGACATTTTCTTGCGAATTATCATAACGTGCTCGCCTTTGGAATAAGTAACGCGAAATATAAAACGCCAATTGAAATTTCCCTCGCCTGTCAATGAATTGTAATGAACGTCGGTTTTTTGATGATCTTCGTAGACGATCCACCTGTCGAAATGATACATTGCGTCGATTATCAAAAATTAAGATAGTATCTGTACCCGGATTGAACGCTATCATTTTAATGCATCTTTCATTAATACCCCTTTAAATAAATATCCGAACATTTTTCACCGGTAAGAAACTGATTGTCCACCATTGGGACATCCTCCGTGTTCCATATAATTATGCGAATTTCATAATCCTTAGGTAGCTGCGGGCTTATGTCAATAGGAGCTTTGGGTGGCAGCTCGTTTACTTGGAACATGTCGATCCAGAGTTCAAGTTTCCCCTGAAGGAGTAATAAGAGGTTCTTATTAAAATTTTAATTTCTGTCTATCGTAAAAGTTACAAAGAATTTTCTCCTTCAAAATTTCTCCCCCTCCTATCTTTGATCCTTATCAAAATTTTTCTCTCGAATTCCTCGAGATTTTCTAAAACTGGCTTATCTTGTATCGGTCACCATGTTTTTACGTTTTTGGTAAATTTGGCGTCGTCCCCTATGTTGAGCGGTAAGATCCTCTTTTCTTGCTCCGATACTTAACGAGGATTACGTGACTACAGTCTAAGCTTTGGAATTCCAGCTTTTACGTTTATTGCGCGTATAAGAACTAGTAGTAACTAGGTTGAAGTGGTCAGACTTTCGGAACTCTTGCCAATTGGTAAATGGAGCTGTGAATTTATGGCTAGAGACATTCCGACTGACACTGGGATGTTTTTGTATTTTTAATCAAGTTTATTGTTTTTGAGTATATTTTTTTACCAACATTTTTTTTGACCAAAATTTCTTTAATTAAAAATTTTAAAAACCTGCTCCAGTCCGTGACGCTTGTCATTGAATAATGCTCGACGCTCTACGTGCTCTGGTACCAAAGTACAGCCGCATATTGGAAAATTCTGCCACTGGTGAAGAACGTTTAAGGCCATGCACTCGTCCTTGTCTGTGAGATTAATGGGAATTGGGTGAAATGGAACATTTTTCAAGACTAAGGATACGATTTATGAAAGTTCTTATAATCGAGGGAAACAATTTGACTACCTACGGCAGTGACGTCATCGAGCACAGCGTTAAACCAAAATTTTATTTTACCGATTTTCACGTAATCCATACGATATTCCGGAAGTGGGAGATTATTTTTTTTACATATAAATTCTAGTATCTGCATCGGACTCTCGCGATCTCTCCACGCGTTGTATCCCGCGGTACTGTATGTTTTTGCAATTCCGCAACTGGCACGTTGCAAACTGTAAAATCGATTTTCGATATCGATCTTCGTCTCGCCGATTAGATCATCCGATGACGTAGCATCGTAGTCCCAGACTTGTACAGTCAATAAGTAATCTTTTGGAAACGTGGCTTCTATTTCAAACAGTCTGTTTTATATATAATTAAACAAATTTTGTATTTAAAATCAAAATATATTAACGATCGCCAACTTATGGTGGTAACCTACCTGCCAAATGTTGGATTTAACTGATTGGGAATATAATCTTTTCTGCCATTTATGTGATTCCGTCCAAGTTTGACGTACAAGTACGGATCAGATTTGCCAGTTAGCGGATCACTGGGATGCAAATTTATACCTTGTGTAAAAAAAAAAAAAATTTCAATTTTCTAAAAAATTTTTTTTCCAAATTTTACCTTTCACAACGTAAAGTCGTACGAGAAGCTTAAGAGGTTCCTGAGGAGGATAATCGTCGCACAAACCATCAGCAGCGTTTCTGCCCCTTTTGGTTTTACACGTGACTTGTTGGGGATGGGGCCAGCGATAAATTGATATATGACCCTTAAAGAAAAGTAGGCGATAAAATGATAGGGAAAGTAGGAAAATATGTGTTTTATCAATTTCAAACTAAAAATGAATTCCACAAAAATGGAAAACGATACCTTAAATTTGCCAACAATATTTTTTTCGTCGTGTTTCGGATCGCCAGTTCTTTTTCCCCTTAATAATTCGAAACTCGTTAATCTATCTTGAAAGGATTGAAACTCCGGCTGCATTTCCAATTCCGTGGAATAAACCTTAATTTACTAGACAATTAAAAGTCTGCATGACTTCGATGTGGATAGTACCTTAAAAGTGGCAACTGGTTTCTGTCTTGGCAACAAGGTAGTAACGATACCCAACTCATTGAGCCTTTCTTCCTAAGTCATTGATAACAACGGTCGAAATTCATTATCAGCTGATAAGGGTAGAAATGAAAAAAAAAAACCAAATTTTAATTTCCATTTACAACCCTACCTGAAGGGATGCATAATATTTGCTCCACCAATCAAGAGCCTGGTCCTCGTCAGTACCATAGACAATTTTTTTCTTATTCCACGTAAAATTTTTTATTTTGAAAAAACTCAAAATTCTTTTAATTAATTTTACGATTTGTGAACGCACGTCCATTCCTGCCATTTTTTTATAGCCAATCAGACCCTTGCTCTCTTCCAGCTCGGCATCGTATTCACAGGGAAGCGGTACTAAAAAAAATATTTTGAAAATTTATTTTTAATTCGCAATTGTACCAGATTCCTTAGATTTATAATTTATATTCTTAATCCGCCATTTTCGTCTTACTATGGCACCAAAGAAATTTATGAGGACATGTATTAAATCAGTATTTTGATTCCCTTATCAGTTTGCATTCGCGATTATAGTTTGCCATAATGGTTCGTTAAAAATATTGCAAATTTTTTCATGATTTTTATGTTAAGGTGCAATTTGAGAAAATCGTATGTGGATATATGAACTCGTACAGGGCATGGTAGAATTGTGTGAATTGTTCCAGATTTGACAAGGATTTTTCGTCTCGTATATCTGTGACTCATACTCTTCGTCCGTTATCAGTTTTTCGATAAAATTATAGATAGTAGGTATGATGCAAACTCCAACATATTTGAAGCAACCGAACCCTCTCGAATCATAAACCTTTATAATTACCGATGGATAATATATTTCGAGTTCCGGTAAATCCTGAGATACATTAAAATTATAAATGTCAATAATTCAATGAAATTTCATAATTTTACAAAATCATTTTTTTTACAATATTTTTTTCTCTCACCAGATCCACCATAATGTGGGTTTCCTCAAAATTGCAAAATTTTTTTGCATTCTCCATAACCTCGGACTTGACGTGCACGCCTGCGCACTCGACGACTATTCGCGGTTTGTAAATCGGAATGTAATTTAATTTTTTCATGTCCCGCACGCCCCAAAATATTACCTCGATACGGTGACTCGTCATTTTTGGTTTTATGTCATCGGGTATGTGATAAATTTTTTTTTTACTTGATGCCATTATCGGTACGTCAACTATGTCATCTTCTCCAGCCTTTGAACAAAATTTTGTTTGCTTTAAATTTCTGACACTTGCGATCGATCGGCAACAGTATGTATGTTTAATAATCAAAAAATTATTTTAAAAATATTCCGTACCTCTATTAGTTCAAAGGCTGCTAGTATCTCTCCTGTACACGTTTTTTGCGAGTATAATTTGTACCATTTTAATTTTGGTGGAAAATCCGGAGCTGAGTAAGTTTCCGTTGTCAGTTTGACCATCGGCGTCGCGACGCACCTTCCGCAAAATTCAAGGGATCCCTATAAGGCATGTATCATGCAATGATTATAACTTTGTTTCTTATCAGTAAAAATATTTGCCATTAATACTTGCACAAAGGTCACTATCGAATGCCTGGATCACAATTTTCGGTGGAGAAGTCTTAATGTAATCTATGGTACCATAGACCTGAACGGGTGGAAATACAAGTGTCTGATCCCAAAGTGGATCAAGAGTCTGATTAATTACCTATAAATCGATATAATATTTTTGGACCATAGATAAAAATTAGAAAAAAAAAAGAAAAGGGTATCAATAAATTTTGATTATTTTATTTTTTATTCAATTACTTCCGTCGTCAACGTGTGGCCCCGATATATGACGCGTATCAGAGGATCCAATAAACCGGAAGTGTCCATTCCAGGTGAAAATCGTCCTTGAAAAATATGGGCGCGTAATTGAAATTTCTAGGAGTCAAAAATAAAATTTATTCAATCCCGGGTAATGAGTTATTATTTATTTTAATATTTCATATTCACCCAACTATTCGTGTAATTTATGTATTTTGGAAAAGTATCGATATTGGCTTCGTGATCGACTTCGTATCCCGGTGGAAGTGCACTCCAGCATGCATTACAATATTCAATATTACCGAGCCATAGAAAGATATCAACAGTACAAGCACTGTAATCCTGTGTTTCCCCGTCGCCAGTAAGATTTTTCAAAAAAAGATTAAGGCGACGTCCACACTGTTCGCCGCGTGTCCTGACGTCATCTTCTTCGGCATACATCACGTCAGCTGAACTGATACGTGCACAGGCGACGCGAGAGGAGCCGGCGATCATCCAAAGAAAAATATCCGGGAGATGATGTTGAGGCTGAAAGAGCAAAAATCCAAATTTGGACCCAAAAATTTTTTTTTCCAAAGTCGATTAAATATCTGAATCAACTTACGTCATCGACCAATGACCGCACTCTGTACAGATACTTGTAGGCATGCGTCATGGCAATTCTGATATAATTATTATTAGGCAACTTTCCATTAATTTTCATTATTTTTAATATATCTTCAATTTCTCGTCTGCATAGGTTGACACGATGTCGGTCCAGTTTCGTTGTTCCTCCATTTTCATCATACACCCCAGTATCCAGCAGATGTAAGTACTCCATGCATTCTTCTTTCAATTCCTCAATCGTATCATTGTAATCGACGTAAGCCTTGGGATTTTCAACGGCGATAAGAGACTCGATGATTTCCAGTTGATTTTCCTAAGAAGAAATTTTGAGTAAAATACAAAAATATTTAATTTAATATTTTTCACAAAATTAAAATAACTAACAGGAATAACAATACCCTACGATCATATTGCATACCAGTATTGTTGCTATGTGACGAAGATTGTTGCTGTTCATGATTCGCCATTCTAAATTTGGCCACCAGGATTTCACGTACATACAAGGTTTTTTTTCGCCCAGTGGTAAATAATTATATTTTTTATCCATGGTAGCCGTACCACGTGGTACGGTATTACTATTAAAGTCCGGTCTCTTTTCTGCTTTCACGTGCTCTGAATTAAAATAATAATTTAAAAATGTACAGTACTAGAAAAAAAAAATTTGCCATTCTGTTCGATATCCGTACTTTCGTACCTGAGAGTCCGTCGCTACTATTTTCCGAGCACTGACTGTACGAGAATGCAGTGTTACCAGCATTTCCTAAACTTATTTCAAAACTTATCCATTTCGTGGTAAAACGAGAACGATCTATCATAAACACGCTGTACAGCACGCCAACCAGAAGATACTCCTCTGTGTTCCATAAGCTCTTCTAATGAATAAATTAATCGAATAAAGTGGATAAAATTTTAATCAAATTTTCAATTCAATCAATTACTTCAATAATTGGTGCAGCAGGCTCGGTTTCCGTTCCAGTAGCACTGGAGGCTTCGGGATCCTCGATTTCCGTTCTAAGTGACAAGAGTACACGACCGCGATAAATTGGCAAAACGGGTAAACCGGAACAGCAACACGTTCTCTTATTTCCCGATTCGTAAAAGTGAACGAAGGAGGGTCCATATATGGGCAAAAATCCTGTACCAAGATTTTCATTCAAATAACGGCGCATTTCGTAAACGACAAAAATAATGAAAATTATAAGCATTTATTTTAAAAAATATTTTCAAGCTGCAAATCTACATTTACCGTATTCGCCGGAATTCGAGATAGTTCCCAAATTCAAAATGTGCCCGCCAATCACAGAGCTCCTGCAGCCGGATGCTCTGTGCTTTAATGAAATTCTCACGCGGTGACTGAGAGGCGGAAACATTTCTTTGAATATGATCCTCTCGTTAAAATGCGGACTAATTGTATTACTTTGTTCACTTGTTTTTCCCTGTGAGGAAAAATAATTATATAAAAAAGATAGTACCAATAATTGCTAAGAAAAAAAAATCTTATCAGTGGATTGTCAAGGAGCCATTAAATTCGCTATTGCATCGTCACGATTAATAATCGGATAATGTATGCGACGTATATATATATATATATATATATATATATATATATACACACAGTATTAATGTAATACAGGATAGCATATAAGAGGTAGAGAAGTACCAACGTATTCCCACGAGTATGTCGTGACAGTCTCGTCGCTGATTAGAGTGCTTTTTCTCGGATATTTTGTATTATATATACTCGTGCAGATAATAAGGCGGTTTACCTTACTATAGTGAAATTACCTTCATTCCGGCGAATGATATCTGCACGTAAGGATTGACATTTTCTGCCTGACTGCAGCAGCAAAAGAAATTTCCTCTAAGGGATGGCAATCCGTCGGCACGATAGACTGTAAATATATAGCGTGCTCTTTGTCTGGTACCGCTTGCGTGCATTGGTAGTAGTAAATTACTAAAATACAGTAATTACAAAAAAAAATATTTTTGGGAAATTTTGACAATTTTGTGTTAATTCACCCCTCGATATCGTTCTCGCCATCTGTTTCCGGATGCACCTTGATCTTTTGCCCTTTTGCATTTACTGTTATGTTACACTTGACGTATCCTTTTGGTTCTGACGCAGCATCCTTGGGATTGGTCAGCATCGCCCATTTATGAAAATACTGATGATCTTTGGAAATTTATGCCATTAATTCGCGAGATATCGTGGATGCATTTTTGATTTGTAAAAAAAAATTTGGAAATACTTTGTTGAAGTTATCGGTTTATTTTTTTTTTTTTACCTGGCTGATCCCAAACTGTGGCAACTTCGAAAAAAATTCCTCCGTAAAACTTTAATTGTCTTAAACAATTACGTAAGTATACGGAAATGCCGATTCGCGTGCTGAGCAGCACGTCGAAGCTGCAGTTGAAGTCAAAAACGAAGTACTAAAAGTTGGGAAAAGAGTTTACAAAAATTGGCTGTTTTTGAAATTTGTATAATAGCAATTAAAGGGGTGTAGGGGAAATTTGGGTATTTTTAAAAAATATCTACCTCGTTGTAATAGGGGTTGTCGGTCCTTTCGCGAATCATCGTGCGCTTTTTGCGATTTCCAACTTTCACGATAACAAGTGGATTTGCATTTTGTACCAGATGCTTGGCTTCTATTATTGTAACGCAAATCTGATAAGACTCATATACCCGCGCGGTGCATTTACTGGTGCAAGCCATAACCGACAGTACACGCGAATATATCCGCCATGTCGAAAATCCAATTGAAATTCGATAATACATTCAGTCATTTGTTTCAAATTAATTTTGCCAGGAACTTCAGGTCCCTCGATAAATCGCAATATGAATATTGAATTTTTGATTTTGATTCGAGGCATTGAAAATTCCGCTTTTTTTGTTGTGAGGTCGGAGCGCATTTTTATTTGCCTTTCTTTTTTACAATAATAGAAAATGAACGCATCGTGCGCGTAACATTTCACTTAGCTTTTATTCGCGTCTTTCGATCCGTCAATAGTCGAAATATTCATTGGCAGTTCACATGTTAACGATATTACAATATATCTGATATATCCGAGTAGGAACGTCGAAGACAATGCAAAATTTGTATAACTTATTGCCACGTGATTCTTGTACAATTTATTTGACTTTTGCCAAAAATTCATAGTTTCGTTAACGCATTTTTAAATTAGCAAGCGTACCAATGCAAAAATCAGAAGCGACATTAGAACATGTTGTAACATTGTGAACGGGGCTTTAAATATTTTACAAAATGCCCTCATAGCAACCGCGTCACAAATTTTCTACCAGATCCGCAATCTGTGTCCGACATACAATCGACTATCAAAAATTCTAGTTATTATTAATTTATTTCCAGTGTGAACTATCAATCAATAACCCTAAGAGTAACGGTCCTGCCGTACCCGGACCCTATTCCGCTAGTAGCTAACAATTATTTATCCAAAAATTTTTCAAATTTCTTATCAATACAAAGTCTCGTAAATCTCTGTATAATTGTAAAACTGTATAAAATCCTAACAATTCAAAAAAAACTTGATATCCGATACGAACAATTTGTACGTGTAATACAATACGACTCTTACGATTTGACAAAGCATAAATTTGATAAGTTCAAGTTACATTGCGGATCTGTGATATTAAATAGCGTTACAACACATTTACACGAATTACGGCATTAAAATTATTAAAGCTCGAAAAAAAATGTCACCCGCAACACGTTCCTTCTCGTCAGAAAAACGACACGCGTAGCGCGTTACGTGTCCGTCGTTGAAAAACGACATATATACTATAATATATATTTAAATATACTACAACACAAATATTACAAAAACAACAAAGCGCCTCGTTAGCGACCGATCACGCAGTCAATAATCGATTCGTCGATACAATACGAACATTGTCTCTATTTGCATATGTATAACATAATTTAACCGTCGCGATAAAAGAATATTGCTACTAACCGGCTATGTTACAGTCGTCGTATAATTTAATTGCTAAACTTCATTAATAGGCTATCGAGAGAAATTTGGCTAGGACAAGTACCGTATAAGTACGAGGTACACGGAAACACGTTTTTATTCTATATGCTGAGCTGCCGAATCGCTGAATAATTGTGCGTCCTCGCCATGGAGGTCATCATTGGAATGAGGTAGTTCTGCTTTGGTGGCGAGACGAAGTGCGTGTATCCACCTGATTGGATAAAATATAATTAAATAAAATAATAAGAAAAAAGAGTAATTGATTGAATAAATTAATCAACACGAAATACGTACCTCTTCTTATCCTGCTCCGTTGATGCTTGCAAATAGTAACTTTTTCTCGTATGATGAATCTTGAAGGCCCTGTCACGATCTCTGAGACTGAGCGGATCTTCGTCTCGCAATTCGACTCCCTCGGTAACAGCAAATCCTGGCATGGGCGTCGCAGTCATCGCCAGATTTTCCGAATCCGACTTGAACGAGTACAGGACAAAGTCCGAATGCAGGGCGAACCATCTTCTGGTCCAGGGTTTACTGGCTTGAGTTTTGAGTTGCAGGTAGCCCGACAGGACAGACGGGGCGCAGGCTGACACCTGGAGCAAACTGGGTGCTGGACCAGCTGGCGATGATGGAGACTTGTTGAGCGGCTGAGTGAGAGCGGCGTAACACAGTCTGCAGACCCTCATGTTCTTGTTGTCCTCGAACAAGAGTTTCTGGTTGGAACATTTGCTGCAGACCACCTGTTGATCACGTCGTACAAGAATTTTAGTATCTGCAAGCTCAGACGAGCGGATTTGATTTTGCTTCCACTTACTATTCCACAGGCTCGACAATTGTGCTTTCTTTTCATCACAGAGAATATAGCCTCGCAAACCATACACCGAGCGACGTCATCAGCCTTCACCAAGGACGTCTTCGCGTTTCCGGTTTTCAGGCTGGCCTTCCTCCTCATGATCTCTTGCATGGTTTGGAAGAGTGCATCCAGCCACGCTGCCTTCTCGGCTGCCGTGTGGGTGTACAGCTCGACGTTCTTGTTCTCGTCCCTCACGTAAAACGTGTTGGCCGTTTCCAAATTGTCACCTTCCACCACCTCCAAATTTTCTACCATGAATTTCGCACGCAATCGATAAAGGGGCCCGGGTATCAGTCTTATCGAACAGAGCAGCAGAACGTCGCTGAGCTGGAAAGAAAATGATTTTATTATTTTTATTCTTCAGAAAAACATTTTCACGATCTGGACTCGCAAAACCAACCAGAAACAAATGTCTCTCCTGATGATCACCGCTCCTTGCGGAAATCTTGACGATCCGACCCTCCTTCACGAGTTCCCGAGTGGCGCTGACTAGATCAATGGCGTCGTATATGCTTTCTTGAATCTCGAGGAGCTTCTTGAACTTGTCGATCTTCTTCATGGCCTCGTTAGTGTGATTAGCCGCGGTCGAGACGAGTTCCAGAGCCTCTAAGAAAAAAAGAAATTATTCAAGCTTAATATCGCTAAGACGTAGGATAGCGCGAACGAACGGTTCTGTGCAAAATTTGAATCAGGGCGAATAACGTGACTGGTAAAAAATGGCAAACTCACTTTTGGTATCCGCGTAATCAGGATTATCTTCGTCCAGATTCTTGAGGTAATCTTTGAGCAAAAGCTCGTACCTGGGTAACCTTTGGATAGGACTGAGCATGTGATGTGGCAATGACAATTTGGCGCATTCTTCAAGCTTTTGAATTTCGTTTATAATCGCGGCGAATCGGGGAATCTTGTTCTGCAGTGTGTTGATTAGATTCATCGCGTAATCAAAATTCTTCACGTATTCTGTATACATTTTTAAAAACGGCGCAAAGTTCTTCATTATGTCTCCTATTCTTGGATCGCTCTCCCATTGGCTCATACGTGACTGCAATTGCGGCAGCAGGAAGTCGTTGTGAAATTTATAAATTGACTTGATATTCGAGAACATGTGCTGCACAGTTTCCGGTGGGAACATCGGATGAGCTCGATTCTCTTGGTCGACCCGAAATTGAAAAACCTGATCGATCAGGTGCAATATGTTCACGTAGTTGCGTTCGGTCGCCAATAATTCTTCGGCCACGTGTCGCGTCTTTATTCGTCTTGCGGTTGCAGTGTCTTTGTGCTTTTGGAGTTTCTCCTTGCTTTCCGATTCGTCGATCTGATCCGCTATTATCGCCGAATCGGTTTCCGACGATCGGGTCTCTTCGGATTCCTCTTCGCTCTCCGATTCGCTGATTGCGTATGCGTCCAATTCGTACTGATGAGAGCTTCTTTCGGTGGTTACGTATCTGCAACATTGAAAGCGCAAATTACGGAATGATGCGACAAAAATACGAGGTATTAAAATAAAATAAGAGGATTGGTGATGATTTTGAGAAAAATTTCTTTTCATGAAAACTCGCGTTATGCTTTCGTTTTCTAACACTTTTATAGATCGAATAGTCCTTTCCACCTTGTGTGCTCAATGCGCCGACAAGGTCAATTGCGCTGATTAATGGATGCTGCGTAACCCGTCTCCCTATAAAAGGTACAGTGAACCGTATAAATGACGTGTGAATATCGAGTTTGAAACTACCAGTAGATATAAATATACAATTCATCTGAATATATAGACGTACACGAATAAATAAATTTTGAAAAAAAAATCTAAATATGATCAAAATATATTTTGAAAAAAAAATGACTATATGCAGTTATCAGTCATGAAACGGACAAAAATGAATCTGCAAGTGAAGATTTTTCGAAAATATACATTTTCAAAGTATCAAGAAGATTTTCAAGTGCACGCTGAATTTACCTGTCACCGATCGATAAATCGATATCGCAGTAAAACGTGCTGGATGAATATTTGTGATAATTTGGCGGTGCGCCAAGACTCCACCGCCACCAAGTAGTTTCCGCCATTATTGATTAACTTTGAAGATTCTCAATTCATATTTTTTTTTTAATTTAAATACTTATAACCTCTATGCTTTCGGCGTACACTAAAAAGGGGAGCAACGCAGAAGCGTCCAATCCTCTACACTTTGTGAACGCGGTTATACTGCTATCATGACCTTATCAGTGGCTGCATTTCGTATCGCGTTAAATCTTATCAGAGAGTTCCAGTGATACAGAATGGCGTTAGCTACAGTTAGTGTGCGCGTATCGATCGTAGATGACGGTTTGAAAATGTCATTGATTTTGGTTGTCATATTAATAAAATCATTAAAATCTTATTGAGATATAATTGAGGTGGATTAATGATCATTATTTTTGAAAAAAAAAATTTTTAACGTAGTGCGTGAGTGGATATTCGAATCATCGAAATGATCGTTAGGCTTATCGACGTGCTTGATTTTCCTGGTAACCGAAGCCAGATGTCTCGTGAATTCGCAGAAGAATATTCAGTGAAAATAAATTAGAAGCTTCTTCATTGCTTCGTTATCAAACTATTATTAAAAAATGAAAATCTTGCAATATTTATTCACTTGCAATTAATAATATTAAGAAATTATATATAAGAGTCTATTCGTGTATTACCGGTGGGAGGACGTGGACGTTGGTCGAAATTTTCAAAAGAAATATAGTAATTCCAAAATTAGACAGCAAAGAAGTCACAGGCTCGGAATTCACGGCACGATGACTTATTTAGAATTCGAGTGTAGCGGATCTAGATCTATTTCTAAGAATTTTCAATGGCTCGAACACACGAACACGAACACTCGAATACCAAGCACGTGCCCGGAGGTTCCCATAAGCACATAATGAAGTGCATGCTGCACTAAATTTGTATCTTCAAAAAATTTCAAAAATTATCACAGATCCGAATTACTTTGAAATTTTCTAAAAAAATTGTTCAGTACCAAAATACTCGACTAAAGTAAAGAGTTGGAGCATCACCCACTCAAAAAAAAAGAAAAAATTCCACCTGCTACTCCTGTACTCCAGGACGCTGTGCGTCATTTTGACGATCGACGACGTCTCCACGGTCGTGCGTTCCAGGGTGGCCGTCGTGCTGGAGTCCAGGATCCCACCAGGACTCGACGCCGACATGACGAACGGCTGGAACCTGGGAAAACCGCCGAAGCTGGCGATTCTGTGAAAAGAGTGTCGCAGGTACTGCTGGTGATGATGAAGATTCTCATCAGCCCCGACGGCCGAGTCCTGGGAGTCCTGGGAATTGCCATCCTCGCTGGTGCCGCTTTGCTGCTCCAGAAGTCGGAAGTTGCGCTGGGCGTTTCCGGATCGGCAGGAATCCCGCAGGATCGTCTCCTCGTCGTTATCGGACTCGAGCAGATCCGTGTAAAACGTCGAGGTACCGGTCTTCGAGCCAAACATCCTTTTTTCCTATCTGATCGATCCGACGTCACTTCCGCTCCTCGTTCCGGATGGGCCCATTTATTTGAATGCGACGTACCTCAGCTGGCAGTGCTGCATCCTGTTAATTAATTCAATATAATTAATTTTACGATACTCGTCAGGGTCATTCGTCTCACAAATTTTTATTAATTTTCAAAATATTTAAAAAATAATTAACCACGCCGTCGATTTGGCTGTTAATTATGTCAGATTTTATCATATGGTATTTTCACGCCTCCCTAAGTACTTTAACACCATGAGCCGCTTGTGTTTTCATAATCAACGTGTGATAAAGATCGCTGCTGCGATAATTCAAAATTTTAACATTTTACGTAGAAACCAAAAACCGTAAATTCGTGGTGAAATTTAAACGTGCAAATTCTTGAGTGGTCAATTGTTTATTGATTTCCAATTAAACAAGCCAACCTGTGCCAAGTCAAACCCATAAACACTGAAACGTGATGACAGCTCTCACACGTGCTAGAGACTTTAATTGGTCCCATACGATCGCCCAACTTTATTTCTGGAAGAATTTACAAATAGTCGTTAATCCAAAAGTGACGTTTCGAAACGTCAAACACGAACCACGTGGAACGACGGTGAACGACTTGATGACTGATTCTAAAATAATAATAATATTGGTCGTCGTAGCACGTACCTAAATACTCATTTTAATTCCCGATACGTTAAACCATTGAACAGACTCAAGGTGAAGTAGTCACATACGATATCCATATACCCATATGGTATACCTGTATACTACGGTGACCACATATGTTTATCTATATTATAGTCACGTATGGTGTTCTCGATTCGATTGAAGCTTGACGAAAAAAGAAAAACAAGTTTCGCCATTACTCTTGACGTTTATATTTATAGGTAGTTTGTAAAAAATTATGGTTTTTCAAAAGACACAACAGCAGCTGACCTCACGTTGCGGTAATTTTTTAATCAAATTTTTGTAATTCGGTGAAACTACATTTTCTTACACGAAATACATTGACTCGACTCAAATCAAGCGAAGAATCTAGCTTAGAAATTTCTCTACCGGAATACTTTCTTTCCTATCTCTTTCTCTCCTCGACATAAACATTTATTTCGTACAAGTACACGACGAGATACGATTCCCAGCTGGCCCGAATTATATATTTTTTCGAGAAACAAGTAAAGGAATAAAGTATTTCTGTTTTAGTTCTCTTTTCACAGTTTTACTTAAATCTCAAAAAAAAATTACTACCATTTGCCTAAACAAATCGTTCCAAAAATACTATAAATTCCCCCTTACGTCATTACGTAAAAATATTAATTAGTCAGCTAAAAGAAAATCAAGTTTCCCATCTCAACGTTACAGCATCCCAAACAAACAGTCACACTGGGATGAATCTTTAATCATTAATCTCGGACTCGTCCGATCTCAAAGCCAGTGGTACCAGGCGACAGTAAAAAAAAACTGCGATCAACAGCAGACGTAAAGAATAAGAACGAAAGGAGCAAAGTAATTTCTATCCGGAGTTCAAAGAAAAATTTTCTAAAAAAAAAAAAATGAAAAGGCGCCTCCCACTATGCACTTTGACAGGATTGAAATTTCCAACTGCAGCTGCATCCTTAGCGATCGATGCACTTTTTTTTTATTTCGCCCTTGCATCTTCTCCGTACCTATCTGCTGATATCAGCATTAACACGTGTTCCAGCAGCCTCCTTATATCTACTACGTAACGATAATACACATTTGAACAAACATTACAGACATTCGCGTCTTGTCGCCATTCCTATACTTACACTATACCTTATATTATAGTAATACGTTAGTCAATGACAGTATAGCACGTAACAGGATGTACGTAGGAAAATTTTAAATTAATTTCCTATAATGATCAGTGCCACCTGTTATATGGATTAAGAGGTTACGCGTGGGTTAAATAATATATGCGTATAATGAATAATAGTAACGGGTGTCCTATAATTGAGTATACAGTACGTTTGTTGCACGTACGGCTTGTATTATTATTATTATTTTATACCGGAGTGTATATATATATTAGATAAGGATTATCTAAGAGAGATAACACAAGTGGAAAGATAAAAATTTTCAAATTTTTATCCAGCAAAGTGTTTGGCCTCGATCGACATCGATGACAAAGCAATCTTGTGCACGGTGTACATTGTTATCAACAATGTGTATATTGTTGCAATAACTTACAGCCTTGGCGAAGTGTATCAACTAACAGTAATAATTGATAGTAACTAATTATATCCTGGCACATAGTAAAATAAACACGTGCAGACGTAACGAGCGTAACGACTGTGAGAACGAGGTAAACACAAAATTGTGTGATTAAGTAAAAAAAAAAAAAAAAAAAAAAAAAAAAAAAAAAAAAAAAAAAAAAAAAAATTGGTGCTAAAAATACAGTCTGATTTAATTAGATAAAAATAATCAGTATACCCATTATCATTTAATTGACTCGTTAAGAGCAATATTACCTGCTGCACTTGATTGATGTAATTTCTTTTAATTTATTAATTATTTACTTCCCGAGCTTCCTTTCGTACTTTTTATATCTTTAATTTGTATTTTCTTTTCAATTTCCATCGGTATAGTCAAAAGTAGCGAGGCGAACCGAATGCTTTGAAAATGGCACAGAGGGAATTTTTGTTAGACTTTGTTACAATGACGTATCTATTAATAGGAACGATGACGAAAATGACTCATTAGGACAAGTTAAGAGCGATTTATAGTGTCAAAGGCGTTTAACAGGCTTTCATGTATCTTCTTGGTGACTCGTGACTATTCTGATAAAAAAGACTGGAGTGTCACGAACGAATAATTCATTCGTAAAAAGATACGCGCTTTTACGTATCTTATGAGAAAAATTAGACTACGAGCGTGTTCCGAGACATTGATTATAAAAAAAAAATAAATAAAAAATAATTGTCATTGAAATTCTATTGTAATTTTATTACGCGACGCCTTGTATAGTATAGATATTCTCGTGCTATAATCAGGCATGACGACTGTTTACTACTTCTTGTATGAACAATTAACTTGTGGTGTTTCATTGACGTTCGTAGTATAGGTAACTGTTGAATCCATTGTCGCCGATATTATCCAATTGGTATGATCTGGATAATGCGAATAAAATGAACATGTCCGTTCGTACGAGTACAAGTTACGTATATATACGCGCCATAAGTATAGTCTGTACAAAAATGCGTGTCAGTGGTATAGTTTCCAACGACAGATAAAGTGTATTATATATATATTTTTGGATAGGATGTAAAATTGAAATTTGTGGGAAATGTAAATTGTGAAGGTAAGATAATAGTGATCCAAGTATAAAGTTGGAAAGTAGCATTGATTACCAATGTCAACTTTTTGTGACTGACTATACACGAAAATGGTACTTGAGCGTGGTATCGGTTAGAGTATGAATAAGGCGCGGAATAATATGAAAAAGAATGCAGGATAAAAAGTAATAATTGTAAGAGAAAAAGGAAATAATATAAAGCAAACAGGCACGTAAAATACCGCGGCAATTGCTGCATACTTCGCATTCCTGAGATACTTGGAATTTCCAGCCACACTGTACCTCGAGTAATAATCACAGGCGTACTATCAAAACAAACGCGATAGCATGGAATTACAGAGAAAAATTCAAGAAATATATTTTTCTCGTGCTAAACCACGTAAAAGACAATTTTGAACGATTTTAAGAATTTGACAATAATACCTTGTACTCGTGTATCGGTTGAGCAGCAATACAAAGTGGCTTTGTATTGTCGCTGGCATCAGTATCGTAAAGAAAATTAACTGTAGGATAGTTATTACAGTCACAGGCACACAAAATCACTCTTAGCACATATAATAGGAGCTGCCGATAACGAGAGGACGTGAAATGTTTGTTTCTAAATAAAACGAAGACAACCATAAACCAAGAACACAACAGAACAGTAGGCTTGTTGGACTTTGCTTGTATCAGGAACTTGTACGCACTAGTAAACGAGCCAACAAGCTTCTACAAATGTTGCTTCGTTTTGCCGTAAATCCGGCAGCCGAGCGAGCACATGTCACCGCCGAGACACACTGCTCGAGGATGTTTATCGAACCAATGGAGTAGCCAGGAGCGTACCATATGGGCCAGTCACCACAGGGTTCCATCCAGTATTCGGTTGGGGCCCTCGCCCAGGGACGACGGTTCTGGGAAAGTTTTTATTTTAGATTTGTACAAGCTACTTTTATATGTGATATGCTTGATTCACTCATGCACTTGACACTCTATTTATGCACCGCGGGAAAAATGCATTTTAATGCACTGATGACCCTGGCTTGACTGACGGTTAATTGCTGGTCGCGTTTGTCGTTCAGGACTGGTACAGTTACTGGCGACGCTGTGCGCAGCGCCATTACGCAAGCAGGAACGTACTTAGTCGTTACGGAACCCCGGTCCTTAGTTTTTGTAAAATTTTTTGAATGTTCTAGGCTGGATTCTGATGGCGTAAATTCGGTATTTTGGACTTTGAAACGTTTTGAGAGGGTATTGAAAACTTTTTGAATTTTCAAAAAATTCATTGCTCGTTCAGTAATATAGCACGGGGTTCCAAGTCACTTTTGTCTTGAGTCGCACCTGCAGGGACGATGCAGTGATGAAAGAACTTCTGGTGCCGATTGTTTCTTTGATCCGAGTCGCTACGTGAACGCTTTGAATGAATTTCTCTTGTCGTTTCGATTGGATTTTTGATTAAGGCCGTGGGAAACTGACGTTTATATTTTAATGCCCTTTTTTGCATCTGCCTTTTTACGCACGTTATTACGAATTGATTTTCTTACGCTCTTACACTCAGAATTTTATATCCATTGAAACTGAACGCTCTTACTTGACTTCGCGATCATTGCAACCGGTTATTTATTGCGTTATATTTACTTGCTACGTTTTTTTTCTTCGAACAGGTTTCGCTTCCATGCTCTTCTACCTGAAACCGTGATGAAATTTTCCAATGAAAATTCATGCGTGACTTCAGCAATTTACAACAATGCTTTGTCCAAGGATTTTTAATTATGTAAAACTAGATGAAATTTTAAGAGCCAACAGGGACTGATAAATTCTAAACAGCGACACATTGATCATCAAGTATTAAAAGGCTAATGATTCAGTTTTTAATTAAAAAAAATTTAAAAACAACGATACTTCATAATTTTTTTCATAATAATTATTTTTGGAATTCAATGCGGTCGCGTGTTCGGTGCAGCGCCAGTCCGACCGATGCATCATCGAGGATGCTGCCATCTATGAGTCGCATCTAGTACCTCTAGTTGACAGATGGCAGCATCTGCGTGCGGTATGAAATATTTATCTTCGGTCAACAATACCCAACAAAGGGTATTAGTGTATGATAAAACAGTAATAGGATTCTGAAGGATCGATTGACATTTCGAGTTTAAAATCAAATTTTTTTACTAATAATTACCTTCCCATATACTTCCAAGGATTTAGTAATACAATCTTTTTTTACACATTTTTTTTTTTTCTATTAACGTAATGACATTCTTACAATGATTTTTCTTTTTTGACGTAATAATACAGTCAGTAATATCACCGACAGTTTACCTTCAGCCGCCAACGACGATATGCGCGAGTCGAATCTTACAAATTACGCCACGCAAATTTTTTAAATAAATAAACAATAGTTCGTGTAACGAATTAAAAATAACAAACAAACATAATTAAAATCTCTAAGTGGAGTGCGACAACGCTTATTGTAAAATGTTATTTCATACGCGTTATACATTGTATACGATTTGTTGTATGCTTAAACTTACAGGTACATTTTGTTCATATGGGATTAAAATATATAGATATAAAGTCTATATAATATGTTTATATAAATATATACAGATTTCGGAAAATGGATGCATTTACCGTATTCATCATTTTGCTCGCTATACTCATCATCCGTTTATCCTCCTTCGGTTCACCGATAATCGCATAGATACAATTAAGTATCGGACCGCATCTATAGTTGCTTAATAATTGCACTTATTTTTCTTCCCTACCATGGGAATATATCTGTGATACAGAGATTTTTTTTAAGAGTCTATTCGCAATAACTACAAGGTCGTACGTGTAAAAATATGAATTCCTATTATATCCACGAAATCGGCACATAGCACGGATGCATACGAGTGCACGTAACTACAGTGCAGTTGGGGGTAAAAAGAAGGAACATAATCCAACTGGAAAAATTGGCAATTCCATAAATTGGCAATTACGCAGAAACGATTATATCGGATAAGAGAATAAAATATTCAATTTGACATGCCAAGACAATAACGTCCACTTTGTGAAACTGAAAAAGTATCCTCGAAAAAATTTTCCGTGCAAATTTTTTGCCAGCAATTTTTTTCCAAAAATTTGCGAACGCGCGTCGCACTTCCGGTAACTTGGAACGTGCGTTAATCGAGTATCAGACCAATATTAAAATATTGGATAGTTATTCATATGGTACTGTGTGATCAATCAGTAGCTCGTACTACGACCAATGTGACTCAGTAGTCACCGTATTCCTGGTTTATTTGCTGGAGGAACCAGAAAGCTGCGGCTAGGAACATGGAACCGAGTAGGTCGCCAAGAGCTGTCAGATACGGAATGGCGGAATTGTCAGGATCTATTTTGTATTTCCACATGCCGTGTATTATGATATGTGCAATATAGAGCAAGAGCATAACCTGTAAGTACGATAAAAAAAAAATTATTTCTTGTATTTGAATAGTTTTAATTTTTTTTTTTATCAGAATAACTTTTTTTTTCTTACCTGAAATACCGCCACTGTCACGTAACTCACTACGAAGTATACGTGTAAGGTTGAGTAACCCCAGTTTATGTAATCGGCTGCGAAAGTAAATACCAAATGACCCGGTATAGACATACATATAAGTATTCTAGCAGTTTTGGCGTAAGGAACTGTCAAAAAAGTAAATAAACAAGATTAAGTAGCACGTGGCTTATTTGTATATATGATTAATTTGTCATTTTTGGAAGTATCATTTTTTATGCTTCTAAACGAACCTCCATTGAAAAGCGCGGTCCAGGGCGACACCCACATTTTTGAATGTGGCGGTAAAATACCCATGAGTGAAGTTTGATGCAGGACGGTCGAAATTCTTGAGGCTTGTACGGAAACCAAATTTCCGCCAATGCCATTTATGATTGGCTGGAATATTACGAATCCGTCGAATACGTTTACGGCTTGATCAAGGATCAGACCACCGAGACTGAAATTTGAAAAAATGGAATTATTCATTTATCAAAATTGTGTCAAAAAATGATGAAATTTTTTTTTGGGTAATTTCATATTTTCTTACCCGCTTATGAACAGAGCCGACAGCACGGGCGTCCATCCTGAAGTTAACACGTTTCGAGTATATTTATTTTTCATTACCACGCAGATCCAGACTGGCAGTAGCAAAATATAACCAGTGAGGATAATATAGAGGATCCATATTTGATTATCCAGATACAAGTATAAAGCAGATGCAATTGTCGATAGTACACTTATCGAAACTGCATCTCCGACAGATGCAGCTAAGGGTGTGGCCAAGTTATCAGGATTCCATTTGCATTGATGCGACACCAGTATTACCGCGATCATGACAAAATCTGTAAAATTTTAATATTTTCAAAAAACTTTTCTTTAGCCTCTCACATAATTCGCATACAAAAATTTTTAATTATTTTTTTCAATCACCTAAAATAAAGCAGGAACTCGTTGCAGTGCATACACTGGCCGCAGCCAACAGGAGCGCGTTGTTCCAAACGAAAGATCCCTTCATAACGGCGCCTACGGACATCGCGAAAATCGACACCAGAATCGCAGCGACGATCGCCTGAATTTGCACCAAAGCGATATTGCCCACGATCATTTTCACGATTTCTCGACAGCTGGTCATGTTTCCCAGATTGGCCTGAGTGCTGAGACGCGATGCCAAGCACATGTCCAAATTGCCCTTGAGTCCCAAAAGTGCGGGTACCAAAATGAACAGTTCGGAAATTGCGACAAAGACAGGCCAGCGCTGTAAAAGAAAAAGGGAAACCAAAATTTTTTCGATTTTTCTTTACCAACTTTTATTTTATTTTTTTCGACTCTTTTACCCCCTCCCACCCGACCATCGCAAATCAAATTAATGACCAGCAGAAACGGAAAGCGCTAAAGTCGTCAGGCAATAAAATCAAAGTGCTTCCCTATAGATTATAACCCATAACCAATAGCTTCGGCACGTTCATTTCTTATTGTTCCTATGGTGGTACCACTGTCGTGCATCTTATGCTAGAAGGTGGGTAAGAGGGACGTTATTAAAAGACTCTCAACCACTCAGAATCGAATCGATCCAGCTGGATTCGAAGGGGAGCCCATTAATACCGATACAAAATGTCCCATTTTTTGTTCCGTATTTTTTATCGTCACTGCTAAGTATCTATTATTCTCTCCCTCCACTCCGCAGGACGTCCGCACCGAAATCGTGGCGAGTAATTAAATCGTTAAGTGGCTGAGTTTTATGCCCGACCTCGAGGCTGTGCTTTATTTCTTATCGGGGAGGAAAAAAAAAAGAGAATTTTTGCGATCGTTACTCACTTGAACTTCCTCCAATATCAGACCAGCTCCAATGGTACCGATACCAGCAATAAAAAATGGTACCGCCACCTGTAGCGTGGTATGGTACCATTTTTCCTCCACGATGGATCGTCTTCTCCCATTTTGATGATTGTGACCATTTGGAAAGTCAGGATCAGGATCCGAATTCGTAACGGAAGATATCGTGACGATCGAACTTCCGCTCGATAACGATCCCCCGCCTGGACTTTGTTTTATCGGGTCTTTTTTCTCGTTGTTGTTGTTGGACGATTTGAGAAGAGCTAAGGATAGAGACATTTTTAAAAAAATTTTGGAAAAAAAATTTTTTTTTCTTTACTCACCCGCCACTTTCTTCACTATTATGTGCTCCGACTTCAGCTGATCATCTGGCATTACGGATTTCAGTTTGTCTCCGATCTCGACGATTTTTTCGCTTTCGTTGTTAAAGGTCAGCGCCAGACTGTCCTTATCAACGGCCATCGTGACTCTAGGTGCCGTCAATGAGTTGACCTCGCCCTTATTGGTAGTCAAAAGTTCATCGACCTTAACGACCTCGCCTTTCAATTCCCCGTCACGTTCCTTGCCGGTAAAATTCAATAGGGTAGGTTCGTTCTCCGAGGGCGGAAAAGCGACCATGTCTATTTAAAAAAAAAAGACATTTTTTCTTTAAGAAAATTTTTTGTATAGTATACCATATTTTTAGATGTCAATATTTTTATTACGAACTGTAATCATTGATAATGATGCGATGCACTAATTGCATAAGACAGTGCAGCTAACATTTATTGTCATGTATTATACAACAACGTGCAAATGCATTTCTGTACTTGTGCAACTGCATCGGAACTCCTCTAGGAAGTTCCGTGGGAAAAAATATTACTATTTTTTTTTGTGACGCAACGTCTTGTTTTCTCCTTTCCCCCCCCCCCCCCCTATCTCTCTCTTATAACCAGTCGCTGCAGTCTTCAATTATCAGGAGTGATGAGTGCATAATTACTTACGTGTCAATTGACCAGGCAAAATTGTCGCAACAACAGTAATAATATAAAGAGAAAAACAATGAGAGAGAGAGAGAAAAAAAAATCTTTTTTTTGACATACTTACCGAATTCTGTGCTTTTGAAAATTGAGATCGGATGTTCTCGGCAGTGAAACAATTCCTAGATAATCGAACCGTGGCAAATTCGTTTCCGGTTTTATCACTCCCGTCTGCCTTACTCTGTAATAGTACATTAATTAATAATTAACAATCAGTTCAGCAAGTGTAAATTTAATGAAAAATAAAATGAAGTCGCGCACGAATTCCAATTGCGTATTATTGTCCTACATAATTTTACGACAGTCGATTCACTCGAGTAGACATCATTGTCATCGTTAACGTGCTGCCACGACTTATTGAGATTTACATAATATAAAAATCGAATGACTATCATGCGACTGGATTTAGTGATAAACGTTATCAAAGGTTAATCGTGCACTTTATTTTGTTGTCACGTGGAAGCAATAGATAATGGAACATATGTCTACGACGAGTGAGGAAGTGAAGAAAAATTCAATCGATCCAAAAGCATTAATCAAAAATGACTTTACTCAATGCATCATTAAATCTGCGATGTTGCAATCTAGAAATAAAATTAATCCAAATCAGCGATAAATTATTTTTCAATCACTCGGTACGCTGTTATCAACCTTGTAGGTGTATCGATGCAGTTCGGATATCTCGAGAGCTCC
This sequence comes from Cephus spinipes, assembly GCA_963971525.1. NCBI lineage: Eukaryota > Metazoa > Arthropoda > Insecta > Hymenoptera > Cephidae > Cephus > Cephus spinipes. The sequence goes on along the minus strand of OZ020578.1, from coordinate 1,168,986 downwards.
TATCGCTTTAATCAGTGGAATTCTTTAATTATTTGTTTATCGATTTTGTTACTTCGCGACATCTTGTTTGATTAGAGATTCTCCGCTAGGGAATCACCTTTATTTACAGACGCCATTCCTAATCATTATCGTTGTTAAATTCTCAGCCTTGTGTCATCGTCCAGTCATGTCAACAATACCAACTGTATAAAACAATCGTCGAATATCATGTAGATCATTTATTAAATGCTGAAATCATCTATTAGGCTCGGCATTATTATTATTGTTGGTGTTAATTTTTTAATTTTTTCATAATAAATTTCTTAATAGAAGGCATTTAGAGTAGGCGTATAGCAATCTGTCAAAAATAGTCATTGGATGATTATCTGTCAAATCGTCGATTTGTCTATACTGTAAATTTAATTGTCAATGGGCAGCGTAGAGATTTTATTTGATGTCATTGAACTCTATAAATAGTTGGTATTCCTGTAGAGATCATTACGTCCGTTTTAAGGATCATTAACACCAAGGACAATGGACCACCATCCGTCATCATTCCTATCGGACAACTCGTCCTGCCGGATAGAGTGTCATCGTCCCAAAGCAGACGTCTAGTCTCGACTGAAATCCTATCCATGAAATCAGCAAACATGATCTCGCGCCGAAGACACAAAGAAGAGAACGACAAGCGGCCAAGATAACTCATTGCAAACGCGTCTTTAATTCTTCATCTTGGCTGACCAGATATTGAATTACCTACTTAAGAAAGCAAACAGCCAGAGTAGCCAAGTGCATTCGACGTGTGGAGTCCCCGAACAATTATTACTTTATCATTGCTTACGTCATTGGGATTATTATTTTTTGGATCGTTGGAAAAAAAAAATCGTTATGGATCGATCATGAAAATATTGAACTTTTCTCTTTTATTTGTTTTTTCGAGGCTGGTAGCACTTTTCAATTTTTATTATTCTATATTCAGAAGACTTGGTTCGGACGTTATTGGGTTTTTCGGCTTTTACCGGGATGAACCATAAAACTGTTTTTCTAGACTGTACGGTAGATTTTTTCCATATTGGAGTAATGGCTCGAAAGATTTTATTTTTTTGACATTTAACGGGTGACCTATATTTTTAAACCAGCTCGTATCTCCTGGAGGTTTCTGGATGTCGGATTTTTTTATTTCTCAGATTATAATAATTAATTGAATTTTTTTTAGTGGAATTGCGTGTGTGTATACGAGTCGACGTGCGAAATTGATGAGTTTGTTGACTAAGACGTAGTGCAAATTGATTTGATCAGTGAAGAATTATCATGTCGTTCCTGGAGAAAGATGATAAACTTGATACTCGTGACGAATTCTTACGTAACCATAATTGATTTAATTCGGTATTATGTAAAGTTTGCAATGAACTTTTTTTCTTTCGCGATCGCGACTATCTTAATCGGACGAATTTTTACGAACAATTCCCAACTTCTTTTCACTTTCTCGTGATAATGTCAATTCTCAGAATTTCAATCGTAATTACGATAATTACTGTTTTATAACGCTATCGTTTATCGCTGCGGTATGTTCTAAATTTTTTTTTATAGTTTATTGCGCGAAAATTATCGCACTTTTCTTTCCGCTTATAACACGCGCGACAACCAGATATAAAGGAGACCAAAATTACGTGGCTAAGGTCTTCTGGTCAGTCGAACAGTCTTGTTAATGGACACGCGCTGTCATCGTTCATTGACGTCACTTCGTCATTGTCCTCGCGATTCCATGTCTTAGTGCCAATTCGCAAGGGCGCGTCAGGAATATGAAATAATCGCCCGGTCGCACTATGAAAACTGATACGCGTGTCCTTCAATTTCGCGCAAATTGCTTGAAATCCAAGTAACTGACACCGGATAAAGTTGCAGGTAATGTGGACGTGCGTCAAGTACGAAGAAGTCCACTTCGATTTACATTCTATTTTTTGTTGGAAAAAAATGGAAACAAAAATTTCGAATTTTCGTAAAAATCTGTCGTATCCGAGATCAAAATTGCAAAAATGTTAAAAAATCACTCACGTTACGTGCGCATTTCGACGAGTAGCCAGCGTGTCGGCGTGTGATCCTTGGTTTATTCTCGAATTGAAAAATTGAAAATCCAAAAATTCACTCGCCAGCTTATTTTTGTTAATTCGTATAAATCCAAAGATCTTGTAAGGTCGTGGAAATAATTTATCAAACTTAAAATAATCCAATATCAAAATCCAAAATTATATTATGGGTGACGGTCTTTCGCGAATTCTATTCGACTTATTTTCAGTCCCTCCTGCCGTGACTAGAGGTTCACTTAATGTAAAATGAGGTGGAAGAAGAACATATGAAGTGTACGCTACACGCGACCGCACTTGACTGATAAAAAAGGCTTAGTCCGTTCTCTTGCAGTATAGAACGCAAGTTCGCATATGTGAGCGTGTGTATGTTGCATCCCACATATGACAGGGTATACGATGTACTGTAAAACCACGTGTACTCTTTCGTCTGAGCACGTGGGCATAGATCAGTCAGATTTCCAGAGTGACATAAAACTTCATAGATCAATCTCGATCATACAGATCACTCTTGATCTACGAAGATCAACTTCCTGATATCAGAGAAAGCTCAAATGATAATTATTTTTAGTCTCTAATACGCGTGACGTAACTTTACTAAATCCGTGATAAGGACTTCGGTCAATTCAATATATAACATCCTTGTAAACCGATATGATTGTAGCTGTAGAAATTTTTATTTGAAAATTAAAAAAAAAAATTTTACTCGTTTTTTTCTTCAAAAATTATTATTTCCACATTCGCTTTCTTTTTCTTTCACCGTTTACCTCTGGTTTCGTCTTTTCTATTTTGAGTACGATCATGACGCGTCCGTAATGACAGTTTGACGTCATCGCACAAAATTATAGTTACGCTTTTCTATATTTGTTAGAATAAAGTACAATTTACATAATTCCATAATTTTCCTCAAAACACAAATTACCAACGTGAACATTTTTCTTCGTATTTCTTACTTCACTTTGATTCTCCATTGTTATTCGCGAAGCGTTGCTTACCAGAAAATTACCTTGAAGCACGTGATTTATAATGTGCTCAAATATATACATACATGTATAAAATTCCAATTGGGAAATACACATACGTCAATATTACCTATTTATATCACATGGAATATTCACACCCATCTATATACACGTACTCACTTAGTCACTGCATTTTCAAAATTTTTCAAAATTTCACATATCCAACAGTGACAGCTGAGCACCTCACATGGCAGTGTAAACAGAGATACTGACGTCCAGTGCTATACGCCAATAGATAATCAGGATAAGAATAAGAATTAGGACGAGTATATAGGTGGAGAATTCAAAATATTTAGACTTTCAAAATTTGATCTCGACCTAGTCTAACCATCGACCAGAGATTCAATTCAGATACGTAAATTCGTAAATGATCAATAATAAGTTTCAAAAATCCACATACAACGATAACTTCAATTTAATTATCAATAAAACTCGTCTGATGTCTTAAGGTGATACGAGCTGGTGATTTTGAAAAAATCACGTAGCACTTTTTAATTAATTATCACTCGACATCTTGTAAAGTCAAAGCAAAATTGGAATTTTCTTAACGAGAGTCGTGATGTCTATCAATAATTCAGTACTGCTAGCGTGTACATGCAATAGTAACATGTAATACCTGTACTGATTATTTTTTTAACTGAATGTCCTGAAACAATGGAACGGATCGATTTTGAAATTAACAGCTGATCATTTTTCGGCTGTCAATGATACGGTAAGTCATTATGGTCCACATCAATTATGAAATGATTGAAGTTCAAAATACGTAAATTTTAATTGAATTTTATTTTTTCGCGCTCTTAATCACATATATCATTATACATGCGAAGCCCACCTGTCGGATGTGCACTTATCGCGTGGGTGCATACAGTGCATATGTGCATTACTCTCAATGCATACAGTGGCTGCAACTTCATACGATTCTTGCCAATCAGTTTACGGCTCGTCGTAAAATCACGACGAGCTTAAAATACCTGAGTGTTAGTTACAGGAAAAAAAAAAGGAAAAAAAATAAATAAATGAACCTTGTCCTGCAGATTGCAATTGTATTTTTGTCATAGCGTCAAGTGTCTACGGCGTCGCGACGCATGATACTCGTAGATTTATTTACTCGGCGACATAATCAACGACAAACTTAGTTTCGCTAACTCTCGTTTCACGTACATTTTTTTTACGACTGTCGAACAATTAACAGATAATTTCGTAAATCCGTATTTTTGCTACTAAATAATACCTGCGGATTTTACTTACGTCGGTGTAACTTGCCTACTATAAATTTATTAACGTGTTGGTTCATTAAATATCTTTCGTTATCTCCGCTTTTACAACTTTAACCGAAATTCTTGGTTAAACTCGTAAAAGTTAACCAGACGTATCGTCTTAGACATTGTTTACACGGCTTGAAATCTATTTGAAAGATTTTTTGATACTTTTTGACTTTTTTTTTATTTTACTTTCACGTACTATGTATCATACAATTTCTTCAGTACTCAGCCGATACAATATTCTTTGATATCTCTGTGTATTTTGATTGTATTATTCGTTATCACTGTTACTCGTATCTCTTGACCTTCTAATTATTATTTTACCCCCTTATCCAATCGATAATCTTCAAATTTTTGGATTAATTAAAAATTGACAAAGAACGGCTTTGTTCGTATCCCAAATACTATATATTACGCATTATCATTCGCGTAGATCTCATAGAAATCTTCGAGCTGTCATTGTACGACTCAAAGTATTTATTGATTATGAAAAAATGACATATGGTCCTTAACAAAAATATATTTTTCGTCCCGACCTCGTCTTGTTTCGCAATGACAGAGATGTCATCATGGCTGAAAATAGTATGCAATAAAGTGCAGCAATAAACAATATTGTATCCGAGATTGTAGCGACATAAATTTTTGTAGCGACTGTCCTTTATTTAAATAAAGGAGCATTATCTCTTGGACTTAGATGGGTCTTTCGAGCTCAACTGTATACGAGGTGAATAAAGAAAAGAAGAGAAAAAGAAGAGGTATAGGTAAACCGTGGATTTGTCAGGAGAAACGTGACTCCATTAAAAGTGATAAAGAAAGAAATGTATTCCTGTAATAGAAAAGACATCAAGATTACCATATACATTGCACGAACTTAACTCGCACGATATTTTTCTTTGTATCCAGGTAATAATTGAAACTGTGCTTGCATTGAATTTTCTTGCAGTATCGCCGATCGAACAATGGGTATTTTTTCTGAGCAATGCATATATAGGGAAAGAAATGTCTGGGACGGCATAGAGGAATAACAGTGCAAAAATGTATACCGTCTCAGACACCTTTTTGGATATTCAATTTGCTCGGGGATATCCGTATTTCTGCGCACGTCAGTTACCGTGTACCCGTAACAGGATAAATTCTGACGCATTGCGAACGACCTTCGTTGAAATTAACGCGCCGTCATTCGGAATAGTATTTCCCCCTGAGTACCTGGATATTCAAGGGGACAATGATAAGTCATTGAAATAAAAAAATAAAAAAATTCAAGGGTACAACGAGAAGTCATTGAAATTAAAAAATAAGAAAATTCATCGAAACGAGGAAACTCCTTGGGTTTCGTGGAAATTTTTGCAATATTGGTAAATCCAGTTTCTTGATTTTCCTGCAATTATGTACAGGTAGAAAGAAAACGATAAATCGATATCGATTAATGAATTATTTTATTAGGTATACCGTGTGCTTGGATAAAAGGATGATTTATGTCGATGTACAGGTATAGTATTGATTATCTTTTATTTTGAATTTACTAAAATGAGGATTAAAATATTTTGTAATATTGACAAGTAGTTTATGATCGATTGGATTATCGATCCGTCCCGATAAACTGGATGCTCGTAGCAGTTGTATTTTAGATCGATCATTGAGAGGAAATAATCGCTCTTTGTATATTTAATCAAGAAATATACCAACACTGATAACATACTTCGGAATCAATATATTTGTTGCTATGCATTTATCAGAAATATACTATTACGTCGCAATGCAATTATATATGATGTAATTTCGAAATGAATTGTCAAAAAAATTTTATTGAAAAAATTGAAGAATTTTTTATGTCTTTTACCGTGACGTAAAATTTGCACTATTACGCTATACCGAGTTATACTTGTACCTTGGCAATTTCGCACGGCTAATCGACTCTTATCGATAACGTTGTGATAAACAGCGTTTGAAATATGCACCTAATGCACTTCTGTTAAAATTGCATTTGTGATAAAGATGCCAGCTAATAAATTTTTACCTGCTTATCACCTGCTAATCACTAATTTGATTTTACGTTTTACTACGCTCGTATTTTTTTGATTTATCACGTGCCAATTTTTTTTTTTTTTTTTTTTTTTTTTTTTCAATAATACTTACGTTCCATCATCTTTCATGACACTTGACGATAACCATCGACTTTTACTGACACATCGACAACTGTTATTATCATTTGGGTTATGTCAAGCGAAGCATTGAGGATGTGTCAAGTACAGGGTAGCATGGGAATTCGAATAATAATTGACAGCCATGAGAAATTGCATCGATCCGTTATCGGTAAATGCGAAAAAGTACATTGCGATGCAGATTCGATCAAAGTTTCAAGTAATCCGATCGATTTTATCTCAATCGATTGTTTATCTGCTCTCGTTGTGTTTTGCAAATTTCTCTGACACACATTCCACGCCTACGTGCATCGTCGGTCGGGACTCTTATCAATGTGAGATAAAAACTGCATAATCTGCAAGTGCATCGTTATCCGTTGAAACGTTATTGTCAATCAAATCGTACTACGATATACCTTTATAATACTGTTTTTAATTGGATGAATTAATTAAAAAAATTTAATCAACAACTAAAAAATATTTTTTTAATTTCATAAGTATAACCTGCCACGTGTCATTGATATAATGCAAGTAACAGCCTCGCGTCAGATAAGACGATATTATATTCAGCTACACGTGGCTCCTTGTATGCATCTGCATAAGAGAAGACGTTTTTAGCATGGATGCAAGTTGCAATCATATAAATTGCCAGCACGTGTCGCTATCTGAAACTCCTGCAGCATGAGAAACTTGCAAATTTCGCAGTTTTTTTTTTTCATAGCAACAAACCCACGATCCATGCAATTTCTTAGATGATTTTTTAAACAATGCTTTATGCGTAAGTCAATTATTTTTGATGTAGCAAAATTGGGTGTGAAATTAAAAAATAAAATTTTTAAAAGGCAAAAAAATTATCTTTTGAATTACGAAATAGATAATGCATTACCGTCTTCCCTACTTTATCAAAATTTTTGATTAAAATTACTTCCCGACTAATAATTGAATTATGCCAATAAAAATATATCAATAAATCTAAACCTACACCTATTGCATGTACTATACTGTTTATGTACAAAGCAAGTTATTTACCGTTAGAATGTGACTTTACTATGTATAGAAAGTCATTTACAAAAGTTTGTATAAACGAAATGACAGTCCATATTGACTTGGGCCGCTAATGGGAATCATAGAAATTTTCCTACAGTCCTTGATTTCTGATTCGGCTATCTGTACTTTTTGTATGCTCGTATAATAGAATATTCATGAACGCGCCTATATTCAGTCCGTACTGGTTTCTTCAGAATCGACGATCCACTTGTGTGGGTGTGTGTACAATGCACGCACGTTCGTCAAACTTTTTTAATAATAAAATATGTTATTTACGCCGTCAGCGCAGAAGGACAAGTCGAAAGTGAGTGCGAAGTGAAAAGAAAAATTGGACGCGCAAGAAAAGTATGGAAAGTGCGATAAACATCCGCAAGGTTACTAGATATCGTTTTCCCCTAGATTTTTTCCCCCGGAAATTCGACACGACTCACAAAATTGAAATTGGACTTGCGAGATCGACCGAGCACAGCTAATGGAACAATAGGTACTCGCAGTCGGACGAGTAATTGTGTAATTTCTTGAATCTCGTAACAAGTAATGATTGGTATAGCATTAAATAACTTTTCAAATTCATGGAATAATTTTTTAAAAAATTAGAAAAATTATTTTTCACATTTTTTTTTTCAATTTTACCAAAAATTAATACAGTTTGTTCTTCTCAGTATATGTATCTCAATTCGAATTTTCATTACTATCTTTTATTGAATTTATTTGTTATTGACTCTCGTACTCGCTGTATGTATATAATAAATAAATTTTGCAGATCAACCTTTATTTTTATACGCAAATACTCATCAAGTATCTCTATTATCTCAAGTATATATATATTTTTTTATCGGAAATTTACTTCCGACTCTTTATTGGAAAAATTCAAGTATAACACTTACCGTCATTTATGCTTTCTCGTAAACCGACGTTTTCGTATCTTCCTGTTTTTTTCCTTTTTTTTTCTCTTCCTTCCTTCGTCTGTTACTTCGGCGCAGTCACGAAATTATTATCGGGCAAGAACTAGGAATTTCTTATTACACCTTCATCTCTTTCCACCCGAATTTCTTGCTTTGTCTCGTATTAATGTTCGTAAATTATGACTGGTTACAGTGACGATTTAAAACAAGTCTCGGCCAACGCAAAAACACCGTGAAAACCATAGTGAAGTTACAACCGTAATTTTCAATATAAAAAACAGCAACTAATAAATACCATAACTAGATGATAAAATACTTTATATAAATAAAATCAAAAATATTACTTTTCATAAAGAATTTTTTTTTTCATCCAATCAAATTTAGCAATTTTTCAAAATTAAGTCACTGTAAACAATTTTCGTACGATGTTGTTGTTGTCGTTACGAATTGGATACTGATCGATTGGAAGTGGCCGGTCTTGGGTAAAACTACTACTTCTTTTTTTGTACTATCGATTGCAACCGTTTTTCTTTCTCAATAGAATGTACAGGCGTCTCGGTAAGTGAGCACAGTTTCTATTTGTTGCGTTAATCGGTAACGCTACAATTGATAATAAAATACGTATTACAATTTTCATTATCAAATTTGGCTGATATCTCGTTCATTCATCTTTGCTCCCTTATTTTTTTTAATTGGGATTGGGATCGAGTGTGTGGAATAAAAAGAAATACTATTTTTTTATACCGATTCTACCATTTTATTTTTTAATATACGTCTCACCATACAAACGTAGTTAAGGGGGGACCAGTACAATAAAATGACAAAAAATTCGACCATATTATTTCGCTCCTAAATAGGTTGTGGCGCCCTTTCAATAATAATAATAATACACGATGGCAAATATAGTAATGACGGTAATATGATGAAACTGTGATAACGAACAAGGAAATACAACGAATCGTTAAGGTAAGCGTAATGATCAGTAGAATATATATATATATATATATATATATATTCTATGCAATTGTACACGTACACACGTACATGTACAATTGCGTGTATATTTATGCGCCTACGCAGTTTCAGGCGCCTCCAATCATTAGCAACTAATCAATAATCGACAATCGATAACTTATTACACACTTACAATGTAATTTTGATTTTCAATGTTTTGATTTCGTTTATTACGTTCCGCGACGTCTTTGCGTAATCTCGCTCAATTGGTATATTTAAAAATTTTGCGTTTGTCCAATATTTTGAATTCTTTTTTTTAAATAACGCGTTTCAGGTTTTTTTTTTTCTTATTTTGCCTAAAAAAGAAAATGTTTTTTTTCTTTGGAAAAAAAAAAATTGCTTTCTTTTTACAAACCAGATCCAAAGACGTCGGCGCTCCGATTGGCTGGAGCCAACTAATTAAAATTACCTAAATACGTCATTACGATTCTCAGTTTCTCATATATCTCTCCGGTATAATAATATATTCCACTCTCGCTTATAACTATATATTAATTAGTCAATTAATATAATTATTACCCGGCGTCGATTATATCCCCTGTTTGTATATATATATATATATGTGTTTGTGTCTGTGTATTTCTGTACGTTTCCTTACGCTTTCACGCTCGTCCAAATTAATTCGAAAAAAAAAAAAAAATAGAAATATTATAATTACAGTCAAATATATCATAACCTCTATTAATAATATGTATATAATATATTTATATTTATATATAGTAATATATATATAAATACGTTTACTCGAAAGCATTACGTTAGGAACATTCGGTTTTTTGTTTGAGTGCTAAATTTAACGTTTATTAAATATCTCATCGGCCTCGAATTACGACAAAATGTAATTGCATTTTTTTCATTTATTATTTATACTACGTCGTTTTCCATTTCTTAAAAAAATTGTCATTCCTTCATGTTGAATTCCAAGAAAGGTATATTTTTTCCTAAGAATCAGTGACAATATAAAAATTAATAAAGGAACCTTTTTTGAAATTATCTGTTATTAATTTTTTTCCATTTTATTTACAATCTTGTCCAGACATATATATTGTGACAAGGCGACTCCGGTTACCGATACAGATAACGTTCTCGATTTCTGGTTCCCTTCAGGTCGCCACCCTGCTCAGAAGCTGCGCTCTCGGGTTGATTCGTATAGTTATGCCAGTGCTCTCGGAAGATTTCGTTATTGTTTAGTTGAGGTCGAGGTGCTCGAATCTGCCGTGGGGATTCGCTAAGGAACGCTCTCGATTTGGTTTAAAGGGACGACTCGAGGGAAAGGGAAGAATTATCGGCTACAAGGATCTCGACCAATCAGATGATCAGAATTATTATTTATCAAATTTGGATATTTTGTCAAAGCAGTCTGTCTCGGGGCACCGACCGGGGTGTCACGAACTGGCTCGCGCTCCCGTGCTGTCTGTTTATAGTTTTCCTAGCTGTGTTTAGATACAGTGTAGAAAGTTCTCGCGTTGCTCTCGCGATATCCAGGAAATTCGATGGATTTTCTGTGAGTGTTCCGGAAGTGCAGTGTTGTGCCACCCGAGTGTCTCCTGGATGCAGTTCTCGGCCTTGGCGGATCAGCTGCACCAGCTCCGGTGAGTCTCCCAATTTATTAATTGGTGGAGGGATTCCGATTTTACAGCTCCGATTCGTTCTGCTACGTTCTCGATCCGATTCCTCCCGGCAGTCTGAGCGGCCGCGTATTTCCGTAACCGTCCGCTCCCGTTCGCGCATCCAGTTGCGTTTGCTGATTTTACGCGTCCCCAAAAATCTACGGGATCCGTTAAGCTATCGTCTTTGCTAGTAGATTCCGTCAGAGCTCTAGTTTTGGTGGAATTGGGCCTGTTCCACCCAAACTCCCAAGTCATACCGGCTCGTAAATTCCTGGTGAAAAAAGGAATCGGCTGGCGCCCGCCTGGCTTGCGGCTGCCTGAGCGAAGGGTGGACGGCCGAAGGTAACGTAGGTTAGTTCCCGGTTTTTTCGTTATCGGTGTCGGGTTAAGAAAATACGTTACAATATATACTTTTTCTTGACCGACGTAGTGGATCCAAATAATTGGCCATTGTCGTAATTGCGTTTCACATACGTATCTGTTATGTACACACGTGTTTAATAATTATCTTTAATTCAATTAGTTTCCAACTTTTGTTTCCATGCTTATGTTGTTTTTTGTGTGAATGTGTGTTTTTTTTGTGTTTACATTTCGCCAGCAATTTTCGTCATTCGTTTTTTTTTTGTTTCACAGTGTAAATGCGTAATCGACGAGCCGATGGCTTTTTGCCACACATAAAATCATTGTACTTGTTTGCACGCATGCGCACTTGGACGCGTTTGCTCTCTTTTCCTCCAATTACGTTTATTTTATTTATTTTTTCGTCTTGACAATTCGTCTCACCTACGCCACTCTCCATGTACCACTTTTATCTACTACGTACCTATTTATGTATTTTTTTTCAGATAGAGTAACTAGGGGACCCTGAATCGTGAAACATGTCGATCATATATGTATATAATATATATATATATTTATATGAATGTAATTAACCCTAACGACCTTAACCTTAAAGGTACTCCTTGTAGAGTATAATAATAATGTATAAGCCTGCCGCCATTTTAGACCTACGACCTTATACGACTAATTTTGATTTTGTGCTTGGAATTTACATGTATATAATCTTAAATGACTAGGAGGATGGGAAATATTTTTTTTTTAATTTTAAATCCTTTCAACCCTTATTTTTTACATTATTCGTCCTTAATTTGAAATTATACTCTCATAACGCCGCTGTCCACCATCGTTTCGTTTTTTATTATTTCCTCTTTAACGCTTGGTTTTTTGTTGTTTCACCGTCTTGTTAATTTTTTAAATTTATATATTACCATGACTAGGATGTACTATAACAGTATATTTACGGAAACTTCCCAACGTAATTTTCTTTGGTCCGGTCCAGTATTCTCAATTCTTTATTTTTTATTTTCCCCTCGGTCCTTCGACAAATTCTCAATTTTGACTCGATCGATTTTTCATTTTCCTTTCTTCCCTTCGTACGTTTTATATTCGGTATTATTCGCAACGTAATTTTCATATTTTTGAATGTTTTACTTTACTAGTGGAATTTTGTTAATTCATATTGGTTTTTTTTTTTTTTTATAAAAAATCAACTTTCACAAGTTTAATTCATTCCTGCTTATTAGATTTTACTGCATAGTTGAGTTGACAATTTTTTTCGAAATTATTTCGAAAATCATAGGATCAATTAACCTGGGTCTGCCATCTTTGATAGTGTAATATAACAGAAATTGAAATTTTATTTTGATCGATGTTCGACTTTTTTTTTATAATTGTTATACCACTATTTTATGTGTTTACGATTCATCTTTCCTTTTCTTTTTTGATTTTTCATAAAGTTGGTTTTGCATATTCAAAATTTTTTTTGCAAATAAGTCTCGTCCTTAAATTTATATAATATGGTCAACTTGTATTACCTACGTAGGAACAGTTTTTTCTAAGCGTTTTTTGAACTTGTTCTCATTTGTATTTTACAGGTTGGTTTTACTAATTTTTATTTGTTTTTTGGAAATTCAAGTATCACTCACAGCAACACCCCTATAAGTCAGATTATTTTGAATATTTGAAAAATCTAGTAACTAAGAAGTAAAATTATTGTCGAGTGCCATTTTTTATTGTTATTTCGAAAATTGCGTAAAAATGATACGATATAATTATTCATTAAAAAATTGCTGATCAAACTTCTAAATATTTCTAAGTACCTCTCAATATCACTTTTTTTATTGTATTATGCGAATTTTTCCGTATCCAGCAAGACATTCTCTTTATTTTCCCCTCATTCACGTTACACGGCAAAATATTCAAAAGAAAAGAGTAACACTGGTTGGCCTAGTCAACCCTTCCCATGATTTTCAACGATAATCTCCCATGAAAGTGCATCCCTTATTCTATTAGAGGGGATGATTGCACTGAGAAGCCGTATCCAAAAAAAGCGAAGAATTTTGGTAAATCGCGGGAAATCGTGGAAACTGCGTCACGTGGCAGACAGAATGGCAAATGGGGTGGCAACTGGCCAAAACCGTTATCAACCCTTACACATATGCACGCACGAGAGAATTTTTACAAAGGGCATATTAATTCGTGGCGATGTTTTTTTTTTGCACTTTAACCCTAATTTCACGATTTCGATACGTTTTACAGATTTCAGTCCCCCTTCTTTCATGTTTTTTTTATATTCCCTTTTTCGCTACATTCCTACTTTTTTTGTAAATTTTGTTCCCCTCTTTTCTCCAAAACGTCCCCACGTGACGCGTCGCATCTGTCCTCGCTCGTTGCGCGAACAATGAAAAGCGACCTTAAGCCAGGTCGTTATGTGCGAGGGTTAATCCTATAAAAGAAATTTTTCCAAAATATTGTGTAAATCGTGGGGTGGGGGAGTGTGAAATCTCGCGGGGATCACGGGATAGAGATTGAGTGAAATTTCAAGGGGGAGGGCAGCTGAAATTTTTTTTTTGGGGTAAAACCGACAAAAAACGTAATGTCGTATATCCACACGCGTCGAGCGAACCCTACGTAAATAAAGGGTTACCGTGCTCTTTCAAAAGAGTCCAAAAAAATAAATCCTTCTTTCTGGCATTTTCGCAAAGAACACAATAGTTCTGTGAGCGCAGTTACCCCTTTTTATTTTCATTGTGTTAAAATTCCCAATTTTTGGAATTTCACCTCCAAACAAAAATCCGCATGTACGCAGTGCCAACGTCGAATAATGGAAACCAGTGGCGCGTGCCATCAGCATAAAATGTAAAAGGGTGAGCTAAATCGGCGAAAAGGGGTACAAAAAGGGTTTCTGTTTTTTTTTCTCCCGCTTTATTCCTTTTTCCAAAAATGTAACGATAATAACAGGGCTTGTTTGGGCACGGTGATTCTTCAAATATTTTAGCTGTGCATTTCGATACGCCGAAACGGCTACAACGCCGTAACGCTACACCTCGTGCAGCATCCCTCTTTGTGGAAAGAAATTTGACCCTCTTTAAACTGCCCAGATAATAATACCGGTGAAATTGCCCACTAGTGCTAAGCCAGCTAAGAATAGTTTGTTACTGGAAGAATAAAAAAAAAGTCCCTAGATCAGAGAACCAAGTCACGAATTATTGGGATGTCTTTTTTTTAACCCTCGAGCCCTCATCCTTCAAGTAAGAATAAAACCAACCTCGAGATCTCGGCTGAGGCTGAGAAGGCAGAGCAGAATCCAAGGAATTTATGGTTCTCGACGGGGGTTGAAGATCGCCGTGGCGAAATTAAAGCAACATAGTTACCGAGGGACAAGAGGGGTTGACCAAGGAACCAAGGGGGTAGGTTGGCCGGGACCTTTTTTTTTATTCTCCACTTTCATTCTCGGCCAGTCAATGTTACGGAGGAGGGGGCGGGGGGGGGTAACCGTAGGTGGGAGAAGTGGAAGGGCAGAAACCTAGAAGGGGTGGTTATAGCACGGAAAGGAAGAGGGTGGTAAAATTATTATGAGAGGATGAAATTTCCAAGTTGACGTAGGCGAGAGGGCGAGGGGCCGGCAGAGGGTAAGGGTGGGTGAGTGTCCCGGAGGGGTGAGTGGCTCAGGGATAAGGGGAAGGGCTCGAAAAGTGAGCAGCGTATAAGGGTTGAAGGTCGCGTTGGACCGAGGGGGTTCAAGAGGCACGAATGGACACAAGGGGGTTGGACTTTGATAATTGCAATCCACTTCCTCGTCCGATATATAAGCAGTCCCGCCGTCCGCTGTTTTAGGGGTGGGACGAGTGTGCGACGAGTTGAAAGGGTGAGAGTGCCCGGGAGAAGGGCTGGAATATAAGGGCGATTCGTAAGTATTTTTGGGGTTGTTGGATCGGAAGGGAGAGAGAGAGAGAGAGAGAAAAAAGCGCAAGGGGTGGACCTTTCGTTCGATATCTGCGTTAACCTTGCCGCGAGCCATCGAGCAACCCTTACGGGTTTCTTGATTAATAACGACAAGGGGTGGAAAAAAATTTTTCGGGAAAAATTTCCAACCCCCCCCTCCCACCCCCCTTCTCCCCCAACCACACCAAATCAACTCAGCCAAGAGTCCTCGAGGTGAAGGAAAATATTTCGAAAATTAATGTCACGCCTTATCATCTCTTATTCTCTGGGCTCCCTTGCGAATGGCACTTTCTTTTGGGTGGACGTTTCCACCCTATCTCGATAAGGGATGAGTTTTCAAATTGGCAGACGTATACGAGCACAGTAATTTTTTTTTTTACTAGCAATCATTCCGCACATCCCCCGTTGGTTACTGCTCACCTAGTAAACTCAAGGATTGCTTCCATGTTAAACAACCCCCCCCCCTGAAAGACATGAACTAGATCCTAGAAATTTCGAGTCCATCGCACCCTTGCTCCAGCTCCGGTCTAGCACGCCTTGACGTATGGATCACTCCTGATCCTCGATCCCCCGTTACTCTCGCCTCGTAAAACGCAATATTAGAAGCCTCGAGCCTTTCCACCCTTAATAAAAATCCCGACCCTCCCATCTTGGCTCTCCCATGAAAACTCGCGGACTCGCCCTTAGACCCACGTGTCCCGGAGCGCGATACGCGGCGAAGATCTTGGCGCCGACGGAAAGACTACACCGGAAATGATTTTTGTCCAAAATCGAAAAATCCTCTTTCGTACCCCGAAACACCCCTACGGAGCAAAAGAAGGAAAACTACCCTCGAACCTTCTGCCCTCCCTTCCCCAGCTCCCCTACTTCCGTGGCCTCTCTGATCCTATGCTAAACGGATCGGAGGATGAATTTTAAAATGAAAAGACGACCCCGTACGACCACCACCCAAAACTACCCCAATGTGCTGGAGGGGCGTGTTGCGAGGCTTCCTCTCATTTTCGGCCCTCTCAAGGAAACCGCAAGATATTATTGATTTTTATACACGGCTCGCGGGGGTGGCCTTCGGAGCTGGAGTTCCACGTTCTCCTCGTGTGCCGCCCTCGAGGGTGGCAGTTGGGCTGGGTGCTGCTGCTGCCGCTTCGGTTTCCAAGAGGATGCCGGGGGGGGGGGGGGTCGAAGGTTACTTTCAGGGGGTGAGAAGTGTGCGTGGAACGTTGTACGTTCGTGAGCATGCGTACGTCTGTGACACGATATATATATATATATATATATATATATGTAAGATATACGTTATATATATAAACATCTACAAGGGTGAGTTTGGTTTTGAGAATAGGGGTGGGTTCGCTCTGTCATTTACTCATTGGCCGTTCCTGAATTGGGAGATTGTATGGAACGTCATACTCGTGTGTTAGTCCAAATGGACCTGTGAGGCTGGAAACTTCTTTTTCACCTCCCCCCCCCACCCCCTTCCACCCTTTTAAGGTCTTCCAGTCTCATCGGATTTCCTGGCTCACCAAAAGAAGTCTAGGACAAAAAGCTGATAATGCGTGCTTTGGATAAATGTTGCTTGTATATGTTACATGTCGATACACGTGGTTGTATGTATATATATACCAACGTATGGGTACGTATATAATATATAAGCGAGACTGTGGTAGGGTTCCAGTTTTTTGCTTTCTCTTTCTCTTTTTCTAATTCTACACCCGTGAAAAACTTTTCATCCCTTATTTTTACTGTACTTGGAGGATACTTTCCAATTTCACCTATAAAATTTATCGATCTTCCATTAAGCATTTACGAGGCCTAACGAGGTGCCAGGTTTCACTGACTCGAGGGTGTTATTTTGATTTTGACGACTGTCGATGAATTTAGGAACTTTGAAAATTCGCATAATACAAAATTGCAGCATAGTGTTAATTAAAATTAAAAAAGATTTGCATATGTCTTATGGAGAGGTAGTTGAGACCTATCGAAGAAGAATCGGGATAATCAGATATCGATATTTCAAATTCGATCGATCAGTTTTAGTGGATCGATGGACCAAAAAGGAAACTGTGCAAACGTCTAATAAAATAATGTAAAATAAAAAGTATAATGATTTTGACGAAAAATAAATTTTATTCGGACAGAAATTATAAAAAAAAAATTTTACCACCAATTTCATCGTGATAAGCAGATAAGGATTAAGAACGCGCGTGAGTTAAATAATAAGTGAAGGAAAGTTTTAAGAAAATAAAAGTTTTATAGACGTACAGTACTATGGAGGAGAAGTATTAAGATTCTACGTTGTCCTATCATATATCTTATCTTACGTTAAGCTTATTACGACTCCTACACTTGACTGTACGTTTATCTGGATTACATATATATGTGTAATAAAAAAAACCAAATATAAAATATATGTATGCCTACCAAACGCATCGAAGTGTATCGAAATTCATGTATCTCCGATATAGGAGTGAAGCCATGTGACTTAGGTTAATCAGGAATTATGAACTGGTTTCGAAGTGACTAGATATAGGTATTAGATTAAAAAAAAATAAGACAAAAATTTATCAAAAAACACATTCCTTAGTAGTTAAACGTTTTTGACTATCAGTATATCGCCAGCCTATACACTGCTTGTACATGTGTATAGTATAGTCGTTCTACAAGTGAAATAGATTAAAGTGACAGATGGAAAAATTTGAAACCCGAAATAAAATTTTTGATTGCCAATAAATTTTTGCCATGGTGAATCAATGGAAATATATGAAAAAAAATTTGACAAAAAAAGAATTGACCATTTGAAAATTTTGCTATGGGAATCTGTAGCACGAAACACGTGTTCCCATCTGTCACTTTTTAAATATTTTATTCGTCGACCGACTGCAGTTAGGTATGCGCATCGTACTCTGTGGTAATAAAACTAATTACAAATGACGTATAATAGGTAATTGATAAACGGTAAATAATGCTTTACAATTTTTGTTAACTTAATCTGGTTTTCATCGCAAGTAATTGTATCTCTCATAAATTTCATCCTTATAATAGACTAGGCATGTTACTCCAATATAATTCATAATATATGTATGTATATATATATTCACTTATAATTATATGAGTCCTCTATACATATACATATATATAATATACTTTTAGTGTCTTTCGGTCAGGACACATAATCATTTTTGATTTAGGATTTTAAAAATTTGATTTTGCGCTCATTTGTTTTTTTTTTTTTTATTTTAATGAAGGCATTTATTCTTTAGTTCTCTCTTTAAATTTCTTTTCTTTATTCTCGTCTCTTTTCGTTCGCGCGCACCTATAGTTGTTTTTGGTTTTGCGTTTTTCTCCCCTCACGCCTCCCACGCCCTCGTGCCCGCGACTTCGACGACACCCCTTACGTTATCTCGCGTTTCAAATAATTTTTCGCGCCACTCACCGGCACATTTCCGTTTTATCGTAATCACATATCCTCTCCATTCAGTTACGTCATTTCCATGATTTACGCGATAGTCGTGAAACACGTGAATTTTTATAAATAGTGACGAAAAGAAAAATTTCCCTGAAACGACATCGAGAGGCTTCATTTTTGAAAATATTTTTACGAAATTATCGACAGGTCCAAAATTTCTCACGGGTCGAATCTTCGTCGATTCGTCACCAATGACAAATGACGATATTCCAAATTTTGTATATGCATGAAAGGGAGAGAAAAAGGAATGCATTCACTGGCGTTACCGACAATGCCCACTTTTATTACGAATACGTAATAAATGGGCATGACGATTAAGATGAACAAAAATGGACCAATGCATATTCGACAGAGGGTGGAATTGCAATGTCTATAGCATAGTAGGTACAGTACAGTATACCAAAGTCATATGTGCACGCATGCTCGTATGCGTAAATCAGTAGTAATCGAGATTCCCGATAGAATCGGGAGGAAGGGCCATTAAAAGGGACAATGCAATTAAAAAGGTTCTCCGGGCCATTTGCATGAACGCGCGCATCGTGTGCATCGTGTGTACTAGGCATTGTGCCTGCTATTGGGGGGAGACGCATTTACCAAAAAGGGACATTAAAGTATAGAGAGTGCGAAGGGCTGGTCAAAAGGGACCTACGGGCACGCGCCACACACGCATATGCATACGCATATGCGTGGTTCCTTTTTCGACTTTTTCCCCAAAAAAAGGTTCCTCTCAGAGGTATAGTCAAGGTCACGACCCCGGGACGCACCCTTGTACGAAAATTTTCCAAAGGGCTCCACGCGAACCCTCCGCACCAGATGCTTAAAATTTTACTGAGGGTGGCCATCTTTCTTACCGGTCATTTACTATAGTCAACAGCCTATTGGAATCTATACTCTGTTCGACATACTACACTGCACTGAACATCCTATATGAACTTGCATACGCACCCCCGCGAACTAATACACTCGGTATACTCTGTTTACGGAAACTTAATTTTTTTTTTCCCAAGAAAAATTTTTATTTTGTTTTACTTGACGCGTGCGTGTCGCCGTGTCGTGTGTGTGCGTGCGTGTTACAATGGACTCGTACTAACCGTGACCGATTTCCTCCCCTAATGTATTATAATGTATGCATCCACCCGTGCGAACGCGCATGCGTGCGCGTTGTACTAATTTATTCGAATTTCCACAATTTCGGAAACCGACCCACACCTCCCCCTTTCCCCACCCCCGTACCCTTACTACCCCACGGATAACGTGTCACGGTATTATATATAGTCCCTACGTAAAGATGATTCATGCGGTGCGCGTACGGCTGCATTTTCGAATTTTCGATAGGGGATCGATTTTATGGGATTTTTGGAAAATGGTTGCATGCAAATGCATCGATGCATCATTTTTGCTATTGTGCCGAATATATCGTCTCGTTGGTTACGGATGGCAAAAAGCAAGATTATTTATCAAGATTTTTTGGAGGGAGTAAAAATTTGATTTTTCAGAAATTTTGAATAATCCAAATCCACCTTTGTCAAGGATAAGGCGTGATTCTCCAAGAATGGAAAATCATACAGACTTTATGCAGTCCCTTCTAATTGTACGGAACTGACGTTGTAAGGATGGTAAGTGTATAGGTGACTATACAAATAGGGGTGGTCAGTATACGGGACATTAGACGAATGCACCTTTTTGAGGGAGTGAGATGCAACTTGGGTGCAGCCGGGTGCATTTTGAAATACCAAGTGGTCAGTCGCGAGGACAGCTGCCATTTTTCGGAATCTACCTTTTACATATGGAGGGTGCCTAAAAGGGGGTGCGGGTCTGAGTCCAGCCAGGAACTAGGTATAAAATTACACGGTAGGAACGAGCATTGACCATTTTTAAAAAAATCCTGAAGAAACCGAAATATAGAAGAAAATTTTTGGAAAATCTGTAAATTCAAATTTCCAGTAGATGAAAAAAATGGACACGACTTTTTTGGCGAATTTCGAGACCACAGGACACGCAGTAGTTTTGTCAACATCAGGTATTCCTTAAAGTCAATTATTCTCACGACTACACGTGTTTGCCTCATTCACCCCAATTTACTCTTTTTTTTTTCTCTCTTTTAAACCTCTAAGCATCACTAAAGACTTTTGATTCTCAGTTTCTCGAAGCTGCGAAGGCACGATTATTGAACAGCTTTTACCGAAGGAACGTTTTTTCATTTTTTTTCTTCCATTAATTTTTTTAAGTAGCTATTAGTTAGCGTATGTGAAAGTTATGATTATGCGCGCCCGCGAGTTTCCACAATCGGAACGCGCAATTTAATTCACGGTTTCATAAAATTTTCTTTATTTATTTCTCATCTTATTTCTTTCTTCTTTAATATATTTCCCGTCACTTTAACGCAGGTAGAGTTTCGACTAGATATTATTACGGTTTAATTTTTTCTGATTAGTTAACATACGTGAGTATATGCATATGACTATTTATAATATGTTTATCTGCATGTTCTCTGTACGTGTAACGGTACTTGCGTGCATCCCATGTAATTAGTTCATAGTACGTAAAAAAAATACAATTTTTCTTAAATTTCCAAATTATTCAGTTTACGCGTTAATAATAAAAATACGTAAAGCAGAAAAAAGAAAAAATTTGTATTAAAAAATTATGATAAAAATTTTGAACGATTTGCGAGGTAGATAGATATTGTTATTAACGGGCGACCTAACTTGTTTTTTTTTTTTTTTTGGATATGGCGATGCGACGTTGCGTCATCGCTACCTGCAGTTATTAATTAGTATATGTATAATAGTTTTCTTTAACACATCTTTTTTTTTCTCTCTCTTCATCTCATTTATACTATTTAATGCGTTGGCTGTGTATTTGATTGTACTTTTGTTGCGGGTTATACTGTGTCCACCCTGAGTTTGTTGGTTTATTATTTGTTAGAATATATTTTTTGCCTTCCACGATTTTTTACTTCGTTTTATTTTATTTTATTTTTTTTTTGTCACTTCATCCCTGTCCATTTTTAGTCCTCCCCTTGACCCTCTCTCCGTCAACAATGTCTATAGTACTTCCTGACAGTAAAACTAGTTCGCAAACCTAACGGCCACAAATTGGCATCGCGCCATCTCTTCTTTTTTTTCTTTTGGCAACCATGACAAAATAATTTTGATTTCTTTGGTTTGTCTTTCTTCAGCGCGGGCCAATTTTGAAATTCAGGCCGTTTCGATTTTTAGTAATAATTTTTTAAAAATTCCCGCCGTCATGGTTGCCGTTCGAGAACCGTTTGTTCACTCTAGTGACGTCACGGACATCTAAGCCTACCGATAGACACGTCATCGTTCGTCTAAGTCCATCTAATTATCGACTTTGTTTTAATTATACTAAAGGTATTGACTAGAGAAAAAACTAGAAAAAACGATAAAATTATTTTCTTTTTTTTAAAGTTAATGTGGCGTATCAATACTGTAAATATGTACTATACACGTACCAGTCGATTGGCTGATCTTGCGTTGAAAAAGATAAATATCGATTTCCATGATTTTTAAAAATTTTTGTTAATTATACTAGAACAATGGTGTATGTTGTATCAACTTTGTGGGTGAGTGAAGATGTATTTTTTTTTATATTGCAAAATTGCAATAAAAAAATAGTAACGCAAGATCAGAAAATCACGAAAGGTTCTTAATGACTTAATCGATTGATTGATCAATGACGAAAATATAATTAACGAAACGTACGTATGTATCTATTTACTCCTTAAGCATGGCCGTCGATCAATCTCCCTGGTACCCTACGCATTTAAAATAGGAACTTTGTCGATCACCCGTTCGTATCAATAAGTTACGATTATTATTATTTACAATATAACATCACGATTAGAATTATACTTATAACAACGTGGCTTCTAAACGCGGAGCCGCGATGAAGTCGATCGAAGGCCATGTTCAAGGAACACGGGCATTAGAAGTGTCCAGAAACGCAGATAAAAATGGAATGCCAAAAATAATTTAAAAAAAAAATGTGAAGAATGTCATTAACAAAATTAATCTAAGATAGATGACCGCGAGTCAGCGGCCACGCGGAGAGTGTATTATAAAATTGTTTCGATCTTATTAAAAAAATATCATCTTGCGCCAATATACGTCGGGTCGCTTTAAACTATTTTGATTTTTTTTGTTTATCATTTTTGTCTCTCACCATCATCATCATAGTTCTCAATATTATTCTTTTGAATTTCACACTCTCTCACTCTACCTCACTCGCATTCCTAGGAACCAAAACCCACGTGCTTTGTGATTTTTACCTAATAAATCCCAGTTTAACCTGCCTGCCATTTCAATCTTGAGAATCCTGCGTGTTCTTTGCTTCCGCATTTCGTATTTCGCGGCAATTGAATAGCCAGCCAATAGCAGCCGAGAACGTCGAAGAGAAGCGGGTTCAGGCGGGACTCAGTGTAAAGGACGCAGTCAAGGGGCCGTTTATGCGCGATTTAACAGGCAAATAAATGAGGGCCGGCGCGAAGCGTCTCTCCGAGCTTGATTCTTCGCCGGGCGTCGTGAGGTCGCACTCCTCTATAAGGAAGGGCTGCATCACCGTCCTGTCGGGATTCGAATTCATGTCCTGCGGCATCGCGTAACTGGCTGGCACCTTGTGCTTGTTGGCGACGTCTTTGAGAGTCTTGCTCAGTTCCGTTATCACGCTGTCGGTAGGATCGCCGAGGGTCTTGTGATCCTTCCTGATGTGCTTCTTGATCCTATTGAGGTTGGCAGTGGCGTAGCCACACTGGGCGCACTTATAGGCGCCCTGAGGTGTCACCTGGACCGCGGGTTCCTCACTCTTTTGTTTAACCTCCAAACTTGATGACGTCTGAGGACTACTCTGGCGACGCTCCTCCTTCTGGTCCTGATCCTTCGTTTCAACTTGATGCTTATCGACATTTATTTCAGGCCTGATGTTGTTCAGCGTTGGCGGTTGGAATTGCGTGAGCAGTCCAGGAAACTGATGTTGAGTCAGGAGATGGTGGTGCAGGAGTTCAGGCTGTGGAAATCCCTGGGAGCAAATCGGACATTGGAGTCCCCTGTCATTATCCAGGCCAGTCCCGCTCTGAGGACTCACGTGAGACCTTTCGTGAAGGAACAAAAATGGCAGCACCGTCGTCGTGAAGTTGCAGTAGGAACACCTGTAGCTCTTGAGTTGCTGATCCTCGGAACCGGTACCAAATAAGTTGGACAGTACCTGATTACCAAGACCAGTGTAATCGGTAGATTTAACGTGCTGACCCAGTTCCAGGCCGTTTGGTATTTTTAGGCTAGAATTCTGATGCGCAGTCCTCGAAGGTCCTGCCGATCTATTGTTACTGCTGCTGCTGCTCCCACCTCGTGGTGCCGATTGGTACTGTTGTTCCAATTCACGCCATTTGTCCACCCCAGCCTTGCCATGATCTCCCAGCAGATGAGCCTTCAGCCATTTCGTACTCCTAAATCTTCTGCTGCATATCGGACACACTTCGGTGAAGTGGGTGAAGTATCTGTGACTCAGGTCACCTAACTGTTCGGGTTTCAAGGCCGAGTCCTCGCTATTCGAGGACTCGTAGGATTCTTGCTTCGTCGAACCGGAAGTGCCCTCTTCGACGATACCGTGCGTGTTGTGCTTGTGGACCCTGAGGAAGTACTTGCTGCACAGTTCCTTGTTACATATATTGCATATGACGCCACCGATCTGGGCCCCATTTTCAATTTCAATCCCGTGCATCCTCTGCATGTGAGTCTTCATGAAGTACTTGTTGCACAACTCCTTATTGCATATCTCACAGTAGCTGGACGTTGGCGTCATGGACACCGACGCCTTGCGCTCGGTCTGCGCCGCCGGCGCCGACGTCGGCGTAGTAGTTACAGGAATCGGCACCGCCTGGGGAAGCGGTGTTGTCGCCGGTGTACAATTCTGATTTTGATTCTGATGTTCCTCGCTGATGTGCTTCTTCAGTAGATCGTGATTCAGGTATTCCTTGTCGCAGACGGTGCAGTTGACGGTACCGCCCATAGGTGTCGGCGACTTCTCTGTCACCGGACACGGTGACGTTGGCTCCTCGATGATGGCGCCGTGATCGCTGGTCATGTGAGTCCTGAGAGCCAACCGGGTTTCAAATTCTTTTCCACAGACTGCACAGGGTGCACCGCGACTAGATTCCAAACCGTTCAGTTGCAGGATCATTGTCTGGAGCTTCTGAAGATCTTCGGAAATGGAGTCGGGTCGCTGATCCGTGATCTCGATCTCGTAGTCCTGCTTGGGCGACCTTTGCTCTTCGATCTCGTGCATCTTCTGTCTATGCGCCTGGTGCAATCCATTGGTTTGAAATCTCAGTCCGCAGGGCTTGCACTCGTGCTCCTCGCCAGGTCTATCACTGGACTCTGAACTGTTCCCGGTCGTCTCGGTCACGATCAGGTTCAGCGGACTGGTCTGCACCTGGTGCCAGCTGGCTGCCGCCCCAGGGTTGCTGGGTGACTTCTCGCTGTCCTGGATGTAGATACCGTGGCGCTTCATCTTGTGCGTCCTCAGGAAGTACTTGTTACAATATTCCTTGCAGCAGATCTCGCAGAAGGCATCAGGATTTATAACACCCAGTCTACGTAGACGATCTGCGTTGAAACCTGAATCCCTAGCCTGCTGAATGGACTGCGGCGACAGGTGTCTGGGTGCCGGCATGAAGCTCGTGTCTTCCTGCTCCACGCCGAACTCCTGCTTGAAAAGAGCTTCCATAGCTCCTGGGCTCAGACTGTGATAGCTCTGGTCCCGGTCGTCGTCGACAGATGGCGGTTGCATCGGCTGATTCTCACCAGGCTCACTGTTCTCCGAATGAACCTTTTGCTTGTGCTTCCTCACGGACTCTTCGTTCTTGAACCTCTTCTGACAGACGTCGCAGGAGGCGCTGGGCGTCGGTATGCACGGGGGCGGCGGCGGTGGTACCGCTGCAACGTCTAACCTCTGAATCTGTTCCATCTTGATGTTACCAGGAGTGAACGTGCCACCGTAAACCGGTGGACCAAGATTGGATTCTGTGGCTGGCTGACCTGGCGAGTCCACGTAGATGCCGTGCTTGTTCGCTTTGTGTGTCTTCAGGAAGTACTTGTTGCAGAACTCCTTGTTGCAGAGGTCGCAGTAGGCGTCCGGATTGAATATTCGTACTGGGGCCGGACCTATGGGTGGTCTCACTATCTGGCTCGAGTCTGGCAGCGGGAAACCAGGTAGAGGAAGATACTGCGCCAGGGCACCAGGAAACGGTAGACTCTGCAGATGATTTGGTATCGTGCTCACGGGTGTCACTGTATTACCGACTGTCCAGTCTTCGCTCTGTACCTGAACTTGACCCGGTTGCTGACCCTGAACTTGGCCCGACAACCAAGACGCTGCGAAACTCTTTATACTGAGTCCCGACAGATTGACAGGACTCTCGGACTGCTCCTGGCTCGGCTCTAATTTTACCTGCACTTGGTCTCGCGACTGTACATAGTGCTCGCTATCTATATGCTGATTCAAAGTTTCCTTGTTATCGAAAAATTGACTACAATATTGGCAGCGGAATTCGTTATTCAGGTTCTCGTCCTTGCTCGTTACTCGATGATCACCGGTGACCGAGTCCTGGGGAGAACGACGCTGCTGCTTACCTTCCCGCTCAGCCTCGACGTCCTCGTCGACGTCCGCCTCGTCGTCGTCGCCGTCGTCCTCGGACTCAGCTCGTTCACCAGTCATCAGCGACGCCGGGAACCTCACCGGGGTCGTCTGTTTTCGGCGCTTCTTCGGACCGGTGCTGTCCAGGTCGCCGTGGAGACGCTTCCTGGCGTCTCGCTCTTCTCCACTCGAACCGTCGCTGTCCAGCTCGCCAGGATCAGGCAGGATCGCACCGCGCGATAGTGTGGACGTCATTCTGGGATCCTCTGTCCTTATTAGTTCAAGATCCTGCCCCTGCTCCTCTGCTCCTCCTTAGGTCCTTGATCTCTGCCGATTACAAGGTAATAAGAATTTTTAGGACCCGACTTCAGAGATTGGTACCCTTGTTAGGGATTGACGTTAAAAATAAATTTTTCGTTTGGTATTAATTAAATTGCATAAATCAGAATTTCGTTTTCTTAGTCCACTTTTTACGTATGTATAAGCATGAGTACGGTCGCATAACGTCGGGGATGTGCTGTGACTTTATGGTGTTATGGTTTATTTAGGGGATCACGAGCTTCATGAATTTTTATATCTAGAACCAGCCACATTTCTCCCGTAGAAATTTCCTGAACTTCTTGTCTTTGCTTCCCTCTTTTTTTTCTTCTTATTTGTCGCTACGATTCCGTAAACAGGATTAATACTATTTGTTCATTATATCCCGAGAGTGTTATCCATCTTCTCGGAATTTCTTACAGGGAAAAATGGGACGGACGTTAATTCACAAACTTGGGGATGAGGGTCGGAAATTAATTGTACGTAAAAGGTATTTTTTGTAGCAAAAAACTTTTTTTCAAATCCGCATTAATTTTCACGATATCAAATTGTCGGAACGAGTTTTTCAGTTTGAAAAAAAAAATCGGAAAATTTTGGAATTTGTTTTCCAAGTCCCGTTAGGATTTAGGCTTACGGAAAATATAATTGACACGAGGAATTTGCAAATCCCATGAGCCATGTGTGTAACGTGGATCCCATAAGCAATGGAAATGTCATTGTCCAGGCTGCAACCTGATACTAAATTAATGAACGTCGTATTGGATGACGTATAAGGTGCATACAGCTGCATAAGAGGATATGCATTATCCCTAAGGATTCTAACCTAACCTGATCGTACACAGGGACTAATTCTAATACATAGTAGGGGAGGGACTTAATTCGCCGGCCCGGGCATTAATTTGGAATCTTATAATGATTTGGCTGGGCGAAAATGCGGGGTGGTTGTCTGTCAGGGGTGGCTAACGAGTCTTGGGGCCCTGTGGCACTATAGAATCCAGAGAAGGAAGAGGGCGCTGAAAATATAACTAGAA
The DNA here is from genome assembly GCA_963971525.1 of Cephus spinipes. Taxonomy (NCBI): domain Eukaryota; kingdom Metazoa; phylum Arthropoda; class Insecta; order Hymenoptera; family Cephidae; genus Cephus; species Cephus spinipes. Next base: position 1,141,173 of record OZ020578.1, on the reverse strand, counting down.
AGAAAGAGGGTGCGCGAGGGTTGAAAAGTGTGTCCCGATGGCGATGCTGCTGGTGGTTGTAAGGATGTCAGGGGGTGGTGGTGGAAAGAAAAACGAAAGTTGGCAAACAACCCTCGGACGCCCGAGGGACGTTAGTTCGGAAAAGGGGACTCAGGGGTGGAAATAGGTTGGAGGCGCTTCTTGAAGGGGGGTGACACATGACTCATTTTCATGTCTGTACGCCCCCGCCTTTTCACCGATACGATTTCGGAAATATTACGGATGTACGTACGTCCCCCTCAAATATTAACCGCGGCTTAATTACACATTAATAATTAATGGCTGATGGACGGCCAGTAGAGGGGATGACTGCGCCCCGTAATACCAGCGAACCATAAACATTTTTGCTGGATACGGGGGTGTTGCTAGGTTGGCAATTCTCGCAAAAGTTTTCTGGGATCAATCGATAGGGGTGGAAATGTGTAATTGGGGAAAAATCGGAAAATTTTTCTTTTTCTCTCCTACCGATGATTCATTCTAGTTACTTGAATTTTCAAAAAAAAAAAAAATTTGTCAAAATTTTCTATAAACAACTCTATCTGCATTCTTTTCATATATATATATATATATATATATATATCTGTCGTCATATTTCCGTAATCCGAGTTGTCAAATTTTTCTCGTGGTGGAAAAGGAAAAAGATGTTATTTCTGAAATAAATGACAAACCTCGTGGGAGAAATGACTGGAATAGGTAAAAAGAGAATGGCACCAAACGAGGAGTGTGAGAAAAAGTCGAAAGAGATAAAATGACGTCCTGCGAGGAGGATGGAGAGAGAGAGAAAAAAATGTGACGATAAATTCGAATCAAGTATTTTGACGTCGTGTGTCACGTGACAGGGTCGGGGGAGGGGGGGAAGGGTGGGTTGACATATTTGATTCTGGCCTCATTATCGCATAAAAAATGTGGCGCTGTCACAGTGGCGATGTAAACGCGTGAATCTGACCCCGAGGTCATCCTTATATCCCCACCCCTGACAATTTTACTCTGACACGTGATTCATCCTGATACCCCTCTGCTTTCTTTATTGTCTCTTGAAAATTACATTTATTATTATTAATCGTCAATTAATCATTATCAGGTAAAAAAATAATTTTCTTATTTCACTCTTAATTTAATCTATCCTTAAAGTCGGAATAATTTATGGCAGGAATAAAATTGCTCGTCTCTCTACCGCATGGGGGGACAGTCATAAAAAATAGAAAGAAAAAAAAAACTATAAGAACAGTCATTGAAAATGTCAGTAGCAGCGCACGCTATTCGAGGCTATCGCTGCAACGAAATGAATAAAAATCATTATTTTAGACTTTTTTTTTATATATTTATATGCGATGAAAGATAAAATTGGTATATTTTTGAGAACTATATTGGAACAATATTTGAAATTTACAGAGCATTTGAAAAAGTCTATTGAAACACTATCGGTAAACACATATCAGACATAGTTCCCCCTATTGCATAACAGGTATATCAACCCCATAAAAATAAACCACGCAACCCTTACAGGTTCGTCTACCGTCAAGGGTAACATAATGCGACAACCCTTTCTCCTTACGTTTCGTAAGTGAGAGATAAAAAAGAAATTAAAAATGAAAAAAATATTACGAAATTATTTTCTTTTTTTTTTTCGATGCGAATAAAGTGGCTAAGATAATTTTACTGTTCATCCCTTTGACGAAAAGTGTATAAAAAGTAAATAAAAAGAATTCAGCTTACCCTCCTACTCAATGACGAATCTTCGATAAGACAATAACCAGGTACACGGCACGGATCCATTGAATAAAATAAAAAAAAATGATCAGCGCTCCCCTGATAAGGAAACTATCGCAACCCCATAACATCCTTAGCATCATTGGTAACATTCACGCACCCCACAAGGAAAGACAGTAACGGGTTGCACGTTCGTGATAAGAGAGTCACCCCTGTGACGATCGTCATTGGCTGTAGGATATCGCTTAGACATTTTCAACCCCCCAGTTATTCGAATTTAAAATGAAAAAGTCACTTGGCACACTGTAACACTTAAAAGGGGTACAGTCCACACAAAAAATTGTAGGAGTTTCAGTTTTTTAAAATGAAAATAACAAGGTGGTTCACATCGAGCATGCAGTTTTCACGGGGGGTCGAACGAGCACGCGACTACGCGATGACAGTGCGTCGCGACGCTGCCGGTGGCGTCGCGCGTAAAACCGTCATCGAAATAGTGGACTGGGCGATGGAGCGAGGGGAGATGGAAGGACGCGGAGTAGAAAGAAGAAGGAAAAAAAAAGGAAGAGACACAAGAAAAGAGGAAAGGGCGTTAGTCGACACGTGGCACGAGTCAGGGGTTGGTTGCTGAGCCTCCGGTCAGATGTCACTGGTCAAACGGGAACGCCGATTGGTGGACAATGGTCAGTGCGCGGTCCGGCTCGTGTCTCGTAGGTCGAAGGGTAGGAGACCTTGCCCGTCCGAAGGTTCCTTGGACGTCCGCTAGGGGAGACTTGAAAATCGCACAGGGCTTCAAGCGCGGGGAATCGTCCTACCGAAGAATTCGATGCCCGCCGAAGGAGAAACGAAAAATTTTGTAAAAAAAAAAAATGAAATTTATCGGCACTGTCTGTTGGTAAATTTTGAAATTTTTTCACACTTTTCACTCGTTAAAATTGTTATTTCGGGACTCAAAAATTATAGTCAAGCTGATTTATCGCACTGTCGAAATTGGGGGTGGATTAAATATTTTTTGTTTGTTCAGTAATTTTTTTCGGATTTTTGGAATTTTAGTCCTTTCCCGTTTATTTCATCCCTTACGGACCCTGCTTTTCCCTAGCGTGACTGCTCGCGGTCTGTCATGCCATTTCACTGTCACTGACAGTCAGACTGTATGAAAACTTACTGTTTCCCACTCCACCGCTCCCTACCTTCTCACAGACGGCTGCGTTAGCCCTTCGACATACCCCCACTACCGGATTCTTACTTCCCACCCCATACGGGACCATGCAGTTTTACTGCGTTTTAGGGATAGATACGTTCGCGGGATTATCCTCGAGGAACAGATGACGTCCGTAGCCGTCTGTCGGCTATTTTTCGATATTTCGACAATTCACCAGAATTTTTCATGTTTCCTTTTCTTTTTTAATCCAGCCCTTATTTCAAAGGCGATTAAGACTCGTTCTTTGATTCTGGTACTTATTACAGTATTAACATTAACACTCGAGAGCTACGAATTAATCCAATTATCTTCTACGCATTTATCATTTCCACCAGCATCCTTATTTTCGATTTTCCTAACCTCTTTGAGTTACTTTTTTTTATACCTGTACATCGTTCTCTTTTTTTCCCCTTTTATCTACGTGTGCACTCGCTCGACCGACCTGAGACGTCAATATGAAAAAAAATTGCCGATTCGTCATAATAAGACTTTTCTATTTTTCAGAATCATTCAGAGCATCGAACAAAGCAATTAAAACAAAGAAAGTTAAAAAAAATATTTATAGATAGGTTAAAATTTTTTTTAATAAGTATATAGAAATCAATAAATAAATGAAATCGAGAAAAAAACAATTTATATGTATACATATATCTATAGAGTCACTCCGAGATACGCAGCAATCGACAGTCACGTGAGAAGGGTCTGACGAAAATTCCAGGTTGTTCATTCAGACTTTTACGTGCCCCCCGCCCTCACCTCCCGGCTTCTCTAGCTCCTCCGTTCATCCCTTCCGTACTTCGTAATAATAGCTCCAAGAATGTTCGTTTGTCAGAAGTCGAAAAAAAAAAAAACACCGTCAAGTATATCAATTTTTTTGTTTCCACAAAATAATCAAAGTAATACTACGCTTCAATCAATCAATGTAAACCAATATACCACTGTCAGATTTCCTAATACACTGACACATTTATTACGTATGGATATACGTAATAATGTACAGTCGTTCTTGAACTTCTTATCGAAGCATAAGGGTCGTAAGAGGAAAGCGCAATTTACGAACCAATAGAAAATAAAGTACCGTCCACCAAAAAGTGGCGGAAGAAATAAAGAAAAAAAAAATGAAAGTTTGTCAAGGGAGGGAAACGTAAAAAAAAAATTCCACACGATCCATATTCAATTCCATCCGTAATAGCGGCTACGAAATTTATCCAAATATTCTTCTTCTACATCGGCAGGAATTCGGTCCGCGAAACGATGAAAGGCCAGTGGAGTTATTATTCGAATTTCGGTCCGGTATAGAAATTGGATTACGCGAGGGTTCGAAAACAGGGGTAGGTACCGCACCACCACCACTATGGCTAGTGCGATGACGATCTACCACTACAACCCCCAGATAGCAAGCAGCGGATAGTCGGCACTAAGGGTGGTAGAAACTTTTGGGCATAAAGGTGCCGGCTGAGGATCTAAGGGATGGGGAGGGTGAATGCCAAGTAAATGGAATGACGAGAGGGTGGAGAATTATCGAAAGGGGGTAACACAAACGCGGATCGCGCAACGTTTGACAGATTTTCCAAAAATATCGGTAAATACGCCCGTATGTCTCGTTTTTCCCTGATTTACCAAAAATTTTCCAAAACTCGACAAAGGCAACCCCAAAATGCAATGCACCCGCTCCCAACGAATCCTAAGGGTAGTTCCCGTTTGCGTATACAGATATATGCGTCTTTGGTTATGAGGCTGGTAAGCGCGTGCGAGTTGCTTATGGCAAAAGGGGTGAATAGGACACAAACATGTTGTCCCTTTCGAAGGGTTGGCAGTTCGCGTCAGACGTTGGAATAAGGGTTGCTTCTGGGATTATTGCAGCAAGAATATATTAAGTAAAACGTCCACCCCCGCACAGTGAAACAAAAGTGCGCCATGTTGTCCACGAGGATTGTGACGTATCGCGCAGACAATAGGAAATAATGACGAGTAAACAGATTTATTTTTATTCCTTTTTTTTTCCTCTCCTAGGGGTGGCTTTTTTTTTCATTCGTTTCTTTTCTTCGCACGTAACTCAGCGATTAGAATCTCGTGGATTCCAATCAGCGTCACGAGTCGGACTGTTGGAAAATAACGAGAATTTATTATTCCTCGATATTTCTGTTTTCTTTGAAAAATATTATTATCGTTATCAGTAATGAGATCTGAAATTTTCAAAATTACACAAAATCTTGCAAATACGTCGAATTTTTAGATTTTACGTTTTACGCGGAGATTTTGACGTTTTTTTTTTTCTTAAATTTTCGCTTCTTCTTATGTTCGATAGAATTTTTTTTTTGTTTTTTTTTTGTTATAGAAAAAAAGTGTAATTAATGGTCTCGCAGTCTCAGCCCTTATTATTAGGGTTGAATTTCATTCCACGAATAGCGCTATTCCGGTCGCTCGAGTTCGACCGCTCATAACAAAATACCGTCGCCTCCTCGATATTATAGCGGCGAGAGGTGGAGTCGAGGTGGGTGGACGGGTGGTTTAGTAGGGCTCGGGCGGCCATGAGGGTTGTCCGCATGGAAGCGGTCGAGGGTGGCGGATCGCCGGATTGCCGTAGAAATAGAAACAGGCCGGCATAGCCAAGGGAAACAAAGAGACCCGGCAAATGAAATGAAAACGTCGAACGAGCCTTGGCTGAAACTTCGTAATTTCGTAGATTTACGATCTAATGTGTGCGTGCGTGAGGGTGCGTGTGTTATCGCATATGTGTTCAAATGTGTATTCAACAACCTCCACATATCCATTTACACGTATCAATTGCGACGATCGTGGAAATCAAATTTCAAGAGCATTACGCACCTATGAAAAAAATTTTTAAAACCTGTCAGAGCCACAAATTTTTTTTTAAACGACTAATATCTTTCAATAAAACTCATCTTAAGAAGTCAATAAATTAAACGAGTCATATCTCGATAATTTATTTTTATCAGTATTAACGGCCTTATGTCGAATCATCAGTCACGTATTTCCAGATATACTTTTTGGCAGTTCGTAAACTACGAGTACGTCGTTCGTAATGACTCATTATATATTTTGGACGAAATTACTATCATTTTAGTTTCACGAGACAAATTCACGATAACGAATACCATTGTGGGTTCGCAAAGCGGCCATTTTTCGTTGACTGATGACCGAAAAATGTGTTGCGCGGAGCAACTCCAAGGAGCATTTAATGCAGTCGTGATCTTTTTTTTTGTTTATTTACGCAATTAACGAATTAAATTTCTTCGTGCGTAATCATAGCATTCGTTATTTATGACATTATAGATAATCATCTGAAACAATCAGTGTCGTATCTTTATTCTACAATTTTATTCTATTTTCACCGATAATCATCCCATTATTCTCATTCCTGTCTGACACGTAATTGTCGTCACGCGCAATTCCATTTGTTAGACAGTATCGACACCAGAGGCTACACGGAATAAAGGAAAGCTGCCAACTTTTTCATACCACCTGTTACGCCGAGTAGGGCGAGGAATAAAAATGCCGATAAAGCGGATATGCACTTCTGAGCTGCACTTTTACTGCACTTTTATCCAATGCGAAGTAACTTCAAGGTCTCGTTGCACTTTAGTGTGAACTATATACACCGTTATTCGAGCAACTACGAAAATTCCTGTAAAATTCATTGATACGAATAAAATACGTAATTTCAAGGGGTTATTATTATTATTGTATTAATTAGAATTTTTTAAAAATTTTTATGTAACATAATTTTACGAATATTCCTTCGCTTATTGCTCGTCTCTCGTACAGATTTATTATTAACGGTATTAGGAACCTGATTAGACGTTAGACGCTGTGGAATTTCAGGGGACATAAGCTACATTTGAAATTCCAAACGAGACCACGTTAGATTCTTTGAAATATTCACACGTCAATTACCGTGACAGTTGGAAAGTAGCCAACTGACTGAAATACAATAAGAGTCCAACAATTTGACCAGCACAACAGCTGGCTATACCAGGAATTTAACCAACCTATGGAATTTCATATTTCGATCCAATTTACGTCTTTCACTAATTGTTTGTCAATTCCTCTTGTATTCGCAGGACAATTACTGACAATCAACATAACACAACGGAGTTACGGTCTCGATCGAAATCCCGCAATTCCAACAGAAATAATAAAAAACACAAATCATCCATAAAATTCCATAAAAATATTCCAAAAATAATTAAAAACAACAAACAGCAGCATCAACCCAACAAACAATAGACACAAGCAATAACCCATATAGTCGATTAAACTAAAGTTCCTAATATACAATTCCATGCTTTCATATTAATTGCTTTCCAGCCGTTTCTCAATCAGCAAGAAAATCAAGAAAGAAGGATAAAAAAGAAGTTACAGCAACTTTTCGCGGGTCTCTGGGGTCCGCGAATTTATACGTGTGCAAAAACATACACGCACAAATTTATCCTAAAGCCTATACGTATTCACTCGAACCTCCCCGTCCTCCCTTCCAACCCCCTTCGCCCCGTTTCCTTACTTTCTCTTATTCTCTCCCTCCCTCCCAACATCCTCTCACTCACTTCTCTAAGGCTGCGTTTCCCTCCTTCTGTCTCTACTATAGCCAGCACATCCACGCATGCACGCGTATACCCGGTGGCCATGTGGAGTTCGGCAGAGGCCTATTGATCGAGCGACGCACTTCGGTGCCCGGCACACGCGCATAAGTCTTCCCGTAAACAAGACAAATATCATCATGCCAACCCTGTAAATTCACCCTCTGAGCTCGTCGCTCTTGCGAGCAATACCAGTACCAACCACCATCACCACCATAACCACCACTAATATCACGGTACCAGTACCAATGCTGCTGGCAATGCTATGGTCATCACCATCCAACCGACCACTACTACCACTACTGTAAGAATTCTTGAAGCCTGGGCTGCCAACCACCTCGATCTGACCTACGCCTACTACCCCTGAACCACTCAACGACCACCTACGCTTCACGTTTGAAACTATAGCAACGCGGATTCAGCATCGAATTTCAATCATACTGTACTGTAGGCTCTCTATCTCTCTCTCTCTCTCTTTCGTATTTTCTTGGGTATCTATTCTCCCTTGTTCACTCTCTCTGGGAACACTGTTGGCACGTGCTCCCTGGGGCAATTTTCAGAATGAAATTTCTCTGTGTGCTTTGGTTTAATTTTTTTTTTTTTTTTAAGACTGCCTGATGACAGCACCACGTGATTGAAGGTATATCGATACTCGTGACGTCATGGTGGGAGATTCATTTTTTAATTTGATTCCTGGACGAAAATTTCGTCACGATTATTGACGTTTTCTTTATTGAACCATCGGACGTCATGCAGGATCCTTATCTTTGATTTACTGATAATTCATAATATATATATTGAATTTCCTTCTATGGGCTTCTATGGACTTCTATGATCTTAATCTGTGTGAAAAAAAGTGTCTCCTAATGCGAAAGCATACGTATTATACTTTTATAACGATACGTCTATTTTCTTTATCGCATCGGTGCTACGAATAAATATTTTATAAGTAATTCTGGAAAAAAACTATTGGACCGGCACGGTGTTATCTGGCGTTTTGTCACGTTGCATCGAATGATGGATCCATTGAAAGACAAAGTTGGGCGATGGAAGCGAAGAGAAAATAAATGAAAATAGTGATGGAGATACGAGCGAGGAAAAACGGAGGTAAAGAAGTAAAAAGAGGCGTCGTGACGCCCGGCGTCGCGCTGTTGGCAGGATCAATTAAAAATGAGGGGATCGATGAAAAATAAATGTCGCCAAGTTTCTTTCTTGGGTTAGAGGGGCGTGAGAGCCAAGGGGAGTGTATTCTGAGAAAATCCCTAGGCCAACTACCGACCGAGGGCGAAAGTGATAGCGAGCGAGAAGAAGCGAGAGTGAGGGAGCGAGCGAGCGAGAGGGCTGCCACGCCCTTAAGGAGGAAAAAAAAGAAAGAAAAAAAAAATACATTCCCTACTTCTTCTCTCCCGTTTCGCGTCCCGGTGCCGGATTCCTCCCTTCGTGCCGAATTTATTTGCTGTCCTCCTCGAAAAATCGTTACCAAATTAATTTCATTCGGCCAGCACCGCGATAAACCTCCCTTATTAAAGTTCAACGTCCCGGGGCCCGATCTTACCCGAAGGGAGACGAATTCGGATATTCCGCCCTTTTCCCTTTTTTTTTTCCTTCGCTGTCATGATTTTTTCTTTACTCTCGATTTTATCAGGTCTCTACTCCCTTGCTCTATTATTTTTTTTTGTCGTCCCTATTTACCCTTTTTTGTATTTTTGTTGCATATGCATGTATCTTTGTATCGTTACATGTCCTTACGAATCACGCGAGGGGAAGAAATTGGAAAATCAAATTCACGCGTGGAAACGGAAACGCAGCGAATTAATTCACTCTCGCCCGTCGTGCCGGTCATTTGCGCAGCCTTGCGTGGAAACTTTAGAGGGAGAAATTGATTCGAGCACCATGTAAATTGGTAACTTGAGGGTGACTGTAAATTGTAGAATGCAGGGGTTGTTCAATTTTTGGAACACACTGTAGCATTTTCCGAACATAGCACATAATTTTATTTAATCTCTCAATAATCTATCCCTACAATTAATTATACCCAGCATGAATCGTACTGTTAGAAAATTATAAAAAATTTGAAAAATTAAAATATTTTCGAAATTTTTATACGTATGTAGGTCTTGTTTAGAAAATTGTATGCCAACAGTGCCACTGAACCATTCTTTTCGAACGTGTAGGGCAGCATGAGAAGGTGCAATTTTGTATGCATCAGGTGCATCGTGACCAACCGTAGGGGAAGTTCGGGAAAGGGTGGTGGGCGCGAATCGCCATCGGGGTGGAAGGAAGGCAAACGCGAACGCGTTGGGGTAAGACGGGAGGATCTGCGCAACGCGCCTTCGTCAGATGAACCACGTGTCGTATTCACATGCAAAAGACGGCTCTGGCCTCAGCTCGGCCCTTTAGTTCTGCCCTCAATGGGGAACGGTGCAGTCTCGTTCTCCAACGGTTCAGGGTCGCCATTAAATTTTTATTATTTTACGCATCGACACGCGCACAGACGTGGCCACCCGGTACACGCACGCGACGTACTCACACACGCACTGAAGCATCACGCTTGACACGCACACGAAGTCATTAAAGAATCATTAAAAGTATAAGGGGAATATGTAAAATTTCACTGACGATTTCTTTTCTCTTTTTCCTTTAATTTTTTATTTAGTCTTACTTTTATGTAATCAAAAATTTACACATTTTCTTATTATGGTACTCTTTTGAAGATGGGAATATCGGGGGAGATCAATGGAGATTATTATTCGAATCGCTTTTGGGTACTTTGGAATGCTTGATTTTTTGAGTTCGGTCGTTTTAGATATTTTCGTTTAATTTATTTTTTTTTAACGATGGTTCACTTGATTTTTATATTAGGCAATTTTACTCGTTTTTTGTTATTCAGGTATAATTTGAATTTTAGTTTATGGATACAATCGAAAGTTATGTCACGTGAAGATACGTAAGACAGTTAATAATAAATGATAATGACGTTGTTAATTATTTTGTTGGCTCAACTGGTTCATGTTTAACCTGCATACGATTTTCCCTTGAAATTTTCGAAAAGTTTGGTACTAGTGATCAGTTTGAATTTCACATCAGAGAATTTCCAAAATATTTCCTTACCCACGGTGACAAAACGGAATTGGAAAATAGTGAAAATATTTCAATGACAATGTACAGAAATAACGTATTCTTTGTGAATGAAAAAAAAATTATTTTCAAAATCCAAATACACTACGCGATTCTATAAATTATATAACCATAAAGTAAAAACCGAGTACTACGACATGTATTCACTAAAAAAACTCATTTAAACCTCTGTTGCACAATATGTTACTGTAACTGTTAGAAGTGACACCATGACGTCATATAAAATTGTCAAAAAAAAATAACACTGGTGAACATAAAAAAAAGATTGCACTGCATATTTCGGAAATTTTCCGAAAATCTCACAAAATAAATTCACACGCGATAGCACGAAAGGATAATATATATTTTTATAAAAATTCACCACAGTTAGCGAAATATCGGACGAAGAAAACAATAAAGAAATAAAATATTTAAATCGCGCACGCACAGAAAATAAATAAAAATTGAAAAAAAAACCAGTAATCCTCGCGCGGAGCGCCACTACTTGCGTATTGCCACTTTATTAAATCGATCTTGCGCGCGTTCACGAAATTTTTGCGTTTTGCGTATATACATATGTAGTCGAATCACGTGTGTCGTGCCGGTAACGTGTAACAGTAGTAACACAAGGTAGCAGTACCGTATGAATAACAAGAGCGGGAAATAAGATCCAAAAAGGAGTGTAAGAATTTTTGAGAAAATTACAAAATTTTTAGGCGTGTTCGTTCATCTTCCAAAAGACAAATAAATAAGGAATGAATTCACGTGATATCAAGATAAAGTAAAAATATTGAAATTAGAAAAAAGAAACGCTGTTATGGTGATGTATTTTTAGAAGAAAAAAAAATCTCACTCAATAAAGGGAAACACACAATTTACGACAAATTCCTTTTTGGCTACTTACAATTGTTTTGGCCATCATGCCACGATAGCGGCCATACTTGATATGAGAAAGTATCCCCACATTGTCCGCCAGTCCGTCCACTAATTCCCCGTGCACCCCTACGCCGATTGAACCACCCCTAAGTCACCCCTGGCGGCGCGTACCACCCCCACGAGCTTTGAAACCCAGGGGCGGATTGTATAGGGGTGAATTCAGGTTCTTGGAATTTTTTCTTCGTCTTACATCCTTTAATTCCTTTTACAGCTTTTTTTCGAATTTGAATGCAAGTATATTTCAAGTTTCGGTATCTTGGCTTTTATTTTTGTTTTTTATTATAATGAAAAAAAAGATATCAAAAATTACAATGTACGTAAATAATAATTATTAGTTACGTCGAGTCAAATACAAAAACCAATTGAAAATATACTGAAATTTTTATATTTTTTTAATTTTCAAAAAAAATTACATTTCAATCAACGTACTATTGTCTTTTACATAGTGTGAACTCTTTTTTTCTTATAATGACATTTCGACTATTTCTCGACGACTTATTAATAGACAGACCAATTCTGTTCGTGCTGAACTCACATACGACTTCAGTTCTATTTAGAATCCTATTGTAAATAAAAGTGTCCGACACCATACAAGGCTTATACAGCCACATAGAAACTTCCCCATGAGAATAGGAATTCACTGTCCTTCGGTAGAAATAGAGATATCGATCTGCTCCCTCCGCGAGTGTTTTCAGACACCTTGTCTAAGGACTGACTGAAATTCGACTGGTCGATCGACCGGAAGTGATTCAGACCGACAGGAAGTCCCGCATACATATATACAATATCAAAATACCATATCCCCATTAAGGCTGAATTTTTGTTCAAGTCCTTCAATGCTAGAAGCATTAATAACGAATCGAAAAATTACGAATTATAAATTTTAAAATTATTGTCAATTTGAGATAAGTAAAAAATCTGTGTCATATTCCTCGTCACAAAGTATATATATTTCCAAAATATAGAGTATATTTAAAAATCTTCAATCCTCCCTAACCTAACCACACTCTTATCCCACCATAAACTCTAAGGACAGTCAAAGCATGGATTCAAAAACATAAGAGAATAAAAAAAAATTCAAGAAAATTTTTCAAAAAAAAAAGTTCTGATGCCCAGGGACTTTCGAAGTTGCCACCCATCACTGTGTACCTCCCTTTATCAAACGATTCCTGTCTCCCATGGTGGAAACCAACTCACGCATCCCTTAGCCCTCGTATGCGTATACGTGTAGGACGCACGTACGTGCGTGAGGATGAGGGAGGGAGGACCGGGAGGAGGGGGGCTGCCATACCAACACACATCATCCAACGAATACAGTGATATCCCAAAAGGTAAAAGACGTAGCCCACCCTTATGGGAGTTCTAAACTATCCGCGCGGTTCTCCCAATTCGGTGGAGAAAGATAAGGAAGGAACGAGGGGTGAGAGCGAGAGTAAAAAAGAAAGTAAGAAAAAGCGAAAGCGAGAGAGAGAGAGAGAGAAAGGAAAAGGAAGAGTGTCCCAAGAAGTAGTAGATTTTTACCCCAGTTCACAATCGACCCCACCACTGGTTGCCTCGCGGGCAGCTTGAGGGGTGAAAATTCGCGTAACGCCACGAAGTGGGGGTGGATTGAAAAGCACGCGGCCAGATGGCGCTGCAGTCTTTTCAAGGGCGGAGGGGTAGGAAGGACAGAATGGAGAAATGGTGGTGGGAAGTGGTCACTTAGAATCTTCACCCCCCCCTCCCCCCCTCACCCACGATTCGGTAAGACGGTCCGAAGTTGGTCTTGTGTAGCCCCACTACCCCCTCCACGTGGACACGTTTCATCCCCCACCAGCCCGTCCAAATTTCATCCCTCCTTCGACTATTTCGAAGATACTGGCAACCCTCATCCTCCACCCCCCCCCGGCCTTGTCGACCCCCCCCCCCACCCACTATTTCTTGGATATACTTTAGGGCCGCAATGTCACCCCACTCCACGTAACGGCGCTACTGACCCCACCCCCTGACCCCTCTATCAACCCCTCAACCTCCCCCCCTCCTCCACCCCCTACTGACAAATTAGTTTAGCCTAGCAGGACACAGGGCTACGCTTCTCGCTGATGACGGAGTTCCTTTCTCGCACGGCTCACAGAGACCTTAGGTTACGTCCACAGGACGAAAATGATATTGCATAGAGAGAATTATTATTTTTTTTGGAGAAACCGCGAAGAGTTCTCTTGGGTTAAAGGGACGGGGAGTGGATGTCCTTTATATCCGAAGGAACAAGATCCTTTCACTTTTTCTCTTTCCCTTTCCATCCGCGTGCTCCTCTGAGACATTGGACCTTTGTCTTTTTTTTTCATTACGCAAGGATATTAGATTTTCGTTGGGAGGGGGGGGGGGGGGAGGGGGAATTTGTAAATTCAATATACCACTCAAATTTTTTGGTAAGACAAGCTTTAAGGACTTCTTGCGTATGGTTTGGAAAATTAAAAAATGTTATTTTAAAAAAAAAATAGGAAAATTGTAAAGATTTTTTCGTCCTGATTCCTCTTATCTTCTGTATATGTTCACCGAGGACTTTTATGACTGGGATTTACGAGGAGGGGTCTCGGCCAAGTCATCCCTGCTGCAAGCTCATACAGTCCTGCCAATCCTACGTTAAGTCCCGCGCCCCCCTTTCAACGAAAGGGTTAAGGGAAGCGTTAGAGAGGTGGTTAGTCTCGGTTTAATAGAAGGGTTCTAATCCTTTCTAAGGACCCTGCCACACTTCTGACACGCACTTGGTCCTGGTACATCGTCACGCAGATATATATGTGTACTCTGGTGTATTATGAAATAGTACACGCACATGGGTAAAGGACAGAGAGAGATGCGTAGAAAGGGCGCACGCGCTCTAGGACCCCTACAATCACCCAAATCAAATCGATTGAGGTATGAAGATGTCCCATTCCCATTTTACGAATTTGTCCAAGATGGTCTTCGTTTTTGGAAATTCTTCCCCCGTAACGTAATCAATGAAAAATTAAGCCCGAGATGAGAATTACGAGGCACCCTGTATACCTTATCGATAGTAGCACACGCTAGGCAGGTATACAGTGCATAAGATGGTAAGTGCAATTTTTATTCAGGGCTGGTTTTCTTTGATACAGTTGTACCGAAGTCGAATGCATGGAGGATAAAAAAATCAGCCAATTTCGAAATTCATGAATTATTCATTGCACAGGTAGCAAGTTTGTCCCACGTGCAGTAGCTACGTATTTGATCAGTGTATGCATACGAGTCTTATGCATCGGCCGATGGGGTGGACTGGGCGCTGCGTTACCCTTCTTTGCCGATACACGCACTCGTCACGCGACAGGGCTGAATTATCGATAAGGAATAATAATGCCGGCGCTGCAGCGAAACCGGCAAATAAATGATATTATGTATCAAGCCGACAACTGTGTAAGCCAATAATTTTGGATCTGCGTGCCACCTGGAATATTTAAATTGATAGAAGGAATCGCGGCTGTTTCTGTTCCCATTGACTGGGCTGATGTTTCTTTTTTTTTCTTTCTGTTACAATTCAGTGCACTATCGATAAATCTAGTGATAACAAATATGCGACCTGACGTTTAATATGGTTAATTAGATATTAATTATGATTAATAAATATAATTTTTATTTTTATCTGGGTTATTTTTTATTAAATTTTTTATGCTGTTTACTGGAAAATAAACTAATTGTTATTTTTGATTGCGAAGCACGTGCTGCTTTGTTTCTAAAAATGGAAAGAAAATTCGCGCATAGCGTATTGGAAATTTGTGCGGGGTGTAATTGCTTATTGAACCTAATGTATAAGGTAGTGATAATACATTTTTAAAGCTTATGGAATATTTTAGTTATTAGGAATAAAATGTTATCGAGGTAGTTTGACTTAATTTGTTTTCTGTGTAGAATCAATAAGCGCGAAACACGAAAAGGAGTAGAAATAAATCGAATTCCTGTCGATGAATCGATGACGTGTAAAAATAGCTTCTTTATATGTACCTTATTGTCAGCTATTGAGAATTCAATGTATATTATTAGAAACGCGTTAGACTCTCTGAGTAGTATGAAATCAAAAATTATGTTTTTTCTTTTCAAAATTATCCCCGATATGATATTTTTTCAGAATATGTATAGCAACTACATTTTTCGAATTATCACGAATGATCAGTGGCTACGATGAAACGTGTTCGCACAATGGCCAATGGATATATTCGGTGAGGAGCAGATGCGGTCAATGCATATTTAACAAAAAGTATCACACAAAGTTGGATCCCCCCCAAAAAAAAGAAAGTACAAAAAGTGGCTCTCTGAATTTCCTCGATACTTTTTTTATATTTGACCTGGATTTCTTTTTCCTTTTTTTTTGACTGGGGACATGACCAGGGGTGACCGTTTCCATTTTCGCTTTTTCGAAAGATGAAAAAAAAAGGAAAAAAATTACTAGCACGATGCACAAAAGGCAAGCGGCTAGGTAAAGTGAAACGTAATCGGTAGAACGTTTCCCCATCAATTCGATATTGTGCAATTTCGAACGGTCAGCGCGAGGGTCAGCACTCGAGAGAACAGCTGGACAATTGGCCTGCAATGCCAGTTACCAATTTCGTCCCTTGGGATTTACAAATTTTTGTCTTTTTTTTGTTTCTCCTACATTTCGGATTTATCCCCATATTTTCAGGATCGGTAACATGGTCACGCGTGGTCAAGCGATTGTCCTTATCTTTGGTGTCCATTTCCAGTACGCATGGTTGGGTTCATGGAATAGGAGGAAAATACAAAAAATAACAATCCGGATACTACGGGACAATTCGTTCGATCGTATCGATTGATTTTGTACAATTTTGTTGTTGTTGGGTAATAATGTGAATGGGAACTGATACCGGTGAATTGCTGCAGATTTTGAATTTCGAGAGATATCACGCTGATGGAAGAATTATCAGGTGTAACGAGTTCGTTATCTAAAATGCGAATTTATTATCTAAAATGAAGTATTATCTCTTGGATCATTTTTATTCTATACCTTATTTATATTTAAGTAGACAGGTGTTTTTTGAAGCACCCGCTAGATGTCATCTTTTAATTTAACTGACAAAGTCGTCATAAATTTTCGAAAATATCTACAATAGAGAATTTGGCATCATTTTACCGACCGATGATAAGTTGCCAAGTGTAAGTAAATTGGAATTCTTGCATTCAACAGCCAATTTTATTTTCGGAGAAGAAAAAGTTCCAAAATTAGTCAATATTGTTCATATTCACGGTAAATCTTAAAGTATCAAATAATTAACAACAATTTTGGTATTTTTTATAGTTTCCAAAAATGCACTGGCAGAGATGAGTAGGGAGATGCACTTAGGCGATGCCAAAATCATGGCGCTAAATCCCAGCGGCGAGTCCGAAAGTAGAATTTTATGATCATCGCTTCCGTAGATAATGCAGATCCCGTCGTAGCCGAGCTGACTGCGATCGCGAACGTGTAGCTTGGCGGGCAGAGGTTCTGCGCTACTAAACGCTGGTTCCCAAAGCAACATTTCGAACGAGGCATCAGATATTACCTAAATATTTTTTTTGCAATTCTAAGTTCGAGCGCACAGTGTAAGCTCGGTAAGTTTAATATGACAAAAGCCAGCAACTCATGCTTACCTGTACTGAAGCGTATGGTGCCACCAGTATGTTTAAAAGATATTTTACAGATGTTGCGTAGCAGACCTATTGCTAAAACCTATAAAGAACTATAGAACTCCTCGAAAACTATTGAAAAAGCCTATTGATGGACGTTTTCCAAAAATTGAGGTGCTACACGGGTATGAAGTTGGCACCGCCATTTCTTACATATATTTCAACAATAGGCTTTTTCAATAGTTCTCGAGGCACTGAGTACAATTTTTTAATTCACATTACGCGGCGCCATCTATCGGAGTACCCGTGAACCTTCTACGCACTCTCTCTCACTTCGTCGTCAAATCATTACCGGGTCTGCTGTTCGTCCCGATATTCGCGTGCAAACGCATTTATTTGCAACAATTAGCATATCCATCGAAACGTTAATAAATAACTAATGCAAATTTAAACAATTCCCTAAACGCTTAAATTTTTTACATAAAACAAGTTATTCGTGAGACAATTAAAATTTTTCCATTGCAGCCGACGCAGTTGGTTTTACGTGCAGTATGAAAAAAAAAAAGATAACGAAAGCACAGAGCAAGATGGTCTGAAATTTTTTGATTCAAATTTCCCTAAAATTCTCAAAAAGCTCCACATCATCGTTCGAGGTAGTTAATAAAAGTTTTTGTAATAACATCATTAGCGTAGTCACTTCCCATGTAACGAATTACGAAAGATCGTTAATCAAGCGCAACTTAGCGACATACTTAGCGTAAGTGAACTTTAATCGTGTTATCGCTCGAATTGCATCGAGCTTAATGCACTTTGTCTTTTCGCTCTTGCAACTAAAATAGAAGTCACGAGCAGCAGCGTTTCGTGCAATAAACAATAAATTAATAGTTTCATAAATGTATACTGAAAAAATGTACGACGTAATCACAAAATTTTCGAAAATGAATTTGAAGTGTCCTCCTTCTAGGACGATGAAAAAAAAAAGGATAGAAAAGAGATATAAGGAAGATTTCGCTTCCTACGAATATGACGTACGTTTACATAGGTGTTAACTCCAAAGCACTTTAAGGCGCGTTTTAAAGCCGTCAGCATCTATGCTAATGTCAGGGCGTCTTGATTTTAAGCGTACGAGAAATTCGCAAGCTTGTCGTCCCAGTGGCGCAGGTGCGCAGTGGCGTAACGATGAATACGCGATTTTGAGGTGCCTTCTTAATGTCCAGTAATAATTTCGGTAACAACGTCTACCCCGCTTACTCGTTATAATCGAACCAGCGAAAAGTTTCTTAATGACCCAGCGATATTCCGCCATCACGTTACCATCGATCCTTCCTCTCTGATCTGAGGGCGGTTGCTGATCGAAAATTCCTCAAGCTTCCGGTTATAATCGCGTCGCTCTGTTTCTGGGTGGATTTAAGCAGGACAAAGCGGTCGCCGATGAATCCCAAATTGCTTCGTCGACTTTTGCTTGGAAAGAGAAGTGAGGAAAGAAAAAAGAAAAATGAAAAATTCATAAGGGAGTTGTGAGCTTTCGAACAACACTTAATCCGGGCGTCCTTTCAAGAGGTTTTATCGCTCGACATTAAATTCTTTATAGACATAGGTACCGCTTTGGCTTGAATCATTATTTATTGTCGTATTTATGATTAAAGGCATCCCGTAAAGTTTTGGAATTGCACATTCGGTGTATGGTATATACATACTTGGAATTGCGTTCATGGATTTAATGGAATTTCAACAGGTCAACTTCGAAACGTATGGCCATTTAGCGGTACGTGTGCCAATTGGGGATACGTGAATGTATCTTACGTGAAATTGCGACAATTCCATTATATATATGTATAAGTGCTATGTGTGTGCATACGTATAAATGGAATCTACGCTAGACTATTTATTTTCCTGGAATCGTTTTATTTTGAAAAACAAGTATCGCTATGGACACTTGAGTTTTTGCGGAATTGCCAAAGTCCGAAAATTCCAAATGCAATTCCTCTTTTCGCACAAAAATATGATTAAAGAATGATGCACCAATGAATGCTTTTTAGAGAGCAATTCCATGATACCTCATCAAGTGCGGAATTTCACCACGTACGTATTTCGCAGAAATATCTGAATGCGAGTCGCGATGCCAGACGTCGGGGGAATTTTCATTTACCCGACATACACGCGTAGAAAGGCAGGCCGCCGTCTTCGCCAATATATGATTTTCCCGTGAAAATTCTACGCGGTTACACCAAAGCCAATATAAAGGTAGCCCATGAGCTTTCGTCTAAAAATATATTTTAAAAAATGCCTGAAAAATAACCACCCAGATTACACGTAACGAATACAAATCGTTTTGGCGATATGATACGTTCGAATAAATAATACCCAGGCGCTTTGGACGAAACCACGTAAAAGGCAAAAAAACTGGGGTAGGTCAGTGTGCAAATCAAACAAATATGAAAATGGCTATCCTGGGATATATCCACGTGTATAAAAATGGCATCGAATTTGCCAATAAATTAGCATAAAAAAAAATGAAATTTAAATACGTCAACTGCAAAATAATAAGTAATAAATATTACGATGGTCAGGAGAAAAAAAGTTCATCCCCAAAATCTACATCGCGGCAGCTTCGCCCTAAACCAACTTGACCCAACCTGACCTAAACCTTTCATTAACACTACATCAATACCCGTTATATACCCCATTCGCCATAATACGTAATTCCCTCCGCATAAAAGATGCGTTACACGTTCTTTGTTGGCGACTCTTTGTTTTTCTTTCCTCCATTATTTTCCATCGTCACATTGGCAACTCTAACCGTGTCGAACCTTCCCGCTTATAAAGAATCGACCAAGTGGTCAAGGGTCACGCACCAAGTGTTAGGTTCACCCTACGCCCTTTGTCTGACAAGTGCAAGAATTAAAGGGTGTGCAAAAAAAGAGAACTTCACTCGGGATAGGTACCCAATGAGCTGTTCATTGTTCGGAAAATGTGTATTCGGCGTAGTACATTACACGTGCATAGTTGAGTATCAGGGTTGCGTAGACAATAAGTAATTGCACGTGTACATGTTAAAACAGCCGACAAGCTGGAGAAGCCAGGGCCGTCTGAAACGGGTGCATCGGGGGCCTTGATGCTATTAGGTTGGTCCTATTATATCAAAGGGATTGCACTATTATGTCTCCGGAGATGGTGAAGCGAGTGACAGTGCAGGCAACCCTTGAGGCCTAAATTGTCATCTATATAATTGCGTATATATACGTATAGTATATAATATACACTAAATATACCGGGTTACTCTGGGGAAATTCAAAATTTTGGTTAACGGGTTTGCGAGCGAGCGTCGCCTCGCGTCTGTTGACGATTTTCGCTGCAGTTTCTCAAATTGGAGATTGAATTTATCCTAGGGATATTTTTCTGGTGATATAAAGATCTTACCTCACTTCTCTTGGGAGGTTTTTCTCGTGTTATAATTTATCGGATTATTTTCACGTCCAGATACTGTTTTTATGTTCGTGTTGTGCCTTAATAAAATTTTCCCAATTCCTCGACTTGCTTGATTTATCATATATCCTCCGGGACACGGGGAACTTCCTGTGATCGAATAGACGTGTGTCCCTTTGGGAACAACTTGGATCAGTTGCGAAGGACGAATCGATTCCCGAGGGCTGCGACATCCTGTAGCATTAAATGCACCACTGGATAGCCTCGAGGCTAGAATGCAGTTTTCACATGAATATCTTGCGGAATGGCGGAATTCATGAAATTTTGAATAATCAACAAAATTTTCAGTTTTACACGCAGAGAACTTTTCGCACTACGCGGATTCTGCGATTCGACAAATTTTACAACTTTCACCACTTCTAACTGTTACCCACCGTGGCTCCTGCTTTTTAACAATAGGTGCGTGCTGTCGTGTATACACGTATTAATATAATTCATCAATACAGCTACCAGTGATACGCTACTTTTCATACCTCTGAACTAAACCACGAAAAACATTTCGATTTTTTCTAGAGTGCCAAAGGGTTAAAGGGCTGGCGCGATATGGTTAAGGGCAACGAAGGAAACCCTGACCCGAGTTGTGGTTGTTATGCCCAGCTGTCATCCGATTTCCTGGGGGGAGCAGCCAAGGAGGATCTCCAAGAGTTACCTACCGATTCGTTAAGGAACGCTCTCGATTTGGTTCAAAGGGACGAATCGAGGAAAAGAGTTATCAGCTATAAGGATCTCGACCAATCAGATGATCAGAATTATTATTTATCAAATTTGGCTATTTTGTCAAAGCAGTCTGTCTCGGGACACCGACCGAGGTGTCACGGACTGACTCGCGCTCCCGGGCTATTTGTTTATAGTTTTTCTAGCCGTGTTTTGATACAGTGTAGGAAGTTCTCGCTCGTGTAGTTCTCGCGATATCCAGAAAATTTTATGAATTTTCTGTGAGTGTTCCGGAAGTGCAGTGCAGTGCCCTAGTGCAGTGTCCATCCGAGGGTCTCCTGGATGCAGTTCTCGGCCTTCCCGGATCAGCTGGACCGGTGAGCACTCTCAATTTATTAATTGGTGATGGGCTTTCGATTTTATAGCTCCGATTCGTTCTGCTACGTTCTCGATCAATCGCACTCCGTTTCCGGCACTATTTACATGACGCTACTCCGACCCTCTCTACCTCGACCTAGCAGCCTGACCGGCCGCGCATTTCCGTAACCGTTCTCCCGCTCGTACATTCTCTACGCGTCCCCAAAAAATCTACAGGATCCATTAACCTCCCGTCTATTCCGATATGGTCCTCTCGTTTTGCCGGAATTGAGATTTCTCCGCCTCAACTCCCACTCGGATCGTCAATTCCCGGTGAAAAAAGAATGGACTGACCGCCCGCCATGCGGATGCACAGACGAAGGGTGGACGGCCAAAGGTAACGTAGCTTAGTTCTCGGATTTTACTGTGAATTAATATGAAAAATTCTCTCCGTGTATAAAATCATCGTGTCTCCGTTTTCTTGCCTCGTCTATATCGATAGGTACTAAACCGAATGAATAACAGATGCAATAGGCGGCATTTGGATAGTTTAGTGAAATTCCTGCATTAGTGCGAAACTGCCTGGGGTGCGTTAACAAGTGTCGGTGTCCGACCCGAAGGGAAGTTGGTACGTTTAAAGTCGAGGGGTATGAAAAGGGTAAAGAAGGGTTGAAGGTACGAGTGGGGATTCTTGCGATTCCCGCAAAGAAAAGGGTTGAAAGAATATGGGGGGTGGACGTTGACGAGCTCTCTACTTGACGGGGATGAGGCAGGCTGTTTCCCCGAAAGAATATGGATTTCATGCATGAGTAAAGAGTCGACCAGCCACCCTTCTCCTTCCTAAAACTACCCCCTGAGCGCAACCCTCGTTTCCCTGAATATCGAGCCCTTCCAGCCTCCCTTTCGATCCCTTGACGTATCAGGATACCTTCTGTCTGTTACATTGCAAATATCGTATCTTGCAAATATTACGATTAATATTTAACTGGTTTTAGAGAACGATCAAAATGTGCTTCCAGAACGCCGGACTTTTTTCTAATCGGACAGAAACAATGTGGAGTTGAAATAAATTGACGTAAAAAAGAAAAAAAAAATAAAGCGTACAGTGAAAAGGGGCAGAGAAAAAAAAAGGCAAATGGTTTAACATTCCGGGTACACCGGAATGGTGTGCTATTTATTTAACGTAAAATTAAACGCGAAAATACGCTGGAACGAAATTCGAAGAATTCGAAAATTGCACCAAATTCGAGTCGATCAACAGCGAGAGATTTATGCGATTCGCAGATTGTTGTAAACGTTTTAATTAACGTGTCAAGCTGGACGATAAAGACGCTGCTTCGTCAAGGAAATTTGGCGTCGGGCAATTAGTTGAAGTTGGCCAATCAGCTTATCGCGTTGAACGCCGCGCACTGGGAATCGTAGAAACTTGCGTTTACAAACCGGAAGTTCATAGTATTGTTTGGCTTTGAGGACAAAAGCCGGATTTCCTGTCCCCTGGTCTGTCCGTTCGTTTGTTTGTTCACCGTCGCGATTCACTATGGACCTATAAGGGTCTGCTTGTTTCCGTAATACAGTAAAATCGTAAGTTCAGCTCAAAGTATTTAATGAGTTCGTTAGAATTAAATGGTCCATATAAAAAAATTCTTTTTTTTTTTTCAATTTATAATTTTACCAACGCAAACTTTAAATTGGATACAGCATTTGTCTATCGAGCTCTTATGCTTACCAATAGGACTGACCTGGTGATTTGGTACCTCAGCACTGGGACTGGCACTTCTGACCATAAGCGACCCAGGTATTCCACGAGGATGGAGTTATCGGGTTTAGACCTTGTCAGGTACTACAAAAATGTACAACGTGGTCTTGGGCCCTTCGCCTCCATGATTAAGTGAGGTCAAGAGGGTGGCTAACTGAGGCTGGGAGGTCGAGGTCATTCGAGACCCCAAGAACATGCTGGATGGAGGATGGGGCTACGGGGACTCGATCCGGGGGCCTGGTCCGTTTTCTGAGGTGTCCGGGTAGGGAGCCCTGGAAGTTGGGTTGACCCGAGTCACGCTTAACAAGACGTGGAGACCCAACTGACAGGGTCTGTATGGGTACGTATGAAATTATTTAATTTCATATAAAAGAACGCCTCCTTCGAATTGATATCGCAAGGGAAACCATCGGGGTGCATTGTTCCTATGTTCCATTGTAATTATTATCACTGTTATCAGAATCCCACTCGCATTACAATTTACCCCAAAGGCACAAAATTCAGCAGCATTAACATAGGGCGTTGCCCAATGCATTCGCGATACTGAATTTGTCCATCTGTCCCTATGGGCACATTACAGGTTATATTCATCCCAGCGATGTAATATTGATCTGTAGAGCATAGCAATCTGCACCGTATTTAATATACAAAAAAATACTGACATCGGACCAACAGCATCGCGGTGACTAACGATACACAAATTTGACGAACTTCAAAGTAAAAATTGTCAAGTGATCCAAAAATGATGTTTGCAACATTTAAATTTTGAAAATAACAAAATATATATGCAGAAGTATCCGCATGGGTTGCGTATATGCGAATAAAATTTTTTTTCTCATTTATATATTCAAGGATGGTCGATTTTGTATTTTTTTTTTTTTTGTATTTTTATTTAACTTTCAGATTCAGCAATGATAATCGTATTATGTTAACTTCACTGGAAATTTACGGGTAGGTCACGAATTGATGTTACCATGCTTGAGTTGGCTCGCGAAGTGGAGCTACTTTGAAATACCAATAATTCCCGGACCACTTGGTTTCGGCGCACCCTGTTAAATGGACTTAAGACCTTTTTCTCTTTCTCGACGCTGATGTTTTTCTACCGAATTTACATGACGACAATACTTGATCCCTTTTCCGGGGACTTTACGATTTCTTGGAGAAAATTTTTGTTTCGGACAAGTATACGCAGCGTCGCGACGCCCTTACAGCTTTTTCAAGTCGGGTTGGTGGGTCCTGAGAGAAGTTTGACTTGCGGCATTTGACAATTATGCAAAAGCATAGCCTCGAATTATTCGAATCGGTGACTACATTTTCAGGAGTATACATTTTTTAAAAATTTCTCATCTTTTTTTTAACTCTGCAAATTATATGAAGGACGGAGGAAAATTAGGAAATTTTACCAACCGCATCGACGCTTCGAAGCACACGCATTGAATAAGTAATGTCGCGTTAAGAAGTTTGGGAAAACTCAACGCCAAGACGAAGGAAACAAAAAAAATTGTTCATCCATCAAAATTTTTTTAAACTAGAATCCGCGGAATGCATACAGAATATTCGACGTGCATTCATCTAAATCCGTTATACGAAATCTGCGACATGTCAAATTACTAAATCACCATAAAAAAAAAATTTTCAATAAAACTTCATGTGAAATTTAAAATTTTTTAAATTTCTGTTTTAACTTCACTTGCGTACACGTCGAACTAAACCTGTATACATCTGAATACTTACTACGCTGATATATAAATTCGAAGAAAATCATCGCGCTCTCTAGACGCAAAGACGCTTTACGTTGAACGGACTATAGCCAGCGAGAATCCACGAAGGAGACTCTATTCAGAGTCATTCGCCGTCGCTCGTAAATGGAATAATCAGTGACACGAGGGAATACGGAATTTTGTGTTGTCCCAGAATCCGGGCAGACTGTGTGCCCATTGGCCCCGTTGCCTCCATTGCGCCTCATGAAAACCGCCCCTGGTCGCTGCGGTGATGAATAATCAGTAGCAGCCCCTCGTCGAGGCGCTAAGTTGTAAGGTTAACAAGTGAAAACGATGGCGGGGTTGGTACGACTGGGTACACTGGCGTCTAGGTACATTATGACGGTTATATATATACATATAGAATGCTGGAGAAAAGAATAACAGAGCGAGGAGATACAGTAAGGCAGGGAGAGAGCGAGAGAGGAAAAACATTGAGAATCTTTACAGAACTGCGTTCAGCAGAGAGTTTATTTATTCTTGGGACATTTTTTGGTCTTTCGTTATTGCAACAGATATAAATAATGTTTTGAGGGATGAAAAATTATATATATTATACGTCGAATACGTATACTTGAAACTAAATTAATAACTTTGAAATATTTAATACGTTTCCGCGACTAAAAGTATCACAGTTACCTTTGGAGAAATGAAAATTTTATTAAATATTTTTCGACATTTTTTTTTATCTTTTTTTTTTTTTTAGTTTCAATATTGACAGCGGTAGCGCTCGCTGGTAAGTTATTTTTCGAATAACCTATTTATTCATTCGCGTTGTAATTTTTTTTTTTTTATAACTCCCGCGGTTGGCTAAAAGCCTTTTCAGCCGGTGCGGAGTTTACGAAATTTCTCAAAATAATACACAGGGTTCACGTAACTAAAGTTCCCACCATGGGCATTACGAGCTCCCACATAGATTCCCATTAGTTTCCGGATTATTTATCAAATTTTCGACGGCACCCCGCCATTGGTACCCAAGGGAGATCGAAGCTGTGGGTACATACCTGTATATACCCGTCTATGTTGGTAATAGGAATGGTGGCAGAGGTATAGTTACATCAGAACTCACCCCTTAACGTTAACTCTGTTAACTCAACCCGACGTAATTTCACCCTTCAAATTCGTAGTAGGCACTGAATTTCCAAAATCTCTAATACGAGTACACATGCCTACGCATACAGAGCTGTATACAGTAGGCCTACAGTAGATTCGAATAATTCTCGCCAGACATCGCTTAATCGAATCTACAGCGAAGGAACGTTAATTGAATTTTTCAAAAATGTATTTCAAGTATCAGATAATATTAATCTTTGGTAGGTATCAACACTTGTAAAGAATATATTAAAAAAAAATAAAAAAATAATTATCCAAGGGTTCGATTTCAGTTTGAAATATGTCACGTTAATAATTAGTTAGAGCAGCCCGATAAGCATATGCTTGGTATAGCCCGTGCACGTTAACTTCCTCTGAATGCGCAATGACTTCCTGAAGTTTCCCTTAAGTATCGCCGTAAATATTTTTCGTCTTTTCGCGTCTGGTAGAAACTTTTAAGAAAAAGAAAACAAGAAAGCGAGTATGAGAATAAGAAAGAAAAAAAAAACGAAGGAAAACTGAAAGTAGAACGTAAAGTGCAGTGAAGAGAGAGAATAAAAATTAAGGAAAAAAAAATAATAAAAAAAATAAGAAAAAAGGAAAGGGTTTAACGAGGTTCGTCAAGTGCGATTAACCCAGTGACCTCGGTGCAAGGTCAGATTAAAATCCTTACATTATCGCGTTTTTAAAAGCCTTATTTTCTAGGCAATTGATGTAATAACAAAAATTACACGTGACCTATAAAATTTGAAAAAAATTAAGTGCATCTCGTCCCTTTCAAGCTAAATGCAGTTCCGATGCACCAGATTGTGTGACCTTTCGCCATATCGACGTGGAAAACTTTGTCTAACGCGTATATCGATTACACTAAGATAATACTTTATAAATAGCTGTGGCAGATGCAGCAGTTGCAGATGCAGCAATTGCAGTTGCAACTATTGACTAACAGATGCAGTTGCCAAATCAGTAGATTTCTTATGCCCGATCTTAAAGCGGTTGCTGCGCTTAATAGCCAAACTTGAAAATGGGTTGGTTAAGGTAAAGCAAAGCGGATATATAAATATAGAGTAGTTCACGTCGCGACGCCGACGCTTAGCAGCGACAGAGGGGCGACGCTTTGGATGCTGGCGAAATCGCAAGATGTTCCGTGGAAGCGGATAATCGGATAATCAGCCAGACTGCTGTGTCTCCGCGCGCCATTTTCCAATATTCCCATCTCGCCAGAGAACATCCGTTATCTCTAATAACTTCCAATGCACTGCCAGCAGATAAAGTTGTCGAGGCGAAAGTGCATTAAGATCCAACTTGAGCTTTTGCTTTATTTTTTTAAGATTTATACCTCTCGTGAAAAAAGGAGGTTCGTGCTTATAAAATATTACGAAAAAAAGTTCTTTAAAATGGAAGGAAAAAAATTTTGGTTTTAAACGTTAAACTTCGTTCTTTCGAATTTTACGTCAGAAACCTCTTATTTCGTATCCTAGTATCGGCTGCCAAATTTTGTTAAGCCGTTTTACATAGCTTTCATGACACGTTTGCATATCCGCCTTTTGCTTTTTCGGACGTTCATTGTATAAGACATGTTAGGACTATCGAGAAGGAATTGCTCAATGGAGTTGCCAAGTAATCGCTCCTTGTTCTATAAGCATGCAAAGCTTTGTACCTTGAAATTCTTTGTACAGACTGTACTGTAGAAATCAGTATCCGTTGGTAATAGGAGCACATGATAACTACGTCTGGCTTGGCAGGGAGTGTATCTACTCGATATCAATATTGTCATAATAAATAAAATCTTGTGAAAAAAAAGAATTGAAGTAAAGCACACGAAGCTGATAAAATATAAATTTCTGCGTACGTTAAAACTCTTGTTTGGCTACGTTTTATTGATACGTCAACGAAGACCGTATTGAATAATGATTTTGGAGGTTTCCGTGAAAATTGAAAAGGTACCGAGAGATTGGGAGGGTAGAAAGAAGAAAATGACGAAATTCCAAGGTCCCTAGAATTTCCGAGGATCGCAACGCAAAAACGGATGTTTACCACGGTAAGGACTCCTATTCGCCCACAAACGAGTCTCCACGAAGGCGATTTGCTCCCACGCGATAACCAAATGTTTGCGGCCGTTATCAGCGAAGAAAAGATTCTAGGTGTAAAAAACAACAACAACAAAAAAATGGAAGGAATTTCCTCAGGACGGAATATTAATGCTAAAAAAAGGAAAGATAGAGATGAGACTGATCGTTGCACGACAAATCATATTGATAACGGGAATATCGGATGAAAATGAAATAACTGACAAAATTGAATGACTGATAAAGTTTTATTGATTTTTTTTGTATTTTCTCCCAATACGATACTCGATCATGACGCGTCAATTAATGGGCTGCGTAAATTCTCTGATATAAAATGAACGTTCGTTTAGCCTCCTCTTGGCGCTTTCAATCGAATGCACATTCCAATAGCAAATGCGCATCCGAACTGCGTTGCATTCCAGAACAAAGAGCACACGCCCATATGTATGTATATATATATATATTCACGTCCTGGTGCATTCTGTGTCGACAAGTTTCAAACCGAACACCGCGAGACGTGATATACATGCGGCCACTAAATGATAACAACTTTGGTAGAATCAAATGCAGCCAAACCTTACCGGTTGCCTAGAGCCAGTCAGTCAGTCCAACTGTCCGTAACTGCCAACTGCAGCGCTTGGCCAACTTCCCGAGGCGTTTAAGCGAACTGGTTAGTTATAACTGGCACGACGGACGCGCGTAGTCGATTATGTCCTTCCTACGTTTCCTTTTTTTTTTTTTTTTTTTTTTTATACAAAAAAAGTAGATTAAGAATTTTTTATAAAACATTTTCATTTCAATATACAAGTTGCTGCGACTTTGTTTGATCTAGTTAAAAACAAAGGGAGGAATGCCAAACTAAAAAGAAATTAAACCGACAGGAGATTCTTTTATAGCATCTGCAGAGCGATTACTTAGGACGTGGAATTGTATCAGAAACTTATTCCATTACTACCCCTTATAAATCTTCTGGGCTTCTCACTTGCCGCCATTTTGGATCTCGAGTTTTCATCCCCTTCGACTCGATTATTGTGCCAGAGTCGAGTGTGGCCAGAATCGAGTCCGCGTCCTTCGCCGAACTTGGCAAATTAATTCGCTAAAGGTGTTAGGATAACTTTCTTTTAGGGATGTTGTTACCTTTACCATCTACCCTCTATGGAATTGCTAGGGAGGTTCTTATACTTGGCTATACTGTAGTGTACTATGCTATA
This sequence comes from Cephus spinipes, assembly GCA_963971525.1. Lineage (NCBI taxonomy): Eukaryota > Metazoa > Arthropoda > Insecta > Hymenoptera > Cephidae > Cephus > Cephus spinipes. The sequence continues at coordinate 1,111,577 of OZ020578.1, read as the reverse complement.
TACTATACTGTGCTATCCCATACCGTAGGTACGTGCAGTATAGATTGCGGATCCTTAGCTGGAATTGCCAGGAATCGAATAAGACTAGTTTCCCAATTCTATTTTATTCCTCGTAAAGACCACTCGATCGGAATTGCTTCCGCTTCGCTTTTAAATTTTCGCAGACTCTACAATATTAATAATCAAAACTGTATTATTAATTTCACCGTATTACAAATGCCGGTCGGATAATTTATTATTGCAATGACAATTCCGCGAATCCAAACAACTAATTGCGTATATGAATAAACCGAAATACTTTACTCGTACCAATTTTCGTAACAATTTATTTACGTTTATTATAAATAATTAATATTTGCATAATGAGCTCTATGCTATATCTGCACGGCGCACGTATACACCACAGCTACACGTGTACAAATATATTTCGCAGAATTTACTTAGGAATCGAAATGTTTACCAAAGAGATATAAGCCTTACGATAAATCCGTATTAGGTACAGGATTTAGTATAGTACAGTAGACGGGATCGGTCTGACACTGACATGTTTATATGAAAGCGTATGACAGGTTACGTAACCTGGAAATTAAATCTGTATCCTCATCTGAGAAATAAAAAATTACTGAAAAAAAGAATTTAATTAAATATCCGGAAAATTTCCAAAAAATTTATTTGGTAACTTCCGGAACTTGCTTTTTTTTGCTAATTAAAAGCAAATGAAAGAACAAAGGATTATATAATGTATAAGTGTTATCCGTCTTACTCCACCCGATGGACTTGAGGATTTGTAGCGTGGCTTAAGGAGGTATAAGTACTTTAATTTATATATGAACCGTAGTAGTGGTAACAGTAGTAGCAGATACTTACTATAGGTACAACATGACTATAACCAGGTGTAGCCGATATAGTACAGGGTGTTACTACTATGTAGCGATAAAGGGGAAATGGCTGCTGGCTTGGGCCAGGATTACGGAAACTAGGATTACGTGGCATGACACAATTACGTTGAAGAAAAGCTATACCGTTGTGGGTTACGAACGATACGGTATAGGCTACACTTAATCATATCAGGACGAAAGTAAATTTTACACCAGGTATACGCGTACGCGTTGACGTTATTTGGCGACTGGTGAAAATATTTAAAAATATGAATAATCTTTGAAGGATACGAATATCGCGTGCTGAGATTGAATTATTTTTGGACGCGGTGAAGTTTTCTTGTTTTTTTTTCTTTTTCTTTTTCTTGGTAAGATAAAAACATAAGAAAAGAAGAAAATTCAAAGTTCGGACGAGTTACCAATACTTTGTCAAACATGAAAGTTCGCGGGGGTTAAAACGTGCGCGCGACGGATGACGGGAAATTGATAAATCTTTATCAGACCGGAAGTTGTCGAGTTGCTCGGGAAGTGCTCTCGGGGATGATCTATGTGGGGTGCACTACGTTAGTCAAGGCAGAGTAAAGAGTTCGTAAGTAAGAAATACTTTTTAAATGGTGTTTATCGGTTGAAGTATATTATGACAGTAAGGGGAGAGATACGTTTTTGATTTTTTTTAATTTTTTTTTTTTAACAAAACGGTTATTTGTGGGAAAACATTTTTTTTTATTTATACAACAATGTTAGTGTCACTTATAGAGTGAGAGGGGTAGAAATGATAGCTAGAGATGTGAATTACATAAACATCGGTGGGAATTCTAGGACAAAGCAACGATAACGTCTAGTCGAGTGATAAAACGACAACGCAGATAAAACTCGTAGTGGGTCCAAAGTGATAAAGTGAAACAAAAGGGTCGCAAGAGTGTCCAAATGATACAGGCTATAAAGAAGAGAAATCTCGGAAAGGGTACAGCAGAGTAGCTGATATACAGGGAGCAAAGCGTGTTGCGTCTCGAAGTGTTTGTTGAAACAGCCTGTAGAACGCGAGGGTTAAATTCTCTTGGCACGATATAGTACGGAAGATTAAATGGCAATGTCTCTCCTTGGAATTGCACATCTGTTTAGACGTTCGGGATAAGATTCCTGCAGGATATTCGGTTATATCCTTGAAGGAATTGCCAGTGTGACTAACCGTGACATAGAGGTGTATGTTAATTATATTTTTTTTAAATGGCATTTTGGGACCTTTGAAAATCCATTCGTTTTTTTTTTTTTAAGAATTAAATCATTTTTATCTATAACACTTGCAAACGGAATTGTAAACATGCAAATGTGACGTCACCTGTTAATGTTATCTTGTAAGTGAGTAACAAGTTAGTCAATATTTATTTTGATTTTTTGTAACAATTCCTTGTTGCAATTCCAGGTATAAAATGCTTTGAGGACATCGACTTGCACTTATCATTACCCATAATACTCTTGAGGCTGGGTTGCATCGCTGTGAAATTTTTAATGCATCCCTTTGTTGCAATTTACATAGCATTTCAATTAGCGGATATGCAATCGATTGCATTGCGCATGCGCGTCCCTGCACTACTGCTCGTTTCCGTCTGATCCGTCTATTCAATATTCGCAACAATTGACAATCGTATTGCCGTTCCGTGTACAATGCTGCCAACTCTCGAGCTGTCTTGCTCCTTTTGTTTACAGAGGATCGTTGGATGCGATTTTTTTTTTTTGTATACAATTTTCAATATCGCTACCCCTCAGTCGGAAACGTCCCTCGCCACGGAATTTCGAACGGTACCACTGGTAGCAGTGATACCAAACCACCAGAGAGAATTGAGTACCTAGCCCTTTTTATCGTTAGGTCCTTTTTTACGATTTCTTTTTTTTCGGTTTATCATCGTTTCGTTCGTATCTCTCGGGTTCTTTCTACGTCCCAGCTTTCTGGCGCTATTGGAAAATGTCTCCCGCGGTGCCCCTTTTGTACTCGTGAAAAATAATTCGCACGGCCCTGCGAGTCTTCTGTTACGTCGCTCGCAATCCAATCGACTTTCAGGACTTTTCACCGACGAGGCGTCGAGTGTTGACGCGAAGAAAATGAAATTAGTTCCTGATGAGCGACTACAGAGGGCGCACGTGCCGAGGATCATTGTTTTCATTGTTGCCTCTTCGGAAAAGCTTTTTCGCGTATTTTTCGAAAAAATCATACACAAGCGATCGTGTATCACAATATCGTATAAACTCGATAAAAAAATATTTAAGAAAAATCCTCATGACCTTTGCGTGAGGTATTATAACTTCGCGTTCCTAAAGTTGAAAAATCCTACCCCCCCCCCCCCCCCCCCATTAATACTCCTGTATTTAACAAGGGTGCCAAGAGACGTCAGTGCCGGACCAACCGACGCTAGCGCCATCGGCCGCAACTCCACTCCCTAACGGTTTCACGAACAATTCTCGCTCGACGTTGCAATTATAATTAATTGCAACCTGCGGCCTTCCATTACGTAATATGGCAGACGCTTTCATGGCAGTCCCTCAGCTGACTATATCAATACGCCTGTATATATATTTATATATACGTATACATTGTATACCGGAAACTCGTAATAGCAACTCCTTCGAAGGCGCTCCTCTTGCAGCTAATGGAGCACAGAATTGCATAGATTGATTGTAAGTGCAGTTGCATTAGCCTTGCACTGTATGGCAATTAGGAAGATGTAAATAAAAAAATATTTACTAAGTGCACGTGTAATTGTATTGACAACGATAATTAAGAATCTACCAAGAAATAACATAGCAATTTAACTCGATACTGAAATACACTGTTTTTCCATATAATTCATACTAATGCATATCCTTTGACAATTCCACCATATAAGACCATCTTATACACGATTACGACTTCCGTGACACGAAGATAAAGACGAGCCCGAAATATCCACCCGTAAGATATAGATCCAAATTTATACAGGGTGTCGTGAAATTTATGACACGATATAATCCGATATTCATCTCGTATCAGTGAACCCGTACGAGCATAAATTCTGATTGGATGATGTCGACGGTTTCATAGGGACTTTTCCTCGGATCACTTTCGGCCATTTGCTTTCTCCTGCATCCTTATTGCAATCTGTCTGCGCATCTTCCGGTATAATATTTTACATGTGTATTCGGCTGCATATGCATGGATGCACTATGCAATCAGGTATATGCCGTTATTATTATTATTATTATATTTCGTACGCAGCTCAGACAAACGAAGACAAAACATTTAGTCACTGCATTCCGTTAAACAAAACTCGAAATTTCTATTTTGATTTTATCCGGAAATTCTTGTGTCGCTCGTGCCCATAGCGAAATGGGAAAAATTGAAAAAGTTTGATTTATGGATTCAATCGTGTGACTTTTAATGAATTTACGGGAGATTCTACGAGTTTGGATATCTCTCTGTTTCTGTGTATACAGATTGGCACATGTATTTATGTATAGGCAGCCATTTACCTATTTCTCTTTACGCGAGCGGCGGGGATTACTCTTGTAAAGGAAAATGGGCATTGCGAAATTTGTCGGGTTGCACAATTTAAAAGTGCATTCGTCAGAGGGACGTGTAGGCTTATGTCAAAATTGAATTTTTTTCTATTTTTTTTTCCATTATTTTTCGAAATTTTACTACCATCGATTCGAGTATCGAAAATGTGTTCGGATTTTTTGTATACAAAATTTTTGGTCATATCTCTTGCCACGTGGACTTGCAGTTACGAAAGTTACCGTTGCAATGGGTTTGCGAATTGCACAAAGTGCATATTTGACAAAGCGCATCTAGGCTGGATAAAGTTGAGATGTGTCGCAAAAAGTCCAATATTCGTGTATACACTGGTGTGGATGTAAGTCGCGTGTGGATGCATACGTTGAATTGTATGTATAGATATACAGAAATGCATATGGGTACGTGTATTTAAATGTATATAGGTATAGAACGGAGAATTGTCGTAGAATTGGCGAATTTTACGCTCAACCAAGTGTCGCGATAGTCAGCGAATTTTTGCAACCTCAACCCTTTTACATCCCCTAGCAACCCCGATGCGCTATGTCACGCGATAAGAAGCGTTTCAACCCTTGGTAGGACGCCACTTACCCCACATATCTGGCGTCACCCTCTTTGTCGTTTCTTCAACCCCCGATTTCAAATCTACCCTTTGCTACTCAAAATTTAACGTGGCGAGGGATCCTCTTTTTTTTTTTTTTTTGAAGCAAAATAAAAGAATTTTAAAATTCTTAACTAGACGTATCTCTTATTGAGCACGAATCTTTTGGGGTGGATACCCGGAAGGCCTTTTTTTTCATTCTTATAGGTAAAGCCTGAAATTCGCAAAAGGATCCTCAAGAGATAAGACTATAAGGGTGGCTGTATAGCTGGGTTAAGGGCAGGATCAGTATGGCAGGAGGAATACAGACCGGATTGTCCGTCAATTATCGAAGGATCGTATCATCCCTTCCTTACCTGATCCCTCCGTTCTTCCTCGTCACAATTCGTTCCGTCTTCATCCCCTATTCCCACTTTCCTTCGGAGACTCCCGTCCCCTTGGAATTCCAACCCCTTGGCACCCTATTCCCCGTAACAGTCTGGTGGCGTTATTTCGGGGGTAGTTTCTTGGCCACGTATAACTGACATGCATACCTATAGATACAGTTTAAGGGGGGGGGGGGGGGGTGCGATCTCGTGGGGATCGAAGGTAGGACCGTGAACCAGGACTGTAATAAGGGTTACAGATTGCCCCCCGATATAGGGGCGCACTCCGTGCCTTCCAGAATCAGACCCCCGTGTCTCGCGAACGTTGGGGGGTTGCCTTTGGCTTTTATTCCGCGTAGAAGGGGTTGGAATTTCGCGCGTGCTCCGCTTTTCCGCCCACCTCCCACCCCCCTCTACAGCCGACGCCGTTGATCCCCCTCGGCCCTCCATCCCCTCGTCCACGACGTTTCCCTCGACTATACCCCTTGGTCGGGTACTGAGAGATGCTGAGGGATGCTGGAGCGCGCCAGTGAGGTGTCAGTTCTGCGCGCGATTCGCACACGGAAGGACTCAATTTCCAGCCGTGGGAATATTTGAGTCCGCGACGCTAGGACGCCCGGCGTCGGTTTGTGAATTTTAACGGAAGGTATTTTCTTTTTTAGAGAAACAAATTTTTGCGGATTTTGTTCGTCCGAGGGCTGTGAGGATAAATTTTTGTTAAAAGAAGGAACGGAAGAGAACGGGAGGACAGCTTTGAAAGACTTTTTTGGTTTTGAAATTTAATGATTTCATGAAAAGTTTTATTTCTCTTGTGAACGAACGTGTTACGCAGTGAAGTCTTTGCCAGTTTCTCATTAAGGAGTTGCTCGTCTTTTATGTTTCGAGTTGTTATGATGATTCGGAAAGTTTTATGAGGCACGAGTAACGTGGGCAATAGGCGACGCACACACGTGTTACGCTGAAATGCGTTTTGGAATGTTCGCCGTGGGAGATGCACGTTACTGTCTTGCGGTAAGGATTTCTTATACGTGATAATAAATTCCTGCACTTTTATACATATGGTTATTGGTAGAACGAGAAAGTCAATAGGGGCTGTCGATTTGGCTGCATTATTATTTTTCTTTTGGAAAAGTGTCCTTTCTACTTTTTTGATACATTTTTTTTTTAAGGAAACGAATTTGAAAATTTATTCTGGGTCCTCCACGCACATATATTTTGACATATGTTATGTAGACACGTATATAAATAGGGGTAGAATCCCTTGCGGCATTCCTATTGCTTTGGAAAGTAGGGTCAAAATTGTCTTCAAAATAATGTATGCCATACCTTTTTGTTTTGCATTTTGAAGTAAAGTAGCGAATCTCTATACAGGGGAAATTAGCATTGTATTTGATTTTCGTAGTACGTGAGTTACCGCCGATGGGTGTCACAGGAGAAAATAGAATTTTGGAAAATTTAGTAATACTCGTGGAAACGTTGAAAGATAAGTGGAAAAGAATGTCAATAAAAATATTAAAAACAGGGTCAAAGGTCACTGGAACGCCCGGTGCCGATCGACATTAATTTACTGTCCTCTTTCAATCATCTGTTTCCTCTGCAAATAAAAACTCGCCCTAAGGCAAGACTCGAGTGAGTTTTAAAAGTCTTGCACTCGCGACTATAACCTGCTAAAAATCTTTCGAGAAAAAGATGACAATTTCCATTGCAAAATCCACACAGCATCCCTCTTATTTATCCTGCTCATATTCCAACTGCATAAAGTACCAACTGCTGCGAGAAGACAAGACGAATGTTTTTACATACCATATTTCTATATTTACCTGTTTGACAAATTCGCAGACGTGCCAAAACTGTCAAATCGTAATTCCAAACTATATGGAAACTACATTTTCAGTTGATTTTTCAGGATATCTTTACGTGTCTCATTTTCAAAAATTTTTAAGAAAAGTAAATGTATATTTTACGTATATATTTTCAAACAGAAGTAAACGTATTTCCAAAGCATGTTGACTGTTGGTGGTAAAGAAAAAGTCGATAGGGGGAAATGATTCTAGAAATTGCACTGTAATGCATCGAGCACTGTTAAACTCTTGTAAGGTGCATAAACTCCATAGACAACTGCAGTAAGTCGCGAATGCCTGGGTGAGATATCGAAAGAGGATTTTCTTCCAGTCGAGTTCTATTGTGTCAATAGTCGGATTTCGGTGAAAAGCTGCGAAACTGCGGAAAGCTTAAGATTGTCTATTGCATCACTGTACTGTTGCCTAGAGACATAAGGATACATTGCGATAAGCTGATAAAAGATATAAAAAAGCGGGATAAGATATGAGTGATTAAGAATAATTTTTTTTTCTTGATACAGATAACTTTGAGAAATATAACTCTCTCTCAAATTTTTTTTAATTTCAAGCTATAGGCAGCTTATAAAAAAATTAAAGAAATTAAAAAATTGTAAATTTTATTCCAATCTCGGATACTTCAACGGTAATGAAAAAAAATTTTCAATTTTATTTTTCGAGAAAATTAAACCTTCCTGCCGGACGGTAAAGAGGAAGTGGAGCCATTAAAAATTCAATTATATGAAGTAATTTTCATGAAGATACGTTTTTTGTCTTTCACGACGAAACTATATATACATATATATCTATAAGGATTAATAAAGGCACGTGTACAGTCGCGGAATTGGTAAGCATGAGAAAATTTTCGGGGAAGGAATTTTTTTTAAATTACAGGTGGAACTTTGGAAATAAAAGTTCGGAAGGGAATACAGTGAAAAAAATTGGTCATAAAAAAACCTATTCAAAAGTCAAACGAATCAGCACCGAAATATGGGTCCGACTAAATTACACGTCATTCGTTGTTAACCAATCCGTAAGCTCCTATCTCTCTCTTCCTCCCACTTTTCCATTTATTTTCTCATCTCTTTAACCAACACTAAGCCAGACTTCACATTCACAATTTATTACGTATAAATGAAAAAAATAATGACATACCATATATAGATATATAAAAAATACACATATTTTTATCACACATTTCATATATACTTACGTACATTGTTTAGCTATAATCAATCTTACTTTACTCGGTACGTACGTCACATGCATATATCTATATGTTGCAACGTAAAAAAAAAAAAAAAAAAATATTAATTTGCCACAACAGCAGCGCTAAACCAGCGCGACGTTTTACGTAGCAACTAATCGAATTACGAATGACGTGATAATTTTACAAAGTCAAAAACTCCCATTGGCAATTTTGCAAAAGGGTCTCGACTAATCCACGTAGCGTATGACGTCACGACCAATTTCCCGTTTACTTTGATAACTGCAAAAATACGTTATTACCAGTCCCTACATACCAGAATGTGTTTGTGCACGTGGGTCGAAAACAAGTCAGGAAATTTTTGTGACGACAGTTCACTTAACGAGCTTTGAAATTTGTTTGTCCCGACGTACGTAGGTGGATAAGCTTGAAACTTAAAAAAAATGAGTTTTTGTCTGTATGTCGAGTTTTTTTGTGGAATTGATCTTTTTTTTTGTATTTTTATAAAAAGATCGCTGAAAAATTAATACTACAACTGGGATACGCATAGCGCGAGTTAATTAAGTGACGTTTTCATGAAACTTTGGAAGCCGCGTTTACTCTATATGCGTGCGTTCATGTGCGTACGACATTTGTGACGTATTTTGCTATTAATTTGTTTTCAACTGGTCGCAGCGTATACCGGAAATTCAGTTAAAGTACGGAAGTGCGTATCACGTAGGCGTGAATAATTTTAGCGGGTTATTTGAAATTTTTCGTTTTCACCACCAAATTAATTATAGGGACCAATAAAAATTTTTGGGAAAAAATTCGGAATATTACGTGAAATCGGTTTTTGGATAATTTCATTAGGGATAATTAAAAGTGTTGTAATTGACATGTTAAAAAACAGACATTCAAAATTGAACGTCATTTTTATTTTGGAATTCACGAAAAATTATGTTTATCTTTTTTTTTTAAATAGGTATAGTACATGACTGGGTTATCTATTTTTGTTCCTGCATATTATATGTAATTCTTTCAAAAAATTTATTTCACTATTTACCCCTGCGCGTGTATATTATTATGCGCCGTTAACGATCTCGTGTTTAACGATGCTGGGCCATTTCCGCAATTCGCGAAAAATAATTCATGTCTGTTCATACACGTGTACTTTATAAAGGCACAATGCGCTAATAAATCCTAATAAATCTTGCCGATGCTAACAACACTCGAGCCTCTCTAGACGCTAACTGTATTATTAACGTCTAGGTGTATTTATATTTCAGGCTCTTTCGTCCAAGATTTATCTACCCGCGAAACCCGATACTAAAACCCTTTTCTTGGCACGGCCCTGAATCCACCATACTGTGTACATAGGTATCCTATATCCATTATATCTATATACATTATGTACCCACGCGACGTAGAAGTTCCTCAAGAAAGTTCTCAGGAAGTGAACGTCATTTTAAAGATTCCTATAAGGGTCGATAGCGATCCTTTTTCTTTTTTGCGATATACCGAGTTTGTCCTATATTGACGTTTTGGGGAAAAAATTTTTTAATTTTGCTAAAAAAATTCTGACACGAGGACAAGTGTACTTGAAAATAACCAGTGAGGCGAAAATTGTTAAAAATGACGATTGGAAGGATGAAAATTGTAAAGGAGTGGGGATAAATAAAAAAAATGCCAAAAAACTGATGGAAGTAACCAAGCAGCCATTGCAAAATTATAAAAATCCAGCTACCCTGCACGACGCCTACAGGATGTTCAGTTCGTGGGAATATCGAGGACGCGAAAAGAGTCTAAAAAAAATGTCGGTAAAAAGGTTTTCAAAAATATATTTTTTTATCAGCCACGCAGCCAGGTCGACATTTTAATTGTATCATTTTAATTGACGCACCAATGCTGCTCCATGCAGTCAAACTAGAGTCTCTTTCAAAAGCTGACAACGAATTCACCCAATTTGTATCGCGGATATCGTGTACTTATCGGTGCAATGAAAATTGCAAAAAAAAATACGTACGACCCAAATACGTTCGCGCAATTCCAAAAAATCATTCTACCAAACACGATGTCGACCTGACAATTGAATTCGGTTCGCGAAGAGTCACAATGAGAGAAAAGAAAAAGTGCTTTTGAAAAGCGCAAAAAATATCAGCGCTGGCTCGAAAAGAGAAGTCAATTGAATACGAAAACGGGAACGTGAACGAGTTGCAGAAAAAAAAACTGAAATTTCTCGAAAGGCAAAAAGTGAGATGAAAAATAAAAAAAAAAGACGTGCGAGTAAAATGCGCACCTGTATATGCGTCAAGCATACACGTACAAGGCACGTGTGTGCCTACGTAGAAGGCTCGCGTAATAGAACACGTCAATTAATGGGAGACGCAAGAAAAGTGGGTGTGGTGGGAGGTGGCGGAGGGTGGCGGATGACACGTAATTAAAAGCGGGCAAATCTCGAGGTGGCTATCACGATAATTAGCGATGGCTCTGGGGCTGCGTGGACCTGGGTTGGTAGGGGGATGGTCGCGGTGAGGCTGAGTTGGATTATATAGCGGGTGGACCGGTGAAACTGTCGCGCGAGTTTCTCAAGTAAACGTCCCCGGGCTTAATTCCCGCAGGACGACTGAAACCGCGGGCTCGGATTCCACCGAGGGAATTACTGACGTTCGGATTATTCTCGGGACCATTTTCACCGCGAAGTGGCTATTTTCTGAATGATTATAAAAAAAAAATAATTTAAAAAAATTCTTTACCAGGGTCACTCGGCCGAAACGTACCACCTGAAGTTAGGTCGGCCATTTGATTCTCATGATAAAACCACGTTCAGGTCGCTTGAGCTGAACAGCCCTGACACACTTGGGTCCATATATCGAATATAATACACAGAGTACATTTAGTGCGTACGAAAATGTGTATTTACGGCTTTCGAATAATATTTCCACGATTTTCCTTTGACGTAGGCATAAACTTTTTTTGATTTATTATTTAGGGTTTTTTTTTGTTCAAACGTCAAAACTTTCTTTATAGCGTTTTTGAAGCGATTCGATATTTCTTTAGAGAGAGATTAGCAAATAGATTATTATTTTTTTATTCGCTTTATTTCGATTTCGAAATAATTTTCGGAGAATTTCAAAATAAAGAGGAATTACGCGCGAGAGGACTTTCGAACTGGCAACACGTGCTGGAAGCTGCTGCTTTGATCTTTCTCAAAGAAAGGATGCCTGTCGCCGATTCTCTCTCGTATGGACTGACCATTACTATGTGCATAGTGTGACACGTGAGAATCCGCCCGAATGAAGAATTCGAAAAAGTCAAGACTTGGAAGTCGTGGGGTTTTTTTTCTTTACCAAGAAGGGGATGATATTTATTTGAAAGTTTCGCAGGGGGTAAGACTGACGACACTCTAAGGGTGGCTTCGTGCCAGAGGGTTGGTAGAAGTTTCGGAGCTTGACAGTGTATTGTGTATACCGATACTCTGAGAGTATTAAGGGTGAGTGCTGGGAGGTGACGATTTGACGTAAAATGAAGCTAAAGATATGATATACTATACTATACTATATAACGATATACTATAGTCTATCGTATTATATCTTGTATGCTTATACCATATATACGGTATAATGATATACACGGTAAGAAGTGAAGAGAAAATAAAAGATGTTAATTTATGAAAATATTGAAAGATCCGACGTCAATGAGAAAAATAATACTGGGTGTCTTAAAAAAGAGAGAGACTATGTACATTAATATTTATCACGTGAAATTTTGGTAATAACGGGAAAATGAAATTTGCGAGTTTCACGTGACACGTGATGAATTGGATGTCGTCGTCGATCTTGATTAAGATAAACGATGAGTGATATTTAGAAACAGGCAATTTATAAAATCACGAGAAAATTCTTCTGTCTTCTTATATATTCATATTATATCTATACCTGTACATTTGATTGTATTGATTCGCTGAGAATTCTTGAAAATTTGAAAATTTTTATCTTTTACATCATATTCATAGCTCTTCATTTAACCGGTTAATTAAATTAAGGGGAATTTCCGAAGATAGGAAATCTCGTGATTGAGATGTAATACACATATGCATACACGTATGTGGGATACATCGGGTGAAACTTGAGGATTGCGCAAATCCAGTACTCTGCCACTCAAAGTTCTTGAAACTTGTACAGCCTTTGAACCACACAGTAAATACGTATATACTTGCATGCAATATATCTACATACTCACCTATGCACATATGCACATACGAGTACGTGGGTCGTAGAATCTTTCAGTGTCTCTGCGAGAAATTTGAATTTCGCGCCACTTGGCTGGATCGCGGGAGTCCGGGAAACTTCCGGGAAGTGCCTAGAAAAAGTTTATTTTCCACACGACAGTCATTTAATAATTTAATATTTTCGACAGACAGATAACGAAGTGAATCTACTGAAAGATAACTTCCTTGCACATTCGTTCGTTTCGATGCAAATGAGAAGTACCGTTTATTTTTTTATTCCACGATTAAAATAATCCAATGGAATTATCTGATTTGGATTTTTATTGAAATCCAAAATGGCGTAAGCTCAGATTACACTGTTAACATAGACCCGGTATCCCGTGGGATCCTAGGGATGCTGCCTCCTTCTCAATTACATCAGTGAGCATGACTGCAGGTGCAGGAAGCTGCACCTGCATTCGCAACGAGTCTCCCGTGACAGACCGAGATTAACGTTACCGAGCTGCATATTCACGATCCTCTTTCACTGAATAAGATTTTCCTCATCTCGGCAAAGGCGATCATTAAACCTGCAGGTTACCAAGGACCCCCCCACTTAGCACTCCGAAGTCTGAATTCTTGAAGGCAGCGCCATACCTTATTCCCTTGATCAATTCCGTCTGCCGATCACGATTTTTGCATTTTTCTTATATTTCGCGCCAACCCGCTATAAGGCCACCCCTATTACACAAGAGACGACCGGAACTTGACCAGTTCACCCCCAATGGACGAAGGAACAAGTATTGATACTTGGGAATTTCCTTTTCGTTTAGTATAAAATTTCTATCAACCCTCCCAAGCAACTTCAACCCTTAACACGGGGAAGATGCCGTTGATCGAACTTGGCACTCCAAATAAGGCTATGATTTAGGGGTGGGTCTGGTGTCGCAAGACACGTACGCGTGTACAAAGAAAATGGGGTGGTTGGTCGTTGGAACAAGAGTCGCATCCCCGGAGAAAGGTGAAAGAGGGTAGTGATGGCGTAGGAGGGGTTGGGCGCGATATTGACTAAATAATGCAGGGACTGGCCTATAGTGTCGGAGCGTGGCGGCGGTTAGTAGGACGCCTCTGCGTCGGGGGGTCGAAGGGGGCAGGGGGGGTGCTGGTTACTTGGCGTAAGGGATGCTTTTCTACCTCGTGCAAAAGCTGTGGCACGGCCCGACCCACCCACCTACCTACCCCACCCTGACACCTCCACGTTTACGCGGATTCACACACACTCCCGTAATCTCGAGTGTTCGGGGCACAATAAGGGTTGTGCTTGGAGGGTTTCGGGGGTTGCTTTCGGATTTGATGACACTCCTACAACGGAAGCTCCCGGGTCATCGAGCACTGTATTTTTCAGCGGGTATTCTGTCTGCTCGCCCTCGCGATTTTCTATCTCTGTCTAAAGCCACCCCTCTCGAAACCTATTTGGCGCAATTCATCCCCTAGATGACGCCTGCGCCCTGGCTGTGTAAAAGAGTATGTATATACACATTGTTCGGGAGACGTAAAGTAAGGGGGAAAAAAAAGTCTTACGCTCCCTTCAATTTAAAAAATATGGAGTACCCTGTATCGATTCGTATCTACAACCCTTAAATCCTCTTTTGCACGCCCTTCCTTATCTCGATGACTGTCGCCAAATTGGATCGGTCCACGCTCCATCGAGTCTCCATAAAAGTTGAGAAAACTTTTATTAACTTGGTATCCTTGTCCCCACGGAGGATAACGCTGATTTCCCGTAAACAGAAGAAAAATCGCAACATCCCTCTGCAAAAAAAAAAAAAAAATCGTATAACGAAAAAAAAAATTGATCTTCGGAATATTCCAATATCCTCGATCGCGTCCTTCGTATCGCTTTTCCCAATTTCAATCTCGCGTCCCTTAGTCGCTCTTAAATTTTTTTTTCGGCGAAAGAATCTCATCCCCCTAATGTCCCTTTTTCGGGAAACGACGCTTTAATCGTGCCGACTCGCAGCCAGCCGCGAAAATCGTTTTAACGAAAGACCCATTTCGTAATGGCTGTGCTTTCAATATGGCCGCCATATTGAAAGCACACGCAGCGTCAGAGAAAGCCCACCCCCCTCCCGTCCCTTCGACCCCCCCCCCCCTCCCCACCCACCCCCCGCATCACCACGCAACCACATCACATCGCACTGCTAGCGGCACGCGAAACCTACGAATACGCGTTATCGCGGTCGGATGGATTTAACGGACGTTAACGTGCATCTGTCCGATACGCAACGTACGATATATGCACGAGCAAAATTCATTAGCCTGGGGATACGTAGTTTCGCATGTGTATATATAAACACATATGATTGCTGATAAAACGATATTATTTCGTACAGAATCCCATAGCGGGTGAACGTGTATATTTATAGTGAAATTTAACGTCGTTCAAAATTCAATTTTCAAATATGATTAGTGATAATGATTTATTGATAGCAAGGAACGTGACTGATACGGTTGATATTATTTGCGGGCAACGTGTTCGTGGGTCGAGGAGTGTTACCGGGTGAGATAATTGTAAGAAATTTTTTTTTTTCTTGACTGTAAAAAATTTTTTTCATTATACAGTAACATCTTTTGGTTAAAATCGAGATCCGTGTAATTTATAAAATTGATTCTAGTATTATTCGGATAATTGCAAATGGCCGTTTGTAGCTCGATAACCCGGCACTGGGTACGTTGCACTCTCGGTAGCAGGTGATGCGGAATTACACGATAATTGAGAAAATGGCCACGCCTCTGTATTTCTGTATATATATATATGCATATATATTTCTCCTGTACATATATTGAATGCCGGTAATTGGGTAACAATGGGTGCTTTTATTCGGTTTAATTACATTGGAATCCTGAGTGGCAGAGCGCGGAATCGATCGGTGGAGAAAAGGAAAATCGTGCAGGGATGCTGCGGGACAATAATATTTTTTGAGTTGAAATCCATGAAAGTGAAAAAAAAAACGTGTGAAAAATGGTCAATGAAATTTTTTCAAGAACTCGAAGAATGTAAAAAATGTGTATTGACTCCACGATGTCCTTTCGATGCTGTTCGAGGAATGCAATTCTCTGTTGAAACACCGTATATAGAATTCTGACAAAATGCAGCTGCAGTAGGTACAGGCACGATATAGATCAGCCGTCCGGTAAATAGAGAATGGGCATAGTCCCGCTTCCAGCGTGGTCCATTCTGTCCGTTAAGCTGGTACGCTTTCCTGCTGCGCTCCCTCATTATCCCAACACAATGAAAGCTCCCATACGGTATTGGCATTTGTGCGAATTCCAATAGAATTTAATTGGAGAAGATCGAATCGGTATAGGTAACCGATGCCAAGTACGTGTGCGTATTGCGTCAGTAGCACGTATGACGTATCGTTGGAGATACGTATGGGTCAGTGACACAGAGATACCGATGGAATAGATCCAGGTCAGAAAAAAAGATAAAATTAGTATAACGATAGAAAAAAAAAAATTTTTGATAATTTGGTAATTCGCTGATAGTGAAAAATTATTTTTTTTTTATCAAAATATTAAAATTGTAAACGATTGTTGACTATCGCAATGTCCAGCGTTCACGCGTAAGATCAGCCATGAATTATCCTACCGCTATCTCTAATACTCATTGATTATTGAGGGTGGCCATTATCAAGGTAGAATTATAGGTGCACCCTGAACTTGCCCGGGTAGGGAATAGAGACCTCTGAAAATTTAATGGCGTTAAACTTTCTGGAATATTCATACTCCAGCCATTATCAGCTCCATAGGGTCGAACCATCCCCCATAGCCTCCACGTTATCACACGGCAATCCTTTAAAGGATATAAAAGGATTTCGCATCCTTGAAAAGCGTGTACAGTAGATAAATCTACGTGCCTTTTCTATGGACGTTTAATATGGGACGTGTTATGACTTATGACTCTTATGAGGTTTTAATTCATCGCTCCGTCTCACTTACTCTTCTGCCTGTTTGCTCTCCTTTTTTCTTAACATTCTCATTTCTCTTCCATCTCCTTTTCGTTTACATTTATTTCCCATTCTTCCTTCTCTTCCAGCAGATACACCATTTTCCAGCTTATTGGCTCCAGACCGAGCGAGTCGATGGTATTTTACGGATTTTTTCCATTTCTCTGCTGCGTCCGACCCCTCCACTCTCTGACCCCTTTATATGAACTCCACAACCGCATAGCAAAACGTTGTACATTTATTTGCTGATAAAGGACGTGGGCATTCACGTTTTACGTTGGAAATAAGAAAAATGAAGAATCGCAATCGGATAAATCATCCAATTGGATAATCCAATAGAAATGGAAACAGTCATCGATGTGTGGTCGAGTACGTGTACATAATATACATATATAAGTCTAGTCAGAAGAGAATAATACAGCGGGTGACTTATTTCAGAAATATTACATGTTGCATAAGACGCAAGGGATGCTGGACCTTGTATTTTCCCGAAAAAAAAAATTTTATAAAATTTTAATTATATCAATATAAAATTTTCAAATTTCAAGAAATCTTTATGTCATACGCGCACACGAAATTTTGGTACTGACAGTTTCGTCTTTGCCTTTAATCTGAAATACCTCAGAGGCTTCGTATCTTCTCAGGTCCCTCGTGCACACGTGCCCCAGGCTGTATTGATGCTCACGGACAGAAGTAACTTTGATAGGAACCATCGATGAAATAAGGGCTCTTTAGATAGCAGCTCTGCCGAAACATCGAAGCGTCCCGACGGTCTCTGTAACTTTACACAGAGACGCTCGGCGTCTCTCAGGCTTTCACCGAGTACTCTGCTTTTCAAGGATTGTCAATAATTATGTCAAATAATGAATATAACCCGACTGATGTATATATCTACATACACTCCATCTCCTCTCTTTCTTCGGTTTACGAGCCCGACCGTATAATACAGGGTGTTTTGAAAGTCAGGAACTTTTGACTCAAGCTAAAAGGCCCCGTGCTTCCAGGCTAACATAAACCCGCCTTAATGCGCCCTCGCTAGCAGCCCATTACACCGTATAGTCTCCCAGCTGCACGGTACATGGTACATAGCATACAGCACACCCTGTATATTGCACGTACACTAATAATGACGTAATACATATGCCCATACACAGGAGCACGTAGAAATGCGTGTTTACAGCCACAAGCACCCTTGCAATTTCACGTACGTGTACGCACCAACAATTCCCATATATATATATGCTCACCCTACGTATAGCCTGTATATACGTATTTATGTTATGGAAATATGTATACATTATATAGTATATCTGCCACTCAACTGTACTTGACAACCCCGATACACACACGGGACACGCGTGCTCGCGTGCACGTACATACCTTAAGTATACACTGTATGTAGTTGGGGCTGCGAAGCAACCCCTACGCCGTACTCGCGTTTCACCCTTAACGCACAATTTAGCTGCCGCAGGTATCGACCTGGCACCAGGTGAAATTTACACCGCGCCTACGCCAATGCATTATTTCTATACACGGCGTTAACGCTCTGGCGTTATCTGACCTATTCCGGCCACCGAGTGATCCCGTATTGACCTCATCGTGAGTACTGTGCTTGTAACGCAACCAGAGGTGAGAGGTCGTTACGTGATCCTCCCGCAACGAGATTTTACGCAACTTCGTTGTAGCGTGGATTCAGGGTAGAGGCTCGAAATGCGGGAATTGCGACTTTGAACCGATGCCTTTTTTTTCTAGCTTTCTCGGGCTGAACTTTCGATCGTGCCTTTGCACGCGTAAAAATCCTTTCAGCTTTCCTGCGAAATTCCAACGTGACGCTCGAGAATTCGCCAGCCTTTGAAAACCAAGTGGCCCATTCTCATGCATGTATTCGCGAACATGTTCGCGCTCCTGCTATGCGACTACTTACGGTACAGGGTGTTTCAAATGGCCGTGCGACCGTAATTACTGGTATTTGCAGGGAAAAGGGGGAAAGAATTGCGGGAGAGGTATTGCCACGTTACGTAACGATTAAACGAATCTCCATGCAGGTACTGGGAAATTTTTTCATTCGAGCTAACTCGAGCGCTTATCGGGATACGGCGAATATTTTTGGAATATTAACCATTCGAGATTCAAGTGGATTTTTGTACGAATTGAGAAATAATTTTGTTTATTCGAAAAAGTTTATTTATCGTTAATTATTGGTATGCTCGAACTTCATTGTTATGCGAGGTGCAGGCAAAATTTGTATATTGCGAATGAAAATTATTTTGTACGTAACGATGGGTGTGTCTCTGGTTCTTGTTCTTTTAAAGGGAATTGCGTTGTTACGGCGAAGAAAAAATTGAGAGGAATTGAACTTTTGTGGGTATTAAAGAAGAAAAGTCATTAAGTACAAGTCTTTGGAATTGCCCAAGTACCCATTTAATAGATGGTCACGTATGTTAGGAATTTCAGCCTGGAACTAAAGCTAAAGCCGAGCGATTCCGTCGCGTGCGTTAGCAATTCCAATATCTATGTCATAATTTTAATGAAATTCCTCGAGCGGACTTGTGTGAGCGCGGCGGTCTCCGAATTTCAATCTCCGATAAATAACGGGTATCTCACCCCCCCCCCCCCTTGTCCTCCCTCTCATCCGTTTCTCACTCTCTCTCTCTTTCTCTCTCACTCTCTGTCTTTTAGTCTCTCCACTATCTCATCCAGAGAAAATACCACCACGTGCCACGGCGTGAACATTTTATTTTGCTCACCTGGCATTCTTCCTCAGCCATTTTGTCATTCTCTGCTATATACATATATATTGTATATATATATACTCTACTACAGAATTGCTTTGCCAGTCCAACAGGCATCCTTCACTTATTGCTTTTCGCTTTCTGCTAAGAGCTAGTAAAAAATACGTTTAAAGGGTATAGGAATAATACGTTTAGCGTGGGTCGAAACTGGCAAATAAATTGAATTTTTTCTTTTCTAGTCTTTTCGAAAGGTTTATTAGGACGAGGCATTATTGGAATTGCCGAGTTGAATGTAGGTCATGGAATTTCAGTGGCACCAAGACGTCAAATGAGGAATTTCGATCGAACGCATACATGATAGCGAAAGTATTTTTTGGAATTGTCTACGAGTATAAAATTTCTAGCGGAATCGCATACGGCTGGCAAATAATTCGAGAAATTAGCAGACGGGATCGATAAGCCGAAAGCCAATATAATCGAATGGCAAAAGATTGGCAAATCCGTAAGTCCGAAGGCTCGTATCCAATTCCAAGAGGGTGGATTTCCGTATCCTGAAATTGATTCGAACAGGAATCTACGTAGTAACCCCTTACCGTTAGGGAAGACGGGCACCCCCGGCTCTAACCACCTACCCACCAACAGCCACCTATATCCAACACTCAGAAAATCAGAACCCTCGTCCTCGTCTTCGACGTCGACCACAAGACGGGATTTACTCGGAGATGGCTTCCCTACTCAGTTGAGTGTACCTCGCGAAACGTTACTAGTCAGACCAAAGACAGAGACCGCCTCTGCGTCCCTTATCTGGCCAAGTAGAGAAGATAGGAGAGTCGAGACAGACGGGCACTAATTTTGAAAGTGGTGGGCGCCCCCAGGGGGAGGTGATAGAATATGGAAGTGGCATCGTCCGGGTAGCATCCTGGGCTTCGCTGCTTGGGCCTTCGTTGAGCAAGGGGTTGGAGTACCTGGAGCAACGAAGGGTGAAAAAGCAGGCCCAGCCGAACCTAACCGCTGGGGTCGCTACTACTACATGGACTACGTGGACGGGTTCCTGGTGGTAGCAGTGCTGCCACCTTTTACTTACCAGTAACAGTGGAATGGGATGCCGCAACGAGACTCTATGGACGAGAGAGACATGGATGAATGGAGCCGCTAAGAGAAGGGGTGGCACTACCACCGACGTCGGAATCACCCTGCTCTATAAGGAGTCAGGGTGGCAACCTCACGACGGAAGAATACTCCTCACTCTTATAGCGATGGGATGAAGGACTGTCTAGGGGTTTTTTTTTCTTGGTTTTTTTTTTTTTTTTTTTTTTTTTTTGAAAATTGTTCCGAAAATTGTAATGCTGCGGTTACTTGTACCTTAGCTATGCTGGGTACAGGATCTGTTTTTTTAGCTTTTATAGCCCGAAGTTGGATACCCCGTTACGGTAGTTTAATGCCCGAAGTTTCGTGGTTGGAAACTTCCGAAACTCCCGATAGCTAACGGGATGCCCCACGTACGTGTGTAATTGCGCGTTAAAGCATCTTTGGGTGTTTGGAAAATATTTTGGAAAATTTTCTACACATTTTCTCACCTCGAGTTTGTCACGTTCGATGAGTGACGTCAGCGTGTGAAAGTTGACTCAGTTTTTGTTCTTCATAATAAATCGTTCTGTCAACTTTTTACTTCCTTATGTTGCTTTCGTGTAAGTACGGAGGATCCGAGATATTTTTTGAAGTCATTTGCACGAAGAAACTCCGCGATTTCCAAAATCGATTTTTCATCGAGGTAAATTAAATCATGCAATTCCAACAAACAAAGGAGACCTAACCTACCGTAGACTAGAGCCATTCGAAAAACGTCTACCGACTTTTTAATCGGTCGATTGAAACTCAAGAAAATTCTCATTAGCGAATTCCTGGATAAGAGCGGAAAGAAATTGCGCAAGAGATCATCGATTCCATTTAATTCGGTTCTTTGAAATTCTGACTCTGTAATGGTAACGGGTGGTAAGAGTAATATTACTAGCACTAGAAGTAGTGGCAGTAACGAGTCTGGCAGTGAGAGAATGAATTAAATGAAGCCGATGGAAATTCGTATAAGGACTTACCCGTTGCCCCTAGAAAAAATAATCCTCAGACAATTGTTAAATTAACGAACCTAATTATGTGACTCCCAATTAGAGCTAAATTATACAAAAACAAAAAAGGATCAAATAAATATTGTTATTATTAATTTGAGAAGGATCAAGAATAGAAAATCAAATACATATCTAACCAACGTAATTTATACACATAGTGTATTTTATCTTTTTATTTCGAGCATCTTCTTCTCTTTCTCTCCTTCTCACTCACTCTCCCGCGGCGGTTTCTTGCCAATTCGATTAATTAATTTCTTCCTTAATGAAGCAGACTCTCTGACATTTAGCGGCCTTACTCAACTCGTGCCAATAAAATTGGCCTTCCTACTCATAGCTTCAACGATTCCAGATTAAATGAAAAAAGAGAATAAACCCCTATCGAAGTCTTGTGTATTCTCGCGAACGGGAGGTAGTGATTTTTTCGGTTCAACTGTCGGTCATACTTTTTTTTTGGATAAAAGTATCAAAAAAAAAAAAACCCTGTCAGTGATGAATTAATCCGACCAAACTGTACGCCCGTAGTAGTAATCAATTTTGAGAAAATCGAACACGTCGATATATACTTCGCTCGAAGGAAAATGGTTGGTCATCAGTACAAAATGGACTGCGATAAATCCAAAATGGCCAGCATTCAGGATCATAGCGAATAATCGAAGCTAATGGAATATTTCAAATAACGATAAAAAGATTGAACCAGTCAGTTTTTATTTTTACTCCAAAAATAACAGCGGTTATTAGAATCACAGAATTTCGAAATTCAAATCTCGCGCCACGTTCGGTTCCATCGCCGATGCTAGTTTGCTGAAGCGCAGGACGCCCAAGTGCCGTACTCGAAGGGATGCTATGGAGGAATAGGGCTGGTTAGGCGACAGTGGTATATAGTTGGTTGGAGGATTGAAGGGCTGGAAGAGCAAACTGGAGTCGTAGGTTGTAGGTGGTAGGTGGTAGGTGGTTAAGACCAGAACGAGTGAGAGACGTGACTGCGGAGTCGCCGGGCGAATCAAACGATTTCACGCTCCAGATTCTGTCTCTTTGAATTAAGCTGTCGTCACGGGAGTTAGGGGTTATGGCGACGCTGCTGCTGCTGGTAGTATTACTATTGCTAGTATTCGCTACTATTTCTAATACTGCTGCTACCAGGAATTGAAGAGAGGTCCCCCCCAAAAAAAAGACGAACCGTGACATTTTCGAAAGACGACGGATGAAGAATCCCGTCGTTAATGGCAGCGCCGAACTCCTCTTAGGCATCCACTTTCTGACTCGCCCCTTAAGATACTACCCCCTATTCATGCCTGGGTTAATAGGCATCGCCCCTTCAACCCCTGCGCATTGTCGTCGGACATCTTTGACGACTCTTCAAAATATATAGCTTTTTTTTTACCTTGCGCTGTCAACCCGTAAAGTCGCTTCATAAAAATGAAAAATAAATTTGAGAAAACTAAAATTGTTAATTTTCAAAATTCATCGTGATTCAGGAATTGTCACCACTTGGCCGAGGTTTTGCTGCTGGTAACCATGAAAATCCATGTCTGACCAATTTCGCACTTTACTACTTGAATTGGGCCGGATCGATGCTCGGCGATGTGTGGCAATTTTTGGGCAACGTGCCAGACACGTTACTTCCGCTGGAAGTGCCTACGTAATCCTTCGTCTCGGACGAAACAATTTCCTCCAGCCGGTGAGAGGAAAATAAAGCGATTCGCAGGGGAAAAAAAATTCCCTAGGAAAAAAAAAAGATCGTACAATGTAGAAGCGAATGGAGTGCGTAATCGTTAATAATTACAGCCTGCAATTTTCCCCGTCTGAGTAGGTAAAAGTTTTCCGCCATACCCCAAAAAAACGGACCCGTTTCATTCCTTCGTTTCCTCTCATTCTGTCGAGATACAAAAAAGCTCTTTAAATCCTCTAATCGAAAAGCTTCTCGATCGAAATTTTTACGAAAAAACTTGTTGCAAAATGTATCCGTGATAAATCGATTTTTTAAAAAATATTCTTGAATGATCTATCGATCGTTCGTATCTCCAGCTTCGTCCGACCACGCAACGTCTTCCCATTACAGGGATTCCAATCACTCCGTGATTTCCTTCGACGCCGGAAATAAAGGAAACACAGTATTTTCAATTTCTTTAAAGTTATACCAACTGTAAAACACCAATTACGCCATTTCCAGACGTAAATAACCCGCGATCATTTTTTACCCTCCTTTTTCTTATTTTAATGGCATCCTCCAGCTCTTGCCAATTTCTCGCAGCCTCCGCCGTGCCGGAAGATCCTGTCTGGGTAATCGAGTAGACCCTAATTACGACCCTTCCACTATGGGGGTATCCCACTGCCTCGAAATCTACAACCTACAACCTTTACGGAGATACAACATTTCCCACTCACTGTCTTCTGGGTATCGTCGATCCAAAGGCGCAGGGAGTAAAATAAATTTTAACAGATAACGTAGAACTCTACTATACATTATACACGAGCACCCTGTACAAATACAAGAATTACGGTTTTAATTTTGACTTCATGCATTAAGTTTTTTTTTTCAAAATTAATAAAATTTTGAAAAAAAATTATTACTCCAAACTCGTTTTCATCCCCCATTAAAACTTATTCGATGCAACCCCCCAAGGTAAACGTGAAACAAAATGGCGTCTCGTTACCCATAAGTTATTGTTACCGGCATTTAACAGGCGTCGCGACGCTTCTGTGATACGCCTTTGAGCCAGACAGAGATTTCTGTAAAAACAATTGTTGACACTTTTTTCATAAAAAGGGTTTAAAGTGTAACTAAAAAACATGGCTAACCTACCCCTATATGTCTTTCACGTTGTTCGCGCGAGTGCTGGGCTCAGTGCAAAGCTGCCTGCTGGCTTCCAACCTGCGTTTTAATGAAGTGCCTTGTGTGCCGAATGAAAGGCAGCCGGAGAAGGATCGAGTATTTCGTTTCGCTCAATGAGGAATGGAGAGCTCGGCCCTTTCTGCCGGGTTCAAAAATGGCGCCCAGCCACGAGAGTGGTGGGCATTGTTAAAGGCGTCTCGAATAATATTCCCTAATGACGAGAAATGATTTAGTGCACCTTCGTGTGTACACGCGTACAGTGCGATTCAAAAGTAGCGGTCCTTTACACGCAACCCATACATTTAAGGGCGATACAATATCGAACCGCCCTGTAAATCATCCCCCGTAATCATTACACACGTAAGAAACGGATATCCCCTTTCGTCTATTTACTTCCCATAATAAAGCATTGGTGTTTCCTTGTTTTTCATGAAATTTGTCAAAATTTTTTTATACTAAATTTTCGTTAGAAATTTATTATATTTTTTATTTATCTTTAACAGACTTCCCGTCGAGGAATCTTGATCTTTGTACTACATAAATTTGAGGCATGGTTATCAGTGTTTAATATTTTTATATTGTAATTTCATTTTTTTTTTAAATTGAAAATTTATCGAATTATTATTATATTTATTAAAGAAGCTTTAGCTTTTGTATATCACTCTCTCCCTATACCTTTACCGTAAATGAGAACTTACGATATCCCATGCATTTCTCCGTGGGGACTTTCTCACACGCAAGGTGCTACGGAGCAAACCCCATTAAGCTCTAACGATTCTTAATGGCATCCTCTCGCGTCTTATGGATCCTTATTTTTATTCTCGGACTCAAGATCAAAAAACCAAGGAGCCACGGTGTCCCATAGACAAACGAGTACTTTCTTATATTAATTTTATTTTGACGAAAGGAATATAAAAATCGTATACGACAAATGAATAAAAAAAATTAATTGTCAAAACGATAGATTTTTCATAGTTCGACCGTTACTCCTTTACGGTCTTGAAAAACTCTTGAATTTCCAAACGACTCTTACCGGCGACATCTCCGCTCGTATTTTCATGATTATCTTTTTTTTTTCTTCCCCCCCAAGAAACGATGAATTTTTATCGTTCACCTCTTCGCCACGGATATTCGACGGAAATGAAGTGCGTCCCGCGTAATTACGTCACGACGGTTTAATACCTAACCTCTACGTCACCTTAACCTAACCCAACCCAGTGCAACATCGTCGCAGTGAAGCGACCCCATGGCGTTGGTGCAAGAAAGGAAATTGGATGGAAAATCGGGAAAATGCGGAAGTCACGTGTGACTGTGGGTATTCCTGTTCTTCAAGGATAGACGAGTCACGTGACTTCCTCCCCACGTAATATACACGCAACATAAAGATTTACCCGACTAACCCGTACTTGCCGTTGAAAAATAAAACTTTCTCATTTTTCTTCCTCGTATATTTACCAGTCTCGTTTGCCAATACACTCGCGAAATATTTGCACATTTCGTACATACCGATCGATGGAAATTTGCTGTAATTTTCTGCATCGCTGATACTCCGCTGACGATTTGCCTTCGTTTGGACCAATCATGCGTCAGTCATCCTCCCGATGCTTGTCTCCGACTCTTCGTATGTCGCTAATTAGTAAATACGTTGCTTTCAGCGACAGTGATTACGGCTTGATGTTTGCTAATGAACCAGCGTCATTTTGTTTCCGGTACAGACCATTTTTGTTTTCCCGCACTCTTCCGGTATACCGAAAAGTGATGTACGTATAGCCGAAGCAGTTTGTATCTCAAATTTCGCAATAACGTTATATTTTAATTGTGCGACATTTCGCTCTGCTTTGACATCTGTACTTTTTTTTTTATGAATTTCCAAAAAAATGGAATTTATTGCAAAAGTTGAAAAATGTTATATGCTGCTTCGTATGTAATAAAAAAAAAGGTATAAGGGTAGTTAGCCACTGGGGCATCGTGCCAGGTGGAACGGGGCGCCATGGTGTAGCGTGTACGGTCATGGCCAGGAGGGTTTTATAGGATACAGGGGATGCTGGGTTCCAGAGGGTTGGCGAACAGCGGATTCGAATGGATGGCTTGATTGATTGGGCATGCTTGTATTGTTTCAGGAGGAAGCTGAATCGACGTAACGCTCCAAGCCAGGATGGCCGGTTGGCCGCTCGGATCAGTAGTCCTGTTTGGTTCCCTCATTTTCGTCCATGGTGAGTCTACAGTTTCCTATCTAAAAAGATAAACAGGCATGCATCGAATTACGAAACCTGTTTTCTTTGCCGAATTTTTCGTAAATTTAAAATCTGCCATTTACCCTGCTACGAGTATTTTGATACTTGCTCTCGATACTCGTAACCAACCATTGTTTCCCCGATTACACGAAAGACTGAATGCACTTGACGTAATGAATGGCATCTCATTAATATGCCCGGTGAGATCGTAGCGGTTGACCTACCCTGACCTCCTGCAAGGTATACACGTGTGCCTGGCAACGTCATATGTATGTAATATTATACATATACCCATATTTTACTGTAACTGATAATGGGCTAGTCAGATACGACTTTCGTGCATCGGCAACCGTAATTTGGAGTTTGAATGCTCTTACGGTGGTTTATTTACGGTCGGTGTCGTCAATGGATTTTAATGGTGGTTACAAATTTTTATGGTGGTAGCGTATCCCATGAATTTCTACCTGCTGACTTTACCAATACACTGCTGTGGAGCTACGGGGTAGCGAACAGTTGGCAAATTTCGAACGATGATACGCGGCGTGATTTACGTTGGTGTATTAATAATTAAGTGAAATTCCTAAAGACGGGATAAAAGCACGCGTGAGAAAGTCGAGAAGGAAAAGAATTGTAGCTATGGCAACTGCAGTTGTACTGGACAGAGACTGGTCAGACTGTTATGGAGCCGTCTGCAGCACAGCTGTTTCTGGCAGTGCGTCTCGCGTTACGTGTTATTTCGGGGAAAGAAGGGTGTACGAGGGGGGGATGCACATTCTTAAGGGTA
Source organism: Cephus spinipes (assembly GCA_963971525.1). NCBI lineage: Eukaryota > Metazoa > Arthropoda > Insecta > Hymenoptera > Cephidae > Cephus > Cephus spinipes. The sequence goes on along the minus strand of OZ020578.1, from coordinate 1,084,236 downwards.
GATTTCGAAGAAATAGTGCCGCGTCGGGACGAGTGCTTTCTTAAAGATCTGAGCCAGGCGCACTTGTTGCACAGAAGGAATGGGCCATAGAAGCAGTTAGGGGTGGGTTCTGGGGGTGGAGGGGGGAGGGGGTTGGAACGGTAGTCGTAGTGGCAGGGTGGCAGTAGTGGTGCTGGCGGCACGCTCGTCTGGCTTAGGGGTTGCTACGGGCCCAAGGGGTGGTTAAGGAAAAGTTGCCTGGTCGGAACGAGAGCGCAACTCCAGCTTGGGAATCGAATTGATTCTCTTTTATGGGTTCACGTTACTTTACTTCACTTTACTTTACTTCCGCTTCCACTTCCACTTCCGGAAACCCTCCTCCTCGACTGCTCGACTCTTGACCAGAGTCTATTCGGCTTTTATTTATTTATTCGGAACCGCCTGCTGGCCATCTGGCGGATACTTTCTTCGACTAGGTATATGTATAGTCACTTACAATTCCGCTCTTTGATTCTTTGAATTTTTTTTTGTTGCTTTTTATTTTCAATGAATCTTTGGTACCTTTTATTTTTTATTACTGAAACCTCCAATACATTTACGAAACATGTAGTGTATACCTATATGAGTTAACAGTACCCTTTCTCTGTTGGAATTGCCTTTATATTGGAATTGTCACCAGGTAGAAATTACCTACTACGCAACTCCATAATTTGATTAGAAATACTGTATATCGTTGATTATAGGGATACTCTAAGTGTGTCATGGAACATTTAATGGACCATCTACGTCGATAAGGGCTCCTCCAGTTTCTCAAGGACTCTGCGGTGTCCTTTGATCTTAACAAGATTAATAGGCACTACGTGTACCTTGGTAAACCCGTTCTACCTATCTTACGAGTGACGTGCGATCTCCGAAATACATGGGTCTGACGTCACGAATGGAATTTAATATTGCCCAGACGTAATCCGCAGTGTATAGCGGATATATTAACGCGGACCGAGACTGGCGAATTTCAATTATGCCAGTGTACCTGCTTGGTGCGAATTATCTGACGTTTTATTATTACGGCTCATCGTGAGAGCTGTACGAAGAAATTACGTCACTTGGAAACTGGAGTTGTTATTAAATTTATATATTTACCCGTAACGTAGGAAATTTACTTGTATACGGGTGTTGGGTAATACTTTGCCAAAATCCGTAAGCGTGCGTATACGTATTTGCAAAATAATGACGCGAATTCTCGGGACTTTTCGATTGGCAATTTTCAAGGCGGCGACACGTCGTAATATTCGTAACACGTCTTTCGTTTGTCGCTGACGAAACTTCCATTGGAAATACTCGTCGCTCGTATATTCATGGACTGCAATGATATTGAAAAGTCCCGCGAATTTCAATCACCTTTTACCGCAATTCCCTCTGAGAAGTCATATTTTAAGGATATATCTATAGTATGCTATAGTAAGCCAACTGTATATAGATACTATACTCTACTACGTTATACTGGACTCTAGTCGATCTTGCATAATTCTTCGATGATACTGATGCTATTAGCAATGAATGCTATTTCTGAATTAAGTGAATTTTCAATAGTTTGACAATGATTTATTGAAAGGGATGTCGGGAATGAAAATGGGAGAGGAGGTCACAGGGGATGGGGGTGAAGGAGATTGAATTTTCTTAATTTTTGACAAATTTTTTTTCAACCCCCTTGTAGCGTTCTTATCAGCCCCTCCTTGATTCCGGCACTTCCACCACGTCGATTTGTAGCAAATTATTTTTTTCAAGGGAAATGATATTTTTCTTGGGTTCACCCGAAAAATCTGAATAAGGTTGACTGCTTGAGATTTTTATATTTTTTCCGTCGTTTTCTTCTACCTCCCTCTCTCTCTCTCTCTCTCTCTCTTTCTCTATTTTTTTTCTCCCTTGCTCTCGTCTGCTATCAGTTTTTTTCGTCGTCGACGCGAGCGAAACGAAACGAGCGGATTTAACGCTCGACTCGTTCGACTTGACGCCTCTCCAAAGAGACTTTGGCCGCCGTCGCAACGCGAGCATTCAGAATGAATTAACCTGCGTCGCGACGCCGGTGAATTTTGGCGACTTCGGTCGCCAACAAAAAAAGCTAAATTCTGCTTTTACTACGAAACGATAAATATTTTTTGATTTTACTCTTCGGTAAGTTTGGACTATTTGAATTTTTTTTTTCGATTTGCTTCTTCGCTTTTACATATTCAATAGTCAGCGTGATCGTAAGCGAAGAATCAATTGAAAATCCGTACCTCTTAACGAATGACGTTCAAGTTGGAGAATTTCCATGTTAAAATCGCTGACAATCGTCGCCAAGATCGTCGAATCAAATTTCTCGCAGTCTCTTGCAAATTTCGCGATATTAGAAGCTTCTACGGTGGCGCCGCATAGGGGACGAGACGCGAATTAATATTCTCCTCGACTAATTAATCGCTAAGAGCGAATCCATTCGGGAAAGAGTTCGGATCCGCTCGGAAACGACGACGACAACGAGGACGGAGATGACGGCGACGTCAGGCGTCGCAATTTCCATCCGTCATCCGAGAATACCGAAGCGAATGCTGATCGACGCTTTTCACTGAATTTCCCAGACATTTTTTTAAATCTAAAAAATTCCAAAAACAAACACTACAACGTGAAGCCAATTTTATTAAATATAATTTTTTTCTATTATAGGAACTTGTATGGGTCGCTAATAAAAAATCTTACTTTCCCTGTTACATGCAAAATTATTTTCAGCCATTGATCCAGCTATGTTCACCATATCGAATCTCTATCACTTTTCCATAACACTGTCGATTTTCTGTCTGCTCTTGCTAAGAGCATTTTGGATTTTTTATTATAACAATAATAAATCGATCACACGAGCAAGGGTAAATTCAGCTTGTTGAAAATTCTGAAGAAAAAAATAAAAAAATTATCTTGAAAAATATTTTTCTATTTTTTTTAATAAAAATAACCGCACTGACCACATTTATCGTGTACGTACGTATATTCTAAGACTGTAATAGTCGAAGCTCGTAAAGCTGAGAGCCAGGTGTTCTATTTAAATGAAGTTTCTCTCTTATCTAAAGGAGCTTAAGCCGGACGGCTTAAACTTTCTTAGGAACAGGAAATTTAGCGTAGCCAAGTTTACCCAGGAGAAACTACTTCGTTTTCTTACTTTTTATATATTTTCTTTTTCTTAATTTTTTTTCTGCATACTCCTACTTCAACCCCCTATTACTTTCTTCTCGTTCTCTGTTAAGTCCAAGATGGCTTTACTTCTTGAACTTGATGCCTGTTCATTTAGTCGCTCTTAAACTTAAGGTATTGTTTATCCCTGGATCATTATCATTATCCTCAGGATCCTTAGACTATCGTTATTGCGTTATGGTAATCTGTCTATTTGTCATCGGTTTATCATTGCGATTCCAAAATTATGAAGAATCGACACCCTATTTTCATTTTTAATTTGAAAACAAAAATTGCTTGATAATATTTTTTATATTATATCGTGTCTATTATAATATATTATTACGTAATCCTATTGCATCTCGGTCCACAGGATACTCGAAGATCTCTCTTTAATTTGCACTACTGATTTCTCTTTGGCGGTCTTCGGAGATAGAGAAAAAGAAAAAAACGAATTAAACGGTGATAGCTCTAAGTTATATATAAGTAACCCCTACAAGATATCGCCAGCTTAACTATCCTTGAAGAGTCTATAGACACAACCCTGGTTGAAACTTTCTTTTACAATTTTTTTTTTTTTGAAAATACCTACAACGCTTCATTGAACTTGATCCTAAAAAAGAAGCATCACAAAGATTCGCCGTAACTTCGAGATAAGGTAGACGATAAGGAATACCGAAAATTAAAAAATCATTTTTTCTCCCCAGCAAAGCCTGAAGTTTCGTTTAAAAGTTAACTCGTGATTTTCTACTAAGTAATTTTTAAAAAATCGAGCAAAATTCCTCCGGATCTATAAATCAAGATAAATACGTAACACCGCGTAAAGTAAAATGTCCTACAAAAATGTATAAAAAAAAATACCACAAAATGTATTGGAGGTTTCCACAATAAAAAAGTTTAATACTCTTGCGTCGAAACGCCCGGTGTACAATTTAACAGGCAATATAAATATACATATATTTACCTTGACCATCAACGAAAATGATGTCACCATTGAAACGGTGCATTTAGTATTTACCATAAAAGCACCCACGATGGTAACAATGTCCAGAGAATTTGCCGAGCGCTGAAGTGTACTTCCATAACGAGCAGTAGGAGGGCCAAGGGTTTTTAGCATTTGTTGACAAAGTGGAACCCGTGTGCTAAAACTGTACAAGGTTTGCGTATTAAACGTAAATAAATATAATGCACGATCCTCCCCAGCAGTGTGAAGGGAATCGCGTGTGTTAACCTACGGTCCCTATATCGTCCCTCTGCTTTTCTATGAACTAAATGAATTGAACAACTCATTTAGAAACAGCCTGTACTCCTGCAGCACGTACGGTTCGAGCCTTCAGCATAAAGCGCATAAACCAACCCCTGATGATCCATTTGATTAACAGTTGAATATGCCGCAGACTTGCAACCCCTTAATGCTCGGTCAGATGACACGTGCGTGAATGGTTCATCCCTCTGCACGTGATGGTGCATTACTACCCCTATACGTTTGACGTCCGCCCACACACAGACCCACGCGTGCTAAAGGGGCCCGTGTCTACGTGACTGAATCTCACGTGGTCTAGCTAACGTTTTAAAGAGGACCTTTCAACCCCTAAAGCTCTTGAGTTAAGTATATGGCGCCCGCCCTTAATGCAAAGCTCCTGCGAGACGCCTCGAGGGGGGTTGAACGCGCTAGCCAAGTCGCTCGCTTAAGGGTTGTCGCGGTCAATTTGTCGCGTCGAGACGTCGCGCGGGGGTGGGATCATCCCCCAGCCTTGTTCACGCTTCACTTCGCCGTCTGTTGTTCGCCTTAAGGGATGATCGGGAAAATCTTTTATCGAAGGTCATATGTTAAAATGACTGTATGGATTTATGGATTTTTTTTTTTTTTTAATATCGATCCAATCGATTTTTTTCGATACGTTACTGGCTCTTTGGCTGATCTTTATCTGCCGTCTTTATGCTGGGAAATCTTAGTGGGTGGTTCGAGAAGAGTAACGGCAGGTGTCTTATACTTCTGCGCTGGTCTCGTCCGTTAAAGCAGACGTTTCCACTGTTTACTGGGTTACCGTCAGTTTAGTGTCTGGCAGTCGTCGCTGGAGAATCATATGGGATTTGAGGAGATTGTCGCTACGTGGATATCATCCCTTATGGCTGATCCTTTTTTTTTTACTTTTTTTTTCGCCCGATACATTTCTCGGTTTAGTTCGTATTGTTTTTACGTGTCGTGGATTTAGCATCCGAATGATAATATTGCAATGAAATATGAATGGGATGCATATATTCCTGGTAGCGAATTTATTGTACGAATTTTGTGAGTTAAATAAATTTTCATGAAAACTGCATTGATAGATTCAGAGGGTAATATCGTTGTTAAGAGTTTTTCTCAATATTTTAATTGGACGTCAGTCGTTATCATACGTGGGTTTAGGCAAGAGTGAGATAAATGAAATCGCAACGAAAATTGATAACGATATTATATTTAAAAATGTTGATTTCAAAACGAATGTTTTTGAAGTGTTGTAACATTTTTTATCTTATATTTTTTTATTATTACCTTCGATCGATTTTTATGAATTCGATGGAATTATAGTTTGAATCATTTTATTGGTTGTTAGTCCATTGCCCAACCGTATGATATATATAAAATGAAAGGACCTACATATTTATAAATCCGACACGGCCATCATCCTTTAGAAACGTGCTGAACTCTGTACCATTAAATTAAAAACAAACAAACTGTTGGGAGATATAAAATTGCGTAAGTGTGTTCGCAAGCACGTGCGTGCCGTTTGCGTAATACGCAGCTATCCTATTTGCCAGTTAAACAGCAATCAATTTCCAAGCGTATCACATAGAAGCACAAGATAGTCCAGATTTTCGTGTATGGACATTTAAAATTTTTTTTGTTTGAAAATAATTATTCCTTCCTACCGTCATGGCCGCCATCTGAAAAAAGTGTCGTAAACATGGGGGGCGTGGACGCTCGGGGGCCCCTGAAGGCAGGAAATAAAATATTCACGAATTCCTTTCACACGTGCGAGTCAAGGCTTCCGGTAGTTTGTCTGTCATAAAAAAAGAGAGAATAAAGAAGAAGGGAAAAGAAAGAAAATTCCTTAGAAGCTTTATACCGAATAGAGGAGAATTTTTGTTATAAATAAAAATACACTCGAAAGTTCACTTAGCTTCTATATCCATATCTGTATTTCAATGCGCCAAGTATCTACGGCCCTGAAGCGCGCGATTCCCGATGAACTTATTGTACTGAAGGTAAATGCTCGTTATACTCTATTAAGACTTTCGCTAGGAAGAACTTCTTTGAGAAATAATATGACCTATAGTACCTTCGTGAGAACTTTAAGTTCCACCATACTTTCTTACCCAGTCTAACATGACTTGTTCGCATTAGCGACGATATTCGAAAATATCGACTGGTTTGGAATATTTTTTTATCTTTGGACTTAATTGTTATCCAATTTTCATAACACTGAGTCATTTTTCTTTTGTAAAAAATTCAATTTATCAGACCATTATCCTGTTGACAGCTTTTCAACACTGTAGCCAATCCGACCGATGTCTTATTGTGGCAACAAGTTAACAATGCCTCGTGGTCGATCGATGTCGTTTAATGGGATAAGTTAGCGCTTAGGGCTCATGGTTATCCGATCACTCTTGCCGGAAGCGCCGAAAGCACAAAGGTAGCGCGTGAGATAGTCAAAAAGAGACAAAGCAAAGACCAAAAGCAATATCGCACGTACGAAGAGTCTAAGGTTCGCATAGAAAATAAAAGGGGAAAGAAAATTGAAAAAAAAATTAGGCACGAGCTGTTAAAAAATATGAAATTGCATAGAATTTGGAATTGTCTGCCAAAGCTTTTTGGGAAATTAGAAAAATTCAAATATTTTTACCATTTTTCAGTTCTTCGTATTTCCATGTACCGACACACTGAATTATGGAATTTCATATATGCTCTAAAAAAAGGCAATTTCAGAAATTTTCATGGCGACACTTACGCCTCGGCTTTTGTGTGCTTTAAGGCTTTTCTACGTGTGTTACGTGAGCGTTAAGAGTTTGAAAATCCTTGGCGAACCCTTATGGACACTCAACTGCGACATACACGTGCTCCAAGTGCGGTAACCGAATGGAACTTGACAAAGAAAGGAAAACCTACTTATACTTTGGAAATACTCAAGCTCGGTATACCTTGGCTGTATCTACTCTTATGCATAAGCTTTATTAGGGTTGATAAAGAAGGAAACTGACTAAACGATTTTATTGAAAATATAAGATCTTTGTTCGGAATTGATTTTAATTTAAATTCATATCTTGGAATTGTTACGGAATTGCGTGTGCGTGCTCAGCCTGGGGTACTCGAAGTTAGTTGAAGAGCCTTGAAATTATGTTTTCTATTATAACGTGTACTTACACTGTTTATCGTCCCGATAGAAATCTACAGTACCAACCACTGAGAAGGTATATGTGCTAAGAGTGCAGGATACTTGGTATATACACTTTTGGATATAACTATACTTACCTCGAAGTATCGAACTACCATTCTACTATGATATATATGTACTCCTTGGTACATATAGAGAGACTGGATAAACCTACGGTACATAGGAAGCAGCTGTTAGCAAATCGAATCACGAGCGAATCCCACGAATACTAGGATCATGTCTGTCACGTATAGCCAACGTAACGAAGGGAATCCATAATTCGCTTGAAGGTATCAATATTGATACTTGATAGACGTTACGATATAGTGATAGCTTGGAATTGAAAGATATAGTCAATATAGAAAAGTAGTAAGAGTGATATTGTAGCCAGACATTTTCAGACAGCACAGACCATACAAGCATATACTATAGTATAATATTTAAATATACATATTTTAGAAAACAATTCTCTATGACGTATCAGTCATCATATATAAAAAAAAGATGATTTATTCATAATTATACCAATATATACAGCGTACTATGTGCTACATATAACATAAAATCCTTACAAATAAATTTGACCCAAATATCAAACCTACTACAATTCCGTAATAGGAAAAAGAAAATTTTCGAAATTCTTGACGATATCAAATACAAAACCAGAATCGGTATAGTGTGAATACATGAAAATGTATGTATTCGTCTACGTATATAAACACGTCCATAGCTTATACATATGCACGTTTAATTACGCTAATTGTAAGTTGAGTTTACGGACGATTTACCTAAGTGAAGGTAAGCCTTTGGATTATACGTACGTCATGCGAGAGAGTTTAGTTCTGGCCAGAGAATTAACTTAGCGCGCCGTCCGTTTGTAAACTAATTAAAACAAGCAACAATTAAACGCTTCAGCACGAGGCGAGAAATAGATTGCGTCAAAGATATAATACTATAATTTCACCGAAAAGCACAATTGGTAGTTACCAACCGAAGTACAGTATCGCACGATAAAAAATTTGTCATTAATTGAAGCCAATTGAAAATAAAAAAAAAATAAAAAAAATCGTAACTTCAAATTCTCAACTCGCACCAGTCTGTCTGGCACAGGTAGGTACGTGCCTACTTGCCGTGGCTCGAATGACAATAAAAGGGGAAAAAAGAGAGAGAACCCAAGTGAGCCACGCGCGAGGGTTGCAAACGCGAAGCTGGTTGAAAAGAGAAAAAGAGAAAAAATAGTGATGGCGAAATAGGGAGGGTACGGGAGTCTAAGAAGAAAGAGGGAAATAAAGAGGGGCGGAAGGAGTAATAATAATAATAATAGCAATAAAGAGAAAAGGGTTCTAGAGGTAAGGGTCTGATTAGGTTAGGTTAAGTTGGGGTGAATTTTCCCGAGCACCGGTAACGTCGCTCTTGTATGAAACGAGTCGATAATTAACCCGTCAGCAGGGGCGTCATTTCTGACGTCTCGTTCTGACTGCTGCGTCATTCTGTAGGTCGAGCCGTGTCGCCTGGGAGAAATGCTCTCGCCGGTTAAGAATCCATGGGTTCGAGTCACTTAATACGTCTCGTATTGAAGGAGCACCCTCCGGCTAGAATTAACAGTTAACGAGAAAAGTTTAGCTTTGTACGCGGAAGCTCCGAGTAAAGGGGCAGGAGACTGCTTTCGGTTTATTTCGTGTAATATCGGTTATCATCGGGAAGCCTTGTCGCACCAGAGGATCCTTTATTGTTTGAAAATCTGTATTATCAAGGATATCTGTCACTCTTTGTATAATTATTATTCATTACTTTGGGTACGTTGGTTAGCTTGCAATTCCATGGATTGGATTACATTAGGTTGGGTTGGGTTCAATTGGGTTAGGTTGGAAAATTTATTCTTGTGGGCATTTAAAAAATTCGTATCTCGTACCGTTACCTATTTTGTGACAATGTTCGTGGCCCTTTCGCAACTCCACGCAGAAATAGGGTTACAAAACTTTGTAATAACTTTGGACTGCCTTACTGCTCTGACATTCCGTCTGGCTTTCTCGACTAATTAGATTTGTGTATTATAATTTGTAATTGTAGGTAGAGACCAGTTGTGTGTGACAATTCCACGAGTCTCGGTAGTTGCGTTAATTGGGAACGACGATTCGTGGTATAAGAGTCTTTTTTTTTAATGCGGAAGAAAGAATGTATGTGAAATTCCAGATTCCGAGAATCGTGGAATTGCGTCTGGAATTTCAGTTTAAAATTTTTTAGTATTCGGTCACTGTCAAATAATTGCTTCGGATATTGCATACAGATCGGATTCACGAACAATTGGTTTCATCCTCAACTCCCTCTCGTTCCACGCGAAAAAATGCAAATGGAATTGACACGTAGTTGCTGGATCGTGCCTCGTCAAAAGTCACCCTCCTTCACTGAATTTCGTCCCTTCAAAAAAAGGTCACGCTAACCGCCCCATGAAATTTCACCCTTTAACACAGACCGTAAACACGGGGTACCAACGCGTCTAAGAGTCCTATGGAATTGTTGAAATAAAGCGCGTCCACGAAACATCCCTCGAGCTGTTTTGAAGAAGCAAAAAAAAAATTGTGGCTCGATCGAAATGAAAATTGGATATTTTTTCCACCCCTTTAATTGATAGGATTTTATTGAGTAGACCAATACGGATAATGGACAGAAAAATCTCGCTCGGTGCCAGAAATACATGAGAGGATAAAAAGATTTGGTGCGACCTGTACGAGCCTTCACTGTTGATAGCAGTGGTACTGGCAGTAGCAGCTAGGGGTGGTAACAGTAGTGGTGCAGGGTGGCTAACGTAGGGGGTTGTAAGAGACGTAGGAGCACATTCAGAGCGCGGGAGTGTAAGTGCATTGGAGGGGCTGAAGGGGTTGGAAGGTTGAGCGGACGGCTGGTTGGCTGGGGTTGCAGCAGCAGCCCCTGCACGAGGGGGATGAGTTTCCTATGGTTTAATTGGGCACGAAATCATTTCCGATGCAATGCGCGGATGCAGTCGTACCAACTGCCGAGTAATCAAGGGTAAAAGTGCGATCAAAAGAATTCGCGGATCGATGGCTGCACTGTCAGGTGAGGTGCATGGATATATATACAAAAATAAAATGCATCGTCGAATGAATGCAGTTATTGATTTTTCTGCGCACGTATATAATAATATCATTATAACTATTTTATTAAAATCTGCTAGCTTATCAAATCTTGATTAAAGGTCATAGACGTTGAACTTGCTACGTCCGTTTCGCAACCCCAAAACAGGGTGGTTAAATTTCTAACCACAATCGAAGGTACAGCAGTATTCGTAGTCGAGGATTAATGAGATCATCATGATCCCCCATGAAAATCCACGCACTCCGTGAACCCCTAATCAAGAAGGTCACGTATGTAAGAACGAGAAAATCATCCCTCCCCGCCACACATCCAGCATCCCAAAGGACCGGCAGGAGCCCAGAGCGTTAATCCGGTAGGTACGTAAATCAAATAAGATCCATCCTAAGTGGCCGAGAGTCCTGTCAGGCTAATGTATTAACGTATTCAGAATTATCCTTGTGAGAAGCAACGTGATGGAGGATCACGAGCAAGATCATCAGACCCCTGGACCAAAACTGGGAAAGCAGGGTACAACAAGGGTTGGGCTAGGGTAAGAAGGGTTGCTATGATAGGGAGGGTAGAATGCCGCTGTCCTTTCGTCTAATCAGGACTAAAGTTGAACAAGAACCACAGGACACGTAGCTGTAGCAACAATGCCTGTACCCGCAGCATCCCAAGGACACCTCAGAGTATTCTGATCTGACGCTTTGCTGTCACCTACTACTTGGACACAGACATCCTGCCAGCAATGAAATCCTTCTGACGTCGCTCAATCGATAATAATTCGGTTAGGGAATCTTGCCAGCATCCCTTGGCCAGGGGGTGGGAAGGGGGTGGAATCTTGACATTGTAATACGGTTAAATTTGCTTTGAGAATTTAGGTTCGGTACCTTACGTTTTACCACCCTGGTACTTACCTCGGGTACCTATACACAGCCCTATTCACGGATACGAATGTCTGCAGCAGGATCCGAAGGACTATTCACGTGTGAATTTGATCCTCGCGCTTTGGACTCTATGCGATATCACGTGTAAAGGATACCCGTCGCTCTGTGAGAGGATTTGTCAATTCTCCGTAAGGATTTATTAGAATCACATATAAGGGTAGTTCTCGAAAGAGGATATATTTTCATTGAACGCACGATTCAATTGATAGTTATTACGAATATACTGTACACGCTTGTCAAAGAAGTAGAAAATATGCGTTTAGTCAGACGTAGAGAGCAGGTATACGTCTTTTAAATATTAAGAAATTCCATATGAAAATTCTCCAGTCGCAGGATTTTACGAATGAAAGGAGCTGTACTCGAATTATAGTTTACTACCAGGTATACGACGTTCTATAAATTCTTCAGATGTTACTATTAGCTTTGAATTTAATGTCCGTGGGAATTTTCTCTTTCTGTAAGCGGGAACAAGTATGACGGAGGAATATAAGGATCGCAGTTGTTCCTTTGTTGCGAGGTGGGATGACCGTGCTTACGTCATATCCGTTGCGCACGAAGAATTCACGGTGGGACGTGATGAGGGATGATCCTTGTGTGTCCTGTAAGTAGATAATCCGGATTATGCGACCCGGGGAAAACTTAAAGCGCGTTTCACACAGCGAAGTGCGTCGTCGTAATTTAGGGCTTGGAAAATGCGAAGGACTGTTGAAGTACGGGTAGAGGAAAGCGGAATTAAATGCGAATAACCCGCGCGCCGTAACGCGAAATTCCGTGGCGTTAAAAAAATAACGAAATGAATTTAATTATTAGGAGAACCAGGGGTTCACTTTATTTGGAGTTTGAAAAAAAATTGTGTAATAAAAAAGTAAAACGAAATCCGCCACGGATATATGCACACGTGAGATTGAACGGCGCGACAAAAATCTGAATGGTAAACTGCATTAAAATTGCAGATAGATTTGCATCGGTGCGTAAATTTTTGCAATATTTCCATCACGCATTGAAATCGTCAAGGTGCATAGGGTGCATCGTTGCATCGAACTGCATCGGGTGAACGGCTGATTTCAGCACAGGTATAGATAACAGTCCCACTTTTGCAATGGTGATGGGTGATAATGGCGAAGGTGGATAATGCATTTTTCGATTGTGCCGATTTTGAATTATTATGCGTTGGAAGTGCATTCGCGGACTGCATCCATCGCGTAACCGAAGCAGGTCGGCCGATGCAGTTTCTACGAAATGCATTCAGTATTCAGTGGATCCCACAGTCGATCAATGCTGGTGCAAATATCTGGAGTTGCATCGTTACCGAAGTGGCCGATGCACATTTAATGCATCTCCCTAGGAACGTAAGTTGGCGAGGCGGTGCAATGGAACGGCATGCAAATGGCTGCACTGCGCTGGACTGCACTACTGCAATCTCTGAAGTCTTTGCGGGATTGATCATTACTGCGAGGAGTTCGGCGCATTATCGCTTGAGAAAAATGCAGTCGCGATGCATCGGTGCACCGAGAAGAGCGGACGCCGGTTTCGATTGGTCAGAAGTGCAACGGTGCAGCGGGTGGAATGAAAAATTGTTAAGTGGTTACCCAGACGGGTGGTGGGTGGGAGGGTATGGCAGTCAGCGAGATGAAATGTGAAAGAAAAAGGTTTTATAAAAATGCACGCTTGCATATAGCGCGTGAAATGTATAACGGGTCGAGAAGTCAAAAAGTCCAGTGCGGATGCGCCGATGCATCGATGACCTGTCGGTAACATAGATATACTGGTAAACTGACGCCCTACATTTTTGCCAAACTGGATATTGCAATAAATGTAACTATGCATATAGGTAATCGAATATATCGACTATTTATAATGTTACAAATTTGTATACGGTAGCACTCGTAAACCCTTCCACCCGTATAGTAGCCAAATATAATATATCCTATTTGACTCCACAGAATTCTGAAAAAGTTCCTGGTGTTTTTTTTTTAATAAATAATTTTCTGTTTAATTCATAAAAATATAACATCGAATAACTCTTTTTAAAAAATAATCAAAATTCATGATTTTTTTATTGTTAAACATGATCCTCAGTATACCAGTTGTTAACTGTACCAACTCCCCTGGATGAATCTATTGCCCACGCGAATTACATGCATATGGGAATTGACGTTTTCGATGAAAACTCACCTTGGTCCACTTTTCGCTATACAAGCTAAATCGTCCATCAGTAATTGGAAGAGCAAGAAAGGAGAGAAAATAAAAGGGAAAATAAAATGCATCGATGCACCAATGAACAGATGTGCTATGGGACATTGAGTCAGATAGTTTTCTGTGCATCGAGTGACGATAAATAGCAACCAAACCTTCTTTTCAATTAATTTCATTTTTTCAGCCCCAAAAAATAACAGCTTAGAAAGTGCATAAAAATATCCCCATTTATGCATATTTTCATACAACATTTTCCTACGTACAGTGTCAGCCAAAGTATTATGATATCAGGACGATAATAAAGAGGGAAGTCGAAAAAACAAAAAAAAATGGAAAAGGAGGTAAAAATGAAAACGAAGAAAGATTCTATATGCAGAGGGTGACTATCGACAAAGAATAAACCTCGAGGCGATTTCCATCGTCGGGAATTCCCAACGATTGCGACGTTCCACTCGTTTCCGCATTTCCACGTCCCTCAGTGTCTGCAGCCACCCTGGAAACCACCCCAATCGCTCAGAAGGACACCGACTGTCTTTCCTATTCTTTTTACCTCTTTTGCCTCATTTTACGTCCGACCTCCCGTCCCGCCACTTTCTTTACTCCCCCCGTCCTTTTTTCATCTCAAGTTTTCTCTCCACCATTTTTTCCAACCCTTTGAACGCCCAAGGGACGACATCGACGCCGCGACGTCTAGCGTCGATTCTCGTTTTGCATGACGATCGAAGACAGAAGATCAAAAAACGAAAGGGAGAAAAAAATAAGGATGAAGAATATAAAAAAGGGAGAAAAAGGAAGAAGGAAGTAAACAAGATCCGTAGCGGCGCGCTCGTGACCTTTGAACTCGTCGCAGAGAGACTCGAATAATTGTTCATTGGCTTAAAGAGTAAATTAATTAGGAATCGCCGAGACGATACTAATTACTTCTGTAAAGCTCCGTCCTGTAACCGTGTAAGTGTAAGCGCCAATGTGAATCTATAATACACGCAATATTCGTACACCAACTCGCCCCAACCGCGGGGGGTCAATATATATAGATAAAGGAGAAAGGGGGTGGCTTATCCTTTCTCCGAAGTCCTTCACGGCTCTAGTTCTCGCCCTAGACCCCATATATACCCGATTATTCAAACTTTCCCCAGCTTTTAACTTGCACTATGGATCCGCCTTAAAGCTCGGTACCATCCATCTAATATAGATATATCGCTATAGATAATAGATAAACCCGGTATATACCTATAGCTACCTGAATACAGGCGTTATCGGCGACGTAATATTATACAGGCAATTTCACAAAGCACACCCGCTATACGCACCAGTCAATCGACCGCGTGCATTTCCCTATACGGAATTTTATTACCTACAGATTCTTGGCTCTTGTGCTCTCCTCACGCTGTAAGTCGTGTAGACCATTAACAATGGCCATAGTAGCAGTGACTGAAAATACTGTACACAAGAGTACAAAATTCAATTTCAAAAAAGAAAAAGGTATGTTATTCTGAGGAGGGTAAAAATTGTTTTATTTTATTGCGTCACTGACCGTTTTCCTTTTTTTGAAAAATGTTTGTCTGACCGTTCTCATACCTCTACTACTTGCTCACCCCTTTTGCCCCGTGACGCCGCTGCTGCTTTAATAACACTGGCGCTTGCCACACTGACCTGTCAAGTCCACGTAGCAATCAATATCCACCAATACTGGCCAAGATTGTGGATTCGGACGTGTGTTCGTTTTGTACGTATTTGCATATGGGTACGTATATACGTGAACACGTACTTGTTCAATTCCCTGGTGGTTTATATACATATATATATGAGTGGAAACCGGGATAAGCGGAGCTTTCATACGGGTGAATCCGCAAATGTCCTGCTTCGGCACACAGGAGCTTTGGAGTTTTGAAATCCCTCGGAATATTCATTGAGAGAAGAACCGCCCTTAATATGCGAGTCTGATACGCCCCTGTCGTTAGCGACAAAAATTTCCCATGAACAGCAAGTCCCGTTACGACCCCTGGATGCTTTCATGGACTCTTGCACACGTAACCGATTTAACCCTTCCGCTTATCGCTATGATATATTATATATATATTTCATTTTATAGATTTTTTTCGAATAAACATGAAAATTATGAATCATGTTAATTCGTGAACGTTAAATTTTAATATGTTATTGTTAATTAGGTTAATTTGAAGGTTACAGTTGTAATTATGTGCGGCGGATGAATTAATAGATAATTAATTATGCGCTGGGAATTATACGTGTTTTCATTTGGATAAGTAGATTACTTAGTGTTGATTAGCATGCACACATTATACTGCGTACGTGCATATGTGGATCGGTATGGACTCTGGAGTTTTCCGCGTGCGTACTATAGTAATTTAACCAGTCGGGAAATTGGATTAATAACAAAGAAAAATAAAATAGGATAAAAATTGTGAAAGTGGGGGGAAAAGATGTCGAGAGAAAAACAAGGGAAATTGGAAAACCGTAGTATCGGTATCCACCCTCTTAGTCGTGTAACCTATTCGTGCATGTGTGCCTGTGCTTTCGTGGGCATGAGTAGCCTCAGGGGTAGTTACGATCGAAATGTAATTTCTGGGAGGAAAAAAGTTTATTTCAAAAATTTCATGTACCACGCCTATCTATCTGCTTCGGGGTGAAAGGTGTGGGCAAAAAGGGGTACATCACTGGGATGACTTTAGGGGTGAAGATAAATTGGGGGTGAACAAAAATACTTTGGTCAGCGCACTATCGAATATATGAGACACTACACTGTATCATAGTGTTACTGGAATATGGTAATTTTTTTGAAATCTCAATAAAGACTCGTTATCGTTTTTCGAAATAGGATCAATTTTATTTTCACTAATAAAATTCAATTAATTTCTAATGGAAATGTTTTTCACTTCGATCAGCGAGTATATCTAAGAAAGAACTGAATTTTTTTTTCCAAAGTGGAAATTCAATGTAATACAGTCTTTGTAGATTCACATGCACGCATCGTTATGTGCACGTGTGGTGATTCTAATGAAAATACAAAATACTGATAATGGCACGAAGCATTGGGAAATGCAGAAAATCCAGTAAATTCAACGTGACAATTGCACCGGTCCTGTTGGGAATAATTGCAAATGATGCAGGAGGGGGGAGGAGGGGATACGACTTGATTCAGGGCTTTTTGCAAAACCATACCCACAAGTATCACCATCGTTAAATCGAGGTCATAGGTCACGGGAGGATTTTATGCAATTTTCGTTTAAATTACGAAAATACTTTGACAAACCTGCACAATTTTTCGCCGATAACGCAACAATCTTTTTAATCATTTTAATCCTTAATGCACCCGAACGCTTCTCGCAATTCGTTAATAATTTTTTGCGACTGGATATTGCAACTTTCGCACATTCGCGAATTTATTGCCTTTCTCGCGCTGTTGGATGCCCCTTCTTTCATTTCGCCCTCTTTTATATCGACGCCACACATTTTTTTTCCCCTCCCACGCTTCCACGTCCGTTCGTAGCAGTCGTCCGTTTTACCTGATTCACCAACTTTTTTCGCCACCCTATATAGTCGCGTTACGATCTCCCTTGTATAAAAATAAATAAATACTCTCTACTTAAGCGTATTTACGAATGACGATCGATCAAAATAAAAAATAAATATAATTGCTATACTTTCAAAGTAAAAACTTTTAACGAATTTAATTCGTCGTCCGAAAGATTTATTTGAAATTTCACGAAATCCTATAAATTATAACAAGATCATTAAATAACTTATAAAATAAATATTTGTATTACGCACGTGTATTAATTATCTTTGAAAATCCGAAAATGCATTTTCGAATATTACCGAATTACAACGTTTCCTCGTTATCGCCTTGTTATTTTGGTTCCCATCGTAATGCATCATGTGCACCTACACCGGCAGTGACGTCATAAGCCGTGAGGTTGCGTTAAATCCGGTGAGCTGATTAATCGGAAACAGGTACTATCGTGCAAATAGGCGCGAGATAACCCAGCATCCCATCCGCTATCAACGATCTCCTATCTGCCATCCAGTAACTACGAAACTATCTACGGCGGCGTAGGTGGGTGTGACGTCACGCCCGATACAGTGCATAATGAGAAACTGCATAAAGTGATGTTGCACCTGGAAGCGAACTTTAATATTAATGCATCACCACCTTAGAAACTTGTCTGCTAATCAGCGAATAGTATGAGAGATTGCGGTAACGGTTTCTTGAACTGCAAAGAAAAAAATGCAAGTGCATCTGGCATGCTGGATAAAGCAATTTTGAAAATGCATTCAATCAATTTTCATCACAGTGAAACCCTAATGCGAGTAATAAGAACGAAGAGCGTTCTGAGCCAAACAATAATTAAACGGCCGCACTTCGTTTGCAATACGTAATTATGCACTTCCTTTTGCACTCTCGAGACTTGCACCGCACTGCGAGTCAATTAGTATTGAAACTGAAAATGCATCTTGTAAAGTAACTTTCGGTTGGCTTTATGAAACTTTGTTACCGAGTAGTAGGTACATACAACGATGCATCCTGAAAATACGAAGTCCAAGCAGAAGTGCATTCGCGCCACGCGATGCAGCTGCACTCTTAATTACATTTCCAATAATTAACGATAGATGCCATATAATGAACAATATGCGCGTCGGCACTTCACTATAAATATACACATATATAGCGTCATGGAAGGGTGCACTTTTTTTATGCAGATCAAATAATAAAGGGTGCACAATATTTTTCAAAATAATTCATTCCGAATTGCATCACCCCACGAACTAGCATTACGATTAGAAAATTCCACTTCAATTTCCATAATTAATCGGCTGTATCAAAATGGAAATTAAAAATGCATCGACACTTACCGACACTTCAGAAACCTTGAAAGGTTCGCATCCATGCTAAATCGAAGTAGTGGGACCCCCCTTGTTCCACTCCTAACGTCTGACCAAAACCATCCATTTCTACTAGAACCCCCCGGAAGCTGAAATAAAGGTAGCTACAGAGTATTTCAGCCTCGACGTCTGACTAACATCCCCATTATCTACTGGGAGCACGTGGGAAAGAAATTATTTGAGGGAAACAAACAAAATCTAAAGGGGGTTTCAACCCCTGGCATCCCGGTTAATTACAAAGATAATGATTAACCCGCAACCAGCATCTCTAAAAGCATTCAGCAACATTTTCATCCCTTAGCGTACATTTTTTCACTACCACCCTCTCACTTTCAACCCCCTTTTCCCACAATCGTCAACAATGTCAACCCTCCACGTATACCTTCCTACACTTTCCCAAAGACAGACCGACACGACTAACCACCCTTCGGTCCGTGGTTCCAACCCCTATCTTATACCACTGGTCTATCTCCGTGTAAGGTACTCCTGTCAGTGTGATGTCATCTCCCTCCTTTCCCTGCACACTACTCGCCTTTCTAACTACGCTCGATATTCCATTGTATCGCTACGTTCGAGTATCCCGAAGAGTCGACGTCGTGTTCCTCGACTCCCACCCTGGTTCCTGCGCTTTCTCGACGTCGCCGACGCCGACGACGACGGCATTATGCTAATTCAGCGTGTTCATGAGTGCCAGTGATAAGCTACCCAGACAGATGTTCGGCTTTCTTGATTATATATATACACATAGCTATGTACGTGAAAACCAATGTATATGTCATACGTATTACCTGCTCCCTTGATACTGGCTATCAACGTTGGTAGACGTGCTTGACAATCTTAGCATTTTATGGCGCAGCCTCCCTGTCGACCGTCAGCTTCGTCCCTGGGAATCTATTGATGTAGTTAAACGAATAAGAGTGAATAATTTTTTAAAAGCTTTTTTTTTATTATTTTATCTGAATAGGTGATACAGGAATTTCGGTAGTGAAGGTTGCAAGGTGGATGGTAAAATTGGAATTGTGTTTGAAATCTGTAAAAAAAAAAAAAAAATGCAGAAAGACCAAAGTTGACGAAGTGAGAAGCTACGTGGCGTCTGGGAAAAATAAACGAAGAATCGATCACGGTTATGAATTATTGAGAGGGAGGATATAGCGACTCTCTCGCTGCTTTAGCGCAAGAAGTTTTTCTTGTTTGCTTTTCATTCCTTTTTGCATTTTCTGACCGGAGCCGAAGAACGAAAAAAATAACAAGATGCAGATACCGGATGGTCAGATAAATCCAGGGCCGTATAAAACGACGTCACCCATGAATATAAATGAAGTTATTACACGCGCTATAAAATTTTTCTATTTTTAAAACTTTTTTTTTCGAGCTTGCGCTCTATTCTTATTTTGTCCTTTTGTTTCGACTTTCCCAATTAGAGCTATTTCCAACTTATTATACATTTTTTTTTTGTTGGGTTCTCGTGACTTTTTGGTATAAAATCTGCTTGCCTTGAGAAGGAAAATCAATACTTCATCCTTACCATCCCTTAATATCCCATCCAGTTTTTGCTTCAATTTTCACGTAATTTCTCGCTGAAGGCGATGAAAATTTCCGAAATACAGCGACACGAATTTCAACTCAAAGCCCAAAAGACTTAATAGCTACGTGAGAATTGTGGAAAAAAGTCCGTCGTCATTAAAGTGCCTTATAAATCTCGTGCGGCATATGTAGGGTGCCAACCGACCGACAAAAAAAAAACATTTTCTAGTACAAGTTCCCTTCTACTCTCCCTTGGAGGTTAGCGAACTGATTAGGGTTGGGGTGGAAGGGGGGACGTTGAATTTATTTTTGTAAAAAACTCTTTCGCGAATTTTTCACAATTAAAGAGAAGCGTTTAAAACGTTGTCGAAACTTATGACTACGGGAATCACAATTAAAAATTAAAAAAAAAGCCATTATTGTACTGTACTTCTCTCTTAGCGAATGTAATTGCTTTTTCAACTGGCTTCTGTGTTTTTATAAATTGTCTAACTTAATTTCCCGCAGCAGCTAACATGTGAGCGAATTTTGAAAATTTGTCAACAACATTACAAGAGTTAGTATAAACGCGCTATAGCTGTAACTATAGTGCACGACTGCACGTTAACATGGGGCAATAACACAGAAGCCCTGAAACTTGTGGCTTTAACGAATTTATGATTTATACGTGAACTTCAATTGACGAGTTTTCAATAGTTTACGTCGCGGTTGTCAAGTTAATTTTGAACACGTTCACAACAGACCATTCGCGTAACTTAATGTAAATTCCAAATTCTGAGTAAATTTTCATTCGAGATGAAAAGGACCAAAAAATGGCAGTTCCCTTAAGCCCCATTTATAACGATATACATCGCGATAATTTCTACGTTATTTCAGTCGCGGTTTGAAAACGCAGACGGATCGATGACCTCGTGAAAATTTAAGATAAAACTCGGTCCTCATTGGTCCGATAAAATAGGATGCTGTGCATTGATTGGCCAGTACCACGTACCTGTGAGATCGATAGATTTATTTATAGAAATTAGACACAACGAGTTTCCATTTTCTAATCGAACTTTGTCAGGTGTACCTGGAATATAAAAAAATAGAAGAAAAAAAAGCAAAAACCTAAAAAAATAGAGGCAATGCATTTCTCTTAACAGCTGTGACTCTGTTGCTAACAAAAACACCAAGTACAGTAGGTTCCAAAAGTTGCATCGTTTACTGACCACGTTCACGCAATTGCACGTTTCATCGAGTCGCCGTTGTTCAACTTTCGCGTTTTCGCGTTGTCGCTCCTTTCGCAATTAGCCTAGGAAAATTTACTCAGCGGACGAACCAAGGCGCAAACCTGCAGCACAAAGAAAAACATTTCCACGTGAAAATTATTTTCCCTGTTGAAACTTCTAACGAGCAAACCGTACCTAACGATCTGTACCTTTTGCTGCACATAAAAAATGCACAAGAATGAAAAGCATTTCGCAAAATCAAATTACACGCAACCGTTTTCAAAGACAGACATACGGACAGTTGAAAAGTATCTTAAAATTAATATAAAGCCAATTAGCCTTTGTGCAATTTCAAAACTACGTCAAACAATCGTGCTCGCTGATAACCAGCTTTATCCCTGGAATTTCATTAAAACGTATATATAAATCAGGAAAAATTACGATAGGCAAAATTTAGGGGTACAGGATGAGTGACTGGAATTACGGGTATCCTTCGAGAAGAAGTCATCAGCGCACGTGACTTCCAAATGCCATAGCAATTGACCGAGGTTAAAGGTCATTAAAGGGGATGGTCCAAATATATTTGGAACACCCTATACACTGTGGTACAGTCCATCTTACCAAAGGTTTTCCCTTACTCTTATAGCTAGGTGAACATAAAGTGGGTGGAAGTTGGGGGGGGGGGGGGATGCCGATCAGGGTGAGAGAGGGTGAGAAATAAGCTAAGTAAAATGGCGGAGAATTTAGCTGGCCGAGGGATGTTTACGTGTGTCACTGAGGATTTTCCATCGTGAAGTTAATAGCCGTGAAAAGGTTCTCTTCTTGCTCTTCGCCCTCCTCCCCCCTCCTCCTCCGTTTCCCATTTTTTACCTGCTTTCCTGTTCCTCGTCTCCTTGGCGTTTCTCTTTGTGAAAAGCTCTGGGTCAAGTAGTCCTGGAACTTTTGCCAAAGTTCGATTAGCATGAACCCTCTAGGCAATTTTTTCTTAGACTTTTGCTTTTTCTTCGTACCTACCCTTTGACCTAAACTGCGTTCGAGAAG
The DNA here is from genome assembly GCA_963971525.1 of Cephus spinipes. Taxonomy (NCBI): domain Eukaryota; kingdom Metazoa; phylum Arthropoda; class Insecta; order Hymenoptera; family Cephidae; genus Cephus; species Cephus spinipes. Next base: position 1,061,730 of record OZ020578.1, on the reverse strand, counting down.
AAAAATTTTAGAAAAGAAGTTTCGGGGTAAGAAGTAGTAAAAAAAATTTAAGGGACGTTTAAAAATCCCACCCCACTTCCTCCCGCCGGTCTTTCTCTCTCTTTTTTTTCCCCATTTCCCGAATTTCCTTTTCTTGGGAAACGAGGACGAGGATTTGAGCTAAAGTCACCCCCCGGGTTTTCTCCTTTACTTCTTTTATCAGCCCTTCGAAATTTTCAAACCGTCACCCCAGCGCTCCCTTAATTGCCTGGAAAATTGCACGTAGAGTAAAATGTGCGCGAGCGTTCCGAGGACGTGAAAATTGTCGACAGAGGAAATGAGGACTAAGGGATGACGTTTAGGGGTGGTTTCACCTTTTTTTAATCCCCTTCATCCCGACCCTCCCCTTTCCGTCCTTGCCTTATATCGATCATCAAAATTAAAACGTCATCCGACCCGAAATCTCGGTTGCGAAGTCAGTCCGTTATTGCGAGACGGAATTATTGCTTCGCGAAAAATCCGGTACGCGCCGCTCGCGTAGATTACACATTTATGGAGATTAATTCGTCGATTAAATCTCGCGTAAAGGGTACGTGGTAGATCCGCGTTCCCGACGGCCTCGCACTACGTACTGATGGCCGATTTGAATAATCAATACCCACTGCGGAAACGGCGCCGGGACGCGAACTTATCCCTGGATAGTCGATGCTACGTACACCTGTATATGCTACAGTAAAGTATATAGGCGCGAAGGGCCCTAAGGGCTGGCGACATTTTCGGCTATGAGCCCTTTAGCTTGGAAAGTGGGAATACGTCGAATAGGTCGGTATACACGGTAGATTGGTTACGTGGAGTCTCGATATGGAACGCCTCGTGGGATTAGCAAACTTCCAAAACACGACTATCCATATTTTCCAGCTGCCGATAAGAATCTGCATTTACATACGCGCGGAGCACACATGCCCATCGGCGGGAGTAATCTTCTTTTGAAACTTCCTGTATCCGGAATGGTGCTGCTTCATTATTATTTTTTTTATTTCTTCCTCCAATAAGTCATGGTTGTCTGCACTGAATACAGAGTAGCATTTTTATCGTGTATCCCAAGGACTTGCACTTGATTCTGAATATACAGGGTGATCGGAGAAAGGACGAAGGAAAAATCGCGAAGAAGAAAAAAGTCTTTGTACGATTTATCTGGGAAAAAAAAAATTGAAAGAAAGAAAAACTTGTTAGAAGTTACAAAGATCAGTAGTAGATATACGAAAGAGAAGAATCAAAGGACCCAGGACCTGATGAGTGCTGAGCTTCGTTGGCGTCCCGAAGGGGTGCGCTGGTGAGGCAAAATGGCGTGGAATTATTACATGTCAAAGGAAGGAAGCTTTAAAGCTTCGGGAAGACTCAGAAAGCCGAACTCCAGGGGAGAGTCAAGCCCCGAGGTGGCTACAGGAAGTTTCAAGAGTCATAGTAACCAGAGGGGTATAAGAAGGTTCTAGAAGGTACCAGAGGGGCGAGAGGGGTGGAAAATGGCGTCGCATTACTCGGGAAGATTAACGCCGCTAAGAGGAGGATTAAGCAAGTTGGCCAGCTCCTGAAAGAACTTATGTCCGCTAGGAAAACCCTAACTAAGTAGGTAGAAAGCTGATAGCCAACCTACCATCATCGCTGTAACTTGGCGGATCTCTCTAGTAACTTTGAAGCGGGTGCTAACACACATGAGAAAAGTCCCTAGGAACTTTCGGGTACACGATTCGCCAGAGAATCGTTCCTTGCGCCCGTACACAATGACGTCACTGGTAGGACCACCAGTAGTACACTAGTATCACCGATACTAAGAGTAGCAGCAGTAGTAGTAGTGGCCAGTAGTCTCCAGACTTCGAGTGCCGGATGTGTTAAGCTTTAAGTTACTTCCGCTGGGAAGTAGACGGAATCGCAGTTTTACTTTCGTTATCTGAACTCCGGTGATAACGGAATAAGGGTAGGTTTTTTTTACACGGGCAAGAGGGTTAATAATTAAAAAAATGTACAGGGTACAAAAATGTATCCTATATAAAAATGTCTTAAAAAAATGAAAGAATATTAAAAATGAAATTGCTCCGAGAAATTGGCTGCCTGTAGGAATTGAACGGGTAGACATGGGGACGATCTCAAGGGGTTGATTGGCAGACTACTCGACGCGCGACGAAATCAAGGGTTGTTCCCTCAAAGGGAGGGCTGGGTTCAAAGATGATTTCTGAAGGGTGTGTAGTAACTATGTATAAAAGTATATGTTATATATATACAGAATATATATGTATACAATATATGTCTATAATATATGGAATTTAGTGACGCTGAGTAAGTCGAGGAGCTAGAAGATGATGGAATTGCCGCATTCCGCCCGTAGTACCCATTACGATCAATTTACGTGAAGTTGTACGATATTACGGAATCGCGGAATTGATCCAGAACGATAATACAGGGGTGAAATAGCATATCCCATGTATATCTATATACGTCGCTACTACTTATACCTCACCCCATAAGGGTGCTAGACATACCAACTGGCATAAGGTACGGAATTACCAACGATCAGACTCCAGATCGGCTATTCCACCCTCGGGATTAAATCCCAGGAATGCACTTTCCAACCCTTCTTAGCATCCCTTAGAATCCGGCATCTTCTTACCCTTAGCCATTTTCTCTTCGTTCCGTTCGATTTCGTTTTCCACTTCCGCCAATTCACCTCAAGTAATTTTATCCATCGATAATTTTCCAATCAGCTTTTCAATTTACACCTTCGATTGTCTAACGCTCATCTTCGATTGGTCAGAAATACGACAATAAGAATTACTTACTTAAGTACGGTTACGCAAACGTCGAAACCAATCACGGTTCTCGTATATTGATTTTCGAAATTTGCAATTCCAAATGTTCACCGCCTTTTGCCAATTCCACTTCCAGCTGTGGTCACGTTTACTTGCGATGTCAGTAACTGGGCGCATTCTGAAGCGACATCTACAGTTTAGCACACACTTTGGATACATAGGATGCTGGGTACTACCGACGGTGGCGCCACCCTCTCTGGTTGCTAGTTTGGTACCAACATCTGACTGGGCCGACAGTCACGTGTCCAATTCAGCGTGAGACTGCCAATTCAGCATAAACCATGTAATAGTACCGGAGACAGAGCAGCCCCTGTCATTAATCATTAAGGCGGCCTTTCAATGCGTCGAGCCTTTGCGGTCCATTTGCGTTTACTTAACGCGGATGCGCACCGTGTAAACGTGAAAGCACGAAACGTGATTCCAACAGAAAGTAAGAACAAAGAAATCTCAAAATTGGCGCAATTACTTAGTCCGGAAACTCGAATGAAAAAGGAATTGAAGCATAGTTCCGCGGCTTCCTTATTACCGCGTGTAACGTATGAATGGAATTTCCGAGAATTTACATAGTGAAATTCCAAAAGTTTCTCTCGTCAAATTTCCCCGTGGAATAATAGAAAATTTTGTTAATTATCCTACGCACGTTCTATAACATCGACTATGTATACTACATATTATCAATATACTATTATTCTCATAGTTGCCTGGTACAAAATATAATTAATAACATTAACCCACAGAAATATCACCTCGTATAATGCAACTATGTACTAACATCCAATATAGCCTTTAATAGTTGCGATAGTCATATTCAATATCCACCCCTATGTAATATCGTTATACGAGATCGATAGATGCCAGTGAAATTTTTGAAATTCCCAAAAAATTCCTTCTGTTAATAAAACACAAAAATTCCGCAAAATTCCGCTTATCAATTTTTTAATATCAATGACCGTCCGAACGTTCCAAGCTATTCGTAATTTTTTTGATCCATTTTCATTTAAAACCGGATGTGGCGTCTGCGCCCGAGCCAAGACGGATGCGCACTTCCGTTAAATTCACGTAACGTGACGTCACGCGCTCGTCGCGACGGAAACGACTTCCGTAATTAATCACAGAAGGGTATAAGCGGGGACAGGGCCGGAAAGTGGTGTGAAAAGGGGGTGTACGGCACATGCGATATATGACTATACTACAGTATGTGTCCTCGAAGTACCTATAGCTATAGTCGATATGTAAAGGGTCAGTAGATGTACGTACAGTAAGTACGGTTAAATGTATATATGCGTATGTATATATACACAGAGAATATAGTGTACAAGTACGTACGTAGCCAAGTAGGGGTTGGAACAGTAGAAGGGGCAACGTTTACGCAGACGTAACAACCGTACGTAATACGTGCCTGGTAGAACACGAGTGCATTATGTAGGTGTGCATGTGCGCCAGATGCAAATGCATTTCCACAGTGCAATCCTCGCGGCATCCCTTTAACCAAGAACCCTCGAGAATGCACGGGACTGTACGACAACTGCAGTTGCATCTGTACCGGTGGGACTCCTGACTGGACCACGGTATATAGTACGCCAAGGTACAGTGTGCTACAATGTAGTATAGTATGGTCTGTACCATTGCCAAGGCTTGCAGCTGCAAACCAGTGGAAGGCAGTACAGGGTGTACCATAATATATGAGAATACAGTACAGGGTGCATTGATACGGCGACGGGAGGAAATTTTTGAAAATGAATTTTTTATCTTTGGTGCAGGTGCAGAATATTAATGAGTCAGGTTGTACGAGTACGAAGTGATAAGGACTCGTACGTCGTCAGACGTGTCCGACTATTGTGAATATTAATTTATTTGATCTAAAAGCATATGTCGATCTCGAAATTGTTTTTAAGTGTCTGTGAGATTAAAAAAATGTCAAGCTTTGATAAAAATTTTATCGCTCACCCTGTATACGGAAATGCATCAGGCGTTGCATTGAATTGTACACGTGCATCCGAGAACTGGCCAATGATGTATTCTTATCGCGCTGACTGCGTGGAATCCCACATTCATGCTTATCGAGCCTGTTCATGCATAATGCACTTACTACCACTATACCGCAACCAGCACCCACTTCTCGTGCTCAATCTATCCCTCAGCACAGCCACCGTATCTTTCTAACCCTATCCTTCTGCAGTTTTTCTCAACATTTTTTTTCTCAACGTCCCTTCATCCCTTCAGCGAAACTAACTTGACTCAACCCTGCAGCCCATTCTAATATATAAAGTGATAAACGCACATGCGTGTGCTCCGTATTAACGTAAAAGTGCAACGATAACGTGCAACCTGCATGAGGTTGCACTGGCACGTTCGGAACGCATAAAAAATGCACTGAACCCTACTTTGATTATTTTTATCCCAAAATAATTATAAAGTTCATAAAAAAATACAAAATTTTTAAAAAAATTATTGCCTCGCTATAAACAATTTATAACTCGAAAATTTGTTGTCTCTATGTTACAGGACGCGGAGCGGTTCTGGACAGTCAAGGACCAGTTCTCGTCTCGGAGCCCCGTTCGACCGTCGAATTTTCAAATGACACCGGCGCCATGATCCATTGCTCAGCACACGGGAGTCCAGCGCCGCGGGTCGACTGGCTGATGGGCGACGGTTCTCCAGTGCTACCAATTCCGAACATCCGCGAAATGCTGGTCAACGGTTCCATGTACTTTGTGCCGTTTGGTGCTGAAAGTTACAGGCACGACGTCCACTCGGCGGTGTACCGATGCCAGGCGTCGAATAGCGTCGGTCGTGTACTGGGACGGGAAGTGAGCGTAAGAGCAGGTAGGTGGTGACCAGACTGTCCACCCAAAATTACAATTTATTTACCAACCTAAAAAAAAAAAATCAGCAATACCCATTAGTCGATAGTAATAAAAATGTGTACAACCACCTTAAAAAATAAATTGAATCCAACAATAATTAGTTACATTAAATACAGTAGCGTTCAGTCGAATTGGACTGTTTCGCATTACGGCTACGTTACTGGTTAGACTTAACGGCAGTAGTAGTACCCAGTGGCATGTCAGACCGTACCAAAGGGGTGACCTATCGACACTTACAGATTCGCTTAAAATAAGATGAATGATTTTTGTGGTGGCTGAACAGCCAGTAGCACCAACTGCGTTTACACCACGTCTAGAAGATAGATGAGTCCCAATCTCTTATGCCGTCACGTTTACACACGTAGCAAGGGATACGCACCAATACGAATTCGCAGAAGCAACTCACCCCTTACCAAGGCTGGAATGGCTAACAAACCGACGCCGACTGCCAAGATCAAGATTTCCGCCATACCGCTTCTATACGAATCGCGCCAAGTTACGTTCACCCTTCAGATAAATGACTCGGTCTCCTCCCGCCCCACCCACCCTCTCGCTAACCACCCACTTCCGGCCTGCCTGCCAGCCAAATGGCCTTGTCTGCCTCCTTCACTTCCTTTTTATTCGCAGGCATCGTGCCGGCGCGGTTAACGTTCCCGATAACCTGCCAAGAATCACTTATCGCGTTTAACGAGTTAAGGCTGCTTGCGGGACGGCCTGAGACGCTAACGGACGTTCGCAACACTCACCGGCCCTGACGTCCCGAGCCATTCTTTGATTTCAAACTCCCACGAGACCCTTACTCGCTTAGATTCGTTTCTAGTGGAATTTTTATATTATAAGGACCTCTGGTGGTGGTTGTAGTAAATATGAAAATATTGCAAAAAAATGTATATATGAAAAATAAAAATTTTTACTTTTGAAAAATTTTGGAAATTTAATTTTTTTTTTTTCATTTCAGTTGTCAGACAAAAGTACGAGGTGCAGGTGCAGAACGTTCACGTACTGCCCGGAAATACCGGTGTATTGAAATGCCAGATTCCTGCGTTCGTAAAGGAATTCGTGACAGTGACGTCATGGGTGCAGGATTCAGCATTCAATATATACCCTACTACGCATAGCGGTGAGTAATAAAATATGGTGCATTCTTTTTTTTGCATTGATGCATAATGAAGTTCCCGTATGCAAGTCCTATTGACTGGCGTATTGCTTCGTATATGGTGAGAAAAAAAAAGCGCAAAGGAATTTTGTGGGGCAACGATGAAAAGGAAGGTAAGGGGGGAGGGTACGGAATGCGATGAAATTTATGCGAAATCGATGAAATGCAAATCGACCAGATGCATGGATACCCGTACAAACTGCAGTTTGCACTTTTGGTGCATAAGAGTGCAGTAAGGCGGAGATAAATAAATATACACAGACCAGGTGCAAATGGTACGTTTAACAGGGCCGCAGTTGCGGATAAATAATAGTTCAAGTGACTATTGTTTATTTTGCGACATTTTTTTTTTAACTGTATACACAAATTTATAACGTACAATTTATTTAACTTCTTCTGTCGCAAAGTACGGGGATGCTGGTGCATCGTGCGTCACTGTAAATAATATGCTCGGACATTCTCGGCAGGACTGAGACACATTGAGCACCACTTTTTTGAACAATAAATCGTGAAAATTTGTCCGAACAATTTTTCGATAAATTTTCTCCACGTGCCAGATACGAGCGAGAAGATGAAAAACAACCGTTAAATTTTGCAAAGTGACGTCATTCAATTTTTTTTTAGTAATATGACCGTAGCTAACTTCCATTTTCCTGTTTTTTTTTATTCGTCTCTACGATCGTTATCACTCGTACTCCTAGGCCTACGAGCATCCCACCCTGAAATTGCATCCGAGCACTGGGGATGCACCTACAAGCCGGATGCGTTATGACGCTGGCGCAGCTGTAGATACTATGCACTGTGTCTGGTCCAGTCAATATCCCGAGTTAATTAGGGGTTGAGAGTACGATTCAAGTGGTTGCGTACGCTGCAGCTTTACAAGGCGCTCAAGCCCCTCGTTCCCCCCTTTGAATCCTGCTAAGCACCACCCCTGCACATAGGCACCCTCGTACCCACCGACGCACCATGAAGCTCAATATGCGTGCACGCGCAGTGGATTGTGGGTGCATCGTTGTGCAAGTGCGTGCAGATGCAGGTACAGTCATTCGGTAAATTTGAATGTCGCAAAACTTTGATAATCGTAGGGGCTCTTATGGGGTGTACAGAAACACGTTTCACGGTCGAAACGAAGGTATCGCAACGTGAATTTCAATAAAATTAGACATATTCGAAAAAATCGCATAAAATTCATGAACTGATTATAAAATTGGCATAATCATAATCTTGGCTACCACTCGAGGTGCATTGGGGTAATTTGATATCTGCCTAATTAGGATAATTAATCGGCACGGTTAATTGACCCAATCGAAGTTACAGTTAATTACAGAGAAATTAGCGCAAGTGCGTAACTACCGGTACACTATAAAGCCTCTCGATAAGGCGAATGATAAGACGATATTATTTCGCTAATTAATCCAGGATTAATTAACAGGGTTAATTAACAAATGAATTCCCCATTAATTATCTCGAAGCTTAATTATTTCTAAGATAACTAGGAGTTACGAGAAGGCTTGCTTATCTGTTACTGTATCTGCATTATATTAACCCAACCTACAAGGCCTTTCAATTGAAGGTACAGTCACCTCCGAAACTCTTGGCTAAATAACTATTGCCAAAAATGGAACGGGTAACCAAACCAGTATATCCGGTCTTCTACATCGTATTCGAACCCAAAGCCGTACGACAAACAGAACAGGGCTGCCAACGTATCAGGACGGCAAATAAAGGGAAACACAGAAAGTAGATTTGCAGACGCCATTGGCAGGGACTGTTCGAACGTTCGAACAATATCGGTTCGAGAATCCCGAATCCTGGAACGCAATAGCAGCCAGCAGCGCCATCTCTCGGTGGATTAGTGACAACAGAAAACTCATTAGGGTTTCCTAATTAACAGGCCGAACAACCCGCACACTCGTACAGGTTTCAATGGGCAGGTATACTCGTACCGATAACGTTGCTAGATATTTACGTAACGACGAATCTTAACGCGGATACCAGGTGCTTTCTAAAATCGGGAATACCAAAATGCGATAATCGGTTAATGAGACGGACGAAATGTATTAGTTCGTTACCTTGCTAATTAATGCGATAAATAACGAGAGACCCTAATTACCTTGCTAATCCACGGGATCCTATAGAAATTCAAGCAACACCCCCTGTACGCGCGATGTCTATTGTTTTCGAGAAACGCCATTCACGAAATACCATTGAGAAATTTTCCGAAATAAATGTACAATTTATGGAAAGGAGGTAAAGACTTTAATGGTCGGACACCGGGCACAGTGGAAAATGGAGAATTTAGTGGGATTCAATCGTGTCCGCCCACGTACAGGGAATACCTACTTGCTTCTTTACCAAGGCTGCGTATATCTATATATACGGGGGAGAACAAGCACTGGCGTAGGACGTTCAAACATGGAGGGGCTCAGCCACAATGCAAATTCACTGGTGTGTTCATCCCCTGCACGGAAGCACGGACACAAACCCACGTATAGAACGTGCGTGTGCTGTGCATGCATTCTCGTTACTTATCCGCTACCAGTAAAATCCAACATTTGTATTTGAACCCTCGTGCGCTATCCCTGCACTTCCGGATTTTACTGAAGAACTTCCTATGCAGTTCGATGCACCGTATTGTATTGCCATTAGCTATTGTACTGCATTGTACAGTGGTATTACCCGGTATGTCAAATAATAGTCTATCGGTCTGTCGTGGTAAATTCATACCTACTGATTTATTGTAAATGCACTTTTAAAAAAAAATCATTCTTGGAACTGAACATGTATTATGCATAATTCTGTGACCATATATTGCGCTCGGGTAAAGAGGGCTAGGAGGAGTGTAGGGCGGTTTTTACAAGGTCAATCTTTCGAATAAATAATTTTTGAAATTTTTTTTTACAATTTATCCTGCTGGCAGATTGTTCAAAACCACACTAGGAACAGAGGGGATCGTTATACCATGTACCTTTGTAATACCCCTCGGCATATTGAAGGTAAAACAAGCATTCGTGACGTCACGAGGGAACTTTTCAACATTTAATAAAAAAAAAAAAAATCCGTTTCAACCGCTCCCGAATAATTACGCACTGTGAAATGATACTTGGAAAATTCATGATTTTGAAAATTCCTGTCACTTGTCAATTTGTACTTTTTTAATGTTTAAATTTTTCTGAACTTTTGATCCACTCAAAAATTTTTTTTTTGTAAACTTACTTTTGCACAACCAAAGTTTGTTGTAACTAAAACAAAGGCGGGGAAACGTATGGAATTACCACCTTGACTTACGGCAGTAGTTAAAGTCCGTTCCAAGTCAGACGGGGAAAGTCATAGCATTAGCGGTAGCGGTATAAAGTGATAGAAGCAAGTAACGCGTCAGCCGTAATGCACGAAATGGAATAAAATGCAAATGAAGCGGGTCGAGTCCGCACGGGACGCGTCGCGACGCCGTCGTCCTCGCTCTACGATATTCCTATTTAATTTGCATTAAATTTAATTCCATTTAATCAACTGCTCCTTATTACCACAAATATTCGGATGGGTCGTCTACTCTGACTTGCTTATCAGATACTTGAGGGGTTCCCCGACGTCGGAGACGCTCGGCGTCTTTTTTATCCATAACCACACAGAAGTCCCCGCTTTTAGTCTTCACCTTTATCCAATGATTTTTCGCTTTCAAATCTTCATTTTTTTTCCTCTCACTTCTTTCCTCCCTTCTTTCTCCATAATAAAAAAAAGGGAGCAGCCCTACTCCTGATTTACTTTGAATTACACCACTGTACGCTTCTCCTTATCAAACCTTTCTCCGTCGAGACGTCGACGAATCTTCCCCCCCCCCCCTCCCTCCTTATACTCGACGTTAAAATCTTTCTTTTGTCCTTTGAAACATCCCTTTCATCTCCTTCCTTCTGAATTAAAGATTTCCGACGCGTCTCCCTTCGCCCACGTATTGACAGTCTCTACCCTATTGCCATTTAAATCTGCGTCTCTGAAAGCCACTATACCTTCTTTTTATCTTTCCCCTCTGTTTTTATCGATATTCCAAATTTTCACTGGATTACACCAGTTACTCGATAACCATTGCGCACCACTGGGAAACATCAGATCCATGAAAACCGATACTCCACTCTTTATCATGCAGATATGCCTATTATCAATTTTCAAATAAAACTTCCCGGTAGTATACAAATATACACAGTTACGTATGCTCGTGGTATAAAAATTTTTTTATCAATACCAATATTTTTTTTTTATCCAACAAGACGCTGACACTTTATTCTCAATATTTCCTTTACTACATTTTTTTCCCCTTTGACCCCTTCCCCCACCCACAAGGGTTCATGGTATTTCTTGAATTCGTGATAAAAAAATTCTAACAATATATACGTCCGCTCGACAAAGCTTTTACCTGCTGGACCCCAGTTACACATATATGTATATATATACACGTATAAAAGTAACGTATAGCTAGATGGATAAAACTTTTTAGAAAATCACGATCCGCTGTTTCCACGAATACGACACTCCAGGGAATATTTCGTGGGTGACATAAATCAGCTCGTATATGTAAATTATATGAATATGTATATATATATGTTCCTCTAACTTGTAAATTACATATATGTACGTATACATATAATTTTGTCATATTAGTTCAGTTAGGAACCGCAATGTCGCTTAAAGCACACGTGCCACCCTTATTTAACACTCTGTAATATTGGCTGACCCACAATGGGCGTTTTGCTATTTAAAAAAATTCCCCCGCACCTGTCGGCCGTGTCGATTGATTATTGGCGATTCAGAACGTTCCTTATAAAATACTCTATTACGGCATACATAGATATTTCAAATATTCAAAGTTAACGAACGTAACGACCGAGTCGTTTATTACGTCACGGGGCGTCGCGATATTAAAAATCCAGTCTGATGTGAAATACGATCACACCGGTAACGATAAACTCGCGTTATTTCCACTTGGAGAATTTTTCCACGCGTTATTGCCAATGGCTCTTTTCGCGTTTCTGGTGTACATTATTACGTATAGCTATACGGGGACTCGAGTAGGCAGATAACAGGGAACGAAAGGAAATTAGAGAAAGAAAATATCTAACCCGTATCTCCGATAGCACACTCGTCATTGGAATGTCTTCGTCAAGACGTTTTATGGACGTAAAGAAAAATCGCGTCGAAATGCCATCTCTTTGCCGTGGCGCTGCGAACGCGCATTTACAAACCAGCCTCATATTTCAGTATGGGGATCGATTGGAATATACGAATTCGTTAACACGTTCCATCATCTTTCAATGTCCGTAGAGACCGAAGCGTTAGCTAAGGTATAATTAAAACCAACAAATATTAACATGAACAGAGTATAGGATTAAATATATTGCCAATATGAACAGGAATATATATGTATATGGTTATTAGCAAATATTGATACCAAGTTGAGGTTAAAATATCCAGGTATAAATTCTGTAGGAATTTTCTCGATCGGTCATTGGTCACCCTTATGGATTTTTCCACTTTTCCACAATGTAGAGAACCCAATCCTTTTTACATCCCCTGTACCGATTTCAAACCCTTCCAGCACCCTTTTACGACCCCCTTGATATATATCTGCTTATTCCGTATCTCGGGTATCACCTATGGGCAAGGGAGCATGTAGCTCGAAAAGCGGTCGGCAACACAAAACCGTTGGAAATGTCCATTTGAAAGCCGTCAGAGCGTAGGCGGCCATTTAAACCACCTGTCATATGTGGGGTAGATCTAAATATATATACGTAGTATTTACGAATTGGTCAGGTGGTATTTAAAATTAATTTTTTTTGGGGGGTTATGTATACTTTTTTCAAAATTTTTAGTATTTTTATTGGTTTGGGTTATTGCCAAATTTTGTCACGCGTGACAGGAAGTTGTCATTGATAATAATAATAATAGCGAGCGAGAGGGATGCCAGTAGTAGAGGTCCGTGTAGTGTCAGCCGTGGGTATGTATATGTATACAGTGATACATGCCTATGCATTCAGTGGTCTTAGCTGGCTCGGCGCCATATTAGAATCGTGCTGGTTACATTGCCAGTTGCGTATTGCGTATTCCGGTTTGGCGATACAAAATTGGCAAACGTAAATTCCCAAGGAATTGTCCCATCGAAGCTGTGCAATTTATCCACGTGGCTGCGAACGTTTGCGAGGACGTGTGTAACTCGTTCGTATGTGAACTCTTAACGTTACTCGACAATACCGAGAAGATTTGTCGGATTATTTTGGATTTGTTCGGGAAAGCCGCAAAGCCCCGTTCGCGGGACGCCCGTCACGTTTGTGCAATTGCGTCGATGCAATTTTATCTGACGCCCGCGGCCGCCGCGACGTGCATATCGATATTCGACGTGTATCCATATGTCAATGGCCAATCCGCAATATCGGATGCTACTGACGCGCTAGGATTTTCTTTTGAATTTTTTTTTTATATGCAGCTGAATAAAAGTTGAGATAAAGTATTTACGACTTTTGTCCAAACTCGATGGCTAATTGAAAAATTGGATAAAAACAATTAAATTTTGAATTTGGGTACCTAATCTGATAATTTTTTTTAATAACGCTCTTTCGTATCGTATTCTAAAAATATAAAAAGATCCTTGGATCGTCCTTACGAATGAGCCGTGTGAAAGGGTTAGTAGGCGAGTGTTGAAAAAAAATTTGAAAAAAAAAAGGAATATGCGTCAGCGTTGGAACATAAAAAACTGGCATCCGTTAGGTGCATGCATGTGCGACTGGGGGAGGAGGAAGAAAAAAAATAGAAAATCAAAAAGAGCGAAAAAACTGGGAACCGAATAGAACAAGAGCGTGTGCGAAAGAGAGAGAGAGAGAAGGGAGAGAGGACTACCAAGAGAAAAAGAGCAGGAGATTTTTCCATTAGGAAAATTTGCATACTAATAGAAAGCTCGCGGCGAGGGAATTCGAAAATGTAATTCTCCATCGATGCCAGTGCGCCCACCTGTGTGCGCATGCGCGAATCCTCACCTATATACGTAGCGGGATATTCCTTTATCAGCTACGTTATATATATCTTTTTTTCTTTTCTTTTTTCAACGTCCATCGCTTCTGCTTTCAGACGAAAAGTACCACATGCTGCCCACCGGTGAGCTTTTAGTTTTCGCCGTATCTTCGGCCGATGCACATTCCAGCTACCGTTGCAGAACCGTCCACCACGTCACCGGCGACACCGTCGAAAGTAGCAATTACGCACATTTAATACTCACGGGTAAGTAAATCGCGTTGCGAATTTTTGAAAATTTTTTTTCCAGTACTACCTTATATATTATTTCACTTGCATGCATTTTTTTTTATTGTTAACTTAAATAACGAAAATTCTCACTTATCATTCATACTCGTACTTACTTCACACGCGTGCCATTGTCGACTGCAACAATTCTGTAGAATCAAATAACATATAGGGCATTTTCATATTCAGTGTTTCTATATGTGAAAACATTATTTCCACGAAACAGTCGCAATTGCCGTCGCTTGTGAGGTAACATCGTAATAATACTGCATTACGGGACGAGTGCAACGGAGAAGAGCGAAAGGATGCAACAGCCATATTGTTCGAGGGCAAAAGTAAAAGACGCCGCTGGGAAGGACAAAGTAGAGAAACACTGATGAGGCCAGACGCTTTTGGTACAGAATCTTTCAGGCAGCTTCACCTTCCGTCTTATCGAGCTTGACTGTCACTTTGTCATTTTTTGTTTCGCGTCTTAAGCAACACTTGTCGGTTGCAGCATCTTTCGCTTTTATCTTTTCCCTTCGGAAATTTCAGCGGACCACTCCGTCTTTCGAAATTTTTTATATAAAGAAAAATTTTTTAATCGTCAATATTATTCACTGATAACGGTATATTTGTATTACAATTATTTTGGCGTAACAGGGAATAAGGGTCTTGCGTAATTTTCTCTTGTCATGAAGCAAGATCAGGAGGTCGTATATCGACCCATGCATGTGTGCATTATGACAAGTGCATCCTGGGACGATGCGTGCACGCATCGGGATTTCGATGCACCGGTGCAAGTTCATAATGCAGAGAGCAGGCGGAACAGTGCTATGAATAAAGCGGAATTTGCAAAGAGTGCATTTCGTGGTGGAATGTTAAAGGAGAGAGAGGGGGGATAGACTGATGGAAATCATCGATGATTCAGTCGGGAACATCAATGGGTCCATTATGCAATCATCAGGCAGAATATTCGCAAATGAAAGGCAACGAATGCCGGCTGTTAAAAAATTATTTTCTCAATAAAATGCAAGCAAAAATAATTTCCCATCCGAATGTTCGGTTGAACGTAAATTATTCCATGTGCAAAAAATGAAAAAAAAAAAAAATTCTAAATTTACAAAAACACTGTTATTCGCATAGATCGTATTGGTGATTAATAACGCGGTATCGGTGTCGAGTAAATGAATGTCGATTTGTTAGAAAAGTTGCCTGGGAAGCCGAGAGGAACGATTGTTTTCTCGAAGAGATGGAAGAGGAGGAGAATCAAAGAGAGCACGGGACGAGGAGAGAAAAAGAAAAAGAAAATAAGAGAAAAGCAAGAAGGAGGAGACGAGAGAGAATGATGGCGATGGCCGGGATGATACCTGCTGCTGGAGAAGTCGCGGGGAAGGGGGGATGCTGTAAGAACAATGGACCCGATGCAGCCGGCTCAGACGGCCGTTTAGCTTGCTGCGTATATCTCGGCGGTTTCTTTTCGCTGGTTACGAGAAAAAGAGGAGAAAATGAAAAGAAAAGGAGAGGAAGAAAAAGATAGCCTGTCTCCAGTTGCTTAGAAAGGAGTTGCTCTTTGCCAGAAGGGATGGAAGCAAGACGAAGATGGAGAAGGACGTAGTGCACGATGAAGAGTATAAATAGGAGAGAGAGAGAGAAAAAAAGTGTGAGGGGTAAGACGGAAGGAGGGACGTGTAAGAAGAAATAGATAAAGAAGAATGGTCCACGAAGTGCATCGTTTTTGCACTGCAATTCACTGCAGTTGCAGTTGCACTTGCACTTGCAGCTGCCACGTGTGTGAATATAACTAGTATAGAGACCATAATATCGGCGTCTGGCGAACCCATAGTTCTTGAACAATCGCAGCGTCGGTGTGGCGTCGGGACGCCTGCGCCGCCCCCTGCCGACGTCGACAAGAAACAATGCAGCCGTCGCGGCGGCACCAAACTCGCCGGTTGCTTCTTCGCCTCTTGCTGGCCGCAAGTCGCAATCTTATCGTGAACGACGCGTGTGTATATATATATGTATATAATATAAATACCTACAGGCTGCAACATACTGCATTGCCATATTTCCTGCTACCAGCATACCCACTTCCCGCTGGCCGCATAGTTGCATCGTGCTTTATGCACTCCGGTGCATAGTCGAGATGCACTTCTAATGAAGACACCACAGCCAGTCCCTGATTTCCGGCTGAAATTAACGAAGGCGAATTTGTCTCATGGAAATATCATTTGTTTCTTATCGTCGCAGCGTTTTCAGCTTAAGCCGACGAATAACAATGAAGATAAAATAAAAATTTCAATTACCGCTTCTACCTTTGAATATTTATTCCAAAAATTCAACTATGCCAACGAAAGACGACGTCGTTAATTCCTGGCCCGTGTCGTTCGAAAAACTGCATTATTTTTCATCCCACGAATACGTTATCTCCGGAATACAATGCATCGCGTAGAAGATGCATAATGCAAGCTGCATTGTTTTTAGATTTTGCGAGAGAAAAAAAAGAGGGAAAAAAGAAAGAAGCAGGAATGAAGGCAGACATCACAAAACCAGCATCGTATAATTTTCGTTCTTACGTCTCTCGTTCTTTGCCTCCACCTTCCAACCCCCTCGCCGACCCTCCTATTCACCCACAACACCCTCGCGTTCCTATTCCAAAAGCCACCCGCACCTTCCGCAGGAGGCCGAGAGACAACGCGATGTTAATATTCTGCTTTTCCCCGTCCCTCGCGCCCCTTGCCCATCATCCGCAACGTCCCATGATAACTACGATTTTTACGTCTTCAATGTTTACTGTTATTATATATATATACACCGTGCATTTATTTTATCCGAGGACTCTGTATACGTTGGTATGTATGGTTTTGTCACAAAAAGGAAAAACCATTCGCCTTTCTGGGTTTCGTTTATCCTCGGAAGTCTCATTCGTTTCTTTCCGTTGGCTAACAGGAGGATGGAAAATAAAGACAGAGGGATGAGACGACGAATAACTTGAAAGCTCAAGAACGAGAGAGCGGAGAGTCTTAAGAAATGGAAATAAAAAATTGGACGAATAAGTGTAGACACGGAGAGGTGGAGGGGGAAGATAATGTATATGGAAGATAGATAGAGAGAGAGAGGTGCCTTTATTTCTCCTCTCACTTCTTTTTTCTGGCCGCGTATAAGTAATTGCGGGAAGGCACGTTGCTGAACGAAAACTGCAGCAAAATCGCGCCGGTAGCGCCGCGAACGGCCATACCGGGTACTACTGAAATTGCAGCTGATGCGCGCTTAAAAGCCGACATGGAATTTCAGTATGCAACGAATATTACGCGAGAAGCGTTTACCGGCTGGACGTAAAAGTGAGAGTAAAAAGAAAGAAAAAGAAAAAAAAAGCGTTATAAGAATTTCAAAGAAAAAAGAGCGATGCGGGAAATTACTGCATTACCCGGCTGCTCGGCAAAGAAATAATAATAATTACAAACATAAGTTTTTTTTTTGTTCTTTTGTTTGCTCGGTCGGGAACAACAAGGAGCGATGTAATGGATCGTTGGAATATTCATTAAGGGATGAACGATCTACCCGCCATCCTTTTAGGCCATACCCATACAAAAGTTCACTAGATATCCTGAAGGGTGGGTGAGGGGGTGGATAGGGAAAGAGGGGGGGGGGGCTCATTTTTATTTAGTTTTTTATTTTTGCTTTGGCTCCTCTTCTACTTTGTTTAATAACGACCCCAATCCTTTTTTTGCCCAAAGTTTTAATAGGCTGACTGCGACGAGGGTTGATTGTAGGGGTAGTCGACTGAGTTGCTTTAGGGGGATGCAGATGAGCCCTGAAAATTTTCCATAGGTCCATCGATGTTAAATAACGTTGGATGCAACTGCACCGTTTGCTATGCATCTGCACAATGCACTGGAAGGAGATAGGGGAACTATACAGGCACACCCCCACGCGCTAAGGGATGCAAATGAAGTCCTCGAGTGTCGCAGGGATAAATTTCGAATTACTTCAGCCACCACGCTTTTAAAAATTGACTCAATTACCAAAAATGATAAATATATTCACTGAATTAATATCGACCTAAATGATTTTAAATAATTGATATTTTTTTCCAAAACCTTATCTCTGCTATTGTTATCAATTTTTTTCATCCTCCCCCACACGTCACACAGTATTAAATCGTTTATAGAATAATACTCCAAACTAACACCAGACACAGGTGACCTCTTCATGTACGTGGGACTGTATCACTTTTATACGCGAAATCCAGAAAATCGAAAACACTCTACTCGGGGGATGATATATCGTGTCCTATTGTCTAGCATTATCTCGCGGTTAGTCCTGTCACATTTACATGATAAACTGCGGAATCGTCCATTCCGGGCTCGTACTGTTCTCTCCCTCACGTAGAACATTTGTCCAGAGTTCCCGACAGTGCGCGATATATAATACCGTGCATTTCACTCGGTAACATTTAAAAGGGAATTTCATTCCGGTAAGTTGCCGTCACTTATCCATCCGTATACACCGTATCCTAGCATACCGAGCATGTCGTGCAAAAGAATTATTACAGTCGTGAAAACAAGGTGCACCATAACCAATGAAAATTTTTTAGGCAAACTATATTTTCTAAATTTTTTATTTTTATCATAATCGTACGTAGATCTTCCTAAAATTACTCCCCCCAAAACTCTTCGACAACGTGAAATTTTTATTCCCATACGAAGTAGAAAGTGAAACGACCCCATTAAAGTTGTCACGGTAAATTTTTATTTCACCCCTATCAACGTCCTATCAACTAGTACGTGCACATAAAAATCCTTTACATACGTCCCGATACGGAGCCGTACTTGACTTCCACCCCTAAAAATATTTCAGAAAAAAAAAATAAAAAATACGTTCATTCGTTCGACGTATATTTTTTTTAATATCCCAACCCCAATCCACCCCTCAGTATCACACCGTCGTGAATGCACATATCGTCGATTTACATTACGCATTTAGATAATACGCAATTAATGTCCCAGGGGTTGTTTTACCCACCCAGTAGTTACATACTCACGTCCGCAGAAAGCCAGCTGCTATCATGGGAATAGGGTGTGTTAGCCGAAGGGTTGTCTGCGAAATATGGCAGGGGTCGATAATACCCACTGTTGCATTATACTCGAAAGTGCATGTGCAAGTGCATACACATCGCAAGGCGTCACATAAGCGCCAGAGCTAAGAACGAAAATGCACTCTCATATTTTTCTACATAGAAAATGGTGGAGGGGTAAAACGTTTTAGAGCGTGGGGCAAGGGGGGCAAGGAGGGGGGCAGGTCTGCACGAACTCGTGGCCGTGCTACTGTGTGGACCATAGGGGGTTGGTACTAGAAAGGGTGTAAAGGAGTGAAGTGTCTCTCTAGTAATGGGTGATGCGGAGACGCTCTAGTACTTTTCTCAGTACTGGGGTGGTTTATATCATCCCTCTGTGCTAGACAGTATAGGTGCTCACACTACGTACCAGGGTGATAAAAAAAAAATAATTGCTACAGATGCCTAAGTAGGGATGGGTCGGTACTACCGAAGTCAATTTAACGATAGACCATTGTACATACAAAGTTAACGCGAATCGAATATACAGGCAGTTACGTGACAGGGGTTGCCACCCTTGTATACCTCCCATCAGTCGTTTGCTAAATGTTATGATTAATAATCAACCTATTTTTACAGTAAATCCATTTATTACGGCAGATAAAAATTGTCTGGTCATATACTGACCGTATCTACTTACTGTGCTTATACGCTAACGTATATGGATATATCGATCGGATGGGATTTTCATACAGCGGATCGTATCGGTAGTGCAACCATTATTTATTTGAAATTATATATTGTTATAGGGACGTTCATTTCCCTGAAGTTCTATTATGCATTGTTGTTTAATGTCTTCTATTATTAGCGCCATTCGCGGCAACCACGTGGAACATTCATCATAAATTATTGTTCGTTCATGCATATACAGTCATTACTGATAACACTCAGCCTCCCTCCTTTGTCATAATGCATTAACGCTTCCTCCATCGACCATAGTGATTTAATTGGATTTTCAATTTGGACGATTAAAAATTATATTAAATCTTGGCCATCGAGTAAATTCGCTTCTTGTACGCTGTTAAAAAAATTAAAAAATTTAAAAGTACAGTCAACGCCAGCCAAGAGATTCTCCGGGCTGGATCTTCTAGTTTCAGTAGTTTAAAAAAGAGAGAGGGAAGCGGGTTGGTAGGGCTTAACGAAAACTGGAATAGCAGAAAGTTAGAGGAGAGGAACGAGAGGGAAAAGGGGTTAAAGAAATGAAAAAAAAAAAAAGAAAAATAAATTGCATTAATAAAGAGCCTTTGCCTCGTTGGTGGACCTGTTGAAACGACAAACGTTTAATTTATCTTTTGGCCAAAAGAGCCGCCGTGGAATAGCACTGTATAGCTATATCTATATATACAATATATCTACCAACCTACTCGTGGGATAAAAGACAAAAGTAGGTACATCCCCTTAGCTGGATGATCCACTCGTTTAAATGTATAATTCACATTGTCAAGAGCTATCTTTAAATTCGTTTATTTTCTCCCTTTCGTGAGAATTGTTGAAGCTAATCTTTACGTTTGTCGATTCAAAAGGGGATGAATTTTTGATACTCGTTAGTCAAGGCATCTGCGGTAAGTAAATATTTAAGTAATATGCAATTTTAATATTTAATATACCCAATGAATATTTGACCAAAGCATTGAGATTGTTCGCCAAGAAAGGAGTTGGGAATTTGTGATAAATGTGATGGAGTGCGAAAAAAAAGGAAAAAAAAAGATAAATAGAAAAAATGACAAAAATTGGCGAAGGAGGTAAACGCGACGCGACGAAAGAAAGAACGAAGAGAGCGAACCGCGGACGAGCTACGAGTGCATAGATGGCTTTCAGGGAATGCACTTGGGGGGTGGAAAGTGCATCGTAGAAATATGCCAACTGAAATAGCATAGGAGGTAGACGGCGATCAATATGCCATCAGCTTAAATTACAATAATAACGAGCACTGGGAAAAGCGTCCGGCCAGGATGCAACTGTTATGAAATAATGCATCTGTTAAATCTATCGAATCCCCTCAGCTGTCATTCGCACTGACAGATGCCAATTGGCAGTTGCATCGTCCGTACCTATTACCAGCACGTATGCACTCGTGAACGAAGAGTTCCATTGGTCGAATAACCAACGCATTCGGACATAGGAAAATTATGCAGGTGGAAGAGCAGAGGGAAAAACAAATTAAAAATATTAAAATCGGATTTTTAAAAATAAATAAAAAAAATAAGAATAACTGCATAATGAATTTTAGGTATCGCAGAGAGTCAGGCAGTAGTACGAGTACTGAAAGTGTCAGCCAAGCAAGAGCGACTTGCAGGGGTGAATTATGGATAGATTCCTTTTTTCGAAATGCATCGCAACGAATGCAACTCCCAAAGTGCATCGGTGGCTGCAAGTCCAAACGATACCCACGTGACTAGATGCAGTTTAAATAAGGGTGGTATTCAAGGTGTTACATCACAGCTGAAGGAAAAGGGCGGGCTTACATAAAAAATGCGGAAAAACATACGTGCCAACTTGTACACGAGAAGCGCAGACTGCAATAAATTCTTTTTTAACAGTTTTTTTCCATCCCCTTTCCGCGTCGATAAAACATTCAAAATGAAATCCGCATTACGCATTTACACCGGAGCTACCGTATACGTGTAACTGCAAAACTGCATATATGCATCGTGCATGAGCACTCGCACCGAGGTAAATGTCTAAATTTTTTTTTCTCTTTTTTTTCGGCATTTCACGTAAAACCATCATTTACCAGAGAAACCGAAGAGGTTAAGACCACTGAGACACACACTTACGCTTCGCGCATGTAAAATCACACACGCTCCTTTTTACTGGCGCCAATGCACTTGCTGCCTGATGTACGTATGCACCAATACTGCACTCGAATGCAAGGAGTGCAGTGTAAAACGGCCACTACCACTACTGTCACTGTCAGCCACGAGTACTTGGCAGCCATCCTCGTTCAGCCATACCCACTGGCAAGCATCGATAGCTAAACTTACTCACCCGGCTAGTCCGCCATTATGCAAAGCACTCTACGTCCATTAGGATTTCCGAAGAGCAATTAGTAAAAGGGCGTGTATGCACATGACTTATAAAGTTCCAGTCCAGCACGTGGTTCTCGAATCGAAGTCAGTGCCAAGCGAAGACAAACGATCTTGGATTCGATCGTTAAAGCCACTGGAAGTTAATAGCAAAAATTAGTCAAATTACAAACAACATGTCTATACAATGAAATTGTCTATAATAAATGCACATGCAATTTTTTATCAAAACTAAAAATAGTTTCATCGCATCGACAAATATTCGTAATTTAATCGAATTTTTGTGTACGTCAAATTTCATATGGTCGTCCAATGTTTTTTTTTTTCATTTTTCAGAACTTCGTAATCCAGTACCACCCCGTTCCAGCGAACGCGTTAATCTCGTGTCGATTCGTACCGGAGAGACGATAGTACTTTCCTGCATCTCACCCGGTATACCACCGCCAATGTACCTGTGGTTTCGCGAGAGCGGATCTAGGACTGAAATGATTCATAATACTGAACGATCCCATGCACGCTCAGGCGTTTTGATACTGCAGTCGGCCAGGATTGAGGATTCTGGTTTGTACGTCTGTCACGCGAATAACACTGCTGGCAGCGAAAGGGTTGAGCTCAAAGTATCAGTGGTCAGCAGCTTGTCGATACACCTGGCGCCACTACAGGTCAGTATGCGAAGCGCGGATGCAAAAATGGGAAAGATATGGGAACTTTATTTTGGGGTTGATTGAAAGTTTCTTTAAAAATTTTTCAAAAAATTTTTTCAACTTTTTAGACCACCGTAGATCTTGGCAAAGATACGGAATTTCATTGCGCCGTTGCTGGACAGCCTACGCCTGTCATATCCTGGGCCAAAGATGGTCTTCCGCTTCGCGAAGGTTCATCCAACAGGATCAAAATTTTGGGCGACATGGGAACCACCCTTTACGTCACTGGTGTCACGAGGGTTGACAAAGGGATGTATCAATGCTTCGCGAAAAACGATTTTGAAATGGTCCAGGCTACTGCCGAGCTTCGTCTAGGGGGTGAGTTCGATTTCGTTTTTAATTAATTATCCATTTATCTTAATTGAAAATCGTACGACAGTGTTATCCATTTGGCATTCTTCGAATATTGGACGATAGTGATCAGATAATGAAATTCATTGACGTCACCGAGTGACTCGTGACGTAAATTTATATTGATCTGATCAACGTGGAATAGGGAAATAGTGACGTCATGAGGAACCGAGCCAATCAGATATTAACAACGACAATATTTCGATCGATCAATTATTTTGAAACAATTAATGAATTATCGATAAATCTGACATTTCGAAGCATCCTTTATCCCATACAAGTAAGTATACCCGGTGTCCATAATTCAATCTCCGAGAGCAGAACTATCAAAATCATCCATTAGAGTGCGCTGGTTTGTGCCCAGGGAACAAAGTAAAACCTAAAAACAATAGTTAGCACGAAACTTCACAGTACGAATACAAAATTTCCTTTGTTTCTACAAGGTAGCCACGTTGAAAGCTCCAAATTGAAGCAGGCTGTTTTCTACCTTTAAATAAATACGCCTCGCACTTGCCATTGTCCCCGCCAGTTACCAACCTAACCAGATGGACTTCTTTAGAAACCTAACAAAAAAAAAAAACGCCTGCAGCCGACGAGTAAAAAAAATGCACTCAGACACCGACGAGGAGAGATAAATGTTTGACGCTTCTACGTCATTTAACGTTCAGGCCAAAACTGTTTCACGTTTCAATGCTGGTAGCACCTATTTTCACAGTGACGTCATCCATCTCCCTAACTGCCAGTACAATTTTCAACAGCGCCACTCGCGCAGATCGTTTCGCTGCTCTGGGATGCTGCACGTCATTTGCTAATACAATTGCGTCACTAATTAGCCAAATTACTGAAATTATTATTATTATAGCTCTTTGGCGATATTACACAGGATGTATCTCCCAGTAGGTCAAATATATGACAAACACTAAGATTAAGAACCCTTAGAAATACTAGGAGGCGAGGGGTGAAAGGTGGCAGGGGGTCGATATAAAAAATTCTCCTACTTGCAATTCCTCTTCTACCCACTTCGAGAGTACCTAGTAGAAAGTTTGCTGTCCTGCGAAGTCAATGTACAGTTGATAGCTGAGGTTTAAAACGACCGATTAAATACGTCAGAATTAAATCACAGTAAATCCCTGTAATTCGCGTACACTGTATACCGGTGAATAAATATGATTGGACATTGACAAAAGTACGCGATACGTAATTGGTCATACAAGCCGTACGGAATTGTACAATTAATCGTATCAAACTTATAATTAAATGAACTGGAACGCAGCGAGACGACTAACAATTGCACGAGCAATCTCAATGAAAAAGATTTATACGGATAGCTGGACAATTTCAAGGCAATAATAATTTGAAATGCCATTGACGTTACGTAGTACGTAGTATGCAGTAGCATATACTTTCATTGAGAAACTGCAGGTTCGTCGACCAGGACCCAAGTGCACTTCGACATGGTGCATTAATGGTCAACCAGATAGTGCAGAGGCCATAAATGTCAATTGTCAAACTGGTACAACAATTGGCAAGCGGATGGGGAATTTCGTCGAGGAGAAAAAAAGCGACTGGTCGTTGATAGCGGTAGGGAGGTGGGGAGGATTTGCATTGGTACCAACCATTAATTATAATAATCGATGCGAATAATACGGCTCAAATGGGCATGGCGTTGCGGCCCTGCAATGGCCCATTGTGATTTACGCCCTGGGCAAACAAGCCGCCTGGGTTATTGTCGGCTCTATAATTTGGGGTTAATTCAGTGCGGGCCACTCGAGTTCAGGCGTCAAACCACAGATCAATAGTTTCTCGCTTGGGGTCGCAGGGGGTTGCATGTACCGTGAATGTTGCGTGCATAATTCCTTAGCGTGCTGGGATGCAACGGGACCCAAAAGCCGGACCCGGGCTGAGGGATGGGATTTTCGAATCGGTGAAAAAGCGAATGACGACGTGGGAACGAGAATTGGAAATTAACCCTAATTAATTGGAATATCGGTATGTGGTGATTAGCGTGACTCTCGTGTATAATCGATATAATTAATTCCAGATGCTGCACCTCAGCTGCTGTATAAATTCATCGAGCAAACAATGCAACCGGGACCTTCCGTCTCTCTGAAGTGCATCGCTGCCGGAAATCCGACTCCGCACTTCACATGGACCCTGGATGGGTTTCCGCTTCCGCAGAATGACAGGTAAGAAATTGAACGGGTATATATAAATCCGCCTTAAGCTGACATGGGTCTGGTACGTTGCATCTCGAAAGTGCATCCGGTGCATATGTGATCCGAATTAAAAAAACTTTCCAGGTTCATGATTGGTCAGTATGTGACTGTGTACGGTGACGTCATTTCCCACGTGAACATAAGCACCGTCCTGGTCGACGATGGCGGCGAGTATCGTTGCTCGGCTGCCAATCGAGTTGCAAAAGTGCATCATTCGGCGCGATTAAATATTTACGGTTTGCCGCACGTGAGACCGATGAAAAATTATCCAGCTGTAGCTGGAGAAACGATGGTGATCAAGTGTCCAGTTGCTGGATATCCAATTGACAGTATCACGTGGGAGAAAGGTTTGTGCTTCTACCTGGAATCGTCTGCTTAGTCGTCTACCTTGTAACATATTATCGACCGATATTGATTATACATTATCACTTCCGATAACAGATGGACAAGCGCTGCCTACCAGTAGAAGACAGGAAGTATCCAGCAACGGTACTTTAGTATTGCATCGCGTCGACAGCAGCATCGATCCTGGCGTCTACACTTGCACCGCCAGGAACAAGCAAGGCAACTCGGACTCGCAAACTGTCCGTATTGAAGTTAAAGGTAAATATCTATTTTTTTTCATTTTGAAACCAATATACCTTGTTATGGATAACAATGAAAAATTTTCATTCGAAATTAAATATGCCCTACTGATATAATAGGGAGATTTTAATAATCTAAAGTTTAATTGATTAATATTTAATTTTCATTTTTGCACACTGAACGTAATACAATATTTTTCGGGATATACGAAATGTTTTTTAATTTTCATCGTGCTTGCCAGTTTCGTATTTCGAATTTGTAATTTACTACCTTTTATAATTATTCCAATTAATAACGTGCCCAATAATTTTGAATCCAATGATATTTTTCATCCCCATTATATTTCGCCTAGTCCTTTCTAGAAGACTGAAGATACTTTACCCCTTCCGATACATGGTATCACTAACAACCCCCTATCTCCCTACACTCCCCCAGTGTTTAATCTATAACGTGTATTACGTGCATCCCCACAGCTGTGCCGCAAGGTGATTGATTCTTCATCGAATACCAATCGTATGAAATTCTGGTGAAAAATGTCTGGTCTGTCCCCCTGTTCCAGTACCCCCTAAAATCGATCCGTTTAGCTTTCCTGCCGATATTCAAGAGGGCGTCAGGGTGCACGTCTCTTGTGCCGTAAGTGAAGGCGATCCGCCAATGAAGATCAGCTGGTGGAAGAACGGCCGTCCGCTGTTGCCCGGGGAGGCTGACATCGGGCAGATGGGCGAATACGCGCTCACCCTCAAGATACACAAGGCCTTGCCTGCTCACAATGGGAACTACACGTGCGTCGCGAGCAACGACGCCGCTAAGACGTCGCGCACGGCGCCCTTGCTGGTTCACGGTACGAGTCTGTCGCGAGGGTCCGGGGGGGAGGGAGGTTCATGAAATTTGTTTAAATTTATATTAATTAATTATTGTTATAATTTTTTTTGATTCGCGAGAAAATACAATTTTGACTTTACAGAATTTTAGGGGTTGGAAATCAGAGGGGGGCAGATACAAATAATAAATTGTAAAAGTCTTGTCAAATGTACGGGGTGATTTCTTTTCACGAGGGATTTTTTTGTGGTTTGTTGTTTTTGATTACGTTGTTTCATTGAGAATAGTCTTTTTTTGTCTTATTTTGATTTTTGTCTCTCCGGTTTTTCTACCCGTGAACTCTTCACTGCTTGAGACAGTTTCCCCGGAGACTCTTCTTCGTTTTGATTTGTCGTTTCCCGGAAGTCCCTGGGCTCGCATTAAAAAAAAGAAAAAACAAAAACTTTAAAGGGA
This sequence comes from Cephus spinipes, assembly GCA_963971525.1. NCBI lineage: Eukaryota > Metazoa > Arthropoda > Insecta > Hymenoptera > Cephidae > Cephus > Cephus spinipes. The sequence goes on along the minus strand of OZ020578.1, from coordinate 1,034,334 downwards.
GACGAGAAAATAAAAAAAAAACGGCCTCGCGAACGAACAAATCAGAGTGCGAGCTGAACGAACGAAACTTTAGCCAACGAAATGGCCTAGGGGTGATTTTCACGTCACGTGTTGTGCCGACAAGCAGAACCAAAACCAGACGGTCTCTCTCTCTCTCTCTCACACACACACACACACACACACACACAACTCTCCCTCCTTGTCTCTCCTCGCGCTCTCGACGTTTTCATGTTTCTGTAATACACTGTCTCTCTCTTGCTCCCTCTCCTTATTCTCTCTTTGGGCATTACCCACGTGCACTATCTGGTTCTCCGTTTTCTCAATTATTCTCAAACAACCATCCCTCTGTTCTAATACCCCCCAGGCTCTGGGTGTCTAGGTCAGTGTCTCTCAAACCGATGAGATTTACATGTAAAATTTGAAAATTTTGTTAAAATTGAATTTTTTTATTTTTTCATAAATTCACAAGAACATTTAAGACCTAGTATAACGGATAATTCCAAAATTCCCTGTAAATATACGTATATGCATCTGATAGCTCTTCACAAGAGATTTAATCGTCTTATCGAAATTTTAATTAAAATAATTAATTGAACAATCAAGTTATTCCTAGTATTATAATTTTGTATGAAATTTCTTCGTCAACACGTTTTTGTGTTAACGTGTTAACGAACACACTGTGTTACCATCGAATTGAGATTCCCTGAACAATGGACACGTCACAGGACTCCAGCAGCACGTACACACACTCGTTGCAAAGTTACCTACCAACACCCATATTTATTACACGTATCCATATACCTATATTTATGCTTATATTACACAAACATATTTATACATATAAATTATATTTAAGATATATATATAATATATAGTATATATTACACAGAAGGGCGGTGCAGGCGTCGTCGAGCGTTGCGAAACGTCACATCCTCACCAGACGCTAACGCCTACGAACTTAACGTGGCTCGAGTGCCATGCTTCTGCTGAATTTGTCTAGCATCAAGTGTTACTCTCTTGGTTCCGGAGTCGCGCCCGGTCGACGTCGCTTTAGGAAAGGCGTCGCGACGGGCCCAGCACACGTCACCCGGTGCAAAGTCGCAGGCAGGAGCAGCGAACGTCGCGACGGCAATAGGATCTTGAAATGAAAGCAAATTAGCATTTTCCCGCAATATCCGCAAGTCAAATTTCGCCAATTTAGAATTTTTTTCAAAATCAAAATTTTCAAAAATCATTTATCCGTTACAATAGATGTCATTAAAATTTTACAGGTTTGACAATGCTCCTGCGTAAGTGGCGAATGAAAAATTAAGAAAAACCTGTATCCAAAATCGTGAAATTCTTATCAGACTCCCCAGCATCAGTTTGACCCGGATGAACCTGGTCGACTCTGCTGCACCGGAAAACGACGTTTCCAAAGAACGCATCCTCTCTGTCTCTCTTTGTTCGTTTCAGTTCCGCCTAGGATAGCTCCCTTTAGCTTTAACAAGGACCTGTCAGAGGGCGTGAGGGCTCAGGTGACCTGTATGGTCGAGAAGGGCGATCCGCCATTTACGATCATCTGGTCGAAGGACGGCGAAATGATAGCGAGCACGGGAGGTCCAGGCTATGTGGGTGGTGGTGGCGTCTCTAGAGGCCAGAGCCTGGCCCATCTCCAGGCCCACCACGAGGCCCAAGGGCTCAAGTTCAAAATCATTGACGACCATTCCAGTGCCATTGTTATCGAACACGTGACTGCGGCGCACACGGGCAACTACACCTGTGTGGCGCGCAATCCGGTCGCCGAGGTCCACTGGACGGCCGAGTTAGTCGTTCGTGGTAATGTTGCAACATCGGCTGGCTGCCAAATAATTACAGAGCCTGAATTCAATATGATCGAGTGTTGCCAATCTGCACAGATTCACGTTTCTTTTACATTGCGAGCAGCAAAATGCACCCAATCAGATATATGCAGCCACAATAGGAGATTTATCAGCACAGGATGCCATTTTTTGTAATTCGCAATTTTTTTTTCTTTTTTTTTTCTAATTACGTCATCGGCCCGATGAATTTCTTTTGTTACCTTTCACTATTTAACGTCGCTCGGATACTTTCGCCGCGTGACGTCACAATTTCAGCATGACTCGCAAGCAAGCAATGCAGTTTATTATTGCAGTACGATTGCAGCGACGGCACCGTATAGCACAGAGCACCGCTCCTAGATCAATTGGATATTGTTATTGTTATCGAGAAATTTATCGATCTGTATACCATTGTATTAGTTTGATCAGGCTTTTCATTCGGGAAATTTTTCAATATCGATTTTATGATTGTTATACGCAATTTTGTGTGTACAGTCCAACGGGTTTTGGATTTTTTAGAAATTTTTATGAAAATTTAAATTGAAGTTCTTTGACCAATTAATGTCGCGTCTTTTTGGAAATTCACGAATGGAATGCTATCACTTTATTGCAGTTGCATGAACACGCACACTTTATTTATATAAGTAACACGGCTTTGCCATTATTTCATTTAAAAATCACGAGTATCCCTATACGTGTAGATGTGGATTTATAATTTTTTTTTTGAAAATATGTCGAATCAATTCGAGGATACTCGAAATTTTTAAGTTGAAAAGCACAACAAAAATCGAAATTCTTACTTGAGCACAAAGCACACGTATACCTACTTATACCGCACATACACGATTGTTTGTTTATTCTTTATCTTTACGGACGATTACAACACAGCACCGATTTTACTTAAAAATTCTGAAATCCTTTGAGGCTAATCTTGGCACTTGTTTTTCACGAGTCACTGTCACGCGTGTTAACACGTTAAAGTTTTCGTAAGTTAGCGCACTGTATTTTTTCTGGGTCGAGATGTCCGCACAGCACTGATATACGTATAAGTGTATAACATAAATGTACATACACAGTGTAAAAATGTATATAAATATATTATGTTGTCACGTTATTTTTACTAACAAAAAAAAGCATTGGTCTCATTAACTGACAATTTTTTTGATTTTCGATGTTCGGTATCGTGGCCACGTGTTGCATTAAAAAATAAAAAAAAATGTCTTCTAAAAAAAAATCTTCATTCTTCAATCATGACGCACCTTGTGCGTTTTAAAAACTCAACGAGAATATCGCGAAAAATTTCGATTTTACGATGGTAGATAAAACTTTTTAAAATAAAGCAAAATTTCATAGCGCTCTGTAAATTTAAAAGTTCTCGCAGCAATTTTCATTTCTGCCGTAGTTTCAAAATTCGCTCGCGCCTAAGCGTAATATCTTTGAATCGATAAAAAAGTTCGTCGTATTCCTAAAAAAAAACGAGACGGCAAAAAAAAGCTAATCAAAAAATTGGGGAAGATGCTTAAAATTAATAAGAACTGTTATTCCCTCGAATCGCAACAACATTCTTATTACGAAAAACCAAAAATGGCACGTTATTAATCGAAATTTTAAACGTCTTCCCCAATTTTCAAAAAATAGCCTCGAAAGATCACAAAAGCTAATAGACGTATTTTCAAAAAAAAAAAAACTGCAGTACCACCGAGATGGATCGTGAAGCCACAGGACGTCCACGCACCGGAAGGAATGTCACAACTCGTGCTCCACTGCAATGCAGACGGATTTCCGTTACCTTCAATGACCTGGAGACGAGCAACCGGAAAGGAGCCTGGCGACTATCGTGACATAGCGAGTCACGAGCACGCGCACGACTTGAGGATTCACGCAAACGGATCCTTGGTCTTTGGTCGCGTGCAGGAAAATCACGAGGGATTTTATCTGTGCGAAGCTGTCAATGGAATTGGTGCTGGTCTCAGCAAAGTAGTTTACCTGACTGTCAATGGTAAGTGCATATACGATATGGATTGGAAAAAATTTTGACTGTCAAAAATATTTTTTTAAATATAATTTAACTTTATACTATTGAATCGTTTATTCTCTCTGTATTCACAGCGCCGGCTCATTTTACGGAAAAGCACAGAAATCACACGGCTCGTCTCGGTTCGCGTGCATCCTTGAGATGCGAAGCCAAAGGAGATCGACCATTAAAAATTCTATGGCGAAAAGATGAGCTGCAATTGGATTCTGCTGTTTCCGATTATCGTTACATGTTTAAGGAAGTCAATACTACCGACGGTGCTGCCAGCATACTGGAAGTGGTGAGAACTACTCGCGAAGACAGTGGTCGTTATTTTTGCATCGCGTCCAATGCATATGGAAGGGATGAGATGCTTATGCATCTTTATATACAAGGTATCTTTACGTTATATAAAAATTATTTTCGAGATCCAAAATACGAGAAATTGTGGAAATGTTTGGATTATTCGATTTTTTTTTAATTGGAATTTTTTTCTCTAGAGCCACCGGATTTTCCAAAAAATTTACACGTGGTTGAAAAGGGCAGTAGGTATATAAAAATTGGATGGACCACTAGCCAGGATGGTAACAGTCCCATCACGCAGTATATCATCGAGTATAAAACGGACACTGGTGAGAATGGCACTGATAACGAATTAAGGATTATGTTTGCGTGTCGATGGTGGGGGGCTGGAAATAGTGCGGTGAAACGCTTACAAAAGTTTTTTTTATTTTCACAGAAGGGTGGCACGATCGAACGTTTCAATCGACGGTGCCAGGGTCTCAAGCACACGCTCATATAAGCTCTCTGAGGCCTGCGGTGAATTATCATTTTCGAATTTTTGCAGAAAACGAATTGGGCAGAAGTCAAGCGAGCAACGTATGTTAAAAATAAAAAAAAATAGTAAATTTTGATATGGTAAGAGAAGGGCACTTGGTAAGAAAAATTTTATGTATCCTGATAGGTTCTGGACGTGATAACGGAAGGTGAAAAACCAGGTGGACCCCCGCGAAATTTAAAAGTCGAACCAATCAGCTCCACGGAATTCAAAGTGAATTGGGATCCGCCCGATCACGACCTGTGGAATGGAGAAATTCTTGGCTACCACGTAGGCTACAAAGAGCACAAGTAAAAAAAAAAAGATTCATTTAAAGATCGATAAAAAATAATAATAAATCAGAAATTAATTTTGCTCCCTCAATTTATGAAGGAAAATTCATAATTACAGACTGACCGCTGACCAGTACATTTATCGCACGGTAGAAGGAGTATCGATTGGCAACCCTGCACTGGGTCTGGCGAAAATGTCGATGCCAGAACGCGTCTATCAATTGAAAAATTTGAAAAAGCATACACGATACAGTATAGTGGTGCAAGCCTACAATGTTCTGGGACCGGGACCACTGTCACCGGAAGTTGTAGCCTCGACACTGGAAGACGGTAAAATTTAAAGAAATATATATCAAAATGCAAAAAACAATATTGCTAAAAAATTTTATTTTCATACAAATTTGTTTTTTCAGTACCCAGCGAACCTCCCCAAGACGTCCGTTGTACGGCTCTGTCATCACAGTCCTTACAAGTATCCTGGGACCCACCACCGGAAGCCAAGCTAAACGGCATCTTGAAGGGTTACAAGATCATGTGGGAAAATATGGATTCATTGACGGAAACTCCTAGGTTGAATTCAAAAAATACTGGAGTCCTAACGATTGTGATACAAGGCTTAGAGAAGCACACTAATTATTCAATTCAAGTATCGGCGTTCACAAGAGCCGGCGACGGCGTCGCCTCGACGCCTATTTACTGTCTTACCGAGGAGGATCTACCGGATATGCCAGCAGGTGTTAAGGCTGTTGCCAGTTCCGCTAATTCGGTCATCGTCTCCTGGCAGCCGCCATTGCATGCCAATGGCGTAATCACTTCGTACAATGTTCACATGCGACCCCTAGGCCACGACGGCAAAACATACCGACGTCCAGTATCACCTCATCAGACCAGTTATCAGGCAGAAAATCTTCAAAAGAGACAACAGTACGAATTTAGCATAGCTGCAGAGACTTTGGTTGGCGAAGGACCTCAGACACCGCCGATAAAAATATCGCCATCCAACGAAGGTAGAATCAACTAATCAAATCGTTTCTTCGCGTCGTTTCTATACCGAATATAAAATCTGCTACTATATTTTTATAATTTTTCAGTGCGCGCAGCTATTTACTCATTTGGCAAGACTCTCGTTGTGCCTTGGAAACAGGACGTGACGTTACCCTGTCAAAGCGTCGGTAAACCAGAGCCAATAATAACCTGGAAACAGTGGGGCCAATTAGTGAAACAATCAGCACGAGTGTCCAAACTAGCAGACGGCTCTTTGCAGATATCAGATTTACATAGAGAGGATTCCGGGAATTATACATGTTTCGTGGAAAATGTTCACGGGTCCGATCAAATAACTCATCGAGTAACGGTACAAGGTAAAATCAAAATTAACCCAATTATCAGCAAGCTTAACTTGATAGTACAATCAAAATAGATTAATCGTCTCATACCGTCTATCAATTTGATACCAAATAGTTCCACCAGCGGCGCCACTACTGCACGCCACTAGCGCCACGACCAATTCGATAAACGTCCAATGGAAACATGGCGATGACGGCGGTTCGCCCATAAGAGGCTACATTTTGCATTACAAGCGCGAATTTGGTGAATGGGAAGAGGTTAAGGTGTCCCATAAGATAAATAGTTTTTTATTGTCGCAACTATGGTGCGGCACCGACTATCAGGTTTACTTAACGGCTTACAATAGAATCGGTATGGGATCGCCAAGTGAAATCGTCAAAGCTACCACAGACGGTAGCAGACCGGAAGCATCGCCATCTTCCGGCGAAAGATTCATCACGGTCAATATATCCTGGATCACTTTACACTTATACACATGGAACGACGGCGGTTGTCCCATAACGTATTTTGAATTGGAGTACAAAAAAATTGGCGAGGATCTGTGGACGCTTGTTTCTAATAATATTGAGGTACGTCAGTCCATCCATATCCCGTTAGACCTTGGCTACACTTTTTCATTGTCTCTCCGTGTTCTTTCACCAGGTTCAAAAGACTTATACTCTCAACGAACTGCAACCTGGGAGTACCTATGAGATACGCATACGCGCGCACAACAATGCAGGTTCTTCGGTTGCTGAATACAAAGTAACAACCCTCCAACCATACACCAGCACTACTGCACCTGCATTAGAAATAGATCACTATAAGCCCCATCATACCCCAATGTACTCTGACCTCAAGCTCATCGTTCCTCTCGCCTTAAGTTCATTTGCAGTGATTGCTGCAGCTGGTGCAATTTTTTACTGTTTCCGAAAACGTGAGTACATTTTTTCCCTGGATTAAAGTATCAATATCTATGACAAAAAATATATATTTTATTCACTCTTTGTTCTACTTTTGTCTTAGGCCCCTTAATGGGTGACGTAGGAAATCTTCACGATGCTCAAACGGCGGCGGCACTTGATAACAAACAAAACATGGAGCAACGAGAACAATACTACGCCACTGTAATGAAGCCACTTCGTTCTCCCATTCACGAGATGGCGACACTGGAAAGAATACCGGGTGAGATTTTATTTGGAATTTGTCTGTAACAACTAAGTGGTTATTATTGTTGGCATAGACATTTTATGAAAATTTCATGGCCGCTTACTGTTTTTAGAATATTCTGACGACATCTATCCGTACGCGACATTCCAACTGAAGGAAAGTGTACCGGCTGGTAACGAGAGCCGCTGCGACGCGGCGGCGCCACTGCAGACCTTCGTTTATCACGACCCACGACTATCGGCCGCCGATACGTTGCAGCTGCGGGAGGTACAGTTGTCACTCGAAACTGCATTTTTCTTTTTTCACACATTCTCACCATTTTTTTATTTTTTTTGCCTCCCTTTTCGAGATAACCGATCACGTAGCGAGTATGGCTTTACGTATTGATCCCATGTGCAATATTATTATGCATGTCACCTCACGGAAATCACAAAACAAAAAATTAAAAATTTGAGGAATCGCACGAATTTCAATCATTCTTTTTCTGCAAAATCAGTCAGAGCACGTCTTTGCCCGTAATGGCGACAATTTCCAAATGCACCGACGCTTGCCAGTCAGTCGTGTCTTGTACGAGGGAGAAAGATTATCAAATATATTTATCAATATTGTATCTAAACAGATGAAACAAATGTACAGTTTATCAAACAATTATGAAAAAAAAAAAAATTAAATTCGCGTAAATCTCGCCTAGCCTTAACGATCAAGATCGCCCAATCATGACGTTCAGACAGCTCATAATGTTTTTTTAAAAAAATGGAGTAAAAGCAAAATCCAAAATGAATTTAATAAAACATGTTATCCGTCTGCTGGTCCCCTCCTGCTTCGTTATACATATAAAAAAAATCCGCAGCTATAGCCAATTGCCAAAAGGATATATAATTATTCATTAACACACGTCATCCAATCAAATCAATTCCGTCTGATTGCAGTCGGATTGCAACCGGTACACTAAGGTGCGCGGAGGCCGTGCGTCCTCTGCGCCATTGTATAAAATCCACAAGCCAGGTAATCTGGGCAAATCCGAATCGGAGGAATACGACACGCATGGCTCGGACAGCGACACCGAACTGGGGACCAGCAGCAGAACCGAATCATCTAATCATCTCGTCGATTCGCACCATTCGGTACCGGGCAACGATGCCCGTGTCCACAGTACGCCCAGTTCACACGTTACCATATATATGATTAAACAAAAAACCTAGAATGAGAGGATAACAGAATTTTCGAAAAATCGAGGAACACCAGCCGTATCCTCTTTTTTGAAAATTTTGAAAAACGCTAGGCGAGTCGCGCGACCAGTTCCTCTTTCCTTGTGTGAATAGGTAACGTTGAGGTCTCCTATTTTTTTTACTTTTTTTTTCAAAATCGGAATGCGCATGCCTTGAAAATTTTCCTATACATAATTTACAGCACCCCCTCGTATCAGTCATAAGATATACATGTCTCGTAAATGATGTACACATATTTGCTTTCCTGTTGAATTATTAGACTTCCTGTACCATGGACCAGAATCTAGCACGTCTACAGAATCCTCACCGATTTCTGAGAGAAAATCGTTTCCTCGACGAGGAGGATCCAAGTAAGTTTGATTGGATCGATTTTAAGCTTGAAAAAAAAAATTTAATTCACTCTCCGATTTCAAATTTTGAATCGGCACTCAATGTGCTCCCAGCACAGAATCCTCTGAAGGTAAACGAATTCTAAGGATGTTACAGTTGGCGCGTTGTACCCGCGAGGAGACCAGGTCAGGGCTCGGGTCAGTCAATGGGTTTGGCAATCCCAAGCACCAGTCGAGCACTCACATCGTCAGTAGGGAGCAGGAGCGTGACGGATGCGGAAGTCTGTTCATCACCAAGGTGGACCCACCCTCAGGTTTCTCCGACACGATTGAGCTAAGAAAGACAGATTACGACCTGGACCGCGGCCACGGTGGACACAGGAGATCGCAGGGCTTCGTGATCGCGGTGTAAATACTGGAAGACGGGAAGAGAAGGGAGAAAGGCGGAAGGACGAGGAAAAGAAAGAAAAAAATTATATCAGAGAAACTGGCGATCAGCCGATCTAACAGCTCGACGGCGACGACGAAACATGAAGAACGTTTACGGTAACACAGTTCAATGGAAATTTGAAAACAAAAAGAAAGTATAAAACGATAACTGAATATCGGAATTTTCTGAAAATTCCGCAAAAAAAAATTTGGTTCCAAAAGCGAACTAACGGTATTTGTTTGTCTCAGTGTGGGCCTGGCCTATTACTTCGCCCCTGCCACTCATAGGCTAATAGTCGTAAACCATTGATGTTCAATAATCTCCGAACCTTGAACCAAACAAATCGAACACCCGGTTGATGTGTATTTTCCAATTTCTTTTTATACCCAACGACCATCCAACCCTTAATTATCTAAATGTGACTGTTTCACGACATACTTCATATGACTGTACTGTGGACCTATTGAACTGTACTTATCGTCATTCGTGTTAATTGAAAGTTGAAAATTATGAATGGATTTGTAAATAGTCAGTAGTAACCAGTCATCGTGATGACTGTTGAATGGCAGACGTAAGCTTAAGGTTCGTTTCCATGTGCGCGTTTAATCAAATTTTTTGTTAGCTGCAATTCATACGACGGATCCAGCCAGCCAAACAGCTGTTCGACGTATCTCCTTAATATGATGAATTTTAAGGCTGACGGTTACTTAAATTTACATCTAGCTGCCGATTGGTCGAGTCCGTTGAATCTATTGAAGGTAGCAAAAAATTTGGTAGAACGCAGTTCAGCATTGACGCAAAAAAATCGCGAACGTGAAAATGAGCCTTTATAATAAATATACTGTAAGAAGAGTGATAGACGAGGAGAAACGGTGGATATAGGGTGTCATAAGAGTAACGAGACTTGAAAAAAAACCTGTTTGTTGTAATTGATGTAAAATGCTATACACTAACGATCCAGCGATCCTAAGGGAAAAAAATCCGCCAATCTAGATCCGTGGATACCACGTGATCGTCTACGTCCTCCGTTCGAATATTCGAATTTAGTCAATAAGAGCGCAAACACTACCACACTTTAAAAAAAAACGATTTAGTTATTTTCTTAACTTGATCGTACGTTTTTCAAATGTCCCGGGCAAATGAGAAGAACCAAGTATCACGAAGTATAACAGTAAATATAAAAAAAAACTCGCCAATCAATTTAGCCCGATCGATTAATCGTATAATGAATTATTTGCGCGACGACGGTAATTTCGAAGGATGAAAGAACAAACGGAGAGTTGAGAGGAAAGAAGAGAGAAACGTTATTTATCTTGCGTTTTAGACTATATTAGATTGTTTATATTGCACTTACTTTATAAAATATAAAATAATCGTTCCAATTTCAATCTTTCCCATACACTGTACCTTATTTCATTACGTCATCGAGCGGTTACGACAACATGCGTTATTTATTTATTACACCTGAGAAATACGTTTTCTTAAGAAATTCACACTTTTCGATGTTTAATCCACTAAATGTGACAAAGATGGCGCTACGTGTTCTGTCCAGCAAATGCTGTCCCTCAAACGGTAAAATTCTGAACTCCACAGCAAGATTATAATTGTAATGTGTCCTAACAATGGTAAAAATGTGTAGTAACTAAAGATTTCAAAAAGCATCCAGAAGATGGAGATACACAAGATGTCGGCAATATTCTTAAGATTCCTTTAAATCAATGTGATAATGTGCATGGGAAATTAATCGCAAATAAATATCTTATGGAAACGAGGAATTCGCCTTATCAATGAAGTACGCATTGACCCACCCACCAAAGGTTGCGACTGTTTGAAATTTACCAATTTTCCTTGCTTCCTATAAAAATCCCATAAAGGTTCTATCAGACCCAAAACCACTAGGGGTGCTAACAAAAATTAGTACAATTTTGAAAAAAAAAAACCTGACCTTAACAATGCTCCATTATTTCTGTTCCTTTCCATAAAAAATTCTGAAAAATAAATTCCGTATATCCACGAGTAAGTACACCAATGACGTACCAGAATCGATCCTGTCAACCCGTTCCCTTTCTTATGCGCATCCCCACCACACATTCTCGGAATTCTGAAGGGATGCTGTCAATTCCGAGAGAAATATTCGTGGAATCGAGTGTTTCCGCTGGCCATTCGTGGCGTAGAGAATCTTTTATTTTTCGAACTTCAGTTCGCTCCACCACGCATAGGTGCTCCAACATCTACAGGGCGATACAAGAAGAGCATGCGCCGTGTTGCCAGGCTGGACCCTGTGTACTATGAGTGGTGGTGTCTACGGTGGTGGTAAGACACATTCCCAATACGTACCGTTTGTTTTTATGATACCAAGTAAAGTCCAAAGAGAAAACACTAGAATCCCCCATGACAAGTAATTAAAGCCCGTTAATAAGCCAATAAATTTTCCCTAGACGAGGTCGGAGCTATTATCTTCGACATTGGCCACCAAAGCCTGCGCGTCGGATATGGCGGTGAGGATGCACCAAAGGCCGAAATACCAACGAGCCTCGGCGTCTGGGAAGATCCGAACGACAGTATCGACAGCAGCCAGCAAACTGTCAAGAAGCAATACAACATTGACGTCACTGCCATACAATTTCGTAAAAAAGGTAAACAATAACATTAAACCCAATAACTATATATATAATTATCAATGATCCATACGAAGACGTCATCCATTCGAGTCATCCGATTTTTGACAGCTGTCAATCCTTTCATAGTCTTCTACCTTGTTTCTTCTCTCTCAGACATGGAGATAGTCAGTCTGATGAAGGACGGAATGATCGACGACTGGGACATGTTTGAACGTCTTGCCGAGTACACGTACAAGCAGCGTCTCCACGCTTTGCCAGAACATCATCCGATCCTCTTGACAGAATGTCCATGGAATACAAGGCTGAAGCGTGAGAGACTCCTGGAGATGATGTTCGAGAAGTTCAACGTGCCAGCAATGTACATATGCAAGAACGCCGTCCTAGCAGCTTACGCGAATGGCCGCTCGACGGCGATGGTCGTCGACAGTGGCGCCACTCACACCAGCGCCGTTCCGGTTCACGACGGCTACGTCATCACTCAAGGAATCGTCAAGAGTCCCCTGGCCGGTGACTTCATAACTATGCAGTGTCGTCAGTTCCTGGAGGAAAAGGACATCGAGTTGGTTCCAGCCTGCCTGGTGGCTAGTAAAGGTAGATGAACCTGGTCCAGTCTGACATAACCTGAAATAACAATTATTTTTATCCTACTCAAGACGTGGTGAGAGAACATGAACCTCCAAGGTGGATCCGAAGATCTGGTCCAGAGCCCACTTCCTCATGGCTGACTTATATGGTGCGTGAACTACTGCAGGACTATCAGATGAATTGCCTTCAAGTCTCGGATGGTCCATACGATGAAGACACAGCTGCCGCTTTGCCAACGAAGCGTTATGAATTTCCTACGGGATACAACGATGAATTTGGATCGATAAGACTGATGATTCCTGAGGCACTTTTTGATCCCAGTAACGTTAAGGGTGTCGGCGCCAGCATCCTTGGGGTCGGTCCATTGGTCACCACCAGTGTCGGTATGTGCGACATGGACATAAGACCGGTAAGTCGGAAAGAGGAAGAAGACGGAAGAGTTCAGAATTTTTTAGACGGATGAAAATTATTATTAAATTTTTTTTAGAGTCTCTACGGAAGCGTCGTTGTTACCGGTGGAAATTCCTGTCTTCAAGGCTTCAGTGACCGACTTAACAGAGACTTAGCTAGTAAAACACCCCCGGTAATTATAATCGTAATTTTAATCAGGTTCAGTGGATCACGTTTGTTGATGTCATTGTTAATACATTATGTGGATTTTTGATTGCAGAGTATGAGACTGAAGATTATTAGTGCCAATAACTCCAGTGAGAGGCGTTACGGTGCCTGGATCGGTGGCTCCATTTTGAGTTCACTTGGTTCCTTTCAGCAAATGTGGTTATCGCGACAGGAATACGAGGAATCAGGAAAAATGATTCTGGATAGATGCGCTTAAGGTAACTTTTTTTTTTTTGCAATTTTACGAAGAGTTCGAGCCTAAATGTATAAGAATTTTTTTATATGAATTTGGAGAAAAAGCAAAAATATGAAATCGCTGATGCATATATACAATTTTTTGCAATTTTTAAGGGGAATTTTAACCCAATGCGCTTTGTACATGTAAAACGTTTATCTTGCGATATTTTTAAGGTATTTTAAACAAAATCAAAATGACAAAAAGCAATGTGATGCGACGGGTGATAATTAATTTGTTTGAAATTTTTTATTGAATTTCAAAACGTGATATCAAAATTCACCTATGTAAAATTCATGAATCTAGGCTTAAAATGTGTTTCGAAAAGAGAAAGAAAATGTTAAAAGAATTTATTCTAAATATTGTTGTAGAGAATTTTCAATTTTTGTAAATACAATGGCTCATCTATGCGTAAGACAGTTCCTACAATTTTCGAAATAATCAACGGATTTTGAAAGTCGATACATTTATTTAGCACTTTTGCGATTCTTTATCGATCGATTTTTTCTAATCGATACTTCTTATGCGTTATTTTTTCTTTCCTTACTAATAGTCGCATATGCTATACATATATAACATATGTATACGTAACCAGCCAATAATCAACAGTATTTCAAAAATTTAATCGTCCGTAGATTTAATGTAAATCACGAATAAAATACATTTTTAAAAAAACTTTTAACTAGCTATTAAGCGATATCAATCAAATTGCTGTTTATCATTCGTTCTAATAATTCATAACATTATTAGCCAATTCGTTGTAACAGCAGATGCAAGTTTTGATTTATTGTTAAAAAAATACAAATATACACTAATTTCCATAAGCAATACATATATTCGTAGTTTACATAGAATTAATAAGCAATAAATAAAAATACGTTGAGTTACGCTAACTTGATAAGTTGATTATAATTATAAAAAATTACATAAATTTTATCCAAAGATCCTTAACCATTATTTTGTGACGTGATTTTTTGATTCACGGTCACAAGGCAACTCCGGCTACCGATACAGATAACGTTCTCGATTTCTGGTTCCCTTCGGGTCGCCACCCTGCTCGGAAGCTGCACTTTCGGGTTGATCCGTATGGTTATGCCAGTGCTCTCGGAAGATTTCGTTATTGTTTAGTTGAGATCGAGGTGCTCGAATCGGCCGTGGGGATTCGCTAAGGAATGCTCTCGATTTGGTTTAAAGGGAGGAATCGAGGGAGATGGAACAGTTATCGGCTATAAGGATCTCGACCAATCAGATGATCAGAATTATTAGTTCTCGAATTTGGCTATTTTGTCAAAGCAGTCTGTCTCGGGACACCGACCGAGGTGTCACGGACTGACTCGCGCTCCCGGGCTATTTGTTTACAGTTTTTTTAGTTGTGTTTAGATACGGTATAGAAAGTTCTCGCTCGTGTAGTTCTCGCGTTGTACAGGAAATTTTATGAATTTTCTGTGAGTGTTCCGGAAGTGCAGTGTTGTGACCTAGTGCAGTGCCCATCCGAGTGTCTCCTGAATGCAGTTCTCGACCTTGACGGATCAGCCGCACCAGCTCCGGTGAGCACTCCCAATTTATTAATTGGTGAAGGAATTTCGATTTGATACTTCCGATTCGTTCTTCCGGTTGATTTCCGTAACCCTCCGCTTCCGTTCTTGCGTCCAGTTGGGTTTGCTGGTTTTACGCAACCCCAAAAATCTACGTTAAATCGGCTGGCGCCTGCCTGGCTTAATTGTGTTAATAGAATTATAAATCCAATCAAAAGAATACATAAATCCATATCATTAATCAGACTCCCACAATTTCACGAATCCGACAACAATTCGTATGACTTGAAGTTGCAAACCAAAGAAGTAGCAAAAAATGTCAATAAACAAAAAAAAATCGAAAATCAATTCTGAAATTTGACATAAAAATCGAGTTGACACTTCGTCATTTTATGACCTCACAAAAACAAATAACCAGACGTCAAATCCTTCGGCCGTAGGAAATTTTATTACTAAAAAAAAATATAAAACAACATGGACGATTCGGAAAACGAAAAAAAGAAAATGTGGAAAGTTACAGTGGAGAAAATGCGCGAAAGACTTAAGAACCACATTGACGAATACACATTCGAAGGCATAAGAGAGGATAAACTGTATCACGGTTTAAAATTATCAACATCCGTGACAATGTTGGGAAAATATATAGAAATATGTTACTGCAGTGAATCACAGGTATAATAATAACAAGCAACACTTATCAATAAGGGAACTCATGAATGGCGCGCCGATTGCGAAACTTGGTCCATCCGCCCATTAATGGAAAATCATTTAAAAAATCAGTACTGAGCGTCATTCGATGACTGTAGGAATATTTAGTACTGGAGCCACTGCAAGCAGTGTACAGGTATTCGATGCAAGGTAGACCAATTCTGCCGTCTTATACGCTGAGTAGCACAATGGGCTTCACGAAGATGATCTGGTGTGACGTAGCAAGATCATTAGCCTGTTACTCGACGCACGACGATCTCCTCTGGATCTTGACAGGAACCTTCATGCTGCATCAAATAGTGAGAAATGAATTTCGCATTGAGAATTTGGCATACGAGCCACTGACGAACGACCTAATTGTCATTGGAGAGAATAAAGTCACGGTGAGAATAATTATTTATTGGGATGGAATTATTTATGGGAATAACAATAATTATTTGATTGAAACAAAAAATTGATCGATTTCACAGAGATATAATTTGGATCACAAAGAGCAGACTCTCAATTCGTGGAAAACAATGTGCTACGTTGACAGCGAACTTGGTCCATTATGGAAGATCACATGTTCATCTTTGATTCCGCAAAATACGTGTATGACGTTATAATTAATTAGTTCGTTTAACGATCGTTAATAGGCAATTGAAAAATGTTTGATTGGAGCTTATCGTGTAGCACTGTTAAGAATGGCAGCTTCGTATATGACAACTCTGTACGTCTGTCCGTTGGAGTCTGGTAAAGATAAAGAAGACGGAGCGCCGGCCGCTTTTCTTGAAAGACGCAGTAACGCAACGGACGCCACGATTACCGGATTGCTCTTTCACGTAACGTGCCATTGGATCGTAACGGGGGACCAGGCTGGGAACGGTTGGGAAATAAGAATTGGATAGGCGTGGAATTGCGTAAAGACAATGAATTAATTTAAGGAATTGCAATGAACAGTTACTGGCTGGAATCTCAAATTAGAATGCATGATGTACTGCGAGGCTGCACACCGTGGGCAGGTGCGTGAAATTGCGGCGCATCCTTCGATATGCGGCTTCGTAACGTATGCGGACGACGACGTCTTTCAAGTCTGGAGTTGCAACTTCCGAGACAAGGTGAGACTAAAGTGAATGCAATCGCGTGTTGGAATCGTTTGACGATAACATATTGTAGATGGAAACATTCACGAATTTTGGAGAAATACGTGGAATTGCCCTTAACCAATCTGCAGCTGCAATTGCCACTCTTGGTTCTAAATTGAATTGCTTCAGTATGCACCAACTGTACATCTTCTATGCGCCGCTCACGTAAGTCATATTCTTTGCAGCTGGCTACTTTGCAAATTCAGTTATTCTGAATAGTCATATAAATGCTTTTGCAATTACGGAATTGCTTATTATAATCTTATAGTCATTTCGCGACTATTCTGCAATCAACGACCCATCCAACGCTTCCAAAGAGAATAGTTGCGTGCAGCTATGATAACATTGTCCGAATATTATCGTCGCCTGCCGGAAAACAAATTAACGTGCAAATTTTGCCAAAGACACTCGAAGTTATTTCTACGGCCTACAGCTACACCACGGGTAAATAATTAAAATTAATCAGAGGTATATTCATGAAGTTGATCATCCGTTTGATTTAATGATAATCAGAGAGGCTTTACACCATCATTTTGAAAACCGGCGAAATTCTCGTCAGTAGCTCCAAAACGTATCCAATGACATTCAGGTGAACACCTAATAAAAATTAGTGATAAAATAATTTTCAATCCTGTCAATCATTTGATTAATATTCAGCTGGCATTGAATTACTTTTATTTTAGATACGTATGGATAGATAGCGGTCCAGCAATCAGTTGTATTGTTGCTTACGAGCATTACGAAGAAATTCGTGACTTTGATTTGAAACCTCAAAGTAATAAAATCATTGTCTATTAATTTTCTATATCTTTTATATAAGAATTACGTGTTCCATTGTAACTTTTTATCTCTTATTATACAGAACCACGTGTGATCCACGATATTTGCACAATAATTATTGTTGGCAGAGTCGATGGCTCTTTGGTGGTAATTGATAACACTGGAAAGCACGATAGCACATATAGAGTATGGAACGTGAAATCAAATGATTATGATAAGGATTCGATAAATCATTATCAATTAATAATACTCTGTACAGGCTCATGATGGTCCGGTAATACAATTATGGTCGTCTGTGTCATCACGACATATCATATCAGTAGGTAGTGACAGATGTGTCAAAATATGGCACGTGTTCCCTGACATTTCACAACCATTGGCAGTGGCATCCAGTGTATATTATACAATACCAATTACAAACGTGGTATCGATGGGGTAAAATTAAACATAAGGAAATGTCTTAATTATCTAAAACAATTGAAAGGAAGTTACTTAAAAATAATTGTATATCGTTCTTTTAGAAATATTGTATGCATGGTAAGCAGCACTGTCAGACTTAAAACACACCAGCTATTGATGTATGATTTAACAGAAAGAAGTAAGAAGTTTTTTAAAATTGACATATTTTTTTATATAAAAATTTAATGGATATTGATAGTCAGATTGGAGCATCATTCGTTGAAGGATCACACGAAATTGATAATGGCTATTTGCTCTTTGGATTCGCTACAGATATGTGCTACGTCGTCAATGGATAATTCCATTAGAATCTGGGATAATCAGAATAATCTTTTAAAAGTCTAAGTAGTTTCATTTGTTGTGCGGAATAGTATTTATAAGTAAAAATTGAGTACTTGCTATTTATGCTCTCAGATATTGGAAATAAATACAAAGGCGTATACTATGACGTTCTCTTCACTTCGTGGTGATATAGTCTTTGGTGCTGCTCGTCATCTTTACAAAATTCCTTATGAAAATTGTAAGATACACATTTAACGGAATGGTATATCGTCATAGCATGTTTTAAAATTTTTTGAAATTTTGATCCGTTTCTTTGTAACACAACGATTAGATCTCTCTCCAAAATTTCGAGCACGGATAATTATTAACGAAATTCCTGAAGATCCTGAGGAGGAGGAACTGGAAGAAAATATAGAGTACATAATTTATGACAACGAGGTAAATCGTGCATTGGCTTTGCATCCCGTGAGCAGCACACCATTGGGATCGTTAGATGTTAGGAAGGGTGACGTGCCAAGGTTGGATTTAATGATTCAAGAACATATGTGTGATCAATTTCGACATAGAGATGAGGGTACACTTTTCAGCAAAATCACTTTTATATTATTACTTAATAGTAAGGATAATTATGTGGTGTCCATTAATGCAAATTTTCCTTTTCTTATTAGATATTATGTCAATAGCTCAAGGATTAATTAAAAGGAATAAATTAATATTGAATAAGGCACAGATGAATAGGGCCGTGTGGGATAAATATATTTCTGACTTGTTGGAAACTTCCCAGACTTCCAGTAAGGATGTGACGCCACACAATATTTGGGAATTCATGAAGAAACAATCCCGCGTTAAAAAGTATCACTCAAAACCTGGAATATTTCGAATGTTATACGGTAGGCTGTTTACGTTGTACAGGAGTATTGTTAACTTATTGTTTTACTCAAATAATTATA
This sequence comes from Cephus spinipes, assembly GCA_963971525.1. Lineage (NCBI taxonomy): Eukaryota > Metazoa > Arthropoda > Insecta > Hymenoptera > Cephidae > Cephus > Cephus spinipes. The sequence continues at coordinate 1,014,988 of OZ020578.1, read as the reverse complement.
TATTGTTGATAGGTTATAGCATGGAAAGATTTTCTGAATATCCAGATCGTATACCGGATAATGTGGAACACTCGGATATACCTTTATTCGGATTTTTACCGAATTCTATAGTGTATACAAATGTTCAAGAAAAAGTTGTGAAACCAAAGAAATCTGTTGAGATTGTACAGAAGAAAATAAAATATGAATATCCTCCAGAATTTTTGGTACTGTTTAAAAATATGTACTCAAGAGAATACAATAATAATGTTTCTAATCTATTTCACTGCAGGCATCGCTCATGAAAGATAAAGAATCAAATGAAACTATCATTCCATTAACACTTTCGCAGTTGGTAGAATTTGGAGAAAATCATGCAAGCATGACTGTGATATAGAAGATTATAAGATTCCATAAAAGTATTATTTTATTATATATATCATTGACTTATAGAAATTCAATCTTCTTGACAATCCTTGACGCAGCTTATAAATCTAATAACTGTACATAGTATAATAACTCGTTCCACTAAAACCATATACACCCAAATAAACTTAGTATAGTCAAAAATTAAAGACGTGAATCTAGCATTACTTATATATATATACTAAATTACGTAACCCTAAAATCATTCGTCTTCTTGTATGCACTTTTCAACCAAATCGCGTAAATTAGGATTTTCCATGGCAGCAGCTATACGCTCTTTGTCATTAATCTGTTTATTAACTAGAATTGAAACGAGCTTAATGCCGTAGTAATAAATAATAATTAAATAAATCACATCGTACTCACTTTCCTCTTCCGTTGAATGGGCACCTTCCTTGATGTATATATCCAATTTAAATAATGCTAGTAGTTGACGTTCTAGCTTAACTCTTATACACAAACCGATAAGTGTAGCGAGAGAACAATGAGGAACCGTAGGGTTGAATTCTACTCGAATCACCGATACTCCTTTTGCAGTAGCCTCACATACATTCACACAATCCTCGTAAACCACATCCAATTCCTCCAAAGTCTGAGGCTTCTCAGGATCTTTGATTGTCCTAAGCAAATCTGGAAAGTGACAATGAGACAAGACATGAGGAATATGCAAGTACATACAACCTCTAACTTTGAACGACATTGCATCTACAAACTAACGAACCGTTATTAAACTAATATTTATTTCATAAAAAATTTGGCATTTACCATAAACGGATTCTTTGAGTTCAGTCTCATCTTTCAGTATCAGTGTACTCTGATTTTTAACCTTCAACAGTTCCTCTGGTGTGCTCATAACTCCGTCGGGCAATATACCATCTTTTATTTTCCCACCGATAGATAATTTCCGAAAGAACGATAGCATCTTTATCAAAATAACATTAATAAAGAAGATACACCAACATATCGATACAAAATTGGTATTACGTAAGGTTAGGTCAATAACATGACCTAGCGTCACACACCATTCTAGTAACAGAAACTGACTACGGTTAATGCTTTTTAAAACAAGCACATTGTGCACGATATACTTGACGTCACTCAACAAACGTAAACCCATTACTACTAAATTAAAAAATGTCACAAGCAGAGTCTAAAGACCAGAGTAAAGGAGGCCGAACGCTTATATGGGGAGTACCAGAAACGTGGACGGTGAAAGTGTAGCAAGAGATAGTTCCGAATGTGATCACAAAAATAGCTGTGAACACTTCCGTCGGGCTTGAAGTACGTTGTAGACCATTTGTAGACGATAGCATGAAGTATGGTCTAATTCATAATTTTCCATGAAAACCCGTAAATAACATTCGTACGATTGAGAACTTTGACATTTCAAAATCTTCCGCCCCTACAGAATCTCAAGCATACATCTTGACGATATTAAAAATTCGTTAAATTCATTGGTAAGAGTGAAAACTCTAAAAATACACATAAATTCATATATGCATATCCCTAGCCACAATCCTCAAGCCGAATCCAGAGCATTTAACAATATCAAACCACACCCGCAAGTTCCTGTTTCCGGTAGCAAAGACAATACCGACAAAATTCCTATGAACCATCCGCAGATGTCGCCCCAATTTCGATTAAACAAGCTCCTAGCAGATGTCGCTCCTGATGCTCTACAGTCAAGGGTTGAATAAAAATACGTGGCAGAACACGAGCATGCGCGAGTCAAATCGCGCGACACTGCCGCGTCAAGTATTAGGTGGTCGGAGGAATAAAAGAAGTTGCAAGAGAGGAGAAGGAGAAGGTTGTGTAGCTGGAAAAGGTAGCAGCAGGGTGCAGGGGGGTGCGAAAAAGGATAAAACTAGATACCGTCTCTACGAGCGTGCGTGAGAAGCCGCAGCCATAAGTATAAGGAGAGAGAGAGGGTGAAGGACCGATAAAGAGATTGAAACAGAGAGAAGCCGAAGCAAAGAAAGATGGAGACAAAGAAAAGAGGATAGACTCAAAGTCGAAGGAGGGTGTGCGTGCGTGCGCGTGTTTCGCTGTGTCTCGTGAGAGGATCGGGTTTACTCGTGGCTGCGATTACGTTACTCCTCGGGCTCCACCGTGCCGCTCGGAAGGCAGTGTTGTTTGCGAGTAGCAGACAGCGGCCGGCGCCCCCCGGTGTGTCTAGGCTTTTTATGACTGTCGGTGATTGACAGTAGGTGACTATCGGGCGGGCCGAGGACCGCCCTTATCGAATAATAAAGGGCCTGGTGTACCCCGAGATATTATTCGCGAGAGAAGGAGAGAAAAGAGTTCATTGTCATCATCTACCACCACCGCTAACATTGACTGGCTCTGGACACCTACAGGGGTCTGCACCATCGCCATCCTCAAGGACATCCTGGGCAAGTCGAGAATTCTCTTCCAGATTCTCGCGGTGATCGCGTACGCGACAGGATCGGTGATTTCGTCTAGGGACACGCAACGAAAGTACGCGAAGTTTTCCGACTGTCCAGAGTCCTGGAGACAGCCGTGGGATACGGGAGAAAAAATCCGCATGCGGAACCGTGGGTGGTAGTACAAACGGAATATAATATCGCGAGTAAGTACGACTAATCGGGATTCAGGTATTACCTGTTTATTTCATTATTTCTCTTTTTCTTCGAGGTAAGAAATATTTAATCGAGAATCATCCGTAACGCGTGTACTGGTATTTGATATCGATAGCTCGCGATGACACGATAGAAATTCGCAACGGCCATTCGGTATTTTTCAAAATACATTTCGACCACGAGTCTCTTTTCATCCTTTCTGCATCTCTGAATTTTCGTGGGAATTCATCGATATCATCTCCCACCAGTGCTGCCAGCCGTGCGGATACACTTCTGTGAGTAAGATGTGTACCACTACCATAGCACTATAGTACTATCACTACTAGCAAATACCAAGCACTGCCATGCTATCAAGAGATTTTGGACTAATTGTTGCTCAATAAAAACGTAATAAATTCCAATAATAAAAATGTTTTTCTTTGCGCCTATTCCGCACAGCACGTTTAGTTCCCTCTCACCCCAAACACTATCCCCGAATATGCCTTTTTCTACTGGCTTTCTCATCGTTCTATTAATCTTCCTTCCTTGTCTAGGCCAATATCTATTATTAAAAAAAATGTAGTACAGTCAGTTTGACGCACAATACGCAATGCTTGCAGCCTACCACCCGTCCCTGCCCCTGGTCCTAGCACATGCGCCTTTGCTTCAGGCACAGCCGAACAGACCAACCTTAGGCATAGCCTTCAGCCTGATACTAGTGCGCCACTAGTGCTAGCTGCCAACCTTTTCCATTCGCATATAGTCCACCTTCTCAACCTTCTCAACCTACTCAACCTACTCTTCATCCTTCCGACCTAGCCAGACCTCTCTCATCGCCCTGCTAACCTCTACGTCCTTATACCGATCAATACTCACAACTACCATCATTGCCTAGGGGCTTTCCTGGCTGTCAGTCATACGCGACACCCTTACGCATACACCCTTGGACCATTTACTCACCGCCTGTGTACGCACGCATGCTTACGCACTCGCCTTACTATTCCCAAGTACCTATCTGGACGCACTACAGCGTTTAGCATAACCTTTGGAATTAGGGGGCTTTATTGTAGCGCTTATAAAATTGTCAAACTTTTATAAGGGTTATTTGTCCCTTGTATCTGACATTCGTGATAACAATTGTTTTCATAATTCCTTAAGGGCGATATTCATCCTGCTTATCCCAAGGTCGGGTTTAGAATAAGAAATCTGACTGGCTTTTGCGTTAAATTGACTTTTTTTTTTAAGTCTTTTATTCGGATACTCTGCTCGAGAAGCTAGTTACTTTTTGCTCTTCATTTTTCTTTTTTGTTTAAACGCGATTCGTTATCTCGTTGGGTACACTGATCTGTAATACCCCAACGGGGTTAACGGATTACATCTCGCGCGTGTAATAAGGTGCGTTTGTTATATTTAGTAATACATTTAAGAAGACTAAGAAGGTTGTTGGGTGTGAACGATGGATGAAAACAAAGGGGACGATATGTACTGTCATACAGGAAATTGATTTGGCGAAGTTGAACATTCCTAAGATTGAATTCCTGGTAGAAAGGGCCCTTGAGAAATATGTTGAGAACCGATTGACACGGCCCTGTTCGATTTCCGATGTCACCTTTTGTTGACCAATCCGGCAGAAGATGCATTACTGGATAACAATGACTTGGAGAGAACCCATTCGTCCTGTTATAAAATTTATACTACATTGGCTTCTACGTGTCTTGGGACTTTTACCCTATCCTCTGTTCCTAGTAAATTAAAAAGGACCTCTATCAGGACTTTAAAAATAAATCTTTCGAATGGGACAACGAAATTAGGTCGAAGTCAAAAAATTGTTTGCGAATCAAAGAATCTGGGGCAGTGTGCTTATACGATTGAGTAAATCGGATAGTTTTTTTTTTATTCACTGTCTTCCATGACAGCGTCTTTGTCTCTTTGTTTATTTCTACGAATTTAACTGAGACGTCATTACGTTTTCAGCACTGACTTTAAATTTGTAAATTGTGTCTTTTCGTGTTTTGGATAACGGGCTCTTTTCATTAATGGTTTATAGGCTAGATTTCGGTTGTTTATTTTTTATTACAATGGACTCTTTGTCACTGGAAGGATAATTCGAATAACAGAATGGGATTGAAAAAAGAACTATTTCGCTTCTTGTAGTCGATAGGAAAAAGGCCATTTTACTTCTACTAGAAATACGCTATACCTTGTTATGGATATTGGTTACGTTACTCAGACTGCTCGATATAACGCTATCTGAAGGAAAAGAAAATTATATCAGAGCACCGAAGGCGCCAGTTTGTCGCCTTGTATTCTTGACGGAGAAAAAATTTCCTAGATCGACGTTACGTCGTTGACGTTGCTACTATTTGTTTTTTGAATTACGCTTTTCTTTTCATCAATCTCAAAAATTATGTCAGGGATATCTTTAAAAATTTTCAATTTTCATTATGTAAAGTCAACGAGTTAGATTTGCTTTTTTTTTTTTTAATAATCCTTTGCCATTTTTTCCCGATTTTCTTGAACTCGACATCGACGAGTCTCGACTCTGTCGATAAAACAGAAATTCTCTTTGTGCCTTACATTGTCAGAAGGAATTACCGACCGGTTTGCACTTTGACACAGATTCGGCAAGTCCCATCGACGTAACAAGCCGAACAACGCTGCCAACCAAAATGACTATCTACGGTTTTATTTATAAACGACTGACAGGACAGTGAAAGATTAGGTGATTACGGGCAACGTAACGGGTGATCGGAATGCAAGTACCAAAGAAGAAGTAGGCGAAATTACGTCGACACAAACAAATAGGTGGAGCTATCTATTACTAAAATTCATTCCATCGCTGTGTAGGAAATCTAATTGTTAATTGTCGGATCTGCGTTAATACTGCTCCCACCCCAACCAAGGTAGGACACAGTAACAGGGTTACCAACATTAACAAAGTTACTAGAGTTACCAAAGTCAACAGAAGTACAGGCAAAGTGCTCCAGGCGAAAAGTATCCCCAGCCTTACTTACCTGTCATATATCAGCTCGAGTACACATTCCACTCCACCCACAATAATATCCAGGTTGCCATTTTAAAACCCAAATTCAGCAATTTCCAAAAAAATACTACCTAATAATACAGTCCCCCGAGGAGCAGATTGTCCTCGGTCCAGAATGGGATGTTCCATTTTTCTCCCTTTTTTTTTTTTATTTATCCCACATCCTTTTTTTTCATCCTCTCCTGCAAGCGACGTTTCTGTATCCCTTGTAGACGCGAGCGCTCGGCCGCTCTCGATTTAGATTTCCAATTGCACGGAAGAAAATACCGAGCGTCACCTCCCTACCTAGTAGTTTATAGGTTGCAGGTTGCACCTACGGCCTTGCGGTCGTTCCATTGAATAAGATCGGTAATCGCGAACTGCAGCAGATCCCGTTTTTCTACTTTCGACGGAGATTTACGCAAGATCATTTTAAGACTAGATCAGTACAGGTCAGGTTGGGTTAACGTAGAAGGATAATCGGGATGCCATTCGTCTCTCGTGAAATCCGTTTTATAGGACTTTTAGATTATCCAAAAAGGAAAAATCGTTACGGGAATTCTCCTTGATCCTTTACAGGTGCCCACCTACTTTTTCTCAGTTTAATCTTTTTTTTTGGAGTTTAAAAAAAATCTCTAATCCCTATGACATTCGTGGAAACTTATTACCTACCACTCGAGGAGATGTAAAAACTCTATAAATTAACTCGGTTTGCTGGAGTAAACAGATACAAGTATCGCACTTCAGACTCGAAATTCGAAACCTGGAAATTCGAAACTAGCAACATGCAACTATTCGCACGTAGGAACTATGAGATTCGCTTCACCACATTTCGCGTCGGTTGCACCGCTGCAACCGCTACGTGCGCTGCAACTGCATCGCGGAAAGGTCAAAGTATCAAGGTGCACAGAACGAATCCCATTTCGTTGTAAGTGCATATATATATATATATATATATATATATATATACAAATGCACCATTTACTCAGCTGCATAGCTATATAAAGACACGCGGATAACACACATGTGACAATCATGGGAAAATCAATATCAAGCTCGGACATCATTTTGAATTATTAATAAAATACAGGTATATGTATTGCGTACGAACTTTTTTTTTAATTTTCACTTTTTTATTATTTCCTTAAACTAATGTGCAGTTCGTCTACATATGTGCAGGTCTCGATGCATAATTTGACTGATTTAGTCATATGATCTTTTTTTTTTTCTTTTAATCGGAAAAATTGAAGCTATTAATTTTACATTATATTCTGGTCCTTTTACTTTCCGTTTTGGTGACAAATGTCAAAAGGCTGTCGGGATAATTCGCACGGTGCAGTTTCCGGTTTCACGGTCCACTTGCACATTTCCTGCATTCGGTTCTCCCTCTCGTGCATTACGAAGGTCCAAGCGTTCCTGACGTGCGAAATTGGCACGTCAATCGCAACGCGGAACAGGAATGAAATCAAATTTTATTTTATCATTTATTTTATGTGAAAAGCCATTTTTTTATTTTATTTTCACCAGAAATCAACATAGACAAAATTTCTGATTTATACCAGAAATCACATTGGTGCACGTGAATACCTCCACGTATAGATCAATTTAAAGCGTCTACATACCTTCCGTATATCTATATATACACATATTTTCTGCGTATGCAAACACGTGCGCCTCTCATGGAAATTTCAAAGAAGTATGAAAAAAAAAAAAAAAAAAAAAAAAAAAACATGACGTTTTTCACAGGATGCGATGCGAATTGCGCACCCCCTGACCTCCTCTGCTTTTTCTTCCTTCCGGCTTCTTATTTCCACCCCTGCTGGATTACAGAGGAAAACTCCAAGGCGTCCCGACGCCGTATGACGCAATATTTGTTACAGGGGCGACTCCCACCCTTCATATCGCCGACAGTACCATACAAATTTCTCTGCCAATCATATTTTTATTTTCTCTTGTTTTTTTTCTTTCTATTTCTCTTTTACTGTTTATATATTCACTTTCTCTCTCTCTCTCTCTCTCTCTCTCTCTCTCTCTCTCTTCCGCCACGTGTACTAAGTTTTCTTGTTGCGAAAAGCCAAAGAAAAAAGAATACGAAACAAAACATTAATGCATTACGTAAAAAAAAAGCACCTTTTTGTACAGTGTATGCATCTCGACGCATTCGTAACTGAGAGAACAAAAGAAAAATATATTGCATTTTCTTACGGCGCGGTCACGCATGACGTGAAACGAGCGCGGAAATGCTGACGTTACAAAAATAGTTGAACCGTGACCGTCGCAGCCGACGATCGATCTCACCGTGGAATTATTAAGGTGGATACACAAGTGAGGCGCGCGAGTCTTTCGACAAGGCCGAAGACCAGAATGTCTTCTTGTCGCAACTTCAAGCACGATTCTCGCTGGCACAATCCATTCCATCCGGCGCGTAATATCCGTCGACGGAATTCCGCTTTAATTCCGCATCCTCAAGATTTCTACATGTATGAATATACGTCGGTTCATTTTCGAACTCTCTCATTGGGAATTTTCATTTCTTCGTGTTTCCTTCCGTCATTCAAATTTCCTTATGGATTATTTTACTCGTCGGTTAGTTTGCTCTCTCTCTCTCTCTTGTTCACGTGCACCATGAATCCATTGCCGATATTTCCACTTGGCGAGTTATGGAAGTACGGAGCCATTGGCCTCGCACTTGTCGGGTTTCGGATCAAACGCGACTCCCACGTGTGTACTCGCCTTGACGATTGTAGGTCTGATAATTTTGCCTACGTCGGCTCTAAATAAAAATATAGTCCAGTTAAATCGTTGGTGGAAAAAGTTTTGTTTTTTTCCAAAAAATTTTTCAATTCAGCTGATACGCTCCGTGGCAATTTTTGGAATATAGAAATTTGCTGTTTTACCTGAAAAAAAAAATGCATGGTTCTGCCTCGACAAAGCAATATTCCATGTAGTAATGTATCTACCTCGTCCAACAACAATGCACAGGAATGCACTGCGATGCACAAAAGTGCAGGGAAATGCACGTGAATGGATGGAAAACCAGAGGAATCTACAGCCACGTAGCGAAGGCAGGCAGGCAGGAGCTCCGATGCTCCTGTGTTATGTGGGCCTCGGCCGGGCAATCGCGAGTAGAGCTCAGCCGCACGGATATTCTTGGCGTCGAGGCGGCCGCCACATGTAGGACACACTAGGCCAAACCGATACGGCGCGGCCTGCGACGACGACACGCATGTTCCACGAATCCGTGCGTACAACTTTTTGGATTACCTAACTGGCGGCCAATGCGGTGAGATTGCGATTTTAATTCGAGTGCTTTGATCGAGCATAAGATCGATATTGAAAAAAGAGTCAAAATTTTTTTTTATAGCAATTTGAAATTTTTTGCTTTCCAATATCATTCAAAAATATCAGCCAATAATGGAGAACAATGGAGTCGACGGTTAGATGTACAAAAAGATACTTTGATCGATTAGAACAATAAATTTTCAAGTTCGGTGGATAAATGTTTATAATTTAAATAAAATACCAAAGACTTTTCCTAACAGGGCTTTTTAATAAGTCATTTATTATTTCAAGAGTAATTGTATCTTTATTGAACATATCGATCGCGAACTTCATAATATTTAATTGGAGACTGTCGATAACGTTGGATTCTAGGTTAGGTCAGGTAGGGTTGGGTTGCTCGTAGGAAAAAGCCGATTTGGTTAGACGTGCTGAAAGGGGAAAAAGAGAAAAAAAAGTGACAGCTCTGCACGGTTGCGCGTATACGTGAACGTGTGCATGTTTTAAGTGTGCCTGACGCACGTGGGATTGGATAAAAAAATTGGCAAAGAGCGATCCTCTGACAATGCGTATCGGGTCACGGTGACGGTAGGAAAAGTCAATCAGGATTTCCACTTTTCCAGTAACAATGACTGGCTGTGTACTGTATTCGCTGAAAAAGAAGAAACCTGCAATATTAAAGGGTTATCGAGGGTCGACCAATCTAAATACTTCGTTAGACTGTACGATTGATCCATTTACACTTTTTACAAAAAAAAAATTGTGCAAAAAAATTTTGTATATCTTGCAATCAACCCCCCGTGAATTTACAAGACATTCGTGCTAACTCTTGATCGTGCCTAATGACTAAGGGTAGCATTTAATTATTTAAGCACACGCGCATGCGCGCACGTGTAATTAAGGTGGTTAAAATGAAAAAAAGTAAAAAGCAAGGTTTACGTAGCGAAAGAGGTTCTTGATGAGGCTGGAATGGCTGGGGGTGGACCGAGCAGTGGATGAGCAGATGATTGGGGTGGTTGGGTGGGAGGGCTACTGCCATTTGCAGGTATTGGATTAATTAAACGTTCTCTATCGGGTGTTCCTCGGCATATTGGATTTGCATCCTGATGTTCTAATTAGTCGTTGCCCCCATCGGCTACCCCATTTCTAGCCCGCTAGCGATAACCGTAAAGTAAAAATATACTTTTCGAATGAGTAGGAAATTTTTTTTTATTTTTTTTTGTATCCTCCATATTTTTTTTTGAACTGCCGTCAAAGCTTGTTGGTAACCGTCGATACGTCAGAGGTAGCTAGGGGATGGATTTATCAGTGACGTCATCGATCTCCTTATCGACGTTGTTCCAATTCGAATTTGTTCGGCGCTGTCAATCGAACTTAACCTGACTTAACTATCACGCTTATCATTGACATACTGTCAGTTGCGATTATCACTAAATAATATTTGACGAATCTGATGGTTCAAACTCGGGTAAATTTTGTTGGGAATTTTTTGATATAAAAATTTTAAAAATTCTGGTTAACGTTAATTTGAAAGAAAATGAAATACTTTGTTTTCGGAAATTATTCTTCTTTACTATCATTTGATGTTATTTAGGTATAATTAAAAGTTTCTTAATTGTCTCTATTCTGATAGTAATTGAGACATTATATTGATTCTACAACACTCTAATTTCACAGCGAAGCGGAACTTGCTTAATCGCAATTAATAGTTGCGAAAATTTTTATTTAATCATAAGTATGTAATTGATCGATGAAAATAATTATATAGAGATTATTAATTACAAAAATATAATTATCACGTCACGTATAATCCACCCCTATGTATACTTGGGCGTAAGATCTTACGGGTCAAAGGTCTAGTAAGGTTACGAAAGGTCATCCCCATTAATTACCAAAAGGTCACGGCGAGTTAGGCGTTTTCGAATTTTTTCAAAATTCTACAAATTCGTCCTAATCAAATTTTACTATCTCCATTATAAGGTATCACAATATATTTTTTTTCTTATTTTTTGTCTTTTCTTGTCTCGCCGTTTGCATATTTTTCGTAACCATAATGATGACACGTTTTCCTATCCCGTGGACGTTCGCCCGAAAGTTCGTACGAACTTATTACCGGACTTGCTTAAGCCGCCATATCTACCTCACGTGATGCACTTAAGCTCACGATATCAGATTAACGCCGATAAGCCAAAGTCCTGGAAAAAGGGCGTTCGATATTTTTTTTATCAAATTGAGAGAATAAAAATAAATAAAAATAAGGATAAACAAGGGTAAAAAATCCATCTGTTCGCCAACGACGAATTATACGTACGGAATTGCATAACATATATTTATAAGAATTTTGAAAAACAATTTTCATATTTTGCCGTAATAATTTTTTTTCATTAATTAAATTTGACCTTTTCTCCCTCTCTTTTTTTTTCTTCAGCTCAAGTGGCTCCATCATAATTCACGCAATCGCTACGTCACGTGCACACGCAATTATTTCGCGAATGTCAATAAAATTACGTCGGCGGTCCTACGTGCGATTATGATTTAGCCTTTGGAAGGCAGCGTAAATAGTTTCTACCGAAATGCATTGTAGTAGTATATCGTTAATGCAGTGCTACCAGATAATGAGGAATTAATATTTGCACGGTTGGTACGAACTTGACTCAACAATTTGCTCATTTATGGATTCATGAAAATCCAATGGTTTCCTATACAGATATATTAACGTCGTAACAGCAATGCCGTCCGTTTACGCTTTGATGTCACCTGGAGTGCGTAATACGTTTTATGCACAATGGACACTGCACTTGCTGAAGTGCAATTGCACATTGTATATATATACAGGCATAACGCGTTGGCGCAATTCTCCATTAGACATTCGACGTAAGTCCATTTAATTGGCTGTAAAACAAATAGAGATCTGACCCCCGCCACCCCAAATCCCCAGCCTAGCATATTTACCAAAATACACGAGAAAAAAATCGAAAAGCATCTGTATATTGGTATTACTGGATTGGTGCCAGGGACGGAAATCAATAGTAGTGTTACTCGTGAATCGACACTCGAGTAGGACGAGAGGTAAAGAGAGACAAAGAGAGAAAATGAAATGGTGTCAACCAGGGAATCGAAGAGAAGAACGTGGAAGAAAATAAAAAACGTATGTCACTCCACTCAAAAAAAAATTATAAAACGAAAATAACGAAAATAAAAAAAAAGTCCCTGTGACGAATATAAAAAAAAAAATGAAATTTCAGTGCAATTGAGAATTTCTGTTCCTTTATTTTTTTTTAACGATATACACGTCGGGCAGCTGACAATAGGCAATTGGCAATAGGCAGTCGGAGGGCGTAATCTAAGATGATATACGCAACGCAATCCAGGAAGTGAAATAAAGTAATGTTCGTTTCCAGCAATTCTCCGTGTGAAACGATCCGCGTCTCGAGGGCGGACGAGCACAGAAGCACCGGGCGAGTTGGCCAGTAGCGTATTTGGCGAAGGTGGCGTAAGGGGGCGCCTAGAGTGGCGCCAGTCACCAAATCAATAGGATTTAGTCTGATTTTCTTACGGTCGACGCTCGGCCTATATAATGAACCGGGATGCCAGCTGACGTGGGGAAAAGAAATAAGGGTTGCTGGGAGAAGCAGTAACGCACCCTTGCTGCTTTCTATAACTACCCTTGTATGTCAATAGGTGATGCTAGGTACCTTCATAGCCGTACATCGAGTGACAGTAGCAACGTCGGTAACGTCACCGACACCCCTTATACTTTCTTCCCGTCTTGGTCGTATAAGCAGCTTCGAAGGAAGACCCAACCCTCGACCTCTGGATATCCTGGTATAGGAGCGCTAAAGCGTCTCCTCCCGCTGGGATAGCGTCCCGACGCCTCAGCGACGATGGCGCCGTCCGTACGCCTTCTAGCAGACGCCTCCGTCCCCCTTGGCCGAGCAGCGCCCCCTTTGGTACCACCCCCCCTGTCTATCGTATACGGCCCTGTCCCACATACTTACTCCTCTCTTCCGTGTCTCTTGGAATCTCTCGACTGTATCTCGGGCTGACTAGACACTAGCTAGCATCCCTTGCTGGCTGGCTGGTATATAGCCTTACTACTGAACATTGCTATCATGCGTGTTACGGGTATATATGTATATACTGGGTTGTTCCATAAGGTATACCTATACCGGGTGCACACTGAGGGAATTCAATGACTGTGCTTTTGTGCCCGTAAGGATGCTTCTGTTGCGTAATTTGTGTTGATATTGAAACACGAGATTGGTACCTGCCGGGGATTATTTGGGTTAATTGAACTGGACCCATTAGTATAAGGATAATTTGGTGCTTTGGGTGAGTTAACGATTACAAGGAATTATTTTCGTCTGAGATTCTAATTAATTTATTTTTAGCCGTCGTCGGGTATTGGTTTTGAAGGGAGATTGTAAAAAAAAAAAATTTTTTGAATTCGTGGATATTTCGAAAAATATTACTCCTTTAACCATCTACGGTATTCCAGGAACGAGTCATGCGAAATTGCAACCTTTGATTTATTCGCGTTGGGCGAATCGAGGAGTCGGGTTAGGTTAGGTTAGGTTAGGTTACTCCAATACTTGGAAACTGACCGTGATGAACGACCGGTTGTACGAATTTTTCGCGTGGAATAAAATTTCCTATGACTTACTTAAGTTTCAACTTTTTTTTTGCTTTACTTTTGGCAGGGTGACGCTTTTCAGAATTTTATAATTCTTTCAAATCGTACACCCTGTATATACAATTTTAGTAATACATAAAGCATTTTCATTTATTCCAATAGCTATTACACGTATAGATATTCGAATACTTGGTAACCTACAGTGACGAATACTCGAGCATTACCCAGCGTCTGGTATCGGAATACTAGTTTCCCTGAAAATGATGAAAAAAAAAAAATTAAAACAAGACTCAACGATTTATTTCGAGGGGAAAAAAATTGTAGATATACGTGTGATAAAAAAAAATTAGTTTAAAAAAAAAGTTCGACCCATTCGTTTTCCCCAGATACGTTGAACCATTTTTTTCTCACCGTCTGCTCCGTCCTTCCAGTCTAAATCGTTCGGAACGTCAGGCCTGCCAACCCTACGAATTATTCTAGCGCGAACTGACCGTTATTCGTATAAAACGTAGGGTTTACCATGTTGGCAGCGCGTGATGGATGATAACACGGATTCCCAACGGAAATAACGTTTAGCATGATTCTTCAGATTTGTCTCTTTAAGATGCAGTTTCCGTGTCACTTTTCATCCTGTAGAAAATATCCCAGCTTTAAGCCACAGTCAGACGCGACGCGCAGACGTCTCGATAGAGTCCTTTTATCGACATCAGAAACAAAGACGCTCTAACGTAAATTTTATATCATCTTACAACAGACTGAACATCCTTTTTCTCAAGACCGTTATAGGAGAATACAATATAGATATACGTGCTTTGCCATAGAACAACGAAACATTATAGACACGTAACCGTGTAGCCTCTACCATATATTTTTCCATTCTTTCCTTTTACTATCGTTTTTCCCTTGTTAAACGTTACCTCTTAGCCATTTAAAGTCTCGCACACAGAACTCCCGTAAGCATAAAGTACAGACCAATCAGCGTACGTCGATAAGACTGTAAAGTAACCACGTAAGCTCATAGGCTTAACACGTACGTTATGCTTATGGAAATTTTATGTGCGAGACACAGTTTGGTGGCAATTACAGTTATGGTTATCTCGAGGTCTTCTAATCATAGCGCAACCTCCATTTCGACGAACGAACCAAATCTCGCGCCGTTTTGTTAGCTAAGAAAAAAAACACAGCAGGACATTATCGCGATTGGACACACCTAGTGCTTTGAAAGGATCTTCGTGACGTCATAACAGGCCGATCGAGTATTACAAATGAAAACCGGAAATTGAGGTAAAAAGATCATTTTTTTTTTTTCAAAATTCGTCGATAAATATATTTTGAGTAATAACTTACACATCACAAATTAATTATGTACTAATTTACATAATTTCTTTAATCTGTCAAAAAGTCGTGAATGACTTTTTTTTTATACGGATTTAGTTTTCCATCGATTTACAGCGCACTTTGCTCCTGACGCTATCTGTTATAAACTCTATCGTCTCTCGTTCTGTCTATAGGGTGGTTAATTAGATTAGACTGTCAAAGAGGAACAGTCTCTGATTCATTGGCCATGGAATCATTAAGTCAACGTACATCCACGTACACCGTACAAACAGTAGGTAATTCTGTGTGCGTAACCTTTCTCTCAACGTAACAAGCGTCAGTGACCTGGGTCAACGTAGAGGCTGATTCAAAGATCGGTGCGTCGTCCAAAAAAGAAAGTTGTCGATAGCCCGTAAAAAATAAAATTGAAAATTTCCCAAATCTTCTGCCAAGCCTTCGAAAGTTCCGTCTGATTAAAAACAAACATTAGCGTGGATTTCCCAGGCAGGAAATAACACGGAAACGAGTGTAACGATGAAGGAATAACTTCCTGCGCGGACTGTACAAAAGAGCGTTTTACAGGAGAAATCCGTAGACAAAAATAAAATTTTTTGTCGCTTAATATTATTATTATTAATTTAAATTCCCTTACGTCACCATACACGACGTTCCCCCTATCCAACTTCTATTACCCGATCACGTGACGCCACTGATTTTAACCTGTCGCGTAACGTCATTAATGTCGTATCGAGGTGACGTCATCGTAATGACGTAACTCGGCCTTTAAGTCCAACAAACTCCAAATGGCTTGTACACGTCACGAACTCGTTGCTCAAGATCAAATGTAAATTGGAACGAACGAGACGCATGCCTTAAGATCATTTATGGTACCGATCCTTAAGGCCGTCATAGTTGCGTCAGTGCTCCCAATGAAATCTATACCCAGTACGTGATAACACTCGTCAAGCCGCATACACGTGGCACAAAAATTATTTTTCTTAATTCTATTTTTTTTTCATGAAAATTCGTTTGAGTAATTATTATTATTATGCATTTCGAGGTCAATCGAATTAACGTTCTCCAAGCTGCACCGGGTGCATAGTGCATCACAGGGTAGAATCGTTAAAGATCAAGATCATCTAGTTCAATCGAAATGAGTGCGCCGGATCGAATTATTCAATGAATCGTTAACGAGCCGCGTGTAAACTCGTTTTAATGACCTGTCATCGATGCAATTCAACTGCACCAGAAGGCCGTTGCGTAATGCATTATAGAGAGGATGACGCGTGTCGTTGATTTCATTGAGAAAATCATTCGTGACGATTAGCTCAGCCAGCGGTTTATTATCGTTACTCGGTAGATATTTGTTTTTTCTTCTATCGATACTGCCGATTATATGGTCGCTGCATCGCTGTGAACGGTGCTTAAGGCATCGTATGCAACCCGGCTGATAATATCGTCGCGAATTACATTCGATGCTGAATACTTTTTTTTGGCATAATAAAAGCCGTCTGTGACGTCACCGGCAGACGACTTTAGAATTGACGCATCGCTTCGGCGATTCTTGCTGGTTGCTGGTCTAATGTCTGTGCTGGAGTGACGTCAGTCGGTTCACATGAGAACAGACCTTATCTTCGGACCAATCAGGAATCCGGTAATAAGGATGAATAAGACTGACGCGACGGAGCTAGAGTTATTTTCACGTTACACTGAGAATGCGGTGTATTGTACTGTAGTACGTTTTATCGTAGCTTCGCTTCTTTACACGTAGAACGTATGTAAAATTCGAAAAGGCAAACTCGACGTGTGCTTTTTGAAATTTGAATTTTTACGATAGTTGCGAAATACGTTATAAGAATTGCAGGAGACTGGTATTTCTAGCAGGGTCACACCTCGTGACCTTGACACGAAAATTTTGAAACACTTTCCATGTAGCGAAGACGGAATACCGATATGGAGAGGATTGTGCAATTTGGCAATTATTTTGCGAAATTCACTCGCGCCTATATGATCAATCGGCACATTTACAATATGCATGTATTCGCGACGGGTTTAGCTGGGAAGTTCGTAAGATTCAGCAGAACGGCGGACGACAAAGCATCGTCAGGCTCAGTGAATCAATTTTATTTTTATTTCGAGGTCGCGTCTATCGAGTCTGCACTTACGCACGTGTATCCATACGTCCCTGTAATCTTGAAGATTTCATACTGTTCGCACATATCTACACGTATGTCTCTACTCGTTGATTTTTCAAAGAAATCAGTTTGTCATCAACACTGTCATTTTTATGCTACATGGAAACGGTCCAATAACTTCCGGTACGTAGTGAAGGCAATAAAAGTTTAACTCGCGTTAGGCCACTTTGATAAGTCAAAATCAAAATTTATAGCGAAACTACGAAAATCATTGCACTGCAATTTCAAACGATGCACCGGCATTCCCTTTGTACCTTGATGCTGCGCGGAGAGTTAATTTTTTTTTATCTCGTCAAAAAAAAAGGAAACGGATAGGTTTGAATTTTTTATTGAACGTTACATAGAAGTGCATGCATGAAACTGCATTGAATTTTCGATGCACTTTTTCGCATCTGTAACGTAACTCTGCTCGAAATTAAAAACGCGTGTAATTTAATAGTCTTTCGTAAGACAAAATGGCGGATTTACATTGTGAATGCCATTTTTTTTTTAATTTCGAAAAAATGGAATTATTTACATATTCAAAATTCATTTTTTGATCATAGTGGTATATGACTATGCTACAGTCTTCGTAATGACCACAGTGGGATCCCACGTCGTTATTAAATTTCCAAATTAATTACTACTGGTGCATATTACGTGTACTTATATATGTATATATATAGTTATTTGCGTCATACGTGTCATATGTGTTAACACGTTGTATCAGATCAATTTAACATCACAGAACCAAAAATTGTCTCTATGACGTTTTACTCGTACGTGTGACATACGTAACTCGGTGTATGTTTTAATTAGATGAATTCTTAGAAGCCATTAAGCATTTTACTCGATTAAACTATTTTAGACGGATAGAGACGTCGACTCCCACGCGGAAGGTACTGACATGGGCGCGCCTAGTCGACACCCACTGGGTTGCACGTGCATTCGCGTTCTGATATGCAGCTACAATAATGCACCGTTGCATTACTGATATATCTTGAAATTCATCTCAGCAGTCATATAGAAATTCCGTAATTGAAAAATTTTTCAAATTCCACGAGTGCCACGTTCTTTTTAATGACACCGGCCACCCATAGCTTTTACTGCGAATAATATTTATCTTGTTTTATTGCATTTGAGCAAGATGCATTTATTCATTTTGTGTATGGTCAATATGACTCCTCCACTTCTTTGAAATTACTGTGCGCGGGATAGGTTGTATAATTTTTTTTTATTTCATTTGCTGCATCTCTAATATGCATCTGCATGCACTGTGGAGATGCAGTGTATTCCAGTGCATTTCCTTAAATTCCCTTGCACCAGAGTGCACTGTTGTACTAGTATATATATATATGTGTATATGGTAAGCATGCAATATGCAAGTCGTGTGTGGTCGATTATTCGTGCAAGGTTCCTGATTAAAATTGCTATGTCAAAGGTCTGTGAGGCTTTCAAATAAAATTGCAGATCTTTAGCAAAGTGCATATACTCGACATTAAAAAATTTTCATACCGTCCCCTGATAGACGTTAGTCGTTACACATAGAAAAAAAAACACAATTACTTGATAACAATTTTAAAAAAAACAATTCCCATAATTTTCACATAGTTCTCAAAAATTCTCGAAAATTGGCGGATTCGTAGAATGAAAAATGTTTGCGAAAAAAAAATTAAAAAATGTCGGATATCCATATATACATTTTTCAAAATGGCTGATGTCGCGAGGTACGAACGATCGATAAGAGGTCCCCTGTACAAATTCTATGGGTAACGATGATAGGAGGCTGCGGTGGATAATAGAATTTTTTTCTCCTGTCGAGGTAAAACTGAATTTTACACATTGACGTTCCCTCGTCGCCATTAATCTAATGGTGCAAAAAATCCCTATTTAAAATTGTTTGACGAGATAAAGTTTTTTTTTTTTTTAATTAAATTAGACCCTGGTTATAATTATCGAGAACTTTTTTTAATTAATTCAATTGATTTTATTGATTTACCTTTGGTACAAAAATATGGACATATTTTCCTACGCGGTGTGTGGGTATCTTTACTACTTAACTATAATCGTACTAAAATATGTATTAGTTGGTCTAATCTTATTTTATACCATCTATGCCTCATACGTCAATTTCTATACTCGATTCAAGCTATTACACGCACATATGCTAATCCGAATAACTCACGATACTCGTATTGGCAAGAATACCAGAGACAGAAATGGCGAAATGGGCCATGTACTTATCTGTATAGAATAGCACACATGTGAATTGTGTATAGTATGTGGTTTAGTATGGCGTGTCGTATATGCTTTTACAATAGATATCCCCTAGGCTCCGTGACCTGCTTTACATGGACTGGTTGTATGTGAGTAAATAAAGTACAGAATTACATATGGCATACATAGCTATCAACTAGACCATAAATGAAACATAATATTCCTTAAAAAATGTATATACAGGTATATATAGCGATGTTCGGACGTAACTTTTAAAGAAATGGCAGAGCGCGGGAAATTTGAATTTGAAAAAATGAAACGTTGACGGTTTCTTGGCAATTCTTTTGACTTGCATCAAAGCGCAAAGGGTACGTGTAAAAAATCAAAGGGGTGCAACTCTAAGGCAGCCTTGGGTTAGTCTATACGGTGGAAAAAAAAATATTTTTAGATGTTGCCTAATCGCGCTCACGTTGCCCAGGACCGTAAAGCGCTCGCGAAACAGTCCGGAACTTTCAAACAATGTCAAAATTTAGTGTAAACAGACCCATAAAAAAGTCGCCACCCAACTAACAAAAACCTATTCTTGCCCTCGACTTCGTGCCACTCATTTTTTCCCTTGATGCACTCATTTTTGTTTTTCTTGACTTTTTTTTGCACTCGTTCCTTTTTGTCGTCTTCAATGAGACGGTCGAAATAATTAACTTGCGAAATTGGACTACCAATCGTCATACTTAACCTAGTAATTATTAATTGACACAGTCATGTTGGCGATGACTATTTTTCTACTTTTAAAAATTTTGTACGATAACGAATTGAAAAAAAAAAAAATAATGAAAACGGGGGTTTTCAAATTATCCTACTTTAACTGGTACAAAATGCCTTTGTTTGCGTGCTAGTCGGAGAAATTCATAGAGTGAGTCATGACTCGACTAAGAGAAGCATGAAACAAGTAACTAAGTGCTCAAGTACCAATACGTACCAGACTGGAAAGCTTCCAAGTATTTTTCCTTCTCGAGTTTCGCACTCGAATGGCAGCCGAGTATCCACGAATTGTTTCTTCGGCCTTTTCCGCCTCCATGTAGGGAAGGATCGTTACGCTTTTCTTGGTTTTCTTCTTTTTTCTTCTTTTTTTTTCGATTCCTTTTGCCACGTTTTTTTACATTGTCTGTCGCTATTATTATTATATTCCTTTCTGCTGAAATGTCATATTCTCTAAGACGACTGTACCTACCAATACCTCTGCTATACTATTATCATTATTACTACCACCCACTTCTACTATCCACTCCGTTTCCGGATTCGCAATTTATTGACCTTCGACTCCGGGATCACCCTCTGGGCGTTGTCTGACTGGGCTGCGACGTGTTCCACTTAAAACGTCTCTACCTATTTTTTACCATTTTTTACCTCCGACAGACCTTAAAGTGCATTTAATGGTCGATCGTGAGAATTACGTAATTTCTACTGGATAATTATTATTTTTGACTTTTATTTCGGGTGCACCTTACAATACGTACCTCATGCGTTTGATGCACTTTGCTGTGTGGTTTTTGTAAAGAATAATATTTTTGGAATCTGAAGTTTGTTTATTTTATAAAATAAATCAGTAACGTTATGATGCATTTATGTGAAAAATGCATTCAAACGCGGATTTATCGTTGCAACTGCACGTGTTCGAAAACTAATGAATTTATTGATCATACAAATGCATAAAATTGCATTTTCCAAACTTTTAGCTCTTCACATGCATTTGTATATGAAACCTAAACACCACGTCATTATTGATAATAGGCAAAATTGCCAGTATCAAAGTAAAAGTATCGATTAACCTCACGTATGCACTTTGTCGATTGAATGCATTTGTATAAAGTGCATATCGGTGCATTGACGTAAACCGCGTAATGCAATGTGCATTGATAATTTCGTTGGTGGTACAGCAACAGAGAGTGTGCCTAACCGAACCCGGGATATATCCCATTCGAAATAACTCCCAATAACCGCGAATACCTTTGAACCAAATCGACAACGCTTGAAACCGCTGAGAAAAAAAATGTGAACCCAGCATAAATAGTGCAAGACGGATTTAAATTAAATAAGGAGTAAAAATCTAATAAGGAATATCTGGAAAATCCCCAAAAAATTAAACTATTAAGCACAGATAGAGTTTAAGAGAAAATTTTTGAAAATTATTATTTATTTATAATTATTGTTCGCAACAATTATTTGCTGTTATTTTATTATAATTAGGGTTTGTCTCGATTTTTCTGATCCACGTCTCTTTTTATTTCGAACGGATCTCTATTGGCGTTCCTGATAAATTTACTGTAGAAAAGAAGGAAAATCGAGAATCTTCAATCGGAAGAAATGTCAACTCCATGCAAATGCTATTACTACGCTGCATCGTGCTGTGTGCAATTTTCTCCTTTCTTCGATTTAAATCGAATCAAATTCTTATTGTATTGACATTATGAGATTTGTGATGTCAACCTTTGATAAATAATATATTTATTCGCTATCTCGATTCATGTACAAATACATTGAAAAATTTTGTATGGAAACCTTTTTTTTTGCAAACTGGGACAAGTATTTCCAAATCAGGTCGCGTCACCGTCCACGGGATTTTCAGTTCAGTTGGAATTTATTAGACGGAAGTAACGAGTGCGAGTCAAGAATAATGACAAGAAGTTGAATGTAAAATAGGAGAAAGTCATGCGAGAGAAAGAGCGCAAGTACAGGAAGAAAGGGGAAATGGGATGAAGGATAAAAAAAGATGTGTAAATTAATATAAATTACAAAAGAAGAAATTTTTTAATAATATCAAATTTATTAATGAATAATTTTTCCTTCTAATATATGCACCCTTGCGTGTTGCTATTTACGTAGGACACGTGTATAATGTCACATACATATATTTACGTGCATCCAATTACGACGCTGTATGTGAATCTTGAAAATTTTCGCACTGTACAAGTAACAGGTGCAGCGAGGTTCGAGTAAATATTTCAAAATTTCAACAGACTCCAACTTCATAGCAAGTCTCGCGAAGGACTTTTGAATTACTCGTAGATAAGAATGATAACGCAGCGAAATCCATTAACCCGCGAAACGCGCAATGTCTCAGCCCATTGTCCTTTTACTCAAATTCATTAAGAAGTTTCGGCTTAATTTTCGTAACACAAAGCGAACCCATCGTCACCGTGCTCCATCGCAACAGCCCTGTACATACCTACACTGCATACACATATACTTCCCTGCACACTGAAATACACTATACCACCCACCCTATACCCCAGTATACATATACCAAAGTCATACCTTCTTAGAGACCGAAGCATTCAGATTTTCGTAGCCTAAGCTCGCCTAATCCTTACCCGAGGGTACGTTTTGCATTTAGACGAAGCCACAGGGCTCGCGACGCCATTTTGTCTTTTGCCAAATTTAACCCGTAGCCAAAATTTATTATATCTTTTTGAATTCCTTAAAGTCCCTCAAACAATTCCATGAAATCGCACGAGCTTACCGTCTTAGGCAGATTCATTGCCATTTTTTATCTCCATCTCCAAAAATATTATCTTCGCCCTATTTCAATTTTAAGGAAATTAATAATTACACGAAATTCAAAATAACCCCACGTGACCAATATACGGAAATCGCGTCATACACAATACATATACTCCGATACTCTATTTGGGTTCTTCTCGCGCAATTCCAGGTTTCACCAAAAACATCCCTTATCTCAATTCCCCCCATTTCGTTACTCGGAAACTTCATCTCTGATAATTAAAATAGTTCGAACAAGTTATACAGCAAATCTGATGACAAGCTCCCGAGACACTTTGAAACTTCTGTCCGATTCAAATTCGTTCCACTTTACGTAACACAGCCTGTATTTACGTTTCAGTCAAGGTTAGGTCTCACCATCGACGTATCATCTTCATTTTCGCATCCTCGTTAATTAAGCTGAAGCTTCGTGCTAATTAGAGTAGTCGGAACCACGTGACGTAACAACTGTGACGACACAGTCTCGGTGCAGAAATTTTCAAACTTGTATCTGATTCCAGTTAGTTTCAGCTCACCTGGTATGGAAGGTTATTTATGTTTCGAAGAAGGTTAGGTTAGGTTCCACCTTCGACTTCTCATTTACCTTCACCCTCGCAGCCTCCCCGGTGTTCCTATAGATTCTACTTGAACTATCTAACTGGAACTTAACCTAACCTAACCTAGTAACTACTATCCGCTATACGTATAACCTTCATCCTACAACTTACAACCTACCGGGAGAGACTCCCAGTCATCTCTTTTCATCCACCCTCCGCACTTTCCTATCTTCCAGCGACCTTCGACCTTCCCGTGATTTCTCGCCTCTTAACGAGCCTCCCCTAGCCAAACGGCCGCCCAGTCCTCGTGGATCTTCTTGGTTGAACATTAACGACGAGATATTCATGAATTGGTCTTCTTTTTTCTTCGTGACGTCATGAAAAACGATGGAAAGTTGCGATCAGGGAAACTGAAGCGGAAAATCTTACGACTGGGACGAAGTTGCATATTGCGAAATTTATTCTTTTTTTATGTGACGTCCATCGTCACTCTCGTGCACGTGCACTCACGTGTGTGACATATGTGGATGGTTGCCTGGGGGAAAATGAATTTCACGTACTATTGTATGTACATTGCGCAGTTTCCGCGACTCTGGTTCGACTCCGGGTGATTTCAAATTTTTTTTTTTTTTTCGTCGTTTTCACTTAGTTCCCCCTTGTTTCGATTTTTAAAAAATTGTTTCCTGCTTCCTACGTGGTGATTGAAAAGTTTGCGATATTTTCAATTACATCGTATATCAAGGGTTAGAGGATAAAATATCGACCCACCCCATTCAACGTATAGCATAATAGTGTGAAATAAGAGCAACGTGGAAATTTCGTTGAAAATTGAGCAAAAACGTAGGCAGACGTAAAATAAATCATCCCCTTCTACCTACCCGAATGAATATAAATATGTATCCATAAATAACTCAAACTTTAATATAAGAAATAGCTTGCACGCAATGTTTTCGGAAAAGCATAAGCGTCCGCGAGTAAATTCATTCCGCGATTAACACTGACTTTTTACCTTTTTTGAAAACCAAAAAAAAAAATTCAAATCCATTACCTAAAACCAATTCCACCAAATTCCCGTTACTTCGCAATAACAATACATCGACTTAACCAGCTGTCAATTACACAGCTGTCATCTCGTAAATCGCAGCTCACAGATTCGCGGCGATATTTTTGTCGAAAATCATGTGAATTTAATCGCCGTGACTTCATTCAAAGCGCACGTGTACAAATAAGTCTCGCGCATGCGCACCACCAAGTTCCACCATAAATTCCAATCTGGTAGCACACTTCGTTTCAAGGTTTACGTGAACCAGAAGCCAAACAACAACAATAATAATTGTCTGCTTATGGTTGCATATGTGTAATGTACATTCATCTCGGGATGAATTCGTTACAGTAACTTTTATTGGAGGCCATGACAGGGTCGGGTCCGGAGGCTGCCAAAATTTGACACCAGATGGCTCACTACACGTATGCAGCTGTACAGCTGCCACATTGGCTGACTGGGCGCTCGGGAATTTTACGTGTTACTTGAAAAGTACGTTATAGGTATACTGGATGAGATATCGGATACATAAGACGTATCACGTGCATACGTAATATTTATGCAGTAATATATATACAGTGAGATCGAGTCTATCCATACTACATCGACCTTGAATGTTTATAGAGGAATCGCAAAGTGCAGATTTTATTTGTCTTGTTTCTGAACGTGCGTACATAATAATTGTGTTGATACAGATTCTATTTGTAACATCTGACATGTTTATTGTTCTTTAAGCGAACTGTACTCTGGTGGTGGATTCAGGAACTACCGATGCATTCATCGCATTCGTCTTACCCTATATTTGCTGCACGTGTCAGACTTGATATTTGAGGCTCTTTAGAAATTTTTTTTACCCTGCGTACAAATCGCGAGTGCACTCTTTAGTTAAGGTACACCCTGTATAACGAAACAGAAAACAGGCCGCTCGAGATTCGAATTCATAGTTATGAATGAACGTTGAGAGCAGAAAGCGGAGACACAAGGGAGACAAGTTTGAAAAATGAATCACCGGGTATTCCGGTGTAATAAATAAAATTTTGTCATACTCGTAATTCTCTTATCCGCTTTTATTTTCGTAAAAGAAGTAAAAGAAAAAAGCTAAGAAACATTGTAGATCGAGCGTCAAAATATTTTGAGTTTAAAATACACAGATTAGAACGTCTACGGGAGATTCAGAAATAATATGCTATTATACATACGCGGAAATCGTATGGTAATCGAGCATAACCCCTCTCTTGCACACAGTTGTCAATTTCCGGTGTTGGACAATGGAGCAGGTAATTTCTGGATTCTCTAATAACTTCCGGCTCTATCAACGATATTCACCGATTCCCATAGATCCGTCTCCGTTCTCATCTCCGTCCCCCCCTTCACCCCCCTCTCAATTCAATATCTTTTTCCCATTTCAAGTAGCATCGATCGAGCACGCGCAAACGGCGGAGTCGAAAAAATACAGCCGGGTTTAATTTCGTACAACCGGACCGAACACGACGTTAACGAAGCAGTGGGCCAGAGCGAGAGGCAAGATCGGGCTGACGAGACTTCGAGGACGTGCGAACGCGAAATAGATAAAACGATGAGTAATAATGCTAAACAATGGTTAACTGTTAAGTTTAACATAACATATACAGGCGCAGATATACAGTGGCGAAGCACTAGCAGACAGCCTCGGTGTAAACCGTCCAAAAATAGCCATGCAGATACGTCCCGCTGACGCTGCGCGTTCAGGATTGGCTGGTATTGCTGGTACAGCTGGTAAAGCGACGGTGCTGCCACCGAGAGTCGCGGCCGTCTCGAGCAACTCAGGCGAGGAATCGAATGCACCCGTTAAACCAGCCGCACTTGTCCATACTGCGTCTTCGTAGCCGCAGGAAGCCGTTACGGGTCCTCTGAAAATTTATCGTCGTTTACGTTCACCTTTTTCCCTGGCTAAATTTTCCTTCGATTCCCAAAAGTGGGCGGGTACCCTGTACAATCTCGGGTTCGGGCTAGATCGGGAACGCTCGTTCGCGCTCGTGTTTATTTCCGAGGTGTTATACCGGGCAGACGTATTGTATCGCATAACGCATCGGCGCTTACGTTAATTGCGTAACGATTACATGTGCGGTACCGTGGCAAATAGCTTATCGAGAACTGACTATTGGTTTTCCGTAATTTCTTGTTTTTTTTTTCTTTTTCCCAATACTGATTCCACGTGAGAATTTTTCTGCATTGTTTCACACAAATTTTTCCATTCGAATTACGTAATATTGACATTAGTCGATACACATCTGTTACCTTCATAGAAACGTAGTACAAATATTTCAGTGATGGAAATGTACGATCGGAATCGTACGTAACGTAAAATTCCAGAAAATACACATTTTTCGAATTACTTAATCCAATATTAATTCCACATAATTTTACGTGCCGGTAGTTAACTTTCTCAAATATCCGTCCGACCATTCTTTCTCCCACGTGGGGGAATAATCTCGTAAAATCCTCGCGGATAAAGAGAGAGTAAGAAAATAAAAGGAAATAATATCGAAAGGGCGAGAGAGAGAAAAAACATAAAGCCTAATCGCCCAGAGTAATTCCTGAAAGTGGGCGCCAGGCGTCCTTGGCCGTCTCGACGATCGCCTCAATCCTGTTCTCCTTTACGATCGGCCAAGTCGGACGTCATCGGGGTCTTCAAATAATGGCGACCAATGAATGAATTATCACGAGACGAGATACCAAGATACAATAAAGAGCCCTATATCGTATACACAAACATCCCGCTATAGTATAGGTATAGGATGCCAGTGAGTCAATAGATAAAGATTAAAGATAGTCGATCGCGATAGGACAGACACTTTTGACAATATGCAATAAAGAATACTCCCCGCACAACCCTTATCGGGTCTAACCTAACCTATTGTTTCTACATACTAGCACACACGGAAATCCCACCGCACGTGAAACTCGTCTGTAAGTCCTCGGGGACTTTATTATTATATACTTGAACTTTAACTATGTATATATATATATATATATCTTACTTACCTTGTTTTTAATATACTTTAGTATATGCCGGTAATAGCACCCTTCCTATACCTATATATATCTAAGCCACACAGTACTAGGCTACGGATAGAGGCCTGGAGGGTAAACCATGTGTGCATATATATATATAGTATTTACCATCGACGATGCATCGCACTAGAAACGAAATGGGGTCGAAGCTTCCCTTGTTGTAGCACGAGAAATAACTAAATAAAGCTTGCGCTACCTTCGCTTGTCTGACCTACCCATCTTGCATATCTACTCGTCCTGTACGCATATATACCATTCAGATGTCTCTGCACATGGCACATGTGCACATAGGTGATTTTTCACAGACGAATAGTTTCTGCAGTTTGAGGTGGATAAATGAAAATGGAAACGACGTTTCCGTCAGATGGATATTTCGATAAGTTTTTTCTGTATATATTTTTTTTACGCTAGATGTCACTCACTGTATTCGTTTGGGCCTTTTTGAGTGACGTGGATTCTGGCCACGTGGCCAGTGCAGGTTAGGTTAGCTATCGTATGGTGGGCTAGCCTGGATGGAATTTGTCGTGCTCGCTAGGAGTTTGGATTATCTTAGTTTTTTTTTAGGATATCATGATAACGGAAGCGACTGTGAAATTTTCTAGTTCAACGAGTTTTTCTATGATCATTTTGATACTTTATCTAACCTCTTTGTAGGAGAACCACAATATAAAAGTTTTCTACTGGATTCGTCTGGATACAGGAATCGCAATATTCTCAAAACAATTGAGCCAGATGGACGTGCAGTTGCAATATAAATAATACGTGTATATATATATATATATATATATATATATATAGAGTGAAACTAAATTTCACAGACGTAATAGGAAGTCCAATCAAATGGAAGTTAGAAGAAGCTCGGTAAATAAATTGAACGTTATGGACATTTATTTTTCTATCCGTATGTACTCGATCGGTCAATGCTCTCTTATCGGATAAAAATATACAAGTTCAACGTCTCCTCAAGGATCAGTGCGAGGGAAAAATCTCACGTTTTATTTATATATCTCATTTCGTTCTTTTCCATATGATGTCCACACGTAGTATGCACGTACAGTACGGTACACAGTCTATGGTAAATATTCAGCCCACGTCGTATGCATCGTATGCAAAGTAGTCGATAAGAGAATTTCTAAAAATTTTGCCCACCTCGTGAAAAAATATTAATAATTTAATGAAAATTGAAAATTCAAACCTATTTCTCGGAAAAAGAAACCGCACGGAATTCCTAGATGTTACGGCGTACTCTCCACCAGGAACGTACCAACAGCTCGCGTCACCTGGCTCTGCCGTCCAATCAAGCAAGACCACATTCTCTAGGCGCTATTTTTACAGCAGACACGTGGGACGAAATAGTGGAACGCGAAGCCGCCCATGAAAAATGTGTATGGGCTCTATTGCGGCCGAAGTCCCCCCAGGATAAGACTGGGAGATGAAAGAAAAGCGGGAATACAAAAAATGAAAAAAAAAAGAGTCAAGAAGCTTAAAAATTGGAAATAATTTTTTTCACAGCCGCCTAATATCGTTACACTTAATTTACGTAAGAGTAAAATCCTTGGGGACCTACTGCTCTTAATTACAATGGTAACAGCCATGAGTTGTCACACGTGATTACTCAAGGCCGACTAATGACGGATTAATTTTATTTTTTTTAGCTAATATTTCAAAACGTGTAACGCACATAATTTTTTCTTCTTCTTATTTACGACTGGAGCTCTTCAAATTTATAAGCGTTTTTCCGGCTTCGTGTACGTCACTACGTATCTTGGTGACCTTGGGAAACTATCGTAATTGCCATTTACGTGTAGACGCATGCGCAGATAATCATGCGTGCGTAAATACATATATGTTATACATACGTAATACAAAGAAACGTGAGAATTTGCTCACGTTAATTAATACGAAAAATGTGGTTTACATATGTTAATTTTGAAAATATCTAATTATTGCATTGTTTTGACAACTTTAAGGATGCACAGAAATATTTTTATGATATAGTAAGTGAAATTTTGAATAAATATTTTTTATGTTGCTTCTCCAAACGGGACTTGATTTTGCTTTGTTTCGTTTTCCATTCTACCGACTGTGTACATACATAATATGTATTACATATAGGTATATTCATGCGGTATGTCTTCTTCCACATATGCCATGTACAGGCAGCTACGGATCATGTGTTATGTACGCTAATTAACTTGAATGTAATTACTGGTAACTTCTAATGGAACTTTTGGATTATCCAAAAACGCGTTAGCAACATTTCCTCGCGGCCGCACAGCCTCCATTGGCAGCCAGAAGCTCAGAAGCGTGTTCATCTAATTTTAATCACAAACTAGTTGCGATATTGTGCCTGACTCCGACGCCTGACTTCGCGCGACCAACGACGCCGGCGTCGGTCGGCCGACCGAGCGCCAAACTTAATTCACGCTTTGCTGGGAATTAAACGACGCCTCGTTAACGTTGACAGGAGCGAAGGAAAGGAGGTGTCAGACACATTGAAAAAAAATGCCTGGGAAATTGTAGTTTAACATTTTTTTTTAAATACTTGATACTTTTTTTTTTCAAAATGCATCCAACAGGTGTATATTTATTAACGAGATTAATTTTTTATTTAATTAAATTAGCGTTTTCCGTGTAAATCGATATTATGGTTATTGAATATTTAATAGTGTTTTTTGCGTTAGAAATTTTTTTATTTATTTCTCCTTTGACGTTATTCGTTAATGGATTAATTACAGTGTCGTGGGTGTCATTAACTAAGCACGGTAATTGGTACATGAATTATTTGCTATTCACAAGTAGAGGCAACATTCGTAAGAACTGAATTAGAACAAGTATCTGTTGTTCGGTAAATGTAACACAGATGGCACCACCTGTGTTTACTATACGACAGAGACTAAACAAGGAATTGCACAGGAATTGCGTGAAATTCCTTTGAGAATTCTCAGGGCCAAGGTACTTTCACGAGGAAAAAAAGGGAATGAAAAAATTGTAAAAAAATTTGAAAAGCCCGAACGGAGGTGTCAATTGGAAAAATCTACAGACACAAAATGGCGTCCGAAAGCAACGAGCCGGTAAAGGTCGTTTATCCCGGCAAGGGCGCGAGACGCGGCGATGCAGCTATTTTTGAATTGTCAATTTGTCCGTGCAGCTACGTTCGAAAATAACTGCCGAGGGAACGAAATAACGCAGGGAATCAAAGTACAGTGCTAAGGAAAGAGATCGATGGAGTATCTATCCGTATTGCAAATCGAAAAAAAAAATGGAATACGCTACGTATGAAAACATGAAAATTCAACTGCACAATGTATTCATTGCATTTTTGCATTTTTTATTATATACCAATAGTCATACCTATACTGCAGTCGGTTATTTTTTTTTTCAAATAATTTTGCAAAATCGAATCTCTTCCTGTATATCCCAAAAAAAAATATTATCATGCTTAAAGGAGATGCCGTAGGCTGAATGTCCAAGATGGTCGGAGTTGCTCCGCTTAGGCGGTGGCTGGCAATATATAAATAACTCTTTTGGCTGCTCATCGGCTCGCGATCTAGTCACTCCGTAGACACTACAGTCACGTGTGATGTGTGCGCGCGCATATATATATTTTTAATAAAAAAAAAAAGCCCAACATCCAAGAAAATAATAAATTCGATTTTGACTTTGAAAATTAAAAATATCTTGCAATCTTATGTAGACTCTTGTACGGTATCTCACAGCTGGGACTCGTGTGCTTGATAGTACAACTATTAATAAATCACTATATCTACTCTTGTACTACAGCATAGCACGGTATAGTACAGCACAGTATAGTGTATCTTGTAAATCTCAATTCTCACAGACCCGTGATAGGTTCGGGCTATCATTCTAACGATGGTGATGACTCCGCATAGCGAACATTGAGAAATGGCTGGGCTGTGAAAATGATAAATTTGTAAATAGACGCCATTATTGTTCCAACAAATGTTCCTAATGTCTAAATCATTAATTCATTAGAAATTTACGGCGTCTATACTCTCCGCGTGACGTATACAGTGAATGGTAGCACGATACGTTGAAAATGATAAGACTGATAGTTTTATTGGGAAATCAAAATGATAAATATAAATATTTTGTAAGTGGGAAATTTAATTTAAAATTTTTGCCTTAATTGACAATCAATCAGTTCGCTTGGTATAGTTGTATTAAAATATATTAATTTTATATACTGTAGGTCCTTATCGACGTCAATATTGTATTGTAAACATTCATCACTATAGGGAATTTGAAATCTTACCTAATCTCGTGATAGCGCAAAGTGCAAAGAGCGGATCCACTGATAACGCACAAAGTTAATAATATGCACAAGGTCTGGTGAAATTTGAATTTGATTTTTGTAAAGTTTGGAATTTTTGAAATTACCCAACCATGACAATTTTTTTTCATTATTATCAATAAATATTGTATAATATAATTATATAATTGCACGTTTCGGTTGATCCGAATTTATTCGTTAGTTATTTCATAATTGCCACAACGCACGCGGGTTTTCATTGTTATAAATAATGGTGGGTCTTCATTATCGCCTGAATTTCATTCAAGGTAATTGAATTACGTAAATGAAGTTTTTACCTTGGCGAATTTCTTATTTACATCAGGATAAGAGTGATGCTCGTAACACCTAGCGTTATAATAGGCAGATTGGGTAACGTTGTAAACAGACATATTTATCAGTTATCAGCATCAAGAACTATATTGGAATGCGTCATAGGGATTAGATATTTGACGCACGGAACTTGGGCAATTTCAAGACCTTCGAGTGAATGATTAGTTTAGGTATTTTTTAAAAAAGTTAAAAGTAAATATTACACTTTTTTAAAAACCATATAATCGGAAACACATGATAACCAAATTTTTTTGAAAAAATCATAATCGAGTGTTTGAGATAATCAACGAATAAAAAAAAATAATTTTTTATCCAAACAAATCAAATTATCCGATATTAGATAATTTTCCAAAATTTTGATATACGGGTTCTAATTAGCTTCTAATTAGTTATAATTCTAATGTACCGTAAGAGGTTTAAGGGTCAGAGGTTCAGACTGTTGGATCTGCCATAAAAAAAAAAAGATCAAGAGCCAATAAAATTGATTCTCTGCAACTCATTAGACGAAAATCAGGACTTAACCATTTCCAATATAATTATCGTCAGTTAGGCAGGGATTTCCAAGAGACGTGCTGTATATACATAGGTTGATTCTATAGGCCGTTTCATCACTGACAGCCCAACCCTTCCACGTTACCCAGGCGCAGTGCATTACACGCTATCTAAGTCCACCCCAATTCACCGGAACAATGGATACACACACGACCCACATGAGGCTGATGTGGTCCATGTCCTGGAAAAGCACAAATTCCCATAGGATGCAGTAACCAAGTCAGGAGTGCCAACGAAAAGTCACATGCAGTTACGTATTAACCGGAATGCCTGCAGCTGCATTGTCAAGCAGAAATTGAATGCAGGTTGGGTAGGGAAAAATGCATATAAAAATAATAATTGCATCCCTAGGGTCTGCACGCAATCGAAAATTAATTAAATTATAAAAAAAACGTACTAATTTTGATTTGGAATTTTTGGAGCAAATTTCTCACCGAGTGGAATTTAAAAAAACAAATTTTATCCAATTTCTCTCTTGCTCCTCGTTTTTGCAACTATGTCGAGCACTGTCGACCACGTAGTTGGTATTAAAGACCAGATGTCTGCGTATCTGGTGGCTGCATCGTTTATCGAATTCCGGGGATGGAATGTCAAATATTTCTGTGTCGTCCCCTATGGACCTCACAATCGACGCCCCTTCCGGGCGCGTATCCTTCATTCGCTCTTTTTTAAGCGTCCCCACGTCACGTGGTTATCCCGTGCGAAACTTATATATAGAAACGGCCTGTAGGTGCGCGTATCTTGCGCGGAGCCGCGCGAACCGGCCAGACGAATAAAATTTCGTTGCGTCCACGAGGAGGAAACCGTGGAAGATTCCGCTTCTTTGTGACGCATCTCGAATCGACTGTACTCCACAATTTTGTGCATACGGTCTGAACATCGTTCAGAGGAAAAAGTACGTTCGCGATAACTCCAAGAACCTAATCAGCTTTACGGAAATAATAAAAAAAAAAATCCAAATAAATTTTCAAAATTTATTACTTACTTTCAAAACACCCGGTACATATAACCTCGATACTCGTATCCGAGCAAACAGCGAAAAGCAAAATGATAAGAAG
Organism: Cephus spinipes; assembly: GCA_963971525.1. NCBI lineage: Eukaryota > Metazoa > Arthropoda > Insecta > Hymenoptera > Cephidae > Cephus > Cephus spinipes. The sequence continues at coordinate 980,914 of OZ020578.1, read as the reverse complement.
AAATATTCCTAGTAAAAATCGAAAAAAAAAAAAGAATCTCGAGTGAAATTATATTTTAATCCCAGTCACTATGTTCGCAGTAAATCGTCATTAGATCAGTATTAAAAGGGATGCAAGGGAGCATTAGACCCATTTCAGTACAGTCCCGATAAAGCTACAGAATGCGGGTTTAATTTTCTCGGATTATCCCAACTGTAAATCCGACCCCGCTATGTGCTCGAGATAAATTTTTGAGTCGTCTGTACATCTCTTACGTTTCCCTATAATAATCTTTTACGAGAACATGGAAAACATGGTAGTCACAATGTAACCTAGAATTACACCGAACACGTATTTAAATGCCGTGCTAGGTGCGACTGTACTCGTATTCACGTATGAACGTCTGGCCTTCCTCTCTCTGTTTCTCTCTGTCTTTCTGCCTTTCTGTCGCCCCATTGTAAACCCAAGGGTGGACACGGCGCGTTCATGCGATTACGGCTGTTTAAAGCGAGGACGATTTATTTTGGTACGACCGGTATACCTAAGCATTTAATTTGGGCTTCGCCTAGACAGGCCGCTGGCAGCGTGGCAGCCTTGCTTCTTGGCAAGTCCCTCGTGCGCTGCGACCAGGCAGACTCGTTACGTCACGTCACAGACTACTGGGATCCTCAACATGAGAATCGAGGGAAAACGCGAGAACGAGGAATGATAAATGATCATTGATCCCGTAGGAATTCGCCTTGATGTAAAAATATAGAGCTTTAAAGAAATTCTAAGGAAGATCCTCCAGACGTTCTATACGCTTTTTCTACAACGTATGTACGTTGGTACAATTTTGAATTTTTTTTTTTTTCGAATCGGAACGAAAATTAAAAAATCAATTAGCCATCGGTACCGATCAATGGTAATCGATAATTTACAACTTTGGATTATTAAAGAATCTCGAGCGTGTTGGCCAATTAGTCTGGAAATCACAGTGGGCCACGTGACAGCTGTCAAATTCGTGTTTGCAGCTGATATTACTTTAAATATATGGAAATTCGATTTATTTACATTTTCCACCGAATTCATTTTGTAATTTTGAAAAATTTTTTCCGATGTTCGTTATTGTTGCATATATCACATATTGGACATGGGTGTATATGGATATGTATCATGCGTGTATTTTGAAGAGTCCTGCGCACAAGGCGACCACTCGAAATTATTTATGGCGATTCGACACGTGTACTACATTTAACAGCGAGTCCGTGCGATCGTCCATGCGTGTAAAGGACGTTCAAGAATATCAATTTTGATTTAGTATTATGCAAAATCAAAAGTGGACAAAAAATATAAAATGTGGGAAATACTCGTTTTCATTTAGACCTTTGTATATTTCTTTTTTATATGCTGCTTTATTACGTATACAGTATCGCGTTGCTGGGCGAAAGTACTGAGCTGTCATTTTTTTTCTTTTTTCTTTTTTTCAATCTAACGAGCATCTGCGTCAGTCACAAAGAAAGAAGCACAGGTATTCGTTACCAAGGAAATATGACGATAACAAGATAATACCGTAAGAGACTAAAATTCGCCTCTTAATTAAAATTAGTTCCTAATTTTCGTTTCAGTGTCAGATCTTTTATTGTTTGACCATACGTGATTTTTTTTTTTCGTAATTTCATCGACTGCTCTTTTTCGAATTTTTTTACACATGACGAGTCACGTGCTCATTTCTTATTGAATCCTGCCGATAAAGTGTATCGCTAATCAAAGTAATTGGACGACCGGAGAAAAAAAATGGAATAAAAACGACTGGATTCAGACGGACGGAAAATATTTCGTATTTGAAATGTCAAAGGTTACGGTTTTGATTTTACTCCTTTTCTCGTTTTATTCTCATTAGTACAGGTACACGTTAATGAGCACTCGTTTTTATTATATTCATTACATCAATACTCGCTAATGACGTTGACACCCGATCGTCCATCTGTTTTCGTTGTTGATAGTATTTTTAAATATTTTTTTTAATTTGCAACAGCCATACGAAATTTTTATAAAAAAAAATAATAGAGCCTAATTTCAAAAAAATTCCATTTTTATTTATAAATTATAGACCATATACCTTGTTTGCTAGGAAATAAAGTTATGTGGAGTATAATACGTAATAACGTATAAGACACACATGAGTATGATTATACGTTGGAATACCTTAGCGGCTTCGTATGAATAATATGTGACGTGATTTCTTTTTCTTTGTTTCAGAAAGAGAAGAAAAAAGAAAAGAAACAATCCGGCCACCTCGCAGTGAGTATCCAGTAATTATATATTTCTATTTTTGCTATTTCTACAGTAACATACTCACATGCTCGAGGATTCATTCGCTCAGGTGCTCGTACTTTATATTCTTGTTTCTCATTTGGAATTTCATTTTTTTTTCTTTTTTCAACTTTTCTTCTTTCTCTCTGTCCTCCTATTCGCGGAAGCGACAGTAGCCTCTAGATTCAGAGGCAAAATAATAGCAAGGGATTCACGTGCATTAGTTGGACCGTTCCACATGAGCTCGTAAGGGAAACAATGATAATTAAAATACATTCGAACTATTTTAGAAAAAAAAAATTTTTATCAATCTTTCCGGAAAAATTTTATCGATAACAGGTCGGATTGTCTAAAATCAAAGAATACGGATTTGTAATTTTAGAAATCGATGCACGATTTATACCGAGTACATATTATTAATAAAATGAGTATATTTATCCGCCAAGTTTAGACGGACTCGAACGTGCTTTCGCATTCGTGTCATAACAATAGATGGTAATTGATAACCGTGGGAATAAATATTTAGTAGAACGAGGTAATAACAACCAATGATAAAGAATCATTGATATTCACAATACTCGATAAGCTTTTGATATCACTGACTTACACGATTAATCCGAGTACGAATAGGTAACGAAAATAATTTTAAATTCTGCCTATCGTAAACGAGACTTTTTGTTATAATTAAAATTTTTTTGGGTTTTCACGTAAATATATACATTTTTTAAATATTTCAATAATGGCACGCGCGGCCAATCAGTGTCTATACTCGCCTCTGGCACAGTAGCCTACAGTTTATTTTGCGCAGTACGAGTTGGCCTTTTTTTGTTGGCATTTGCAAATTCCGCCAAAAAGTTTAAATTGACCAATTTGAATGCGAATACCGTGGCAATACTGTATTATACGGTCAAACAGGAACACGTTACGTTTTAATAGTAACAAGCTGGAAAATTGGCGAATTTTCTGTTAAAAAAAAATATTTTTTAGCGACTACTCATAACTTTTTTTAAATTCAAATAAAGTTAATTAATTTCGCGAATATGGATTAATTAAACGGTACTCACATGTACACGTTGCAAGATAAGTCTTTAAACACGAGCACACCGAACTCTACCGAAATTAAAATTTCATTGAAAATCTAATAAATGAAATTTGTGTGTTATCGAAACTAAAAGAAAAAAAATTATAAATATGAATTGGCCACGTTCGGAATTTCATCATACTATAAATATCAACCTCCTACATGCTTGATCGATAATACTCCGCATACGTAACGTATCGGAAAAAATATATGTCAGGCAGATAAGATACAATTAACTAAGTTATTGGGTTAACGAACTACAAATCTCGAAGATACAAGATCTTTCAAAAAATTTCCAAAATTATTCCACCAGACAATTTCTATATAAAGGTCAATTTATGAAAATATACAAAATGGTCGATACGAGTGTCAGAGATATCCTGTGGGGAATCGTTAGTGGTTGATTAAATCATATCTGTTCTGGTGGTCAGGGAGGGGGAGGGGGGGCAAAGATAAAAGGGGGAGGTTAAGGGTTGACAAGATTTACTGCGCAGAATCGTTATCAGTCCTTTCTTGACATAAGTAGGGACGGAAGGGTGCGGATCTGGCAACTTGGGCTACCCCATTACTTGTTCGAAGATCCGTCACCTTTTTATGCCTGCATATGTGTATCTGTATATATATACACTACATATAAGACATATGAGTAATACATGCATCCCTGAGTCTAAACCCACTTTTAAGCTAATCCACACTCCGGTAATCCGTCCGACGTTTCACGAGGAAATGTTACTTTTAGTTTAGGATAGTAAAAACCGTTGAATTTTTATTTCAAAATTATTATTTATTACGACTCGTATAGTAGACTAATTAAATACAATATATAGGATTTATCGTAATATATATATATGAATCGTAAAGCACAAACGCACGTGCGTAGGTCTACTTGACTGATACCAGACACGTCTGACCCAACTCTGGCATTACTCACTCGCCGTCTTTTTTTCCTTGGATTTATGAATTCTCCCCATATGTCCCCATTGCAGCGGCACCGGTCCTCTGCATTCTAAAAAACATATGGTCACGTGTCCAACGTTTTTATTATATAATTTTTTCTTATTTTCTTTTTTTTTATCACAGTCTATTCGTCCCTTTATGTTCACTCAAGATCCGTTACAAATGCACGTGCACGTTACGTCCTTGAAGGAAATATTGAAGTCCCCATCAATACGGTATCACCTTTACAGTATAGATACTATTTTTTTTCGTCCTTTTCTATTCCACGTAGCTTTCGCATAAATCGGAAAGTACATAAGACCGTAGCGCTACCTGAGAATCTCTCGTTACATAGAGTCGAACGAGTTTTTTGATTACGACGTAAGAAAATTCTCGATTGCATATTTCGAAAAAGAAATGCAATATTTCCTTCCGCCCCTTGATCCTTCGACTTTTCCTTTCCTTTTCTTCCCTTTTATTTTTTTTATTCCCTTCCACCCTTTTCCACTCACTTTACGTCTCAGCATATTTTCTCATCTTCCACGTCCTTTTCTCCTTTCCCAATCAACCTCCTTTCCTCTTGGCTTCTTATTTTTTTTTTCTTTACTCTCTCTTTTCTCCCTGTTTGTCTCTCGCGCGTCCCTCAACGTGTAAACTTTGCGCCGTCCTCTCGGGTCTCATGTTCAGTCCCACCCCCCGACCGCAACCCCCCTCCCTCACCTCCGGACTCGTTGCATCGCTCAATGCACTTTTCAAGCTACCGCACACTTTTTTATCGCGTTATCGTGTCGCCGTATGGACACGTGCTTAAAGTACGTGCTTTCATTTTTTACACGCCGGCAGCCACTGGCAAAGTCAGTTGTGCCAATGCTTGTTTTCCAAGAGACGTTACGCACGTTGATTGCGCCGGCTAATTAATGCGATTATTACATTGATCGACGTGCAGATGATTAATTTCCTTTTCGAAGGTAATTAGAAAAAAAAATTTTTTGTCGAAACTTTTTGTCAAAAAATATTTTTCTTTTTTACGCGGTTCAAGAATGTTAAGGAAAATAATAATAAAATTTTGGAATTGTCGACATATTGCGGTTTGCATTTACTTTCGACTGACATAGAAACGCGCCCCTGCGGACTTATTTACACGTGTGCTTATCTACGCACACGCCTATGTCTTTTGACGTGTTGGGTATGAATTTCGTAGCACGTGTCTATTCGCATATGGGAATTGCTTGAGGTAAAGTTAGGTTAGATTTGGAGACTCAAAGAAGGATGGAAAGGTAGAAGGCAAGGAGTGAGAAAAGCAAAGAAGTTTCTACGCGAAGACATAAGGAAGACATCGATACGACGTCGGTCGACACTTGAGGATCCGACGTGAATTGGAGCCTCGTACACGCGGAGTGACGCCGTGGCGTCGGACTCGACGTCGGCGTCGTCGAGGTTAGACCGCACCCGGAGGTAAATAAAAATTATCAAAAAAGGCCATGGAAATTAAAAAAAAAATAATAAAATTTCTACAAGACGCATGACCGCTGAAAAATATTTTGCAAAATTATTTCTAACACGAGAATTTCGAAATTCACCTCATCCTGACAATCGTACAAGGGTGCAATCTACCCTAGCAATTTTGTATTTCTCCAAAACAGCATATTGGAAAAATAAAAATTGTAAACACCGAAACTATCTTGGTCTGTACTGAAAGGTTTAAAGCTTACGGGGTTTAAAATCGAAATGAACCCTCCACTCTGGCCAACCTAATAATCCCCTAGTGCTGATCTGTTTCGTTGCCATACTACTACTATCTATAGGTACAGTCATGTTACGGGAACTTAGGCTAGGATACAACGTGTATCCCAACATACCTAGCAACCTACCAACCTACCAACCTACCAACCTATCTATCTACCTACGAGCCACCTACGAGCAAAGAGAGGGATGGCTGGTTTAGCGAGGGTGGAAAACGGGCTTGGCTGCGATCGGAGCCGCTCTCGGGGGGTTGGTAGGTTGGTAGGTTGTAGGACGCCGCCACAGCCGTCGAGGAGGGTTGGCAAGGGCCGAGGACAACGAGCTCCGTGGTTCCTAGAGGGGCGCGGGGGGCGCGGGGGGGTCGGGAGGCTCACGGGGTTGGATGCGAGCTGCGCTGTCCGATCAATACGGAACACACTCTCCTTCCTAACACTCCGCCGGCAATCCTCCAGAATCGCGGTACATCGGATTCCTCTATCTTCCTATCTCCCTCTCCTTGTCCCCCACTCCCAATCCCTTTATTCTCTCTCTTCGTTCTTTAACTTTCGACGGGCTGATAAGGGCGGAGGGGGGGAGGGAGTAATTTAGATTTTGAGGACATTTTTTTTCAGTCTCTGTCGGACAGCGGTACATTTCTTTAGGCACTTTAGAAATTTCAGTGGCTCTCTGGAAGGCCAAAGAAACGAGAATGCCAATCTTGATTTCTTAATTGGGCAATAGACTAATTAACTTGAGTCAATTTAATGGTTAATGGTTGGACATGCCGTAAGGAGGTAAACGAAGAAAAAAAAAAAGAAAGTTCCAACTTTTCTCCTCTAAGACCTGAAACTTTCTTAATTACTATGCCTTTTGAGTCATAATTTTAGTTTTTTTTTTTAGTTTTTCTTTCAAGTGCTTTGATATTTCATCCCCGTAGAAAAAATATTTCCACTATATTCGCGCCCTCGAATGAAAAACAGCTGCGCGCCCGTAACGATCAAATGAAAGTGACGTGACACTACAAAGGTACCTCGGAGCTAATTATTTTTTGTTTTTGAGGTAAACCGAACGACTCGGTCATAAATGGTTTTTTGATTTTTATTTCGTCCAATCATTTTTTTCGACGCCTCTCTAATAGCTCGTACAGATATATTCAATTCCTGATGTCGATCCTTATCGGTTAATCACTCACAGTTGACACGACTTATATTTACAGGTTTATACAGGGTGCCTTATTTATGCATATTCACGTTTAAGGAATTTTCGATTCGATAAATTGGAGGGTAACCTCGATCGATGATTAACTCTACTAAAATACTGTGGAAATGTTTGTCGGGAAATTGGAGCCATAATCAATGTAACTACAGGCACTTTCCCTTGAACCTAAAAGACCTCTACAGTCCATATATAAAGGGCCTTGTATCGATTGCACGTTCGATAAGAACACCTTTCAAAAGGTGCCACTCGTTAAGCCTCGAGTGACATCTTGAGTTTCTTGTATACAAGTAGAGAGAAAAAAAACTATTATTAAGTAAAGGCAGTTTAACGCCTCTCGTTCCTATTTTCCACTTCACGCGTACAAGTCGATCGATTTGCATTGTGTTTTGAAATTGCCGCCAAGCTCCTGCGTCTCATTAAAAAAGACAAGAGTATTTTCTCAGGAGCGATTTTTTAGTCGAGTTTATTTTACTCGATGCACTTTGACCTTTTCGCGTAATGATAATTATATGTATGCATATGCAATTATATATATAGTGGTTTGATATTTTTTGCGGGATTTTTGAAATTTCGCACCCGGGATCAGAAACAGGAACAAACGATCCTTCGGGACGTTCAGTGACATAGAGAAGGGATACGGTAAGGATTTGTGCCCCGCGGAATTTTTTAAGCGCGATGAAAAAATGGAATAAGATAACAGGTTGAAAAGTATGATACGCGACTCTAAGATAAAAGATAAGATTCTACGGGAATTCATTTTGGATCCAAAGGATTTTGTTTTTATATGTTATCCAGGTAAATTTGTTCTCAAGGACCTTTGACCCTTCGCGAAAATAAGGTCAGGGTAATTCTGCATAAATGTCGCGTCTCCGGAGATATCGCAGCATCCGTCTCTGCGTATCTCACGTAAATGCGATATACGTGGGAAGATAAGAATTTTCAAAATTAAGATACCAGATCACGTTACATACAGATACTATACTGTACTAAGACAAAGTACGTCGAGTACCGTCAACGATTAGATTTAAAAAAAAAATCATTCCCTGTAACGAGACACGTGAGATAATGAAATTTGGTGAAAAGAATTTTTTTTTAATTAATTTTATAAGGGAAGGTCGATTAATCAGTTATCAAAAAACGGGCGACGCGTCTTCTTTTTGAAATCGATGAACCTCCCCACCCCATCCCGACCCCCCGCCACGTGTTCTGGTGCCACCGAGGTCAAGCGGTGGATAACAATGGTTAAAGGTTAAAGGTTCAGAGGCACTAGTTAGTATGAATAGATTCAATTCAGTTTAGAAATTAATGACGAGTGGAAAAGGCAGCCAGGCTGTACGATACGAAAACAAAGATGGAATATTTTTAAAGAATGAAAAAAAATAAATAAAAGAGAAAAGTAAGATACGATTGCCCGCAACGTGTTTTTATGAATTTTTTTCAATCCTTTTTTGTCAATATTATTTACTTACGTAAGCACCATAGAAATGGATAGTCTTATACAGTGCAGAATATACTGTGGCAGTAGATAATTCAGTTATGACGTCAGACCGAATTCTAGAAACTCTTTCATACAGTATCATCCCTTAAATATTTTTTGCATCCCTCCTTCTCGTTCCTTTTCATAATCCCACTCCTTCCCGTTTCATCCCTTCGGGATTCGTTTCTCTATCAACGGCCGTTAACCAACCCCTATCAAGATCGCGTAGAGTTGACCTTGGCGAGCCATCTTAAGGGTGTAAGGGGAAGAAAAAAGTATCAGCAAGGGTTCGTGGTCAAGGGTGGCTTCTTGTCCGTCTCAGATCATGACGTCACTGACTCAAAGATAAAAAGCCTGAGAGGCTGACGGACCGAGATCAATTTCCCATGATCCACCCTTAGAAAAATATCCTATAACGTAAATCACTCAGGTACAACAACAGAAGTGACGGCTTTATTTTTCCAAAGTCTTTTCTATGTAAATTCAGGCAACCCAACCTGATTTTAACTCATCAATGATATAAATTTTTGAAAAATATTATGGCGCAAAAAAATATGAAATTTTTCGTCGATTCCAAAAATTTACGCATCTATCCCTATGTCCGTGTGTCATATTAGGGTAGTAATGGCTAGTTTCCATAACACTTTACGATATTTATTTTCCTATTCAGCAGGCACAGCGAAAACGTCACGTCAATGTCAATAACGAGCATTAGGATTCAGGCGTATTTACATGAACATTGATTTTGCTACACCTGATAACTCACCCCTTCCTCTCATCTCTTCCCCTATTTTTCTCCTTTCTCCCGTTCCCCACTTCCCCTCCTCTGACATTGAGGTCGTAGGAAAATCTTCGGTGACTTTTATTCCGCCAGTCCCAAGCGCGTGTTGACCTTGATAAGGCGACTGCATACCGCACCCTCCTTGGAAAAAAGGAAAACTAAAAAATGTCAAAACGAAGAATTAAATTAGAAACGAAAAGTCAAAGTTCATATAAATCTCGCCCAATGCTTGGCTTCTTTTATTATCATATTTTCTATTTTTATTCGCTGCTACGCTCGACGTTGTATCCTCGCCTTAATTGACCCCTTACCACCCCCCGACCCACCCACTCATCACATCCACATGACTCGAGTAACGCGGGTCAAGGCGTTTCCACAAAATTGGATTACGTATTTGTCCTCGCGGTTTTCTCGCGGCCTCATCGTCCGTCGCGGCCAATGAGAGGCGGCATAATTTGGTTTTAGCAATTAGCTCGATTACTGAGCCAAGTGTCAGGAGCTATGTATTTTTTATTATTTGAAAAAAAATTGAAAATTTCGAAAAATGCAAAATAAAAAAATTTTCAAGCTGTCCTTTCTCACGAATGTTTCTCTGCATCGTTACGTATCTATGATGGTTTCTGCGAGTCGGATTTCAACTTCCTCGGCTGCGATGCTATCGTGCCGAAGTAATTCAGCGATTTATCAATCCCCGTTACGAGGGTGTGTCCTTGTCCGAAACGTATGGATCGCCGGTTAGCGTGCGCAACGAGCTGGCAGCCCATAGGTGGACGATTTGGAATCCTTTATGCTAATGCACGGCCGAGGTCTTTTTGCATTAGGCGCCGCCACTGCGATTGATAAAGCGCTGGAGGATCGATCGACATCCGTAACATGGATGAGGATGAGAAACGAGACGAGGAACAGGAGGATCGATAAAAAAGAAAATTTGCCGGTACATAAATTTTTAGTTGGTGATCAGGGTGGAGGATAAATTTTGGGTCACTTTGCAGATTAAATTTATTGCAAGGTCGAGAATACAGAATTGGGTGGGCGAGATGATTTTGAAATCGAGGGTGCAGAACAGGGGAGGGGCTGCTAACCTTATTTAATTTTCGACAAAGCTTAAGGCCACCCTATAGATCAATTACCGGGTGGAAGTTAAGTCGCGTCAGTCCAATGACCCATGACCCGTTCCTGTCCGATCCATCGACGGGATCCGTTTAAACGTGGACCCCACGGTTCGGTGGTCCAGGACCAATCATCTTTGAAAGATGACCTTGAGATTTTTACTACTGGAAGCTAACTGTCGGATGCTGCTAATATTTAATTAATTAATCTATCAAGATATTAGCGCGACACTCGTATACCTACAGGTACACGTGTCGCTCATTGTGAATGCTAATAAAGGCCTGAGGAAATTTGGCGTCTTCGGAAATGGGAAAATAGAACATGAAGTGCGTAAGGCGAGATGGGTGAACAAAGAATACCTCCTGCACCATTCGTGAAGCGCTCCAAGATCCGTCCCTTTCATCGACCCTTAAAAAAAATTAAGGGAAAAAAAAATAACGTGCGAGATACAAGAGCCACCAAATTTTCATAGGCACTCTAGTGCGACAGACGTAGGGGTTGGAAAATAGTGCGAAGAGGGTTGAAGAGTCACGAGGTGTGACTTGGCGCTACGGTCGCGGGGGGTGGAAGGGCTGGGGGGGAGTTTGGAATTTTGGTCCAAGTCAAGACGCAAGAAGGGCTCGTTTCTATGTGCACTGGCACTGAGGTAAGGTTAGATCGGAACCTTGGCTCAGGTCTTAACGATCGTCTCAACCTAACCTAACCTCATTCTCTCATTCAAAATATTTCAGCTCTAAACTTCCGTTCCTCGTGAACTACACGTGTGCATCCTCGTGAAGGAAGTCGCAGAAACTTCGACCCTTCCGACACCGAAAGTCATCAGACCCCTTCCTTATTTCACCTACGTCCACCACTCCGTTTCCTGTTTGAAGTCTCACCGGTAACCTCTGACCTCCCTCGGGCCCCCCTTCCCCTCTCAGCTACCAAAGTACCTACCCTTATTTTCTACTTCCCCTTTTCGCTCGTTCCCTTACCTCTTTCCATCCTTGGAGCCTCCCCCCCCCCCCCCCCCCGAAAGCTCCGTGACCTTCCACAGGTACCCGCACCCCTTCGCTTCTCTTATCGACCTCACCTAACCTCAACAACCCTCTCCCGCCGCTACCCCTATATCATACTTACGCGCATACAGCTATACCTACTGCCAAATCTGAAAGCGCTACTCCGAGACTTGCGCAATTTTCCCAATCGGCACGTATTACCTTCGGGCTTTGATGGACGCTGATATCAATCGTCTATCTGGTTCCTGGATCTGGTATCTCTACTATCGAGAAGGTGAATTTGCGTCAGCCTCCGAATTATTGATTGTTCTATCGCGACCATCGAGCATTATCGATTGATCGATATACCTTTTTAGACGAGATCAAGGATACCTGTAAATTGTTAATTTTATTATTGGTACTTTTTTTTTTGTCGGATAACTTATCTGTTATCTTATTTGTCTATTAAGGTGCTCGTACACGGATTATTCAATAAGCACTTTTCTCTTTTTATGGTTTATACTAGCCCTATATCACACAGCTGCTCTGGCACTTTCCATTGCGCCCTTTTCATTGATTTGCTATATACCCTCCGACCTACAAGCTACAGCGACCTCATCCCCGGCACTGAAACTTCATTAATGAAGCCCGCCAACGACACTCGTGACTGCAACGAAAGGGTTTGTGGACTCGACATTATATGGTGTATTAGCGAATCTGCTGTGCGAATCCACGTAACGAACTTTTCTAATTGAATAAGAAGTAACTGTTGTCACTGCGGGTTCTGAGAGTGATCGATAAATTGCATTAATTCGTTAGAATTAATTGCAACGTGCTGGGTGACGTGTTAATTACGGCTTAAGGCAACTTTCCACGTGAATATTCGACGAGTTACGCGTTTATGAAATTTAACGTTTTTGAAAATTTTTTTCTCTTACGTTTCGCTTTTCCTTTACTTCCTACACGTAGTGTACAAGCTGTTTAACACGTGCGGCACGAACATTTAGAATCGAGCCGACAGGGACGTAATAATAGTAGGTATGAAATGAGAGAAAAAAATATTATTTTCATTAACTTCCACGAGTTTTCAATTAGCTCTAGAGGGAAAAAAATCAAGAAAAGTTTTACTTGATTTACTTTGCAAATTTGTAATTTTCCAGAATTACATGAACCGCTATGTCGAGTAATGGACTTTCTGATAGTTTCGCCACTTGCGTCTAAGCAAAAAAAAAATATAACGGGTGCAACTGAAAAATTAAATACTTGGGACGTTTTTATTTTTATTTGCAAAAAGAAATGTAATGCAAGGTAGCACGAAATTGCACGTATTTCTATGTAACGACTGAAAATGCTCTGAACAGACAATGAGGCTGCTTACGTCGCGAACATGGGAATTTGACCAGAAAATGCCAGTTTGAAGCAGTAATGCGTTAAGGCTGTGTCCCATTTATGCGAATGACGCATAACGCAACAGTCGGATACGCACGAAACAGTAAAACAAATTACGAGGCTGCAATTAATATGGACTCGGTTCCATTTTTCCACTCGTTACGTCCAACAATTCTTTCTTTTTTTTTATTCGGCGGTTTCTCGTTCCGCCCGTGAGAAACATTATGAATGTGCGTATCCGACATGCGGTTTTTATCTCGTTTTTCCGCGAATCCATTCAGAAAATGCGAAAACCTTAGGGCTCGATGAAAGCAAAAAGCAGATAATCAAGAGAAATAACGGACTGGAATATTTTCAAAAAATTCAGTATTAACTATATACTAAAGATTCTTAAATTTAATAATAATTATGAAGAATTTTAATTATTTTCCTATATTTTTGTTAAATCTTCAGATTATTTATGAAATTTCCAATTACTCATTATCGAACCTATCAGCGTAGCCAATTCGACTTAACGAGTTGTCCCTTACAAGTTGAGCTTTCAAAAGCCAATCGATATAGGAAAACGCGATCACCGTGGATATAGAAAATCACGGCCTGCCGAGCTTGCAAAAGCTCGATAGCACATTGGTCAAGGAAATACAGGCTGTTCGCTTCTAGGGAGTAGTATAGTAACAGTACATTATGTATCAAAATATATACACAAGCCCACGTACATGAAAGCACACGAGTATTACATGAGAAATGAAAAAAGCTATACGGAAAAAATTTTAGTATCATACACTTTTTCATTCAATCATATACGAGTACTATCAGGGTACAACGTGAAGGGAAGTGGTAGTAAGGAAAAATTAGTAGAAAAATCTGGCGACTGTCAGACATTTAGGAGAAGAAAGAAAAACTTAAAAAAAAATGAAGTAATTATCATTCCAAAAATCTATGGAGGAAACTTTGATTCTTTTTTTCACGTATTAATTTTTTTTAATTGATCTAACTTTATTCTTGCTTTTATTCCTGGCAGCAACTCGAAAGTTATCGGGTCCATTTAGTTGGCACTGGAAGTTCGATATCCATTAGAAAATCCACGTAGATTTATGAAAACGGTGTAAGCTTTACTTAAATAGGACATTATAGACTGTCCTATCGAACTCCTGTCGCGTTGCCATAATTTAAACGGAAAAACCTAAAAAAAACTATTTTTTTCTACCTATCTTTGTCACTTACCTATACCGAAGAAATAATTCGAACATTCTATCCTGCATTGGCGACCTGTATCCTCGGAAATTAATATATCGCGTGTCGCACTACTCGTCAGCCATTTTTGTTCTTCAGTTAACCATAAACATTGTAATTATCTTATTATATAGTTTGGAATTTGTAATCGTGACTGGGAAAATCACGAGACACGCGAAACGGCCGTTGGGATCAAGTGGCGCCATCTACTCGCGGCGAACTAAAAAGCCACGTGATCAGCCAAGATGGCGCAGATGAATTCCCGATAGCGAAAGGAGAGAGACCGCTGTTGATTAACGTATTGTCGTTGGCTTTGCGGACTGCCACTACTGATAGGGTTTCGTTCGGCACGCTATATCTATAAGGGTCTTTAACTCTCCGCACCCAACCGTACCTTAGTTAGAGGTTAGGTTCTCATGTTACGGCACGCACTGCGGTGCTGCCATCTTTTGTTTACGCGATTATACAATCTATCGCAATACCTTGTGCGGCTTCGCTATAGTCAAGGTGGTGAACCTAAGTGCATTTCGATATCTAAATTCGTTACGCTCTACTTATCAATTACTAATACATTAATCGACCGATACATTTTTTTCTTTTTTATTAACGTAAAATATTAAAAATTACAAAAGGTTAATTTGGTTCGTTATGCATCATTGATGAAAAATTTGTGTATTTTTATTACTTAATGGAGTACACGGTGCGTATACCTATAGATATATTTGTGTACAGATCGTTCAGTGTTAATCGACAGTGGCGTCGGCATCGGTACGTCGAAATCTCAAACTCATAACTCAATCGTCGGATCGACCTCTAAAATCTAAAATTATCCTATCAAGTAACTCGGCGTACGTATAAATTATTTATGCCACAAATCAGCCCATAAATTTCGCCATGGCTACACGTAACCGCGTACACAGCCGCTAAGTACGTAATATATAAAATTCACATAACAAGTTGAGGCAATGAGAAAAAAAGAGAAAAAAATTTTTTTAATTGTATCCTCCTTTCGTTAATAAATCCCAAGAACAAACTGCCACGTATATTAGATTGCATAATCCGAAACATGAAATTAAAAAAAAAAAATACCGCTTCGACATTTTTCATATTGCCTGCTTAGTCTCCTATATTAAAAAGAAGTCAGGGAATCGGACTGCAGTACGTTACAGTGTACTTAATACGACCGGGGCCCCGTTATACATTGAGACGGCACTGATTAGCAGGCCTGCTGGCTTCTTAACTCTCACACCGTCTTCCTTTGCCTTGTTTATCATCCCTTGGGGCTTTTCTTGGGGAAGAAAATGTTCGACTATCTACTCCTACAAAGATAATTTAACGAAAAGGAAAGGATCCAGCGAAATAAGATGGCGGCTTATTAGACAAAAGGAACCGGACTTCCGGCATAGTTCAATGCCACTGACAATCGACGATTGACGCATACTATACGGCAATGAGATATAACACGTATCGTCCTATGTAATAATGACGTCATAACTGACCTCAAATTTTTCTTTCAATTAACATAAATCACTGATTACATATTTCAAAGTCGCGCTCATGCTATATGAAAAAATTAATATTTTACGTAGGTATGTTATTCATTCCCAATCGTAAAGATATCCCTTACTCGGATATCTCAGAATATCCCGAAAGAAAAAAAAGATAGTAAAAAAAATATTTTTGATATTTCTTGATTATTTTACCAAAACTGCCTCGTCACGGGTATCACGATTCTGAGGAAATTGTATCGCTTATCAGATTACATTATTTACAGTCGCTCGTCCTCTTCCGCTTTCATAAAGTATCACCGCCCGTCATCCGGCTGAACCCTGCATTCCCCTACTACTGCGACATCCAATTCTGACGTCATTTCCGCTCAACCTTGACAGACGGGTGAGACGCGTCAACACTGAAAAATGATCTGAAATTTATATTAATTCTTGAAAACCTTTTATTGCAATTTATTAAATTAAAAAACTTTTTTTCTTTATATCTTTGAAATTAAGGTTATTTATTTGCGATTTTGTGTCGACCAGCGCAACAAGTGGATTTTGATATTTCGTACATTTTTTTTTTATTGGAAAAGGAAGTAAAAAAATAATTTTGAATAAATTTCTATCATGCGCAATGTGTCATATGAATGATACATCAAGATGAAATTGATTGCGTCACGTCAGAGAAACCATCGTATTACAGCCGACGTATGCTCCTATTATTATTCATAGTATTTATTGATTATTGCATATTGATTGGTATTATCGTAAACTGTGACTTCGAGTCGATGATACGTCGATATCAGTGCGGATTGACGGAACACGGACCACTGTGATAAATGATTGTGTACGAGGAATCATGAAAAAGGAACGAATGAAGAAATAAATGTCAGAAAAGAAAAGCGGCGGGAAATTCAAACTCTCTGATTCACTTGAATTTATTAACCAATATATTGAAGCTTTAGAAACAAGCGCGTTTACGTGAAATCCCAGGGCGATTTAAGCGAATTAATTATTTGATTACCGCCAGAGGGCAGCAATCGCGTTACTGAAATTACATGAAATTTCCCGATTGCAATTTAAGCTTATAATAATTACCTAACGCATTTAACCTTCGTACTTTCGTATGAGAGTTACAACTTTTTTTTTTATTTACGCCAGTGATACATCGTGAAAAAAATTTTTTAAATTAATATTTATTCCTGATTTTTCTCATCAATTTTCAAAATTATTTTCGTTCTATTTCATTTATTATCATTATTTCCCGTGCACTTTCACCACCACGATTAAAGCTCTAAACGATCAGTCAATCGTTTAATTAATTTTCAGCTGCGTTATTCATTTACCAGAAATTTACACGAGCCAACATTTACATTGCTTATCGGTTATCAATAATATTGATACGTTCACTGCACGGATAATAAATTTCAAACATTTTTCTCTATGGATGAAAAATAAATTTCCTAAATTCAGTCCATTGTATACCTTCTATCCTACGAAGCAATTAATAGTGCGTAATTTTTTATAATTAAAAATATTTTTTTCCCCTTTTTTTTTACGAGGCTCCTACGGCCGAGGACGATACAATAAATTCGGATATAAGATCAGCAAAGGTCGTGAACCGCCTCATGGTATGTTGCGTGTCTCCTTCAATTATCATGCAATTATCCGTAGTGTCGTAATTAATGCAAATTCCTTTACGCATTTGGATTTTGTAGTGGGGCTTCAGGGAAAACTAAGGACTGAGACGGGCGGGGGGTGGCAACGGGTGGAATTTCGATGAAAGTTGTTCATTTTGCGTCCCACTTGAATTTACCAAAGAGTCGATGAACTTTAACACTAAAGAGCGCGACACTCGAAGCTCATGATCGATTAATTCAATATACTTTTCCTCTCCCTTTTTCCTTTTCTCCGCCACTTGACTCCTCGACACTCGTCCGATTATTCTTCTCGACGATCCAACGTTTGCCTGATCTTTTATTTAAGTCCTAAAAATAATTTAATACCGTAAAAAAAATATGATACGTGTCCTCTCTCTCTCTCTCTTTCTTTAGGTCATATTTTTTTTTGGTCACGTGACTTTTCCAAAATACCTAATGTGATCCACATACCCCCCCCCCCTTCCCCATAAATACCTTCTTTCACTCTCCCTCCAGTATTCTCAGCCAGCCAAACCTTTATTTAAATTAAACACTCAAAATAATTGAATCCTACGCTCAAGGAATGCGTTCCATCTCCAATGAGGATATCCTGGCTTGACTCTACGATTTCCAAGTAAATTCGATGATCTAGAGATAGAAGGGAGACTCGTAGTGACGCATGATGCATGCTGGGACGTCGTTAATTTCATTACTCATAGTGAAGTCAGTCACGAGTCACAAATGACGAAGTAGACGTAACGACCGAGTCAGTAGAGCGATATACGATTCAGGGTGTTCCTAAAATTGAAAAATGTTGCTCGTCTCTCACCCATCGACTATGGAAAGACGAATCCCGAATGGACTATAGAAAATGTAGAATTGACTTAGCTGCTCGAGTATCTCTCATTAGTCTTAATAAAGCACGAAGAAGAATCAACGAGTGGGTTCGATTACTCAATCGGCCAGTTTGGAGCAATAATAATTTTTTCTACTATTCACTCCCTCATCTTTTCCCAATAATATGGATTCCTCGAAGCATTTTATAGCCTTTTTATCTCTACTATTCTGTTTTTCTTTTTCACCTCGCATACCGCAGACACTTGGCAGTGCATAAGAAATTCCAAACTCCCAATGGGAATTGCGTCGTAAAATGTCGGTAACGTTCGGTGCTCGCACTTCCGGTTACCGACAGAGACACACGTGACACTTAGCAGATTTATAACAGCTGATATATCGGGCATCGATGTCAGGACGATCGCATTAAAACTGCTTGACTCATGGACCGTTTTTATCGTCTGAATAATTTCAGGGGTGCATCGATTCTTACGAATGATTCATAAAAAGCCCGAATTTTATTTATTTTCGCATCCAAACGCGTCGTACCAATTTTATCGGCCGATTTCACTTCGAGGCAGTTCATTGGGCACATTGCGATGACAGTGTGACGTCATCCATACATATAACGGATACGTCGATGACAATAGTTATGGAATGGATGACGACTCGCATACTTTTTAAACGATGACGTCAGAATGACTACACGATCCGAGACCAGAATACAGATGAAGACGTGACTGGATTCTCGAGAATTTTATGAAGCCTGGTTACACCGGTCAGCCTTGCAAAGCGAAGAAACGACAATCGATAGGACCGCGTGTCGTAGGAACGTGATGAATATTCAAAGCGTATAATAATAATATGAGATTTATCATTGAAAGCGGGCATTTCGCGTTATCCCAAGAAACGTCAAAGGAGATACCAAACCGTAAACCAAAATAGTAAACCCTTGTCTGCCTGTTAATCCTATCAAACGATCAGCATTATGCTATTGCGAATGAGCCTTAAGGCTGACTTCTATCGCATTTGTAGACTGCACAGCGCAGATAATTTCTAGAGATAATAATCCCACGGGGAATAAACAGCGTTGCCAGATCCAACGTTGATACCTGCGTTAACATAGATTTGTAATAACCGCTGGACGGGGTGGTGTCGTTGGAAACCAGCCATTATGTCATTGGTATCTTTTCTACTGGCGCGAATGCAGTCACGCAGTCCCAGTTTAATTTGCAGGCGAAGGAGGCAATGGGATGGAAGTAGAAATATACCGAAGACTCGGCTGTGGCCAGACGGTAGACTGGCTGACGTTATAACGTATAGCAGGGTAACATTAGTGGTAGTAGATATAGTACGTAATCTATCAGACGTGGGTGTACGGTATAAATGATAGAATTAAACGTCAAGAATATTCAAGTGCGGCAGTGCGAAGGTTATGAAGAAGTTTCTGCAAATAGGTGTCTTGAGTACTTACATATATAGGTATACACACTTATAGGAATAATGACAATGGAAGTAGAATAGAAGAAATAGTCAGACACGGGTTTATAGATACCAGTATAGGAAGTAGACTGTACTGTAGTAAGGAGGGGCTGATCGGTCAGACAATGGAAGTAAGGATAGTCGCATCGAGGTCAGACGAGAGAAGACCTAAGTAATTAGAAATTCCGCGCATCGGAAGTATATCGAGATATTAAAAAAAAAAAAAAAAAAAAAGTATACCATAGTCGGATATACGTAAAGAAATGGAAAAACGAGGATGCAACGACGTTACGTGAAATTCGATTGATAAAAGGGATAAGTAGAAACGGTCGGTAAACCGTCAGCCGTGGGACTTTTATGGTTTGCAGTGGAAGAGGTAATGTCATTGTCAGACGGGGATCCGTAGGAGATCGGTTAATGGGTGAAAGAAGACGGGGGAGCGAGGGAGGGACGGGGAGTAAAAATAAAGCACCGCAGGGCCGGAGAGTGTAGTAGAATCCGCGGCGGCATTCTGCCATGTAAAATGACCTAGTGACGTCGTGTTTAGTAATCGATTTGAACGCCGCCGACGCTGGCTCGGTGCGACGGAGCCGCGACGTCCGTCTGTGTGCGTGGCAACACACCGACGGCGATCCGCGTCGGGGTGCCGGTCGGCCATCTTGAATTCTCTCGCGCGTCGCGACGTCGGCCGTCTCGCGAGCCCCGCGGCGACGTTGCCGCGTGAGCAGCCCGCACGAAATAGATATTTCCATCGTTTCCAGTAGCCAAACTATGTCGTGGACTTGTCTTCTGTAGCGCAGGAGAAAAGTCGCGCATGCGCAGTAGAGGAGGATCGGTTGTAAGGCGAGTGCGTCTCGACTTACGTTCTACGTTTGAGCCCGTGGAGTATACGCTGGTAATCGTCTTATCCTCGTAAAGGAAAAAGAAAAGAAAAACGTTCGCCTCCCTTCTACGTAGACGTAATCTGACGTAACCTCATTTGAAGATCTTGAGCCAACAGCTTTCTGGATATATAAGTATGTCGACCATCTAAAAACCCATCCCCGTGACCTTTGGTACAGTTTCGTTCAAAGGAGGTCGTGCCGGTAGGATTGGCGAGACTTCGCGAGGGTCTGATTCGGGTTCGGAAGGTCCGTAGGAGCGCATAGGATGGGTTAGAGAGGTAGGAAAGAGGAAGAGAAAGAGGGTAAATGAAGGAGCGATCGGGTGGGAGGGGGGGGGGGGGTTGGACGGCGATTGCGGGGAAGGGGGGTACGAGCCAGGGAAGTAAGAGGACAGGACAAGGTATAGCGGGTCAGGAAAGGTTAGGTTAGGTTAGGTGAATACGAGGGCGCAGAACACGGTGCGCCCGGGTTGCCGGCGTTGGAGTCAGTGACGACGAGAGAGAACAGCATAGGCGCCCTTCTTGCTGTGCTCTGCCCGTGCCGGCACTGTATATCTATAGCTAGTGGGCCTGCCTCGAGGGTGGTGGGGATGAACACGGCAGTGCGCATGCGCGACCGGCCCGATCTCCCGTAGATCACAGAAGCGTCAGTCCGACAAAGACCGCAGTACCGTACACATCGTGCACCGACCCACATCTGTCTCTCTTCGGACACCGAGGACTCCCCTCTTTTGACTCCCTCCTGTTTCGCCGACAAACAAGCAAGAAAAAGCCAAAGAAAAACAAAAAAAGAAAAGGACAGCAAAAATAGTCTAATAATATTCATAATATATCGACGCATCGCCGCACGGATTTCTTTTAAAAGGAAGAAAAAAATATATATATATATACAAATAAATAAAGTTTCAACGGATGCCGTTTATCGCGTTCGCATAACCTACGAATATTCATTGTCTCTCGCTGTACGCATATTATATATATATCTATATACATAAACTATATACATACACACACATATATATATATATATACGTGGTCGTTGTAGTTATACGGTCAAATCGAGTTTAAAAAATTTATTTATGAAAAGAGGCGCCAAGGAGAAAGTTTACTGCTCGGCGAAGCATCGGCAAAGATCGTTGCCAGTCGACGGGCCCGATTGTGTCATCGTCCGCTCCTCCGTCTGACCGCTTTGGGTCTTATCTACTGTGACTACGCGAACGTCATCGTCATCGTCGTCATCGTCGTCATCGTCGTCGTCGGGAACCCACGTCGACGCTGCGATCGCGCAGCATCCACATTGTCGCGTCAGCTCTGCAGATATCCTGCCAGGAGGATCCTCTCGTGACTACTGGTCGTTTCAGTCGAAACCACCCAAGAAAGTGAAGTCACCGTGGCTGATATCGTCGACGCCCAACGTTACCGATCCCACCGTCGACCTCGGGCACAGAGGAGCGTCGTCGACGGCAATCGGTGTGAAAATACGACGATCCCTCGTCCGCGACGTCGCTCACGTGAAAATTCAGTGAGATCGTAGGAAGGACGGGAGGAAGTGAGGAAAGAAAAAAAAAAGACAAAGATAAAGACAGCCAGAAAGGCGAAAAGATAGACGGGAAAGGAACGCTCCATTTTTAATTGTTCTAATTTCCTACGTCATTTCCGGTTGGACTGTACACGAGGAAACTAGCCCCTTTGCCTTTCCTCTCTTTTTTTTTTCTACCACCCTATATAGCATCGTCATCCTCCCTCTTGTACCTTTAATTTCTTATCGGTTATCAACCACCTCCCTCTGCCCCTCGTCTCTCTTCCTACGTCCATCCTTCGCTTCCTCTTCCCTATTCTTCGACGACCTTCTTTCTACCTCAATTCCCGGGCTACCATTATTCTTAATCCGTGCCCTTTGACCTCTTTGAAAATTTCTATCCTACCCCCTGTGTAACACCTTCCGCTCTCATCGTCGTTGCTAAGACGTTCTCCCGGGCCCAGGGCCAACCGGCAGGCGTCAGTTCGCTTCCGTGATAGCCGCGAGAGACCGTCGACCATCAAGATTGAGCCCGGGATTGAGCGCGAGTGCCCGAGAATCCCGTATAAATGTGTCGATCACGGTACAAAAGGTGCGGGAAACAGTAAGCCGGTTTATTTTTAGTGCGCGCACATCGCGTCTCGGTTGGCTCCTCCTGAGAAAGGAGGAAAACGCGCGTGAGAGTCGTAAAGCCGGCGAAGAAAGAGAAACCAGGAGGCGACGGTGTACCGAGAGGAGAAAACGCAGAGCAGGAAGTTGACGAAAGGCTGGAGAGAGAGAGAGAGAGAGAGAGAAAAAAAAGAAATACTAGAGACAATTAAAGCCACCTGAACTAATAAGACGGTCGAGGTAGAAGAATACGAAGGGAAAAAAAAAAACGAAAATTCGTGAATGAATTTTTCGCGTAATTTAAAATCTAGTTTCGAATAATTAATCATAACGTGTGACACGTTACGCCATTGTTAACAATATATAAAGTGGCCCCAATGAAGTGGCTCATGTGACATAAAATTCTTAATCTTTACAACCTCAACCACGACATCGGACACCTTCGCGGTGACACGGTGAGTATATATAATATACCCACATATGTATCACGTATGTACATAATAGACGTGTATATATATATATACACCTCGCTGAATCCCTGACGGTGAGGATTGATTCGACATTCTCATGGCAGCGCCACTCGGAACCAGCACCCCTTACGTATTCGGTACTAAACCACCCTCGGGACGATCAGTACGGCAGTCGCTACCCTTAAATTACCCCTCCACCCCCGGGGGGGGGGGGGGCCTCCTTTTTATTTCCTTAATTCGTACATTTCCTTCGTGACTTATAAACCATTTTTTTTTTCTTTGACTGTACCTAATCAAACTCCTTGATCCTCACAAGTGTCCCTGATGATCATGATTGGGGTGGTTGTTGTGATGGCTCCTGGTGCACGGTGGAATTACCAAAATTATGTAACCGCTCGCGGTACATCGTGCGAGAGTGGGTTCGCGTTAGAGAGAGCGAGAGAGAGGGAGAGAGTCGACTCCCGAAACCTCTTAGAATGCCTGGGCCACTCTCCTTCGTCGGACATTATTTCGGGAGTGCCAGCGCCGCCAGAATTCACTCTGACATCACACTCACGCTGGTCCCTCTCGGTATCCATTGGGGCGCATACCTGACGTACTACCTACTGCACGTACATACTATAGCACTGGCTACCACGCGAGAGTTCGCTGGTACCATTCGTTCCTGGAAACAGAGTCGATTGGTTCCTCCCAATTTTAATACCTATTATTTATTATCTTTACAACCCCACTTCACGATCTTTCGTACGGCGTCTAGTATTATTATTTTTTTATTATCGAACTCGACTACCCTCTTGATATATCTTACCGGGCTTATTACGTTATATCACACAGGCATTCCCGTGGCTAAAGCATGCGTACGCACATTCCGAGTGACGTCTTACGTATCTGGGGATGCGTGACTGATCAATTCCGTGCCTTTACTACTTGCTGGCTTTTTTCATTCAACGATCGAGAATTCTGTTCGTGGTTTTATTAATAGAGGAAATCGCGTTTTTCTTGACGCCTTTTGTATTTTTTTTTGCTTTCAATTTTTTTAAAAGTTTTATCTCGGTTTTTTTGGTTTTCGGAGATTCCGCTGTCCTTTTGTTGCTCCCAGGAGATCTTCGTCCCCGTGCCGGATATTCCTGGTCCAGATTCCAGACTCGTTTCACTCTTTTCTTGAGTTTCGTTATGCTTTGCTACTGGGAAACTTGACACCACCATTACGGAACGAGAGAGAGAGAGAATCGCTTCCCCTTCGTAGCCAGTTTGGGAACTCGCGTTGGGATAATTCGTCGTCGGGACGCCCGGCGTTGAATTAATGAGCCTGGTCGTCCGTTACCCCGTTGGCCAAGAAGTCGACGTCCCTCTTTACTTTAATATCACTCCCGTGCAACTGGCCCTGGGTAACGGAAATTCCAGAGTTTACGCGAACGTACTATGTACTAAATATATAAAGATATCGAGAAACTCTTTTATCACTTCTATATATATATATGTATGTATTTAATAGGAACGCGGGATTGGTATTACCTTCCACTCAATGATTGCTCCTCGTAATTTATCTTCTTCCTCTCTTTTACTTTCTCTCCTTTTCCTTTTTCTTCTCTTGATTACTTTTTAACGTGTTGACACGTTCTGCTTCGTTTTGCTACGCCTATTCGGATGAGCTCCTTTTTCTCTTCTCTTTTATTTCTGTATATATATCTCCAAACCGACTGTGAACTTTAAGCCGCTTTCGCAGCAAAGTGCCACTTCAAAAGAGTACGTGGCCAAAGAGAGCGAGAGAGAGGGAGAGAATGAAAGGATTCGCAGGCAAAGGGCACGTGGCCCCACAATGACGGATAAATGAAAACCAGCCAGGAATTTATTACTATCTACCTTTCTTTCTCTCGTTCCCTTTTCCAGTCCCTTCCGGGCTTTCTTTTTTCTTGCTTGAGCCCCTCGCCCCTCTCCCATACTCCACCGAGACCATCGTCACATATCCACCTCCTCCCCACCGCCCTTTGTATTTTCCTGGAATTATTATTCTCCTGCTCAACCCCTCCCCCCCCTCGCGCCCTTGAAAATTCACAAGAAAATCTCGGGATTCGCATTTCCAGTCAATTCAATCGCGGCTGATATCTAGACGTTTTAGAAATTTCTACGTTACCTACTCGACTAGTCTACTACCTACTTTATCGACCGAGCATCCTTTTCGCAATACCGTGGGAAAATTCTTTTGAAGTCCTATGTACACAGGAAAAAAAAGAAGGTACGGAGCGAAGAGGTCGAAGGGCAGGAACCTCCGAGAAATTTCACAGACTCGTGGATCGAGTGTCATCGTACTCCTGTCGTCGTTTTGTCATTGACGTAAGAAATCCGAGAGTCTTCGAGAAACGCAAGCGATAAAAGCAGAGAGAGATCGAATGAAAGTCACGCGGAATGCAATAAAAGGGAAAGTCAAAGAAATTTAATTTTCTTGAAAATTCTTTATCTTTTCTCTTTCGTCTCCTACATTTTCTCAAGAGACGTTATCGTTCCGCGTGAAACTTTCGATACATCCCTGTATCATCGATTTTCTTTTACATCGTATTATCGTCACACGTATCAAATTTGAAAGAAAAGCCTGCAATTCTTTTCGACGTTTCACGAGAACAAGTGTGAAAATATCAAATCAATTCCGCCGACTGTTCCTATTACACCCGTGGTGCATTCATACGGCTGTCAGTCGCGCTGTCACTGAATACCACGTGTACCCTTTGTACCACGTGCAGTTCTCCTCCTGCATTATTACGAGATAACCCAGCACCGCGATAGCGAAAACAGACTCGGGAGAAAGAGAGAGAAAATGAATAATCTCGACGAGTCGGTACGACCGCATTCGTAGGAAGGAGTGAGAGCACACGTTATCAGGGATTTTGAAAATTAGAAAAAAAAAATTAAACACCCCACCAAGAACCTCTCACAAACCTTTTGTAATTTTAGATTAAAGTTCCCGCTGGGAATTCTCACCTACTTTCCCAGCCATATAACGCGTTTTACGAACTCTCTTTTATTTTATTTCTGCATTCCCCCCCCCTGGACCGACCCCCCTCTCTTTATCTCACACACCCCCTTTTCACTGTTCAAGTTTTCTCCTCTCTTTCTCCTTCCTATCCCCCTTTTTAACGTCAACTCTGAGCACTTTTGCTTTTCCGCCCCCATTCATTTCCTGTCCCTCAGGTCGGTGACAATTTTCGCCACGTTGGAGAAGATGCCACTTTATGCCAATTCTCTGGCGCATCGTGCAATGGGCCGTGTCACGAAGTATTTTGACATATCGAAGAAACGTGGCTACGTCTATATACGTATGCGGGTGTTATATTTGTTGATGTCAGCGGGGATGTTGGGTTAGGTTAGGAATGCATCTTCGCAATTAATAATCAACCCTTCCGCGATCTAAGAACAAGACCCAGTGTATAGAGTTTAGTGTATACCCACGTGAGATTGAAAATTTATTTTTTTTATCTCTGATAAGCCACCCGTACACGTTGGGGTACTAGAAATCATTAATGGCGTCTTGACGAGGGTAGTAACCGGGATAAGTTTTCCTGCTCTCGACTCCAGGGGCCAATATTACAGGATGTGACGAGGCATAAAGGATGCTGCACAGGCTATTATGGCCAGAGTAAAAGCGTCGCGACGCCAAACACGTATCCTAATGCAAGTGGGTTAAGATCGATGAACGTACAAGGTTGGAAGGTGGGTGAGTCTCGTCCGTTTTTTTTTTTTTTTTTAATAAAAAAATCGAACCTCAAACACCCGAGCGAAGTCACGCGATCCTAACCTGAGAGCGATCGATAGGCCCTAGCAGCTGAAACGGCTGAAACGGCACGGCCTTCGATAATTGGCCTGTCCAGTTAGGCCATTTTTCACCGATACCAGGAAAACGTGAAAATAGCGAAATACAAGGGAAATTCCATTCTCCACCATAATTCCCGGAAATGGACACACGCGGTGCTGATCTGCGTGATTGACGGACATCAATCACATCGATACTCCCACGTATTTCCCGTGAGCGTCCCGATACGTGGAATTCGAGGTTTTCATTGATACTCGATCGATCGATGATTCATCGATCGGATCTCTTGGGGTCATATAGAATTGGGTAAAATCATTGAAAATCCTCTTAACACCGTGATAAGACAATATTTGATAAAATGATTAGCACGTGGCAACTTTCAATGTCCTCAATTTTACCGATACGCCCCCCCACCCCCCCCATACACCCACCACCCACAGCATCGACAATCAATTCTTGACGCCCTCCCAACCGAAGGTTCTCTTGATTTTTATTATTTATTTATTTCTCATTATTGCTGCTATCGTCTTCATAAAGCAGACGCGTCACGAAAAGATTCTATCCGTCACTCTTATCTGATATACAGTTGCTCGAGTGCCGTCTCTCTTGCGTCAGTAGACAATCGCTTACGTCTTTAAAGGCAGCTTCTTTTTTTTTTCCTTCAGTATTTTCTTTTTCCTCGACAATCTGAATCGCCCTTCCCCCCGACAACAGGACGCGCACCAATCACCTTACTCTTACGTCGGATCCACCAGTCTCACGATCGCCACATTCTTTCAAATAGAAATCCCCACTTGCGCACTGACCTTAAGCCAAGTACACAGACGCGCGTAAACGTAAGTGCACGTTCCACTTGCGTCATTAGTAACCTCAAATGACGCAGGGGCGGTGTAAGGGCTTTCGGGATCGGGAAAAATGACGCTCGCCGACGCCGGGCGTCCGTCGGTTAGCTCGGCCGCTCTTTCGAAATTACACCAATAAAATCTGTCGTCGCTCTAATTTCCCTTGACTGGTTTCAGGTATTTCACCTTACGCGCAGCCTGCTTGTTTATCCGTATGGACCCGGCATAAATGCCGCCAGGCAATTCCAAGCTTAAAGCTGACCAAATAGGTCGATCGTAACGCAACATGCGCAAAACTCCTCCGCCTGGAAATAAAGTCTCGAAGGATCGTCCTTGAGCTTTCGCGCTTTGCGCCCGTCCGGAAAAGCACGAGGCTTCGGACGCAGCGGCGACGCGTGCCAGGGGAGCGGGGGACTCCTTGGATCGTCCGCGTCCTTCTCTCTCTTGCTGTCCGGGCGAGCGGATCTCTCTTTCTTTCGCGTAAAAAAGTAATAGGGCCACCGGCACCGCTCGACTGGAACGTCGGACGGCAGGAGTCTCGTTCGCTCGGCCGGGTTTCTCGCGTAATACAAAATCCGCCTGTGCGACGTCTCTGTCTTCGTTCCTTCCTAGAGCGCTTCGGGCCTTCCCTCTTCGTCGCTCTTACTCTCTGTCCTGCCGGCCCTTATTTCCTAAGTCAAACGTCCAGCGGACGTCTCTCAGTTGATTAATCTAATTGGATCGCAAACACACGGTTTACCTTGCCCGGATACTGTGATGTGTGTTGCGCTTGTCTGTGGCTGCGGTGGAGTCCATGTGCGTCTATTGGAATCT
The DNA here is from genome assembly GCA_963971525.1 of Cephus spinipes. NCBI lineage: Eukaryota > Metazoa > Arthropoda > Insecta > Hymenoptera > Cephidae > Cephus > Cephus spinipes. The sequence continues at coordinate 952,326 of OZ020578.1, read as the reverse complement.
CCTGAGACTCGATCGATTAACAATTATTATCACCATTAGGATGTTCGATTAGGATAAGAATATGTGTATTGATGATATCGAAGAATAATCAAAATGTTCAATCACTTTGACATTTTTATTTCCAATTTAAATTTGGTACTAAGAATTTTCTAATAATACACTCGAGTGGGTCTCGGGTAATGATATTTAAATTTTCCAAATTTTTTTTTTTCTTTATCTTTCCTGCCTGTTTTACCGGTCGGAAATCGTCACGTGAATTTTACAGTTCCGTCATTTCTTGGCTGTTTCGTTATAATGACAATGACGATTGACAATTAGACGTGGGTAAGAATGACGGACGGCCGGGACAAAAGGTACGTGCACCGATCGATAAGCGGAAGGTTTAATTTGCTGGGAGGCTTTTTCGGCTCGTCAAATATCGATCGGCTTCCTCTTCAATCTTTGACGTCCAATCGACGTGTCGACGACAAACGAAAGAACTGACGAAGCACGCCATCGGCACGTGGAAGGTGCGTATACGCACATCCACGCACCTACTGATACAATCGAGTCGAAGGAATATTTTTGCTTTCAATTAATTTTAACGTAAAATCGATATTTACCTAATTTCTCGAAAAAAATCAATACCCTCCACAGTCTATAATCTTTGGTCAATGGTCCAGTCGGCTGGCCCGAAAAAGTCACAGCAATGGCTCCATGCCTTACGAACGCATGGTAACACGTAGTAGCTATATGACATAGTTAAATATTCTACTGTACAGGCCACAATATATCCTACCCGTTATACGTGTATGACGCAAAGCAAAGGTAAGCTCAGTGACCTTTGACCCGTCCATGTTAATTCTCTTCTGGATTAATCGTCAAATCGATTCCAACGGACGATAAAAAGACCCAAAAGCCTTTTGTCCCTATTCCGCAAGTGTGAGAATGAGGATTTTTAAAAAGCAACGTAATCGATTCGGTGTTTCGCACCTTGTGCCCGGGGGGTGGTGGGGGGTGGCTTCGACGGACGATCGAAGCAGCGTAAAATAAAAAAAAGTGGCAGAGCAATTTTCTTGGCGCAATAGACTGCCGCACTGTGGTCACGTGGGCTCTTTTTTATTTCTGACAGTAAAACTGCTTATCGTGACTTTAAAGAGATAAAAGTGTCATTTTGAAATTGCGGGATTATCTTGCATTTACTGGTATTACTATAGACCTGCACGATGCTAGTGCCATTTTGCACTTTATCTGTAACGGGTGATCCTGGTATCGGGTGTATTTATTTTTTGGAAAATTAAGGAACACGGGTATTTCGATTTAGTGCAACGCTAAGTACGTGTTTTTAATGTTTTTGGCGAAAATTTAGATTTTTATCGATAAGCTGAACTTTTGTCGATTAAAATTTTTTTTTTTCTTCCCTCTTCCTTTCTTTCTCGCGTCTCGTTATTCTTGAAGAGAAAATTCATTGGCAGCCCGTGTCAACAAGAATCATAATCAGTGTCGTGGCTTTCGCCACGTTGTCATACGTCACTTCCCCAAACCGATAGCGACCATTCTGCAGTCACTGCCTATGGCCGGGCTAATGGGAAATTTCCATCCCTTAACTTACTCTGACTCATCCGGAGCATCCGAAAATTTGACAGCCTTATCGTTGCAAATACCAAAGTACAGCTCAGGCAATCTTTGACGCATTACGAGTCCAGCCACTGGTTCCTTGCCCAACTAGCCTGAGGATTTTTTCTGTAAATTAAGGGAGCAAAATACTCCTGATCCTCAGTAATACTGTTTGGGGTCGCAGTTAATAACTAATATCGGTCGCGAATAATAATTATTAACCATGACCTTGCCGTGATGAATTATTTCAGCCAATAAACCGATCTGGTCTACCGTACACCTGTATTTCGGTATTTCTATAAAAAATCAATTGAAAAATTGTGCTTTGATGTCAATCGATATTCTTAAAGAAAGAATTTTTGTTAAATTGAGAAAAATTTCCTGAGTGGCGTCAATTAGTACTTAAATTTTTTCTTTCTCAGTTTCTCTCCCTCTCGTGGTATAAACGTCGCACGACGAAAAAGAAACTCGTATTTTTATCCATGACAAAGTTAGCACAAATCGTCTATAAAGTTTTTTAACGGGATTTACCGAGTATAGGGGATCGGTCGAGTCATTGTTAGGGGAAAAGTTGGATAAGGGATGGGAGAAATAGAATTGAAAAGAAAATGAGTAAAAGATATAAATTTTTTTTTTTTCAAAGTCGAAGAAGATATTTTTGTATCGTATCTCATTTTCAAATTGACGAATCTCCTGTCTTGTCGAAAATGAATAATTACTTTAACCGTCTCAAATTCAAAGCATCCACGTTATCAATACTTTTTTCTTTCTCTCCTTGCGCTTTTTGCTTATTCATGCGCGCCAATTTTAAACGCGTACGCGAAACTGGAACGCGACCCTGCAATTATAACCTAAATCGAAACTTTCATAGAATTTAACTACCGGTGAACTTCTTAGGTCGTGGGGACACGTGACGCCAGTACAAAAGCGTCCCCGGTCGACGACGCTTATTCGACGCCATAAATAATTCTCGTTAATACTGCAAAGACTACCAATACGATCTTACGTATTCCTTACGTTCGTATGCTATTGTAATTTCGTTAAGTCGTCAAGAGACTTTTGCGTGTTTCCATGAAAATATAAAAATCATTGAAATCCCACGTTTTTACGTTTTTATTACACATAAGTTCAATTTCCTTGAGATTCCACAAATATAAAAAGATTTCACAATTAGTCATCGAGAGCCCCGGTAATATCACGGTATGTCGATAATCCTCTTGATTCTCACTATTGACGTCAAAGCATCGCGCTTGATAATCATAAATATTCCGTGGCCTTTATATAATAATTAATTTCGTCGTGTTATCAATCGTCAAGCCGATAAGCCCCACCGATGTTACTTGTTTCTGTACCGAATTCGTCGACTGTCATTAAAGATAAGAATCTCCCAGGCGTGCGTCTGCAGCTAATGAGAAATTTCAGATAGACAAGATACGTTACATAAGAAATATATATAGGTATATTAGGTAAAATCTGAAACTTCAGATTCCCACCAATGGTTCCCTCTACAACTGAATTAACAGTAAGGACAACGGCTGCCTCGAAAGTTAGTGCGAACGTCCTATAGCCCACAACCATGTATAGAGCCCAGAGCTTAGATTATGAAAAAAGTAAATATATATATTCCGCGTGAAAAATAATAAAAAATGATACAAAATCACACCAGCGGGACCTTTTATCGCTGTTACGCGATAGCCCAAAAAAGTATATCATTTATCAGACGAAAAAAGGAATCCAAAGGAATAAAATGTTACGCGTACCGAATTGCTGCATACAGTTTCCACATATTTATGTAGCGCAGTCCTGTGCGCTGTGTTAATAGAGAATATTACTGGGAGAGTTGGCACTGCTAATTAGACGGCGGTATCAGTTGCAGGATTAAAGCGAAAAAGGGCAGGGTCGCCGTAACTCGGGGCGACCTATGAGAATGCAACAGCGCGTAGTGCGTTAGGCCTAGTGAAACTGCTGGAACGTCGAAGGGGCTGGGTAAGAGGAAAAGGTGGGAGAAGCAGAAGCAGAGACAGTCATGACGAGGGAAGGCAAAAGGCTCGCGATATCAATGATCAAACAGCGTCGTGCATGAGCGTCGAACTCCCGTAGGTCCCACCGTCGAGACGCCTGTAGCATCGAGTCACTCGCTAACGCACTAACTCAGTCAGTCAGTCAGTAACTCGCGCGCTAGTCGGTTCGCTCAGGCGGTGCTTGTTTTTATTATTTCTCCCGTTCGAACGGACTGGAGCGTTCCACGCCGGTTTACTAGAGCGCGAGTCACTCGGATTCAAAATTTTTAAGTTAGTTCTCTTTTATTTTGTTACATTTTTTTTTTCACGTTTTACAAAACAAAAAGAGGTTATACTCGAGGCTACTTTCAAAATTGCTGTCAGTCTCTTGGTGCGGTTAAAAAGAAAAGAAAGAAAGGAAGGAAGGCTGCCGGAGTGACCTGTGCTTTGAAAATTTGGCAAAATATTTCATTTCTACCTTCTCTTGGGATTTTTCCTTTTTTCTTTTTTTCTTGACTACCCCATGTAGGCTCTGACGTGTTTCGTACGTCCCGAACCAACGGTTCGTACACACTACCGTTATTGCGGTAGGTACGGGATACACTGGCACCTCAATTCTTGACAGCGTAAGCGGCCTAGAGCGACCTAGTAGTGTCGGCGTTACCGTTGTGTGTTGTGTGTGAATTTTTGTTCTACTTCTTTCTTATATGTATACCTCAATACTGTGTGACACAGAATTAACGTGTTACCCTAATTGGATTTTAGACACTGAATTCGTTCACGCTGGAATCACGGGCAAGGTAATACATAAAAATGACATTTTTTACTAGTGCGTTTCCTTTGATTCTACCCTTGTACGATTTTTGTTTTCATTTAAAGTTCACGGTTTCAGCCTTGATTCGTTTGAAGTTTCTTGAATGTCTACGGTTGTCCGACGGGACCAGTGGTTATTGATCAATTCATGATTGTCACGTGTCTCTGGGTGAAGACGGTGACGAACATGGGACGTGAATGTAGAAGCGTAATGTTTATCTTCACTCATTTTCATTAGTTTTATTTATATTCGCCGAGTTTCTATTCTCCTTTTGCATTGACCTGGCCTTCATCCCGAGGAAAGTGGCAGATACCAGTTATAGTAGTGTACCGTAAATCGGCGTGACTTATCGTATAAGGACTTAGCAACGGAAGCGCGACGCGATGACTGTGCCTGGATCGAAATAGAATTACGAATGAAAAATGACGTAAACAGTGGTGATGCTGCTGCTGCTGCTGCTGCTATGGCTGCTTGTACAGTCTAAGTATCGCACTCGTTGAGGCCAGAGTCTGAAATTGGTCAGGAAATTGCGAATGAAAATGATTTACCTGATAAAATAAGGTAGATGATATCTGATATTTTATCTGTAAACTGATTTCCCTCGGTCTTCTACGGTTTCCTTTAGCTGATTGAGAATCGACAGGATACTGGAAATCGTTTGAAAATGAGACGGAGCAACGGCACTACGGGAAATTAAAGTAGGAGCCTTTTCCGTTCCTCGGAATCTCTGCTCTAGACTTTTTGTGCTTCATATTGATGTTGATGTTCTGACTCAGAGATGGCGCCACTGCGCCAAGTCTCTAAGGTGCGTTCGCGCTAACTCGGCGCCGCCTCGCTATCGATGGCTGAAGTTCTCGTTATGTTTCACCGCGTTCGAGCGCCAGGGAAACTCTACTCTCCCCGTTAACGTGCCTTGATGGTTTCCTTTCGGACGCGGATATTTATTTGAGTGTTTATTGTACACGGTGCTCCCTTGGAAATTTGCCGTTAAGGTAATAACACTTTGCATGGATATTTTACACGAGTTATGCCCATGCTCGTACGTCATGGGTCGCGCCTGTGAATATCGATGCTTTGTTTTTTCCTCCCTTCTATCTCAATTTTTATGTCCCTTGGTTTACTCACTTCTATTCGTTAATTCTCCTTTCTTTTCTTCGTGCTCTTACCTTATTCTTTGGAACTCTACTTTTCTTCGATCGGCTTATGTTATCCGGTGTGGCTCTCTGATTTGCCACGAATTTATTCTTACGCCCTGTTGACACATAACCTCTTCAGCTGGATAGGTATAGAGCACATATATTTTCTTAGGGTAACTCTATTTGTTTAATCGAAAAAAATACTGGATCACATTTGGCAACTTCTGTCTTGCGGTTAGTTTCTTATCCTTGTTATGTTGAAGAATCTCTTGCCATGCTTCGAAATGTCTGATGTCTCTTTGGTCTCTACTTATTTTTATTTTTGTCAGCAGCTTATAGCCTGTAGCATGCATATCTTTGATTTAATAAACATGTCTAACGATAAAAGTGTCTTTCGTCATGTCTTCTTTGTCAGAGGATTAACTTCTTCGGATCATATAATATTAGAGAATATTTGTACATATCTATAAGAGTGTGATAGATGCTTAGGTTTTCTTATGAATAATTCATCATAAGAGCACTTGCTGCTTCGTTTAATTACTTTATTAATTTTCATTTGCACCCCTTATGTTTGATAAACATTTTTCTTCGTAGGCCATTCAAAGATGGTACTTGTATTATTTAATTGTCAGTTAGTGTCGAACAACCTGTAATGAACTACCATTACGAAATTGTTATTTAACAATGTATCATGCAGAGAACTATAATAAACCTCGTGAATTACAGGATATAGTACCTATGAAATTTCTAAGAAAATACAGATTCATGGCTCCATCTAAGTAAACATTTAATTTTTAAAGGAGGAATCATTGACATAGAGTAATAATAACAAAATCCACTTCACATTCACGGTTGGCTCTTCTCTATCCAATGAGATATGTAGTATCGCAATAAGCATCTTACCCGGTATAGATTATCAAAGTGCCAATATTAGCATAACAGAAAACTCTACTGATATCCCAGTAGCATCAGTATACTGTCGAACCAAAGTGAGATCCTAGAATATTAAATTCATCCTATCAGTGTGCATGCATAAAGATTAGTTTTATACAAATCTCAGTTATTGATTTCTCCAGTGACCTTGTCATGTCTAAACCAGAAGCTCACTATAACCTTCTCGTACAATTCAGTGTAATCAATGATACTGAATGATTTCCTATAGAACTGAAGATTTATATTGTTAATTCTACTCGGTCTGTATCAAAGAGCAACACTGTAGTATATTGAATATGCATCTATTAATAAATTTTAGTAATATGGAACGTGAAGCAAAATATATTTCTGCAGCATAACTTTTCCTTGCGGATAGAAAAAATTTATTAAAACAATTAGCAAAAAACCTGCATTCCTACCATTAACTTTCAAGTGAAATATAGAGCTGTTTAACAATCGCGTTAAGTTTCTCCGAGTTTCTACAGCTATTGATTATACATAGATTTTCATAACTACACACGTCACTTATACCGTGTGTAATGTAAAGCAAATTCGCTTGCTATTTATAACAGTGACAATAAGAGAAACTTCATGCGGCTGAACAAAGTTTATATCTAAAATCAAGCCAGGCATTATGTCCATAATGGAAGAGCACGCAGAGACAAGTAGCATGCAGGGCATTCATTCACAGTATTGTGCACTTTAATGCAATGCCTTTTTATACCTCACTGTTGACAGCAGCCTTGACATTCTTAAAGAATTTAGCGAGTCCTCCGATAAATACATTAAGCCCACACTATATTTCACCGAGCATCAGGAAGACGCTCTTTATTTCGAATTTGTCATTAAGATCCTTCCTTTCTCGATGACATTCTCCTCGTGGAAGGATAAGTAAAAATAAATGACATCCTGCATTATCCAGTTCGTTCTAAATAGAAAATTCCACACCGTCGTCGACGCGTTCGAATATTTCAGTCGGCTTAATTCGCACCATGACGTCATGATTAATTTTGGGCCCCATATCCTACGTCACTGGTTACGGAATTGGCATTTCTTGTGGGAACGGCCGGTCACGTGACCAGTACATTCTGCATCAGCCGCGCATGCGCACACAGTGGCTTCGTTTTCTAGATCCACAAAAACAAAAAGAAACAAAAAAACAAATGTTTGAATTTTCCTTAACAAAAACGATCGGGCAGACCAATAGAAATTTTCGAAAGACTGTCTATTAACAATACTTCCTCGATTTAGTTTGGAAACATAAAGAAAACGTTATTCAGGTGCATCTCTGTAAATACAGCATTATCGATAAGGAGAAGTGTTGCGTCTAATTCCGTTTAATAGTCTCTCCAACGAAAATAAACGAGTGTAAATAAAATAGCGACTAGCCACATATCTCGAATGCCAGATCCGACTGACTCACATAACACAAACTTAATCGGAAATGAGTTACGTAAATGTAGCTTGAAATATAATCGTTATCTGTCTGACCCTAACTCCGTGTAATCCGCGAATAGCTGCGTGTCAATGATCTTATCTTTATTATTATTATCGTGCATAAATGTATGTAATAACGTGCGTCGTGCTACGCTAAAATCCTGTATACGAACCATATACAGGATATTTCAATTGGAACGTACTAACTACATTTGACAGCTGTTGCTTTTCTCCGAATACAGTTAGGACAGGTGAAACACGTGACTCCTATGTCTATACATTGCTAAGCTATAGATATACGGCCCATACAATTTAGTTTCTGTTTGATGCTGACGATAAATAATCATTCTTGTCAAACGATAGTCAACCAAAATCATTGTATGACAGCTATCGAGTACCGACTAGTCCGTTTAAGCCCTGTATACGTTATCGAGTGTAAATTGTCCCACGCACAATAATTTAATCGAATAATTCGCGGTGGTAAAGAAATCAATTTAATGGGTTCCTGGGTTGATTTATACCTTCGTGTATAAATTTTATCATCGGCAACTAGCAGCAGACACACCCGTCCCCGCGTGGCTGTAAACCCTCAGGGCGATTGACACGTGAACTTGGGTGGTATGTCGGCATCATCTTTTAATACGTATGAATAAACTTGAGAAACCTGTTGATGAGTCATACGTTATATTACGCGTACACACGCATCAGTAAATTTGTACGTTTAGGGAATCGATGATCAGCTTGGAAATTGTTTCGTTATCGTTGTCATCGATGACGACACAGAGGGTATCCTTTCAACGTTCTTGGACCAATTTGCAATGCCAATTGAAATTTAGAAATCCAACTGGCCGATTAATGTCGGCTCTACTTTATTAAGTGTTAATTTGCGACTAGCGCTGTCCTCTTGGCTATTAGGCTCGTAACCCTTATTGATCCGCTACCGCTATCACACCGCTGCATGTGCATAATTGCATATTCACCTTGGTACCACACTCATCGCCGTGTACGTTAAATGGAAAATGAAGCTGCGTTCGTGAGCCCCACGTTCACCTACACGGCTGAGCCTTGTGTACGCATCTTGTTAGTCAGATTCCTGTGGACAATGATCCAATGAATGTACAATGACAATTAATTAAGATAATTGCGGATCATTTTATCTGGTTATCGGAGGCTCCTTTTTTTTTCTTTATCAAGATACGCGATCCTCCCGTATCTCGCGTACGTGCAAATTAGTATTGTACGACTGTTTTCTGTTATCTTTAAAAATCGATTTATCTCAATGGATTTTTCTTACTGTTGCAGCTACTGGAGCTCCGCGACTGGTTGGAGGCCGAGGGAGCAGTGCCAACGAGGGTAGCAACAGGAGTGGATAATTTTGGGGGTCTTGGAGAAAAGAAGTTGGCACAAGCCAACGTAAGAGATTGAGAGAAAATGGCGACGATAGACGGCCGGCCGGCCCAATATGGAATCACCCTCAAGCAGCTTCGGGAGCTCATGGAGCACCGAGGCCGCGAGGGTATCAACAAAATCAATAGCCATGGCGGTGCGCAGGAGATCTGTAAAAAATTGTATACCTCGCCGAGTGAAGGTAAAGCAATTATCAGATAATTATTAAATAATTGCAAAAGAAAAAATTGGCCCTGTAGGTACTGGGTCTTGTGTGCTTGAAAAAAAAAAAGTAACAATAAAACCTTTCCAACAGGTCTCAGTGGCTCAGCGGCTGACATGCAGCACAGGCGAGACACATTCGGTTCCAACATGATACCTCCGAAACCACCAAAAACCTTTCTACAATTAGTATGGGAAGCGCTGCAGGACGTTACGTTAATTATCTTGGAGATAGCTGCCCTGGTCTCGCTAGGTCTGAGCTTCTATCAGCCGGCGGACGAGGAGGAACGTACGTAGCAACTTCAGTTCGTTCTTTTGGTGTCCCCCCCTCTTTCCTGATACAGATGCTATTCTTATAATGCCCCCCCCCCCAGCCCCTCTCTCATCATGCTCTAGGTTCTGCTTCCGTTGTCTTTACATTTCCAACAACAACAACAACAAAGATATACGTGTGGTGTATATCCTGCGAAACCCCCTTTACATTAACTCTATCTGCATATCCTTCGTCGTGCGCCAAGCTTGGCAGGTTGGATCTCCTAAGTGGAATCTGTGCAGTGACAATGTTGCGTCGTAACCCCCCTAGTAAAACGAATACAATGCAAATAGCGCCGTAGTAAAAGAGTAATGGCAATAAGATATTTGGAATAAAATAAATAGAAGTAACTCAACCTAACTAGATTAAAGGTATCCATGAGAATGTTTAGTTGTGCCAGGTGTGTGTGTCTCTCAAGAGAATTTCTTTTTTATTCGCATTCGTAGCCGAAACCAGGAACGATGCTTCTACCGTCTATTACACCAACGACGGTTCGCAGGCGAAAAATAGTTAAGTGACGAACGAATAGTTGGTTCTTTTTTTTTTTTTTCTTTCTTTATTCACTAGAAAAATTTGTCTAACGTGTGCGTGGTAGCAAATTCTATTGAGTCGGTAGAACGTTAAACGTTATTTTTTTCTGTCTTCTTTCTCTCGTTCACTTTGCGTACTGTCAGTCTGTTCCTTTTTTTTATTTCACTGTTTATCGTCTGGTTTCATTTCTATCGTATTCTGCGCTCAGATTCGACAAGAACCTTCTTACGTATGGACATATTGGTAGTCGAATATGTCGCTTTGTTATCTCAATCTGTCTCTTATCTGTGTCGTGTCGACGTAAGTGTGTAGGTGAATTATTATTATTGTTAATTTTTTTTTTCATGTAGCCTCGTGACGACAGTGATTCCCAGACGATTATCATAAATCATATTTTATTGGAATGCGACAGCAGGGTGTCTATTTTCATATTGGTGCTACTATTATTTTTGTAAATTGTGACTGGAAGGACGCAAGTTCGTATATGGGAATTTAATCTAGCTTTTTTTTTTTTTTATATAATAATCTTAATAGCTACTATATATAGCGTATCATGACGTTTTTCCTTTTATCATAATTTGGGAAACACTGATCACGATGAAGATTAGAGGAATGTTCTAAATGAGATACGACGCTCCTGCTCTTCCTTGTTTTTCACGATTGTTTCTAAACTTTCGAGAGCACACGTTTTTTTATTTGGTTTGTTTTCTTTTTTTTTTTACACTCATTCACACTTTATCGACGTTCAAGTTTTATTCGACGTTTATCGCTTATTTGGTTTTACTGTACATATCCTGACTCTTTAGATACGTGTTCGTGTAATTGGATGCAAGCATGGCCTCTGTGGAATTCGTAAAGCTTTCTTCTTCCTCACGACTACTGGAATCACCAGTACGAATTTCATGACTGTTACGTGGAAACAAGCAATAAAAGTCAAATTGCACATCCTCCGGCAATGTCAGTGACAGCGACAAGAATTCAGTTGAAGAACGTGTACAGTCAATTACTATTGTTGTATAACGATTGTTCGTGTATCACGTGTAATCGGTGTACGGTATGACTGAAAAAGAAATGTTTGTTTGTTATTAGTTATCCAGGAATCCAGTGTCAAACCTGAGCACAAATGCATCCTTGTCATTCTCCTTATTACCACGTGGTGCACAACTTCATCCCTAAACTCAGCATCTTCAATGACGAGCCAAAAGCGGTTTTGAGGAAAGTGTTGGAGGAATTAGAAAAAAAAAAAAAAAAGTGAACTATCAGTCGCATCTGCTTGACTATATCCTCCAAGGATCTCTTCTCTACTATGTGCACCTCGAATGCATCTTGTTGTGCATGTGCGCCACGTGCATACGTAAGGTCCGGATATAAATATGTATGAATATGGAAAAATCCCTTATAACGAAACATATAGTATTTTGCTGCTTTACATAAATTCTTGTTGTTCAGCTCTGTCGACACTTCTCAATCCCTATTACTTATGTGGTGGTTTGTACTGCACGGATGGATGGTCTTGTTGTGTGTTTTGTATTCAGGATATACATATTGTGAGACCTGATGCGTGCGCGACGTGTAATAACCTTGGATGGAAGAGACGAGAGATTAAATGAAAAGGAGAAAAAGATGCAAATTCAATATCGAAAGTGACAGATACATTTGCTTGAGGATTTTATATATATTTTGTATTATCTCGTTCGGAAGTAGCAGCCTCTTCCTTTGTCGGGAGGCTGTTTGTCTTCGTCCACGCATTCACTGGTTACGCGAAGCTGTATGGACCTCTTGACGGAATTTCATATCTATTTTTGGGAGTGACAAAAAATGTTGATAAAAATTACTCGTACTAAAGCTTATTTAGTTTGTGTCACTTTTTCCTCGTTTAGGCATCAGGGCGAAATTTTCAAATTTTTTTTTTTTTTTTTTTTTTTTTTTTCGAAAAATTTAATTGTGCATCGATGTATTGTCGTTTGGATATCACACTTGTGCGAATGCCTCTCTGTAAGTTTTGTCTCTGATTTCGTCGCACAAGAATTTTCCAATCTCCTCACGGACGATCGTCCCTTATCGTGCAGCTCTCACTGATAAGAGGACTTTCGAAAGGTTATCCCGTGTCCCGGATACTTGAAATGTATCCCTAGCAAATGCGATATGAAGGAGAGCGACTGTCGCTCGTCTTCGAATATTTGCATGAAAATTACGAATGCCAATTTTTAATTTTTTTTTTCCCTAAACTATTTCAGCATTGGTAGACGAGGACGAGTCGAAGTACGGATGGATAGAGGGTCTCGCCATTTTGATTTCCGTAATCGTCGTGGTGCTCGTCACGGCGTTCAACGATTACTCGAAGGAGAGGCAGTTCAGGGGTCTTCAGAGCCGGATAGAAGGAGAGCACAAGTTCTGCGTTATCCGGCAGGGAGAGGTCAAACAGATATCGGTGTCCGACATTGTTGTCGGCGATATTTGTCAGGTATGAATTTTTATCATCAGTTTTATCAAACGTTTCTACGTCGTTTGCAAACAGTCTTACGTGACGCCGATGGGAGGTAAGTGCTGACTCTGCGCACCTAACACGAGAGTACCAGATACAATGATTCACGTGCAACAACATTCGACCCAGTTTTAATGGCTTTCGGAACACTTGGTACCTCGTGGAAACTTCTGCCGATCCAAAGTATCCTGGACCACGTGATCCAGCTAGTTGCAGCCGATCTTCATTGGGCTTTTTTTTTCATACTTTCAGATCAAATACGGTGACCTGCTGCCCGCTGACGGTGTCCTTATACAAAGCAACGATCTCAAAGTGGACGAGTCCAGCTTGACTGGAGAATCGGATCACGTTAAGAAAGGCGAAGCTTTCGATCCGATGGTGCTTTCCGGTGAGTCTTACCGGATAATCTGACTCTGACTCTCGCTTGTAATAATTGTACGTCTCTTGTGCCGTAACGAGGAAATAAACAGCGACGAAGAGTTGCTAATAGGTGGAGGTGTCATTGTTTTTGTTTTTCATTCCGTCAGGTACCCACGTGATGGAGGGCTCCGGTAAAATGCTGGTTACTGCCGTGGGCGTAAACTCTCAAGCCGGTATCATCTTCACCCTCCTTGGCGCAGCGGTGGATCAGCAGGAGCAGGAGATCAAGAAGATGAAAAAAGGTATGAGATTTCTCTTCGAGAAGGAAACACTTGAAGCCAGGTTTGCCAATATTGCGTTCGCTACACTTTAACTCGGCCGAAACAAACAAGAGAAACTTTCTACGAGCGACACTCCACCTTGGAGATTACAACGTCCACTTCCGCTTCCGGACGTAAGAGGATTAGTCAATTGTTCTTGTTGAACTTGCAAAGTGCCTCGTGAAACTGCAGATCAATCTTTTTTTTTTTTTTTAATAATAATGAAAAAAAAAGTAATACGAGAAAAGTGTAACGAGCGCACGACTTCACGGCATGAAATTTTCAGACTGTCTAAAAACGAGTGTGGACCAACTCTTGCCCTGCCCCCCTTCGTAAACCAAAAAAAAAAAAGAAACGAAAGAAATTGAAAATGGACGCATGGTTTTTGACTTTGATGTGACCGATTTAATATGAAACATATATATATACTATAATAGAAGACCCTTTGCTGCCGTCCAACCCCCCCGCCTATTTTTTTGGCATGTAATTGCAACATGTACTAGAGTGGACGTTTTTTTTTTCTTTCTTCTGACCTGCCTACTAATTACTAAAAGTGTTAACGAGACGAATCGTAAATTATACAGTCGATCGATCGAGAGTTACGTATGTACTTTCCTTAATTGAAAGTCGCGCTTGAAAAAAAAAAACAAAAAAAACAAAAAAAAAAAGAATATTAATACATGTCCACTCGTAGAAGACCTCACAACATTCTCACGTACGAATATCCCAATCAGCTGTAATTGCGAGAAATCGCGATTAATCGTCAAGTCATCGCAATTACTTTACTGTGCATTGTGTCATGCTCCGTTCGGACTGTTAATATTCGCTGTTAGTCTGTTTTACAAGAGAACTTGAAGTGTGCACGATCACCGTTAGACCACTAAAATAATATATTTCTTTTAAGGCAGTCGGCGAGGATGCAGACGCGGCCGATACGAGACGTTTCCGTTGTCGTGGGCTAAAAAAATGTTTTTGAAAAAAAGAATTTCACTCTTCACGGATGCAAATGTCCGCGTTATCATTTCTAGGTGTATTTGCACTTGTGCATCGTTTTTATCAAATTTGTCCAGTAGTTCGATGCAATTGCATTTTTTGCTCACGGTTAGAACACGGCTACAGGGTTCAAGTCGGTCGATCGAGTTCAAGGTTCAAGTGAAGCGTTTTACTGGTTCCGAATCGTGAGCCCAATTTCTTTTTGTTGGTAGAAGAATTTTTTATCACGCTTGCGACAATGGAAACGCGTATCACGAGTATCTTTATCTCTTCAAAGGGACATTACAAAAGCTTGCAATTGTAGCTTTAATCGAAAGGAATTTATTTTTTTTATCCCTAGCCGCTCTGTGTTGCTGGTGATTACTGAGTCGTTTGGGTGATACGGGATTTTATTTATCTTTACCGTAATGTCCTCTGAGGATTTAATTGTATGTCCAATAGGTTAATTTTGTTTTTTGGTGCTGAAATCCCTGGGTGTCCCTTGCTCCTGATTCGAGATGCTCTCGTACACTTATCGCTCGTGCTTCTTATCGATCACCTTTACAATTTACGAAAAAGGGTCGATCGACGGGTTTCTTTGTAAATTCAATTACTTTTTGTACGTTTGCTGAAGAAAATTTATGAGAACGTCTCGAATTTTTTTGCCACTATAGTTGTGTCCTATTAGTCAATTTCCCTTTTTTTATACTGGGACTTTGCGTCGGTCGTGTGGTCTGGAAGTTTGGGAATATTTCGAATGTCAATTTTGAAATTCGCTGGTTACAGAGAAATTTGGAATTTTTTATTTTTCACGGTAAATTCAAGAAATACTTCCAGGCTATTCGTTGATTTATTATTGTGGAGTGACTCCCCCTCCCACCATGTCCACTCCATTTCCAAAAAGTGTGCCCCCCCCCCCCCCCCGCCCTTCTCCTTCAGAATCTCAAATAACAATAATAATTAGAATAAACGTAAAAAGTTAAAAGAGAGGATATCCCAAAAAAGAAAGAGAATAGCGCGCGATAAGAGGGAAGAGGGCAAAACTTCGGGACGAAGGACGTATAACTGGCAAGTAGGGAAATTTGCGCAGAAACGAACGAAGGAAGAGAAACGAGAATGGCGAACGAAAACAAAAAAAGAAATAAAAAAAAAGCCCGACACATCCACGAGAGATTGCTAATGAATTTTGTTTTGCATGCGTTTTTTTTATCTAGAGGCTAAAAAGCAGCGGAAGAAGAAGTCGCTACCAGGTGATTAAAATTCAAAATAATACATATCGCTCTCAAGCAAGAACGTCATGTAAAAGGGATATATTTGGAAAAAGCGAGAATGTACTTAAGGCCTAGAAAAAGGGGAAAAAAACAAAAGTGGAACATCGTATCGAGCGGCTCATCGAGCTTTTATCTAACTGCTCTGATTATTTCTTTCTTTCGCCATTAATAATGTATTAATTCATTTTATTTTTTAATTCCGTAACTGCTTATTTTATCCTCTCTCTATGTTGTAATCTCTCTCTTTCTCTCTCTTTCTCTCTCTGCATCCATACGTATCTCTATGTATGTATGTGTCTCTCTAACTGCCTACGACGTGACTCAATTATTCATTTTTTTTCCTCTTCTAACATATAATTTACTAACGTCAGCTAGAACCATTATTCATTTGTTCAAATTACTAATTGAGCGATTAATTAGCCAATCGGGATATAGTACTCTTTCCCTATCTAGCTAATTGTCTACCTACCTATATCTCTCTCTCTCTCTCTCTCTCTCTCTCTCTCTATCTATCTATCTATCTCTAGTTAAAAATTAAAAGCTAAAAGTACTGCCATTTAAAAGAAAATATGAAAACTATCCGACCTCCATTGGACGCGTAATCCTGACGTCACATCCGGTCGTGTCCAGGAAGTGTCCAAAGACTGGTCACACAATTTCTTTGTATCGTACCTCTCGAAGCCAAAGCACGTGCGAGCAGCTGCGTGATTTTTCGTTTTTAATTGTATATGAAAAATTTGTCAAAAAAAAGAAGGAAAAAAAGTGCAGCTGCTCGCTCGTTTCCTTCGGCAATTTTCTTTTTATTTTCCTTGTCCCGGTACGAGTCTTTGGTTTTCTCGCTTCGTTTCCTTATTGTGTATTGCGTAAGCCGATCCTTTCGTGTTTCTCCTCGGTGTTTTTCTTATCGATGGTGACTGTTGACGATGGTGGTTTATGATCTGTTTTATTTTTTCTTTTTCTTTCTTTTTTCCTTTACAGCTAGTCTGATGCATCCTGTCTGTATAAATAATTACGTTATACCAAAGCTCACGGATTGCAGGACTTGTCCTTTTTTTTTTTCGCTGACGTAATCCACTATTTGCACTCGTAAAACGTATGGAGATGCATATATGTCCATATTACTTGTGTATGGGAGAATCCTTAGATCGATTAATTATTCCAACTTTTTTTTCAACTAATTCTTGTTTGATCTCTTTTTTTTTTTCTTTTCCATTGCTTTGTCTTTATCCGTTCGCTTAATTATTATTATTGCTGATAGTCGTATCTTTCCGTTTACCTCCTGCTGAATAATACACTAGTTTTTTTTTGTATTCTTTTCCTATTAATCCGACATCTTTCAGGATTTAATGCACACGTTGCCGATACACACACGTCAATTGCTTCTCGTTTATACGCATTGCTAATATTTTCTCATATTTTTTTTTTTTTTTTTTACATGGGCCATTGGCAATGGAGATTCTTGGAATTCGTGAAACTGGGATTGCTCGACTGAAATTCAATAACCGTCACTAATCTTTCTTTTTTTTTTTCCGAGAAATTGAAAAATTCCCAAAAAAATACATGTCGATTTTAAATCACACTTTCATCGATCTCCATTGCCACAAATCGATACACTAACTTCCGTCACTCGCACCTCTTCATTGGTTACCATTAACTTTCGTTCGCAAAGAAAGGACCTTGACCTTTGTGCTGACCCTCGTACTTTGACGAGAGATCATTTGTGATGTAAAGATGATAAATTTTAAAAAATATTTTCACTCGATCGAACCAATCGGTACGTCACTCGTCCGGGTCCTCTCTGAACGTTCTTTCATTCCATCCTTTAAAAAATCACACTTTCGAGCCGCATTCTGATCTCGACCTTACTTGAAAAATCCGTCCAACAAAAAAGGTGAGGAGGCTGGCGAGATAACCGGAAACAGTCACGCGGCCGGCGGAAAGCACGAAGGCGGCGAGAATCATCACGCCCCACCGTCGGCGGCTTCCTCCGAGAACAAGAAGGAGAAGAGCGTCCTCCAGGCGAAACTAACGAAACTGGCCATACAGATCGGTTACGCGGGTTCGATGATCGCCGTGCTGACGGTCGTCATTCTAGTCATACAATTCTGCGTGAAGACATTCGCCATCGACAAGAAACCGTGGAAGAACACCTACGCCGGCGCCCTGGTGCGACATCTGATCATCGGTGTGACCGTCCTCGTAGTAGCTGTGCCCGAAGGTCTTCCACTTGCCGTAACTCTGTCGCTCGCTTATTCCGTCAAGGTTGGTATCACCGATAACTAACAATTACATCCCGTGAAAAATGTCTACCGGTTGCCGGACTGATTCTTATCTTTTTTCTTGCAGAAAATGATGAAAGACAACAATCTAGTGCGTCACTTGGATGCTTGCGAGACAATGGGCAACGCCACTGCCATCTGTTCGGACAAGACGGGAACTCTTACGACCAATCGTATGACAGTGGTACAGTCGTACATATGCGAGAAGATGTGCAAGACTATTCCGAGTTTCTCGGACATACCGAATCACGTTGGCAACCTGTTGATACAGTCGATCTCGATAAACTCCTCGTACACGTCCAAGATAATACCCTCGCAAGACCCTACCGAACTGCCGATGCAGGTCGGCAACAAAACCGAATGTGCCTTACTTGGATTTGTAGCGGCCCTGGGCAAGAGTTATCAAACGATAAGGGACGATCAGCCCGAGGAGACGTTCACGCGTGTCTACACGTTCAACAGTGTTAGGAAGAGCATGTCCACGGTGGTACCTAGGCAGGGCGGTGGCTATAGACTCTTCACCAAGGGCGCTTCCGAAATCATCATGAAGAAGTACGTAATACTTTGCGACTTTAGGCCACCGCAGGTGGCGTCCCGGCGCTTTGTAATCTGTTGGATAAATGATCTCTTTCATTCGTTATTCTTTTTTGTCTCATCAGATGTGCCTTTATCTATGGTCGCGATGGACACCTGGAGAAATTCACCAGGGAGATGCAGGACCGTCTTGTTAAGAACGTGATTGAACCGATGGCGTGCGACGGGCTGCGTACCATCTCGGTGGCCTATCGGGACTTCGTTCCGGGCAAGGCTGAGATCAACCAGGTCCACATTGAAAACGAACCCAACTGGGACGACGAGGAGAACATCGTGAACAATTTGACCTGCCTGTGCATCGTCGGTATTGAGGATCCAGTGCGTCCTGAGGTGCCCGACGCGATAAGAAGATGTCAGAAGGCCGGCATCACGGTCAGAATGGTGACCGGTGACAACATCAACACAGCCAGGTCGATCGCTCTGAAGTGCGGCATCCTCAAGCCCAACGAAGACTTCCTGATTCTCGAGGGTAAAGAATTCAACAGGCGGATCAGAGACAGCAACGGTGAAGTTCAGCAACATCTCTTGGACAAAGTCTGGCCCAAGCTCAGGGTGCTGGCTAGGTCGTCGCCCACCGACAAGTATACCCTTGTCAAGGGTATCATAGACAGCAAAGCCAGTGTGGCGCGCGAGGTCGTGGCCGTAACTGGTGACGGTACCAACGACGGTCCCGCCCTGAAGAAGGCTGACGTTGGGTTCGCCATGGGCATTGCTGGTACCGATGTCGCCAAGGAAGCCTCCGACATCATTCTCACCGACGACAACTTCAGCTCGATCGTCAAGGCCGTCATGTGGGGTAGAAACGTTTACGACAGTATAGCCAAGTTCTTGCAGTTCCAGCTTACGGTGAACGTCGTCGCCGTTATAGTCGCGTTCATCGGTGCCTGCGCCGTCCAGGATTCGCCACTCAAGGCGGTGCAAATGCTCTGGGTTAATCTTATCATGGACACGTTAGCCTCTCTTGCACTCGCCACGGAAATGCCGACGCCGGATCTTCTTCTGCGTAAACCCTACGGTCGCACGAAGCCCCTAATCTCCAGGACGATGATGAAGAACATCCTCGGTCAGGCTATTTATCAGTTGACCGTTATTTTTGCTCTTCTGTTCGTCGGTGAGTATACCTAACTTCATTTTCTGTAGAAGCTATGAATCGCACCAGGACCACTTCTTGGCACAGGTTCTCGGATCCTCGTTGCCCTTGCGCACATATAAATCTTTGGATGTTTGTTTTTGTTCTCGCTTTAAAAAAAGGTGATAAGATGCTGGACATTGATACCGGAAGAGGCGTGGCGGAAGCCGGTGGCGGGCCCACTGAACACTTCACCATCATCTTCAACACGTTCGTCATGATGACACTGTTCAACGAATTTAACGCCAGGAAAATCCATGGTCAACGCAATGTCTTCCAGGGTATCTTCACCAACCCCATCTTCTACTCTATTTGGATTGGCACGTGTCTCTCGCAAGTGAGTATCCATATTATTAATTTTTTGTCTTTTGAACAGATTAACGATCGGAGAATGCCTCGTGGCTCAGGAACGATCTTAATCGTTATTTTATGTTCGCTCAGATTTTTTTCGTGATTCAATGTAAGAATGTATAATTGAAATAAATTATCGTGCTGTATCAAAGATATTTTTTCCCGTTTCAGGTGGTCATCATTCAGTACGGTAAGATGGCGTTCAGCACAAAGGCGCTCACTCTAGAACAGTGGATGTGGTGCCTGTTCTTCGGGATCGGCACGCTTCTCTGGGGCCAATTAGTCACGACCGTTCCGACACGCAAGCTTCCCAAGATATTTTCGTAAGTCCAATCAGAATATTAGTGTCTATTGAAAAAAATGAATTGAGATACATAACGCAATGCGATCGGTAAGCGACTGTACCGAGCAACGGCACGTATACACAATATAAAAAAAAATTAAAAAAAAAAGGGTTCATTAGGTTCCCTAATCGTCCTAGGGAATTTCATGGCGATGTCTCCCACGGCGTACCGATGAAGTTCCCTAGGCAGGCGCAAGAAAAATCTGTATATATTAATATAATAACTATAACACGTACACCAAAGTTCGAAAGCAAGGGCAACCAGCATGGTGCCCCAAGTCCATTAAGAAATTTGGTTTCACCTTTTTCTTTCTACTTATTGGATCGTTAGTGTCAAGTTACGAGAATTAGAAAATTATTTGATTAGCTTTTATTACCCCTTAGTACATGGTAGTGGCCTTTGCATGCTAGACCTCTCTTTATTGATCACCCAAAACGCTGAAAAGAATAAAGCCCTCTCCGCCAGACCCATGCTAACCCTAAAGCCGGTTGTCACGGATTTTCGAGGTTTTTTTTTTTTTTAATTTTTTTGGTATTTTAACATTACCTAAAATCGACCTTTTTCATTTCGCCGGAATTCCGGCCGTAAACCGGTTCACGTGCGATTAATTCATTTTTCGTTCCTTCAGTCCTGTTTAACAAAATGCTGAACTAGCCTTGAATATATAAACGGACTTTGCGATATAACTTGCGGGTTGATTGCGAATTCAGAAAAAAAATGGACGCGCCCAAACTCAGTTACATTGATACAAGAAAATGACAAAAAAAAAAAAGTGAACTAGTCGCGCGTATTACTGACGTTCCGTTTCCTTTACTTTGTTTTCCCCGTTCCGTCGGTTTCTCCCTGTATACACGTCCACTTCCGGTCCGTTGAACAAAAGTAAAAGAAACCGTATCTTCCACGTCTACTTTTCATCCACACTAGATGTTGCATGAGTTAAAACCGTCTCGACCTCCACGTATTTGTTTGTATGATAGAAATGAGCGCCCAGCGTCCCGACGGTTCGTTTGACGTGCGACGCGCGTAAACGCGCCTGACGATGGTAAAAGACATTCAAGAGAACCTGGAGACTTAGCGTCGTCTAAAAAAAAAAAGATAAATTGTACGGGAGTTGATTATTAATTAAAAAAAAAAAAAAAAAGAAAAAGATCACGAACCGAGTACAAGGTTATCGTGAACAAGAGAATACTACGTGGTCAAGCAAACAAGTCTCGATAGCAGTCGAAATTCCTTCGAAAATCCTGTAATCCATGAAAATTTATTTAAATCGTCCATCGTCTTTTTTCACAATTTTTATTTTCATTTCCATAACTTCATCAATAACAAAGCCAGACGCAACTTCGGTCTCAGTAAAGATGGACGGATAGACATGAAATCTAATCTGGCTCCACGTGCTCATAACCTCACCGTTACATAGTAAACAGTGTGATGATGTTTTGTAGGTGGAAAAGATCCCGAATCCCAAGTGCACCCCATCGAACACTACGATTTCCACGTGTAGGACAACCAGAACGTGATCGATCCAGTACCGTACCTGTTCCCAGTACATCCTTCTGATCCAAGTCCCGGACCTGAACTAATCTGGCCTCTCGCAGGATTAGTAGCGCGAAAAAGGATCGAAATGCAAGACGCAGTGGGTCGTGGGTACAAACGGCTGTTCGTTTTACTTTGATCGCCGCTGACCGTCGAGAGGTTACACTCGAGACCAAATATCCCCCCCTCGACACACGAAAAGGAACCGTGAGTCAAGATTAACCTTAAACATAATTTTTCCTAACCGCCAAAATTCCTTGGTTCAGAATCAACGTAATCCGTTCGATACGTCCGAGACTCGAGAAATCCGAAAATCCTGAAACGCCGATCCTACCCCGACTTGTCCTGATGTAACTGAACGCGTCGAGTTTAGTACCGGCCGTGGGACACGAGATGGCGCCACTTTCGTCTACTCGAACGACCACGTGACACAAGGCTTTACTCGAACCATAACCTCATCGTTGCTGTCCCTACTTAATTTCACGAAAAACCTAATCGCTAATGGTTTAGGTATCTCTTTGCGTTAACCATGGCAAATCATTTTGGTTTTACTCTTTTTATTTTTATTTTCTGTTTTCATTTTTTTTTTCCTCTATTCATCTGTCTCTCTGATCTTTCTCTCTGTGTCTCTCAGTCTCTACAGTGCCGTACAGAACGATCGCCCCTAAAACCAGCCCGGCGATTACAGTTTTCTTTCGGTTAACCGTAACGTGCTCTCAACCTCTACTGGGTGGTTCGTTATTTACTAATCACGATACTGACAGCTAACACTCGCCACTACCTTCGTACAATACAACTTCGTACGGATTGTTTCGAAAGCGCCTATCGGACTAGACACGTCGGACTCCTTGTACATGAAAAATATTAAAATTATTTTCTCCTTGATACGAGTTCACTTCGATATGCAGATGGCTCAAGCAAAATCCACTTGCGCGAACTGCTGTCGTACAGTGGAGGCAGTATCCGCAATTTTTTAAATGAAATTTTATGGGAAGCTATGATGGCGCTCACTTTGAAACAACCCGTATCCAGTTTACCTGAATAACTTTATATACTTTTATATTGCGTCGACGCATTGTCTGTCATTACACATTGCTTCACTCGTTGTCACTCTGATTTTTGCAGTAACGTTAAGCAGATTCGGTTTGACTTTTTTTTTTTTTTTTTGATCATCGAAAAACTTGCTCGATCATTAGTCTAGATTACTCCTGTCGATCGATCCACGATCGCACTTTATGGATCCTAGATGATCGACAGGATCGCTAATTCACTAGTGATAATCAAAATGGTCCCTGACTCCACATCACTCTGCAGGCGAGCGATATCGGTAACTATATAGCATTTCCTTTTATCTCTGTAACTCAGTGCTACGAAACAGCCGAAATTTTCTTTATCTTTTCGAGCTTCCGCGACGCGTTATCTTTGCACGAGTCGATCGCGATTTTGCCTTTCGCGCGTCTCGTCCTCTTCGGCATCGTTCGCGGAAACCGAAAGTGGTTGCCGTTGCGCAGCCCCCTCGCTTAAGGAAACGGCGGTGAAGTTTGACGAAAACCAAAAAAAAAAAAAAAAAAAGTCTGGCAAAATAAGTGTCCAATGGGGAAAAAAGATAACCCAGATCACGAAAAGAAAAATTGAGGATTCTATCGCGCGCGCTATCTGGCGGGATAAAAAAAAAACGAAAACCGGAAGTAAAAAAGAGAAAGGCATGCGTGGAATCCAGTGAAAGGTAAAACGAAAAAAAAAAAAAAAATGCAATTTTGAGAAAGGAGATAATCGTGTGATAAGAGGAATAGGTGGCGGTGGTGTCGTGCAGAGTGCGCCGTTGAGGAGGGGCGAGAGAGGGCCGCCATCGGCAATTGAAAAAAAGCGCAAAAAAATGCATTGTATCAAGGACCGAGTGATGAAGAACTGGTTTAATGTTTTTAAAAACAGATGGGGCCGCGGCCAGCCGGATGATATCGGTGCAATCAATCTAGGAGACGAGAAATTCGACCCAGACTCGGATAAAAAGCCGCGCGCAGGACAAATTCTATGGATCCGTGGTCTGACACGGCTACAGACTCAGGTAACTATTCCCAATCTCATTCTCATATCACCACGCAAGAATCGACATTTTCGAATTCCCATCACAAGAGACACATAGTTACGTCTGCCCAACCCCCTTCGACCCCCCCCCCCCCCCAAATTGTATCTCCAGCTACACGTGTTTCCGAGATGCCTCAGTCGGGAACGCGTTAGTCAATACTCATTTTTAGGTTACAAATCACGAGACGCGTTATCGATCATGTATAGATACCATGAGTATTAGCTCCTGTTTATCAAATTTTTCATTTTCGTACATGGTATACATTTTTTTTTTTTTATTCGTTTAATTTTCTCGAACCCTACTTCTCTAGTTTCAGTTGTTTGCCCCGCGAGGGCGCGGAAGTCAGTTTCAGGGATTGAGATTGATAATTTTTTTTTGAAAATAAAAAGTCAAATTTTTAACTCCACTGACGATGCGCCCTCTGTCAAATTTTATCTTTGCCATTTTTCATTACATGGAACCAATACACAATCGCGCTTCAAACACAGACGGGCTAATTTCACGTTGGATTATAGGTTAGAATGTCACTTTAGTATGACGTTATTTTAAAGTTTCGACCTGTTGAAAAATCAAAAAAAAGAAATTTTTGAATTGCCAACTCCCCCAAAACCCCCTGCCCTGCCCCCACATAGATATATTTATCTAACCTCGAAATCATTTTCATTTCTTTAATCCCTCATCTCGATCAAGTGAGACAAAAAATAAGAACGTGTCACGATCGATAATCTAGAGTTTAACGTATGTACCACCTGATGGCGAAAGACACTTATTTTTAATATCATTACACTGTATGCGACGCTACTTAAGAGAGGGTAGGTCAACGATGTACATACGTGTAGTTTTCAGGGAAAATTAAAAAAGTAAAGTCGAATGACTTATCGGTACCTAGTGAGCAAATTTGAAAGGAAAAATTGAAAAATTACTCGCGCGCGAATCACACGGGCATCGTATATTATTTTCCATTGTATATATATTTTTTTCTTTAATTACTCTGGACCAGAATAATGTAAGACTCCGTTATCAAAGTTTAGTTTTTTGATTCCGTGTAAATACACGCTTTAGTTGTTTTTATGAACGCGCCGTAGAATAGGGCATTAACTATTATAGATTTGAAGAGTGCTCGGTTTTCATACGTAAGATATAATATAAAAAAAAAGATTAGTCAACGATAGCATTAACACGTCGAGTTACGAGACGTTATTTTTTTCTTATTTTTTTATTTTGAAAAAAAAAATCGATATCGATCTACATTTTGATCGCGTTCACAATTCTCGAATCGCGATCTCGTTATCATCAGAACCCTCTCAGAAATGGTCCACGCAGTCCTCAGCCAATTACGACGTGGGAGAAAGCATTGAAAAAAAAAAAAGTGAAAAAAAAAATAAGAACAGGGAAGATCCGAGTGGATCCAAACCTGACGTTTATGCGTTAACCATTTTTTTGTTTTTGGTTTTTTCGTTTTGTTCCTTCTTTTTGTTTTTTAGCGTCGGTCCACGTGACTCGACCAGTAAAAGGACATTACGCAGCCATCCGAGGGAGAAAGCCTCACTACGGATTGGTTGCGACATTTTTTTTTTATAATTTATTTTTGTTTGTGTTTTGTTTTCTTTTATATATTTTTTTCTTTACGACACGACTATCGATCACTAATTTTCGAATTACACAACAGTACATTCATTTCGTCAGTGTGACGAAAAATCGGCCTGTACAGATCCTTAGGGTTTTCCCGTGAGATCCTATCCCGCTGACCTTTCCCCTCTCAAATCCACCTGACCTAACCTAACCTCACCATACCTTGAGAAGTAACAAAAAAAAAAAAAACATTTACCAAAATAAGTGCATAAACGCGAGAGCAAATGATTAATTGCGTTTCGAATTCTCTATTTGTTTCGTCATCGCACTTTTCGTGTACAGTTGCGCGTGACGCGCGAAGCACATTTTTCCATGTGCGCATTTTCGAAACGGTTGAAGATTTTTTATTTATTTTTTTTTAAATAATTTCTACCAATACAAAACTTGATGCGTGTAGCGTGCGTGGTACGAATGCGTGTGAATGTCTGTCGAGAGTGTTTTTGATTTTCCTTTCCCAACTTTAGGTTATAATTTGTGTTTGTAGACGTTCTATTATTTATTATTTTTTTTTTTTTCAAAATTCTTCGTCCATTAAGAATGTCCAAATTTCCGTGAGAATATTGATGCTGGTTGGTGGTGGGTGCTTCTGCGAGCGATTGTCACGAGGGATGAGCGAGAAAGCGAAAAGAAAAGAAAAAAAAGAACGGTGAGAGGGTAAAAACCGTAATCGTAATAAAAATAGAAAAACAATTTTTAAGCATAAAAGAAAATCAGAAGATACGACTAACAGCGGGATACAGGCGATGATGGGTTTTATGAATTTTCGTTTTTTTTTTATTTCTCGACTTTTTCCAAGTCGATAGTCTCTCTTTTTTGTCCCTTTGTTTCGCAATATCGCACCCAGATGTCGCCAGTGACGATCCATTACGATTATCCATCCTCTTCTTGAAAATCCTTTTTTCTCATTCCTTGTGCATATAGATGTACTATGTAGCGTCGCGCGGATCCGAGCGCCATCTGCAACATGAATTGCAACGCAAAAGCCATATCACGTAATCGTTTGCTCTGTTATCAAAAGGGAAAGAGAAAGGCGGCGGGCGTTAATATTAAACGATGACTACGACCGACGACCAGGGACCAGACGATAATGTTAATAGGACGTCCGATGAAAAGTTATAAACGATTTTATGGTACATCGATAGTTGGCAACACTCATCACGACTATTTACCATTAACGCGCTGCCGATGGGATGAATGGAATGATACATGAATTTATTATTATCTCTAAACTTTCCTGCCTCCGGGGATACGTATCGGACGTTGCGATATAATTTTGGAACCAACGTCAAAACTTTTAAAACGCGTCACTCGCATCCAGTACGTATCCTCCTGTGCCGTAATCACTGCATATTATCTGATCGCGCAAGACAAACGCGATTCGCCGCGAATCCATTTTTATTATTTTTTTCCACATTTTTTGGGCATTTCTCTTCGTTTCTGTCTCTCGTCGGCAAATAATCATTGGATCGTGTAATCTTGTCTCCGACTTTCGTTTATCTTTTATCTTATCTTGTATCTTGTCAATTTTCGTCTCAATCGTCTTGTTCGCTCCTCCTTTTTGTCACGATAAAGACGTTCGCGGTACGTCAAGTGGTCGCAGCGAATCGCAATTTGGGCAGGCGAGGAAAAAAATAATAAAATTAAAAAAAAAAAGAGAGAAAAAGAAAAAAACATGCCTAACACGCCTAACAAAAGCGTCGTACTCTATACGTATCTATACATTTAACAAGATCGATGTTGTGGAGTAAGTCTGCGCCCGTGCTGACCTCTGAGAGGTCATCGCGTGTACCTGATTATTACTGCTATCTGTCATCTCTCATCTCCTCTATCTAATTATCTTATCTATCTATCTTTATCTATCTGTCTACCTCTCTCTGTCTCTCCTCTGTATCTCTTCTTCTCTCTTCTCTTCCAAATAAATCCATCGATTCCGTCCACGAAAGTGCGAAAGTCGGGTCTCGCTAAAATTATCCTAATTGAATAATTATAATTATCAAAAGTATTAAGTTCAACGAGACCATCCTCGCGAAATTCAGAGATTCCGGTAAAAAAGGAAATTAAGCGACCTCGTCAGAGGTCAGTAGGTGATAAACTGTATATATATATGTCATTTTGTTTCTGTGATAACTATTAAAGAAACCAGCGACATGAACGAATGACGATGATCATCCACTTCGTTGATGAATCATTATAATTTAAGAGTTACGTCATCAAACAACTTTCCAAGTGGAAATACGAAATGATAATTTGGGTTAAAAATGTGAAAATATAAAAAAAATTCACATTTATGTATAACCGTATCCAAATACCATAGTGGTTTCAGATTTATTGTGCAGGTACACACCGAATTATTAATTATTCTACACATGTGTACACACAGTACTGATTATACCGATCGATGACACTGACCATGTCTCTTACTATCTCCTACTTTCTCTCTCTCTATCTCTATCTATCTCTCCATCTCTATCTTTCTCTCACTATATATATATACACACACATATCTCTCTATCTCTCTCTATCTACACTAATAAAATGTGAAAAAGGAAAAAACTGAATGTGTAACCTACTTTCAGACGAGCAATAGAACTCTGGTGCAGAATGTATCTGTGACAGGCAGATCCCCTTCTCAGGATTACTATATGGTTAGTCCTCAAGTCCAAATCTCCGCATTGTTTGACCGTCTTTTACATAATATAGTTTAAAACTGGTTTTACTTTTGATTATACATAATTTTCATTTATTTTATATATATATATCTTTTTTTTATTTTCTTTTTCTTTCTCTCTCTCTCTCACTCACTCTCTGTCTGTCTCACACTTTTTCTCTTACCTGTCTCTCTATTTTCTCTGTTTGTCTCCGTCTGTCGTCTGTTCTACTCTTTCTCATAACTTCCCCTTTGCTCTAATATCTACGTGTTCGTTTTATACTTTGTCGAGTGAATCCTCTTTTCCTAGTTTGGTTTTTTTTTTCAATTTCTCGTTCCAACGATTTTCTTTTTTTTTTTTTTTTACTTTCTACATCAGACCCGTTTCTCTATATCCGTCAATTTTATTTATTTCCACCGATTTTCATTTTATTACTCTCTTCTCTTTTCTTTTCCCTGTTTTACCTTACTTTGATCTTTTTCTTCTTTTCTCTCTTTCACCACTAACACACACGTAATGTTTTCTTTTTGTTTTCTTCGCTTCTTTCTTCTTGTGTCGATATCAAAGGACCGAGACTTCGGCTGGGAATTCACGTAACGTCGCGTGTGCATCATGTTGTTATTTTGAATTTTCATTCCGTACTTTAGGTTTATTTATTTTTTTTTTTTTTTTTTTTTTTTCGTGTGAAACGACGTATGTTTGTAATCTGACGTTTGTTTACCAAAATTTTTCTAAACCCACATAGTGTATACGAAAAAGAAAAAAGAAATTTCCACGTGTTTTCTTATATCGTGAAACTTTAACCAGTCGCCTCTTTCTCAGCCGAACAGAAGCCTTAAGCCAATTTCTTGATTTACATTTTTTCGAATTGTTTTAATCTTTCTCGCCTACTTTGCTTAATTTCTCTCACAGCCACGTCCTTCCTTCTTTTTCACTGAATTTCGGCTTCACCTTATTTTCTCTTTCACCTGTTTCTACATAATCGTTGTATAATTGGAAACGATGTCGCATGTTGCGTGTCGCAAAAGCGAATAACGATGGTCGCGTTTACAAATGAACGCTACGTTTCTGTATATACATGCAATTACATACGTACATTGCTTCTGTCAAAATTAATTTTCAAAAAAAAAAAAAAATAATCTTTCTCTAAAATCCTAAAATTTAAATTTAAAAAAAAAAGATCTGCAGCTTTCCTCTATTTATAATTTTTTCTTCTTCAATTTTCACTCGCTCTCTTTTCCTGATTTCTTTCCTAATTCTCTTCTGTCTGTCTATCTTTATCTGTCTGTCTAACTGTCGTCTGTCTGTCTGTCTGTCTGTCTGTCTGTCTGTCTACAAAACTGACAACGCTACGCGTATATGCATACGGGCTTATCGGGCACTATGTATATACGCAATGTATATTACATACAGACACGCAATTAGATTAATTATATACTAACCACTCGAATTTAATTAATTGGATACTCGCAATGTCTGTGTTCGCTTTTAAAGGATAATCCTTGGTTTACTAAACGTGTGTCTTTTCTTTTTACGTTTGACATTTTTGTGGTTGCGCAGTGTGGTGTTGCTGTGACATATCAATTAGGTATAGTAATTATATATATATTTTTTATATATATATACAAATAGGCTTAAAGAAAAGAAAAGGACGGATTCGCACGCGTACGCACATTATGTACATATATGACCTGTGTTTACATAAGTTTGATTTTTCTTTTTCTTACATGGCGTGCGTACCTGTGCGTATGCGTGTGAATATTTTTAAAGAGCTAATCGGATTCCTTTTTTTATGACGTTTATCGTACACGTTATTAAAATGTAATATTAATTCGGTAAGTTTTAACGACGCTTGTCCGCTCATTGTCGCTCTTTGTCTAATATAGAATTTCTAATTAAATTTGACCGTCGCCTAGCGTAACTATACAATTAAATTTCGAGTAATTGTAATGATTATTATTATTTCGAGTAATCGAATCAACGGTCGTGCCTTCGGTTGGACGTCGTCGCGAGGAAATTCATTAATGGATACGAAGGACCGCGGGTGCGTCGCGGCGCCATGCGTCGGTGCTCGTTTTTTTTTTTCTTTTTATCACGGATACACGCAATACGCGTTCACTGTGTGCCCGTTCATGCGTTTTTTTGTATATTACGTATATTTGCACCGGGGACGACGTAAAATGAACGCGGGACGCGATGGTAAAGAGAATTAGGATATTAAAATTCGTGCTTTTAAAGTTCAAAATTAAGGGACGAAAATGAATAACGTTTTTCAAGTGATTTTTTTTCTTCTTGCTTTAAATTCATTCTACGGGACGGTTCGTTTGCGCGTCCGAGAAAAAAAAATTTCAAAATTTTTCATTTTTCAATCTCAATCGCGTCTCGCGCTTGATTCTCGGAACTCTTATCTTTCGCCGAGGCGTCTGCACGTGGTACCTAAAAATGCCAGCCCTCCGTCCCAAAAAAAAAAAAATAACCAATAAAAAGTCCAACTGGCGTTTATTCGTAATCTTTCCTATCACGGATAATAATAATAATAATCGTCGTAGCGTTAAGCGAGAAGAAGAAACGATAAATATAATCGAATTTGTACTGATAATCTGGGAGTAAAGAGAAGAGCCGTAAACGCCCGACGTTAAACGAAGCGAAACGAGCAGGATGCTCGCTCGTATCTCGAATCTCGAATCTCGAATGTCGAATCGTTCTGCTAGCCAGTATTAATACTGAGTAAGTGTACTGCCGTACTGATGGTATTATTTATGATTTGTTAGCCAGCGGAACCCATTCGAGAGACTGAGGTATAACAGGGCGGCAGATCTTGCCAGCCGCCACACTTTTCCTGTCGGAGTACAAACAAGTACGTAGCTTACGTAGATCGCCTGTCGTTTATACAGTGTATTTATCCAACCTTATACGTACATACGCATACGACCGTATTACATAACGGTGCGAACTCTACTCGAGCGATCCTCGAGTCTGTCGTCAGTCTTACCTAACCTGTATAACCCATCGATATCTTACTTATCGAAAATTGTCTGTTTTTGCTTGACGAAGAGACTCTGGTCGAAGGATTGAAAATTCGATTTTCGTATGTTTTTTTTTTAATTTTTTTTTTTTTTTTTCTTTTCTTTAGTACGTTGTGTTTGATGTTCACATCCGTCTTACGACTGACGCCACGTGTATCTTGTTTGTTTGTCGTTTGTTTCAATTTTTGATTTTTTTTTCTCTCGTACGAAACTCGAGGATCGTCGACGTCCAGTCGATTTTTCGAATTCCGATGTCACGTGATCCAATCAACACGTGATCTTCCATGTTACTGATGAAAAATCGAATCGATGATCTGCGAGTAGATGCATCGCAGCCGTAGCGTTCGGCTCGGCATTGACTTGATTTATTGAATGATGATGATTATTATTATGATATGGTGGTGATGATAATGGTGATTATGATGATTATGACATGGTGATGATTATGAGGATGATGATGATGGTATGACTTGACGTTGATGGAAATGATGATTTTATTGCAACGATGTGACTTTTTTTTGTTTTCTTTTTTTATCATTTTTTTTTTTAGTGTTGCATCTCGCGTGGGTGGTGATGGTCGGGATGGTCGACGTTAATCATGGTGCATTGCAAGCTGCAAATTTGCCATAAAATTTCTGGTGAATCGAGGGATAATATATTTTTGTAAAAGTCGATGTCCATTGCCATCCGCACCCGTCGCTGGTTTTATTTTCAAAATTTTTTCATTCTATTTTTTTTTCTTTAGTTGTTTCTTAAGATTTTCGAATTGTTTGTTTATGGTCGTTTACTTTTTTCTTATATCGTAACGTTTACGTTTTTTTTTTTTCTCTTTTTGAGTAGTTTTGGCTATTTGATGAGTGTGCTGCGTGTTCGCCTCCACCCACCACCCATTATCCCTACTCTCTATTTACTTTCTCTCGATCTTTTTATACTTCTCTGGCTTTTCACTGAAATCAGATCAAGAGAAAAAGATACACGTGAACACACGTCACTCCAGTCACGTTATACTCGAGCACCGCAATAAATTTTCAAAATGCCATCCCCCCCTCTCCGAAAATAATACCAAATGAAAAATGATGTAACGAAACCAGCGATAACAAAATTCACATCGCTTATCCATAGTTGACTTTTCGAAATTTCTGTAATTAATTTTTATTCATTTTTTCTTTTTGAAAATTCAATCCCCCGGCCGACTGGATGCCCACCATTATTCACGAAGACAGTCCCGACCACGACCGTCCGCCATTTTTTTGTCGTTCGTCCATACAAATTTGGTTTGCTCTATTATTTTATTTGTTTTGACTTCCTGTTTCTTCTCTAACCCAATCTTCCTTCCGAAATAATTTATTCTTTTTTTCTCTCCTCGCGTATCTCATCTGCCAGCTCTCGTCCTCGTGTATATTTATCTATTATCTACTATCTATTATCTGTTATCTATAACTCTATCAACCATTTCGTGTGCGTGTGCGCGTGATACGTATGCGTGTTGCGGTACGTTATTTTTATTATGCTCTTAACATATATACATATATATATATTGTGCGTTGCACTTTCTCGTCCTCGTGACTAACTTAACGGCAGTTTACATTTTTTTTTTTCTTTTGCGAGTTTCACAGTTGCAGTTACGGTTGCAGTGGGATTTATTATAACTAACCTTTGTGTGTGCGTGTGTGTTTCGTCTTAACGATTTTAGTAAACACGTGTTAATGATGTCTGTGCACAAATACGCAAGGTGCATCTCTTACGCACGCGTGACTATCATATTACGTCGCTATTACGATTTTTATAAATCTTGTTAATTCTTCGTATTTTATTTCAACTTTTTTTTTTAATAATTCCATGAACCTTCATACGGTTCGCGCAACGTACGAAAAATATTTTATGAAGTGTATGACAAATTAAATTTCCAGTCGAAATATCAATCGAAAATGATTGTAGGGCCTCTTTTCTTGAAAATGCCAAATTTTGGACTCAGTTGTTTCAAGGATTATCCAAAATCAAATTGAGCATCAGGGTGGTATACAGAATTGAGAAAGGCAAAAAAGAAAACAAAACACATCTGCGATAAGAAAATGACAGTATATCTCGATTATACTGAAATTTTGTAAATTTAGGGAAGTAAGGAGACGAAAGATGCTCGTGAAGATTTTGGATATGTAACGTAATAGGTGAAGAAAAGGGACAAAAAAATCTTACGTCCATCCAGAACGCACGATAAATATGACAGATAAAAAGTGTTAAACGGAAATGAAAAAATTTCTGATTTTAACAAACAACTGCGACATTCATATTTTTCGTTTCGATTTAATCACTGGCGCTCATTTAATTCCCAAAACGAATCCCAGCACCATTGTCTTCCATTAGTTTTACTATTATTTTTCTCCGTGTAAATATCGCGCTGACTGGACGTCACTCTCATCTCAATTACAATCCGACAAATTTCCGAATTCACGGAACGACGGAAAATAAAGACCCGCCTCGTACCTGATATATTCCAAGACAGCAAAACAACAAGAGAGAAAGACCAAAACCAAAACCCAAAAATGACTCCCCTTATAACCGCGCATATGCATATGCAGAATCCAAAAGCTGAAGCACCCGGCGTAGAAAAATCCGTAGCAGTGTCTTTTTTTTTTTTTAGCTATGTACACGCACCCTATTGTATACCACACCACACACTCTACGTATTGCTAAAGTTTTGACAAGTATGTAGTATGTGTATATGTTATATGCGATACAAGCCCAAAAATTAATATTTATTTTTTGCTGATTTGTGGGTCACGTAATACATATATATATATACAGATATGTGTGCAATGTCAATTTCCTTAGAGTAGATAAAGCTTTTGTTGCACGCGACAATTGTCTTCTGTCCGAGCCTTAAGCCTGGATGTCAGCTCGATATACGCTACGATAGATCACGTATGTGCACATATGCATTGTGACGTGATTTTTCGATTCACGGTCACAAGGCGACTCCGGCTACCGATACAAATAACGTTCTCGATTTCTGGTTCCCTTCGGGTCGCCACCCTGCTCGGAAGCTGCGCTCTCTGATTCGTATTGTTATGCCAGTGCTCGGAAGATTTCATTACTGTTTAGTTGAGGTCGCGTTTAGATGATTCGCTAAGGAACGCTCTCGATTTGGTTCAAAGGGATGATACGAGGGAAAGGGAAGAGTTAAGGATCTCGACCAATCAGAATTATTAGTTCTCGAATTTGGCTATTGTCAAAGTCAGTCTGTCTCGGGGCACCGACCGGGGTGTCACGAACTGGCTCGCGCTCCCGTGCTGTCTGTTTACAGTTTTTCTAGCTGTGTTTAGATGCGGTGTAGAAAGTTCTCGCGCTGCTTTCGGGATATTCAGGAAATTCGGTGGATTTTCTGTGAGTGTTTCGGAAGTGTAGTGCAGTGCCCACCCAAGTGCCCTTTGGATTCCGTTCTCGGCCTTCACGGATCAGCCGCACCAGCTCCGGTGAGCACTCCCAATTTATTAATTGGTGAAGGAATTTCGATTTGATAGTTCAGATTCGTTCCGATCGCGCACAATTTGCCTGACTCTTACTCCGACCCTCTCTAGCTCAGCCTGAGCGGCCGCGCATTTCCGTAACCGTTCGTTCCCGTTCGCGCATTCAGTTGCGTTTGCTGATTTTACGCGAACCCAAAAATCTACAGGATCCGTTAAGTTATCGCGTTATCCGATAGGTTCCGTCAGAGCTCTCGTTTCGGTGAAGTTGGGCCTCTTCCAGCCCAACTTCCAGGTCGTCAGTTCCCGGTGAAAAAAGAATCGGCTAGCGCCCGCGTGGCTTGCGGCTGCATGAGCAAAGGGTGGACGACCGAAGGTAACGTAGGTTGGTTCTCGGACTTTTCGCTGTCGGTGTCGAGTTAAGAAAGAAATACATTACAGCATATATTACACACATATAGGTAAATATAGACGTGAATACAATTTTGACATAAAAATAAGCATATACAGCTGGTGCCTTGGTGCGTTACTGTTGCCAAAATTGAGCTTCGTGTAATTGTTTTTTTAAAACAAATTTGCATTTTTTCATTTTTTCTATCTTCTCGTTTGCCTGATGCAATAGCGAACACAGATATTTGGCGGGTGGCGCTTCCTTCCGTACAAACGAAAATTCCAATTTTTTCGAATTCGTTTGGTATGCGTTTTTCGAAAAATCTAATTCAAATGCACAGCTTGACCGATGATAGATTGGTATCACTGAATGGTTTCTCTTTGAACCGTCACGTGATTTCGCTTTTTCAATTTCCATCTTGTCGCTCCTCTCTGTATCATTTTTATAAATATATTTATATGAATATATATATATACACTTTTGAAATTGTTCAATATCTTTCATTCTCGTTCTATGTCTGTGTATGTATATATATGTATATTTCTGTATAAGATTTCTCTACTCTCTCTCCTCTCTGTCTGTTCCGCTATTTCTTTTGTCTTTTTTTCTATATGTAAATTTATCTACCAATCTCTTTATCTATTTATCTTATCTGTCGATTTGCTCGTACCTCTGTCTATTATCTGCTATTCAAAGTATTTCTATTTTCGTCTAGTTTTTCACTTTGGATCTTGACGTTAATATGTGCCATTCAAAAATTATCTCATTGGGTAATTAAATCTGGTATTCTAGTTAAAAAAAAAAAAAATGTTACACTATTAGTATCAGGTGGTACAGGACTGTTGCGGACCATTCGTCATTGTATTGAGAGGAGAGTCAGTTAGGTTTCATGTGATTACGATTAGCAGTCGAAATTAATTGAAATATGAGAGAGAGGAGGCGTTCTGCAAATGAAATTGCGAAAAGGACGCTGGATGTCCGCTTGAACATTGGAAACTGTATTCTTTTGTTCGGTCAGTATCTTTTTTGGATTTTTTATCGGTTTGTGCATTCGCACTCGAATTAAGAGAAAATTGCATAAGCTTCGTGTATGCATAAAAATAACTTTTTTTTGTGTTGTTTTATTTTTATTCGGATTACTTTTTTTTTTTTTTTTTTGGATGGCTAGTAGTGCTTTTATGGTGCTTGTACGCATAACAGAGGAATAATTAGGCACGTCTTACATATTTTTTATTTATTTTTTTTAATTCCGCCTGTCCGCCTTCGGAGTTGGATGTTTACCGGTGCAATTAATGTGAAATCGAAACTATTTTTCAAAATTATTACGAAGCATTTCTATTTCGTACAGGTACCATATCAAATTGCATTAAACACGCCAAAATCTGTGTACAAGACACGTGTCTAAAAAAGATTTTTATTTTAATCATCTAGCTGTGTTTCTATCGATATTTCGCATAACCGTATGTATGTGCGTGCGTGTGTCTGTTGAAAGAAACATTCTAACGAAGCGCATAGGCACGCTGGCGCTTGAAAGAAAACCACGATTCGTCCCTATGAGGAAACAATGAAAAAAAAAAAAACAATAAAACTACGAACACGAAAACAAACACGAGTCATCAACACACAGCCAGTCGAGAAAAACACGTCATAACACAAGAGAAAGAAAGTAGAAACAAAGAAACAAACAAAACTGTGGGATATCCATGGGATTTCTCATTAAACAAAAAAAAAGCAACACACAACGTCAAAGTACCACAAAAATAAAATAGCAGAGCCCGCCCTCCTCCCGGGGAGCAAAGGCGGCGCTAGTCGCGTGTTAAAAACAAAAGCCAAAAACAAAAATGAAGGAACACGCGAAATAACGAGAACGAAAAAAAAAAAAAAAAAACCAAAAACTAGCCCATCCCAATGTCGCATCCCCCATTATTAGAACGCCACTTCCCTGTTTTTACAGCTTCGAGTAATCAGAGCTTTCAAGTCGACTCTGGAAGATTTGGAGGAGCGTCGCTCTGTCCATAGTTTACACAGCTTACACAGTATGCGCAGCTCACGCAGCCACACCGGTCCCAGACCCCTGTCGGACTTCACGTACATCGACGAGGACCCAGCAAATCCGTCGGGCGGCAACAGCGCGAGGATTGCGCGCGCAGCTGGGAACGCGCGCGCCGATAGCGCCACCGGCGGCGGCGAGAAGAACCAGACGAGTCCGGCGTCGCCGTTACTGCTTAACGTCCCCGGCTCGGCGTCGTACAACAATCATCATCCCGATCATCGCTGGCACGTCTCCTCATTGGAGGAGGCAGCCACGAGGAAAGGAAGGAACGATCATGCCCCTCATCATCATCATTACAATCATCCAAGCCAGAATACCAACAGATCCACGTCCAATAGCGCCCTCAATCAGCAGCAGCAGTCAGCGGGCCCGAACGACAGCGAGCAAAAGGGAAATGCTCCTGACGGAAATAACGTCGACTCGAAAGCCGATAACGTCACTGATCTGCCCAAACTGGTGCACGAGACGAGTATCTAAAGGAGTTTCTTTACTTTCTTTTTTCGATTCTCTTCTTTTATTTCCTGAAATTCGCGCGAACGACGACACGGTCCGATTGTTGATAGATTTTGATTTTCCTTTTTTTTTTTATTATTTTTTTTTTTTTTTTAATGACGTCACTCTTCGCTACTTCTCTGGTCCAATTCTCGTCATCTTGCCGTTACGCCTTGTTCTTTGATTCTTTTCGTTTTAAATTTTCATTCCTGTTATTCTGACGTAAAACGAACAAGGCTGTTCGACGTAAGACTTTCCTTCTCCCCTCCTTCCCTCCTCCTCACATTCACACACACTGATCTCGGGCTTGGACGCTTTCCAGTACTTAATCGCGTTGATAGCTATTTATTTTCTTTCAGTCATATTGTCGTCTCTATTTTGTATAATAATTATAATAATGTTAATTATCCCCCATACGAGAGTTTCTCAGGTATATAAAATTGTGGGGGATGGCGATAAATTGGCGTCCTCGCTCTTTAGTTTGTGTCGAAAAGTTCATTCCCTTCATCATTGTTTCTCCGTTCACCCCTTTCTTCTTCTGCTAACGAAATACTTTTGCTCGCGTATCTTTTTGCATTGGTTTTTTAAACCTAAAACGGTTTTTTTTTTTGAAGTCAAACAACAATCCATTTCACTGCCGCAAATGACCCTGAACACGCAACTGCCAATTTTTCGAGTCCCTTTAAAGACGCAGGGACATCTCGTAATCGATCCTTATTTTTTTTTTTTTCGAAAATCCTAATTATTTTAGTCAAAAATATATTCCCTACGGAAGATAGCAGAAAGCTCATGCTCGATTTAAAAAAAAAAATCCTTTGTCCTCCCTCGTAACCTCAACATTTCATGACCTTTGGACAGAGTACGAAAACCAATGTGGAAAGAGAGTGAACAGTTGCGAAGAGAACAGCGGACCGTTGAACGTTACAAAAATTAAAAAAAATAAATATGACCCACGCTACTCGGGAAGCTGGAACGTTGAAGAGGACCGTATAGGGAAGATCGAAGAAACTGAAAACCAAGAGAGCGAAGAGAACGAAAGGAAGGATTCCTGAGAAAATCACG
Organism: Cephus spinipes; assembly: GCA_963971525.1. NCBI lineage: Eukaryota > Metazoa > Arthropoda > Insecta > Hymenoptera > Cephidae > Cephus > Cephus spinipes. The sequence continues at coordinate 913,466 of OZ020578.1, read as the reverse complement.
AGACGAGAGATTTTAAAGTCGCAGGGACGAGGGAAGGATTTCTGAGAATAAGGAAAAAGTAAAATGGCCAAACGAGAGTAAAGCAACGTGTCGTAATCGCTATCAGTAAACTGGGGATTTCGTATAGAAAAATGACGGAATACAATTTGTCATTTTTTTTTTTTTTTTTTTTTTGAGTAACTGTCATTATTATAAACATGAGGCTTTCTGCGCCCGCTGCTGTGCTGCCTGGCTGATCCATTACGTCATTTCACAACCGTTTCTACTACTGCTACCATTACTACTACTGTCACTATATACTCACCAGGACTTTTAAACCCATCCCGACTCACAATCCTGGGACGAGCTTGTCTCAATCTAATAATGTACTTACCCATGACTGATTAACAGAAGGTCAAGCTTCGACCTTTCATCTTTCACCCTCGAGCTTCGCCCAGAAAACTCCTGTTATTCATGTCCTCAATTCCCTTGACCATGAAGATTGGATTTATTAAGAATTTTCGAAATTTCCTCATACTTTACCGTTTATTGCTACTGTTACTTTATACGGGACTTATATCATGTTAAATGCATGTGTGATTGGAAAAAAAAAGAAAAAAGAAAAAGAAACAAGATATTCCATTTGAAAATCCCAATCCAGTGAGTCTTGTCACACAAGGCCTCTTTTATATTATATAATTTCTTTTAGTTCTTAGCTATTATTATTTTTCTAATGTAAATCTTAATTCCGCATACCCTATTCCTACCTTGAAGTCAGTGAGCCTTGATTAATTAATTAAGCTACATCGGACCGTGCGGGGTGCTTTGATTAGCAGCACCCTTCCTCAACCCAAACCGCCCTGTTAAACAAGATTACTAGAATAAGTAACGCGAGAGTTTTATTAAGGTCAATATAAATTGTTTCTAAACTTATTAATTTAATTTAAACTTACTTGATAATTGAAACCTGTAACTTTTAAGCCGTGGACGCCCCTGAAACGCGATTGTGATGATGATGATGTTGATTATAATGTTTATGATCGTGGTGATGATGTTGACGTAGGAGCAAATATACGGGGATGTGATTGTTTATATTTTTTTTTGGGGTTAGTCGTCGCGTCATTATGTTGCGTGTGTTGCGCGTCCCACCATTAATGACTTTTCTGTATTAATTTAACACTGTACATCGTGTTTGAATTTTTTTCGTTTTTTTTTTCTCCCCTTCATAACCAATACGTAATTTGCGTACGCACGTGTCGTTCACTCGTTGATCGACACGAAATTCGCCATTCACGTTACATTAATATTCGTCGCGAATTTGTTTAGTCGTTATGCGAACTCGCCGAAGCAAATAAAAGTTTAATATAAACGGGGGAAAGAAAAAAGATTTGTATATGTATATATATAGTGAGAGAGGTATAGGTTTACACTAATGGAAAATGAAAAAGAACAAAAATTTGTTTAAATCCACCGCGCCTCGGTACACCTTCCTCTATATATACATATATAGATGCATATGATACCTACGCAAAACTTATCCACAAGGATAAACATGTGGGCAGCCTCGGGATATATGTATAATGTGTACTTACGAGATAACGTAAGAAAAAAAAAAGGCGACAGACAAGTGAAAAGTCGAAAATATAAAAATAATTTTGCAAAGTGGCAAACGTCTCTACTCTGCGATACTTCGTCTAATTTTGGTGTAAAAAAATTTTTTTTGTATTTTCGATTTTTCATCTTCCACTTTCTATCCCAATGGGATATCGATTATTAACTCAAATCGGAAGAGGATAAGGGAATACTAAAGATCTTCTGCTATTACTGCCAATTATTCGTTGACTATTTGCACTCGAGGACACGTTCGAAAGAATATACTATATATGTACTATAAAAATGAAAAATGAATTTAAAAAAAAAACGGCAAAGAAAGGATATTCGAAAAAGCAAATTAAACGAATAAGCGTTTTTAAGAAATGATTTACGCCACGCGGAATTCTATCGGTCAAGATACACACTGTTTCTCTATATACTTATATACATTGCTAGGTGTATATATATATATTGATACGAAGATACATTTGCATACAGTATATGTATAGGATTTGAGAAATGAAAAATCACACGCAAGTTTAACACTTAACGTATACCTATGTATATCGCGAAGCGTTGTAAAACAATTTACAATGCTAATTACTAATCGATGGACTAATTATTGTATCGATAATCGCGATCGCGAAATGGAGACAACATTTTTTTTATTGTCCTTCGAAGCTCAGCAGATTATATTATTTTGAGGAGGAATAAAAAGAAATTTAAAAAAATTTCATTTGAGATTTCACGTACTTGATTTGACGTACGATGAAAAGAAATTTATTGATTAATCATGAACGATTCGATTAATTGAGCGAGGAAAGATTGGGCTTAATTATGTTTACGAGACGCAGCAACGATCAATAGCAGTTCAAACGGAGATGACAGACAGTGAAAAAATTAAGGACGGACGGGATGCGCGATTTTGGAATTAATGGATTTTTGAAAATTGCCTGTGCGCGGTTCCAACGATGAGAAAAAGAAACGTTCTAGTTTTTATGAATAATTATCGAGAATTGTTAGCTTGTTATTAAATTAGAAAATATTTAATTAATTATTTCGATCTAATGATATACATACATATTAGATAATATATATATATACGAGTGACTATAAATACATATATGTAAATTATATACACATTAACACGTGTGTATGTACAGTTACATATACGTGTCTATATCAGGATTGAAATAGAGGAGAAAGGAAAAAAAAAAACAAAAAAATAAAATATTAGACATGTTATCGTGATATTACGTAAATGAGAATTCATTGATTCTGCGCTCCGATGACGTGACGATTGCGAAAAATTGGGTTTTTTCTTTTTAAGTTCGCTCGACACCGGTTTTTTTCTTTTTTTTTTTTTTTTTTTTTTTCATTATTATTAATTATCAATGTAAGTCTTGGTCAGTTAGTTACATAAAAACACTCAGGTTGGTGAATTCGTCTCTGGTAATTTCGAGCCTGGACCTTCAAATCGAGAAATATTTTTTCTCAGGCGTGCTGCCAGAGCACATGGGTAATGTTCACAAAAGCACGTGGGGCTTGACCACGTGTTCTGCCCAATCGATATAGGTTATATGTTACTATCTTGTTATCAGTACTGGATATACTTCTTATCATCACCTTAGGTCTAACTCTACGATGGCGACGCCAATTTTGAAACACGCGGTGAGAGCGGATCCGCGCGTCCAAAATGAATTGATTGGCAAATTTTTTGGTATTTTCAATGGGACAAAAAAAAAAGTAAAAATCATTGTTCCTTCTTTGTAATACTATTTTTCAATCTCTTGTACATGTACACGTATGTATATACGATTATGATATATACATGCCGACACGACACTTGGTCGTCGAAATTTCCCGTGTCTCCCCGTCACCCCTTTATATGCCTAATACCTATTTAAGCGACACCCTTTAGTTACCTGTTCGACGTTTCCCAATCTTCAAGCCACTCGAGCTCGTTAAATCTGTTTAAACGTCTTAAGGAAAAACATGTTATATATATACATATACAATACTATATATTAAACTATAAAGCTTCTTTGGAATCCGTTTAAAGAATAAGCTCGGTCAATAAAGCGAAGCACTGTATATTTCCTACATAAAAAAGAGGGGGCTCGTCTTTCAACATTACTCTTCGACATCCGAACAATGAAATTTCTTCTCTCACGAATACGGCGCTGATACAGTGACACTGTATATAATTCCCAAATTCGTATTATCGCCAAATTTCCATTTTCTCCCTACGTTCTCTTTCTGGTGCTTTCTTTCTTTCCTTATCTATTACTTTTCACCGCGCCTCCTAATTAGGCTTGCCATCGACTCACCCCTGGCAATTCTAATTAACGCGCCAAATCTCCGCTATTTTTTTTTGCGCATTCAAAAATCTGCGTGGTTCATCGAAATTAATTTTTTTTTTTCGCGAGATCCACGAGTGTGTGCATGCACGAGTCCTGGGAGAATGTGAACGAGTGTGTGTATATAATATCTGTGCATCAAAATATATAAGCGGTCGTGTCCGGATGCAATACGAATTTTTTTTTGTCTATCGATCAAAAAAGAAAATTGTCATCTAATGACAAGAGACAACGAAATACATGATACGACGTGCCGTGCGAATTTCCGTAATTTTTTTGTTTGAAAATTTTTAAATTTCGAGTTCGTTCACCTGCGCTCGTCCATCGTTTCCGCAATACTTGATAATGATAAGTCGTTGACGCGTGGTAACGAATGCGAACGAAAACCAAAAACGTGAAAATGTGCGTCCAGTTTCGGAAAAAAAAGACAAGCGTACCCCCCTCCCCAGTACTACCATTACACTCTTTGCGTGTCCGTTAAATAATTATTAAAAATTTGTACCTCAGCAAGTAATGAACTTTTGACAGTAGGTGTACCAACGAAACCTTTCTATCACTCTCACTCTTTATCTTTCTCTTTATCACTCTCTCTCTCACTCTCGCTGACCTTTCTGACCTCTTCGATCACTAATGGCCCTCCTACCCCCCCCCCCTTTTTATAATTGTTATTAGCATATACTGTCTGCACTGTCGAAATCCGAACTCTATATTATTGATCTGACGTCACAATAAAGTATATTATAAATACTCCTGGTTAACGAATTATAAATTTTCATTTTTTTTTATAATATATTACCAATATCTATATATATATAGTTAATCAACGTTATTCATTAAGAATGTATACTGCGTGTATCTACACGTCTCTGTATACGTTCCTTGTACATACTTTACTCAATCGACGCGACCCTATCGGGAGAATGACGTATCAATTATATTTTTCATCATTTATTCGTTACGTAATACAAAAATATATATATATACAAGATACCGTCATTTTCCCGTGTCGATCTTCACTCGCTACTCAATTCCTTACGTAGAATTCGTTATTTTTTTTTCCCCCTCTACTTTTCAAACTTCCCGCCTATTTCACTGTATCTCTCTGAAAGCACTCTCAGTCGACTTTCTCACCGTTGATCTTTTTACTTGTTCGAGACACGTTATACTCAGGTCGTTCACTCGCAAAGAAAAAAAGCGATTATACTCGTGCAGAATATCTCTTTCTTTGTTCTTTATTCCTTTTTACTATTTTCAGTCTTTCCTTGTTTCTTATATTTACGAAAGCTCCAACGTCTTTTACACGGATCGCAGGTTCTACCGGTACCATATTACGTACGTAGATCGTTCAGTCCTATATAATCGCAATCATTCCATCCGATCAGTTGAGTCCCTTGGCAAGAAAAAAAAAGAGCAACGAGAAAAGAAAAGGTAAAGAACAAAATCCCAAGATAAGTTTCGAACTTTGCATCAGACCCACAGCAACGTCACCTCGTACCTTGTACAACACAAAGAAAATGGAATTTCTCTTTTTTCGTTATATCCTTATCGAACACTTATTTTTGTCTCCTCTCACCCCCCCCCCCCTACGACCCTCTCGCGATCTTTTTCTTAAAGCAAAAGAAAAATATTCTTTTTTACCAGTTTTTCCATTTTCTTACTGAAAACGTGTATATATATGTATACAGCTACACCCCCCTGAAACGACTCCCCCCCCCTGCCCTTTCGCCCCGCAAGTACAAAAATAAAATCACGACTCTCGGGCCACTATCGTCTGTGATTTTGCTACGTATGTACAACGGTGGCAGCACTCAACAATCATGTCATCTTATGTAACCATGACATTACCCTTTACTCTTGAAGGTGATAGGTGGCGAGTTGCAGGAACGTTTGATACCGGTACCCTACAGCAAGAGCTCGACAGACCAAGCTGTAAGCGCTTCTCTCTTGCTCTCAAGCTACTATACTATACTATACTATACTATACTATACTGCTACTCTAACTGCTCTATACTATACGCCTACTATACTCTCTATACTCTGTACTCTGTAACTACTTTACTTTATACCTACGTTACTTAACTCTACATTCTACCGCTGTACTCAATTTACTTACTCGTTACTGCTACCACGTTACTACTCTTTCACTTACTCTTCTATAGTACTCTACTACTACTCTATATATCTATATTCTACACTATGTTTCTTTGGTCTCTCTCGCTTGGTCTATTTATCTTCGTCACTCTTTATGTTTTCTATCTGTCCATTTGTCTTACTGTAACTCTCTGTGTCTGCTGTATTATATATGACGTATCTATACGTAATTGTCCTTATTTACGTAAATAGCCCTTTGACGTACGATACATCGTTCACTGTACATATATTACGTATGTATGCTCAAAGGGCTAAGATTCTTTATCCTGCCTCTCTTGAATTCTCTTTCTCGCTCTTTTCATTATTTTCTATTCACCTTATCCGATCTCTTCGTATCTGTCTGTAAAATCCCCAGGTGATCTTGGTACGTTCTATGAATATGCATTATGCACATCTGTATATTTATGTGAGAACGTACGAGCGTCCGAAGTCGAAAAGGTCGCGATTTTTTTTTTTTTTTTTTTTTGAAAAATTAATCACGAATATTTTTGTGACACGGCATGGTAGCGATGCAAGAATTTTAGACGTTAATATTGTCTTCGGACGCTCGCAGGAATTTTTTTTCTTCTTTTTTGGTTTTTCATAAATGAACTGCCGTAATAATGGTAATAATAATATTTAGCGTAATTGCAAGAAAGCTCGAAAGATAAGCAGTTTGCTTGTATATCTTTTTTATTTTGTCACGATTATAGTTCTCCTTAATTCTCTTTTTTTCGATTATTCGTCAGTGCCTTCCTATACCCATCGTTATATGCGTATCTGACCTGACCTGACCCGACCCATACGTATAGCTACGGCCCTGCGCAAATTTTTCACGCTTTTCCCATGGAGCCGTTCGTGTCCAAGAAAGCGCACTGAACATTTTAAATATGTGGATTATATGTTGGCAATAAATATTTTGTCGATGTATGATATATTGATATAATTTTCGTTTTCCTTTGCTTTAACAGTGCGACAATTTCGATACGAACGATTCACCAGGGGTTACGTAGCTTTGATGCTGTAGTTTTCTTAATTTGCGAGCGCATTATTAATTACGTATAAATAATATAGTATTGGGCGCACGCTTTACACGTATTATTTCGCGGCGGAGACATCGACGGATTAGACGCATCAGTTTCAAAAAAAAAAATTTTTTTAATGGAAACGGCCAAAAAAACGTCGAGGAAACATTCAAACAAAAAGTAAAAAATGATTAGCACATTAAAAAGTACGAAATTTTTGTCGGCGAATATTCGAACACGACCACCCGGTATATTTGACAACCCCTAGATTGGATCGCGCTACTATAAAATCATATTGCGTCCATATGTATCCTGTTTGTCTTTTTATTTTTTTATTTTACTCGTCATACTGTCAGCGGATGTTCGTTTTATTCAGTTTTTCGAAAATTTTCATTCTGACTATCTCTCTCTCTCTCTCTCTCTCTCTCTCTCTCTCTCTCTCTCTCTCTCTCTCTCTCTCTCTCTCTCTCTCTCTTTCTCTATTTCTTTCTATCACTTTGCCTGTCAATCTTTACTCTACTATTCAACTTTTTTACCTGCCGAAAATTGCGAGATCGTCCCTTGCTTGAATCGAGCCCGAAACCCCCTGAGGCCCATTTCCAATTTTCAATATACGCAGCCAGTTGTTGGGCGATTTTGAAAAAAAAAAAACTTGTAGAAAACTCCTTGCGAACTTTTCGTATTCCTAAAATGGACCTATGTCAACCTACAGCCCACTGAGACCCAAAACCAGCGATCCCCCCCCCCCCTCAACAAAAAGTGAAACACAAAAACGGCATTACGCACTATCTATGTGCGTCCGACGAAAAAAACGCACGTGCGACCAGTGCGAAATTTTTTTTATTTTTTTTTTGTCAGCGTATCCCAATCCAAGAACCTCAAGAGAATTTGCACAGCATACATGTATATTCACGCGCAAAATAAATTCCCGTAGAATCAGTAAAATCTCAAAAATTAATTTATCAAAATTATTGAGAATCTCCCGCTCACTGGAATTCCGGGAAAGTAATGACGTGTCACGGTAAGTCAAGGAAAAGTTGTGTGCGCATGCGCACAAGCATACGCCCGCACAAACTGTCTAAAATCCCGTCCGGATATTGCAAATTTTTCCATATACTTTGGTGCGCGCGTGTGTGTGTATGTGTGTGTATAGAACAGGAAACCTATTTTTTTTAGCATTGTCCTTCTGGCATCGGATTTTTGAAAGTGAAGAATTTTTCAAAATATTTTTTTTAAATACTCAAAAAAAAGAAAGGAAATCCTAATACGTGCATATTCGCACGAGAAGGCTTCACGATCCAATATGACGTCGAGATGACACGTGGAGAATAATTCGGGACGATATCGGTGCGCGCTGATAATGATTTCAATGATTGCGGAATGAGGAACACGGATTCTCGTACTCCTTAATAAACCCGCTACGTCGTTATCAAGGTAAATGATATTTAGCCAATGAATTCGTAAAAGTTTCTATCGTTATCCTATATCTATTTCCTTCATACATATATATATATATTATACTATATATACTGTCTTAATGATGTCTGTATTACTCTATCCACTACTTTTTTTCTCTACGTCATTATATTGTATATCTATATATAATATCCACGCATCCAGTAACACTGTATACGTATAATTACGCTTTAATTAATTCATTGATCTAATTGAAGGATTCATTGTCTTCGTGATTGAGCACGACAAAGGGAAAAGTTTTTGAACATACTTTTTTCCTCTTTTTTTTTTTAAATTTCAGTCACTTGCTTTTATAGATTATGTCTGATTACAAACTCCATACGTGTTCCGTTGTCATACATATATATATATATATATACATCGTTAAAAATATATATACTTTGATATTATATATTTCTGTCATTATATAGGGTGTTCAGCAAGTGGTCCTACGTATGGTAATTTCCGAACACCTTGTATGGACACTTGTATTTCGCACTTTTCATTACTTTTTCATTGAACGGATATGTTGTCGATTATTATACTTTGATCAAGTTCGATTTTTGGAAAATTATTGCAATATCTGGACGTGCGTTATCTGCTATCAAGTTTGACAAAGGGAAAATGTATGAATAACCGTACGTTATTACTTTTCCGTAAGTCCATAGTGTACAGATGTAGTATGAAAAAAGAAACGTCATATACAGTACTAGAAAGAGGCTGTATCGTAAATGGCACGATAAAGATAAAAAAAAAGGGAAAAGAAAAATTTCGAAATAAGCTCAAACGTGCCATCATTTTTTTTTGGGGGTAAAAAATTGAATCATCCGACTCGATACTGTCTACACTCGTTACATGGCCTGTTTTCATCACAAATTTACACAACCAATTTCCTGTTGACAAAGAAAAGAATGAAAAGAAAGAAGAGAAAGAAGATGAAACAACCCTATATATTATTCTGTGGCTTTTCCTCTTTTCACTATATCCTCCTGCTTGCCTGTTAGATCAGTATTCCACAATCGGTGTTCACGTTAGAATAGAATTGATGATTAGATATGTATACCTATATATATTACATACTATATACATGTCTGTTAGCATATTATGTTATATCGATCGATTGTGCATACACGTGAATATGGATTGATTATTGATCGATGTTATCGGATGCGTAGAAATGACATCGATGGATCTTTATCTTTTTTTTCTCTTGATTTTGAGATAAAATTTCCCGCAGCCAAAAATCGATTTTATCAATTTATAATTTTGGAATTACAAGAGAACCAAAAAAGTTGCGTCGACGGTAAGACCGAGATGGAAAATCGAATTTTGGAAAATCTATTGATTTGTCTTTAATAGATTCGTTACCGTTACGATCATTAACTGAATCTGATAATGATTTTGATCCTCCGCTCAGAGAGTGATCAGTACCACCACATTGACAAAATTACGCATACGTGTAAAAACACGTATGCAGTTTCCCATTGACCGTTAGCGACAGTCGATTAGTGAAAAAAAAAAAAAAGCAAAAGTCCAAATTTTTTGTGAAATGGTACTTAAAACTTTCAACTTCTTCGAAAATGATAAAGGTAGATCACTGAGACGTATGAAAAATCATCAAAAGGAAAATGAAATGAAAAGTACAGAGATTTTCGAAAACGAAGCTTGGACCCTCAAAAAGACCGAACGAGGATCGCGTAAGTATTTTTTTTGTTTCTGCTTAAGTTTCTTACTGTCCAAAATTCATTCTTTCCTACGTAATAGGGATTATTACTATTTGACGGTGAATGGGTAACGTCGCTGATGGTGGTGGTGATGGTGATGGTGATGACGATAATAATCAGGATGATTATAATTTTAAGATAAAGTTATCACAGGTTATCATAAAGCCGGTTACGTTTGTTGATTATTTTTATGGTCAATGATAATGAAGATCATGATGATGAATCATGATGGTGATGGTGATATTCGCGTATAAATATACATACATACATGTACGATATTAAGCATACATATATATGCATGCCAGCAAGCCTAATCTGTCGCTGTGTGCCGTTTTGACATGTGCTTGTTATCGAACGATTTATTGTTAGTGTTTAATTTTTCTTAAAAAAAAAAAAAAAAACCAAAAATCACCCATCTTCACAGTGGCATCGTGAGATTTCTTATCTTTACGGCGACTGCCTGTAGAGAGCTATTCAAAATTCTCTTTATGGAATCAAAGTATCCTCGCTTTGAAAAAAACCATTTGCTTGACGAATAAAAAAATTCATTTTTAAATTTTGGCCAAATTATCGAGGCTTAATTTTCTTATTTTTGGATATTTTATTTCGTGCTCGTTTTTCTCTTGCACTTTTTCTTTCCAAATTTCACGGCGCCTCTTTTCAAGTATTACAGCAATTATTATTATGGTTACACACATGCAGTGAAAGAGTGATAGAAAAAAAAAAAAAGATATATGTATACAGGGTGGCGATCTAATGAGGTAAGAACTCAATCAACCCCATTTTGGAAATTTCTTAATGCTATCTTTCTTATATGCTATTCGTCAAGCAAGACCGAAAAAATTTGTTTTTATTTAAAAAAAAATTGATTCACATGCTCCTATCGGAAGTCGTTCAGTCCGATGAGACAATTTTGAGAAGATTTAATACCGAAAAAATATGACCAAAAATTTACATAAACTGAAACATTGCAATGCCAAAAATGGGTGATTTCACATAATTGCATGAAATTTGTTACGCAAGCCTTACGTACACAATAATTCTTAAGTGTGTCACACTAACAAATCGTCCAGGTTGTGTTATACACGAAGGACGACCGCTGCATCACAACTTACACGGGAGAAACGTAAGAGGGCGTTTCTCTAACCTAACCCCGACCTAACCTAACCAAGTGAAATCCTTAGAAAAAAAAAAGAAAACCTCAAACCCCAAGAAAACAGTAGTTAAATCCCCAAGATAAGAATCCATAAGCTCCCATCCGTCTCCACAAGCAAAAATGTCCTGCCTAAAACTTGAAAAAAAATGCGCCAAATTAAAAGCAAAGAATTAATATAAAAATTCGATTTACAGATCCGCGTAGTGAACGCATTTCGGCAGGGGCTAGACGCGCGATACGGTGAGCCCAGCAGCGCGACCCTCGCGGAGGTACTACGAAAGCAATCATCCCTGAGCAAACGACTCTCGCAAACGAGCAGCATCGAGTACGCGGACAATATACCGGATGAGCTGACAATACCGGAAATCGACGTGGAGCGTCTCTCGAGTCACAGTCACACGGAGACAGCGGTCTAGAGATGGATCGAGAGTCAAGATGAAAGAGAGAGAGAGAGTGAGCGCGAGGGAGTACGTGAGGGGAAGATAGAGGGAGAAAAAAGTTGGCGACATTGAGGAAGCAGCAGCAGCAGCAGCAGCAACAATGGCGAGCAGAAGAAGGAAGAAAGAAAAGGAGAAAGGGAGAGCAAATCTCCGTATTGAAATATGCAGCAGCCACCCGTTGGATTTAAATTCATTGGAGGAAAAAGCCGAGCGTCGTGGATCGACGTAATTTTCGCGATACGAGATATGATATAATAATGCGCACTGGCGATATATACATTATAAATAATTAAACGACAATGAATGGAACGAATGGAGAGATATGCGCGCTCATATTTTGGATTGTGTCTCTTTCTTTTTTTTTTTTCTTTTCTTTGTTAAGTCTGTCAAATTCGCGATTTACACCGGATGGACGGAAATATTGTTTTGGTAAAACGCAAAGAGGATTTGAGGTTACGATTACGAGAATTGCTTGGGACGCCTGCTTAAATATTAATAAAAGGCTATCGTTTGTGAGGGATCGTTATCGATCGTGGGTCGTCGAGCGATACCGGCAGGACGTTGGCAAGACGTCCGCGCTTCGTTCGTAACCCGTGGCGATGGTGGCGCCAGTGACGAAATCGCTCGTCCAAAGAAAGTAAGAGACAACAGTGTACCTATGTATCTCTCGTGGAAGTTTACGACCTCCAGCCTGCGAGAAGAAACGAAAAATATTATTGCGTCATTTCGCGACGATCAGGGATAACAATCGATAGCGTCGATTGTCCACGTCGTCCGCAACTACGTTCAACGTCGCCGTCGTCGTCGGTGACGTCACTCGCTCTAGATCCGTACGAAACACCAAGATAGTGTACCAAAGTAACGCACCACTGCCTCCCCTGTTTTAGTCGTTACGCGAGGATTTCTTTTATTTTCCTATCGTCCTTTGTTTCCACCTCGACCACCTTCCCTCCCCCCAGCTACCCATCAAATCTCGATGTCCCCGATTTCATTTTATTCCCTCTCCCCACTATCAACCCCGCCATTATTTATCATCCCCGTTACACTGTTATTATGTTTATCTTCCTCGTTTCTCCCCTTTCATTTAATTCTCTACGTCTTTCGATATGTCCACCCTTGCCTCTTTTTTTTTTTTTTTTTGACTCATTGTTATTATATATTATTATCGTTAATTATTGTCATTCACTCCGTATCGATCGCGTCGACTACCCCCCCGGTCGTGAGACTTTCCAATGAGATAAACGAGAGAAGCTGAAAAAGAAAATCGCGACACCGAGAGACTTTGAAAGGGACGGCAACAGAGAATCCAAATGGGAGAAGAGGAGGAAGACGTGACGCGAGGAAGAGGACAAGAGGGAGCGGAGGGAGAATGCAAAAGTCACAGACACGGAGAAAAAAGGAAATAAAATATAAATTAGGATGTCCCGCATAATGACGTGACGTAGCTTTATACTATTGGAGAAGAGGAAGAAAGATACCCGTTAATTCTTTACATCTTTGATCGTTCATTGTTCGTTGTTCGTTAATTGTCGTTCGAATTGCTTCGCGCGATGCTCGGACGCCGTCGCTAATTAAAAATCCAGGTGTGAATTAGGACGCACACGCGTGCGCATGCAGTACGTGCGGATTGGCCACTACTGGTTCACGTCAGGCGTATAGATATACACACATGTATATATACAGTCATGTATAAATGTATATTGCTTATACCCAGCCGACTATCGGTGAATTATTTATTTATTAAAAAAAAAGAAGAAAAAAAATACGTCACGTAAATATAGAATCTCTCTCTATCTCTCTTTCTCTTTCTGTCTTTTTTTTTCATTATTTTTATTCACGTGTCAGTATCCATACCATATACGATGTTTAACAAATGTATGCGAGCACGATGCAACACTCGACGGGGCTAATTTGGAATTGATAGACGAAAAGCAAAATGCGAATTATGTACAATATTTTTGGTTGCTTGGCGTAGCGATGAGAAGATGGATAGGGGTTCATCTTGAACATTTTTGAAAAAAAAAAAGTGAAATGGAGAGCAAAACAAAATTCGTGACAATGATTTAAAAAGAGGACCCACTAATGATACAATTGTCCGTCACAATGTCGAACCATCGGGACCGTCACGATGACGGATTTGAAAAATTTTTTAATTAAAATTGTGAGTGTATGCGTGCATGTCTCTGATTAGTTAACGCAGAAAAATAGAGACATTTCTTATTGCTCGAAAACAAGTTCTAGTCGAATCGCGAGATCCTAGTCAGTAATATATTATTATTATATTTATTTAGTATCATTATTATTAGCAGTACCCGGACCGATCATTGTAGGTCTGATAACTGAGTGATAAAGAACAGTGCTTGGAGATAGGGAGGAAAGAGAAAAATTAAATATCTTACACGTGGCGATTAGGACGTCCGCTTCTGATAATTGGCTGGGTATACCGACTAATTAACTATTACGCTTATGATTATAATCCAGGATATAATTACGTGGAGCGCGTTCGAGCAACGCGAGAGGGCCGGGACGTTTACGAGTCCCGCAGGTAATATATGAGATATATATAAATATATATATATTATATATATATATGAAATTAAGAATGGAATAATTAATACCGCAAGACGGCGTGAAGTCCATTACGAGAGAGTGTGTGTGCGTGTAATTAACGATTAGGGAACACATGTGCGCTCAGTGAAATAGCTAAGTGAGATTGGTGGAAATGAATTGTAATTACAAAAGGAAGCGAAAGAAAGAAAAAAAAAAAGGGAAAAGTAAAACGGAAATGGCGAAGAGATTATTAAAGATTATAACTATTGCCTGCCGTCTCCGTCTAGGATTGTGTGCTAAAATTGTTCCTGGTTGTGGAAGATAGGTGTCGGAAGGGTATAATGGTTTTGGGGACAAAGAAAATGAATATGAAGAAATGTGTGAATTTGCCATTGAGAAAGGAGTAAGAGAGAGAGAGAGAGAGAGAGAGAGAGAGAAGAGAGGAAAACGGGGGAGTGATAAAGAGAGAAAAAGTGAAGAAAATAATGACAAGATATGTAAACAGACTAAGAGACAAAAGTGTAAATTTCTCGATGATGATCGATCTTTTACGTAAAAATCGCTCGTTCATTCGTGATATTGTGTTCTGGATTAAATTTATTTATATGTTTCTATACATATATACATAAATACATATATATTAAATTGTATATATATATATATATATATAAATTTATGTATGTGTCTATAAGGAGATAAAGAAATATTATATATATATAAATATATATATATATAACCCGCTTGGAACAAGAAAGTCTAAGGGAATTGTTTATGGAAATTACATTATATGTGGGGTGTGTGTGCAAGAACAAGAAGAAGCAAGCAGAAAGTCTCTAAGGATGAAGGAAGAAGTTTAATGTACTGGGACATAAAAAAAAGGAACAAAGGCTACGGGAGGAGGAAGCATCTCGCGTTTTTACAATGTTAGATGAATGAGAACAAAAATTGAAATTAATTAATTCGATTAAAAATAAATACACGATGCCGAAGTACGTGAGACTTAAGAAAAGAGGGATTGTTCCTCCCACTGTGGGCGGGACCTAACTTAACCACACCTCTTTTTGGGGCTGAAAAAAGAAATAACTCGACGGCGCCCCGGTGCTTTTCTCTCGAAGCGGCGCGCAAAATAATGGAAATCCACTAACTACTTTACTACGCTAATTAATTATTACGATTATTCAATTTAAATAAATAAACCGTTACTACCGTACCGATCGAAGTGAGATTCGACATATGTACATTATTGGAGGAATATATTGTTGAAGGGTTCTCTACCGTTTCGCCATCGGACGTCCTGTTGGGCCCCTCCGACACGCCCACTCACAGGCACCGCCCATTTCGAACGAATATTACGCTTCCCATTGGTCCATTGGCCATACGGGGTCAGAGTGGGGGCCCGAGAGGGACGGGCCCAACGGCGCGCCCGACGTTTAAACTGCTATATACTCTAGGTAGCATGTAACTTATTGAAATGAAATTAATACGAGACGTTATTTACTAAAACTAACTAAAGAGGTATAAATAAATAAATAAATAAAGGATTCTAGGCGCGTAAAGTGAAAAAAAAAGGATGCATTGAATTATTGATGAGAAAAAGTGGAGTTAAACACATGTATACACGTACACACGTACAGCTACATGAAATAATTAGATACATCAGATATACATTACATGACACACACACACACACGCACACACAGACACTAAATGCCATAACATTAACTTGTAACGAACGAATACTTAATAGAGATAATTTTTGCAGGACTATTATTACTATTACTACTACCACTACTATTGTCATTATTATTATTATTATTACTATTAACTATTATTATAAATATGAATTATTACTTATTATTGCCATCTATTATTATCGTTATCGACTCTATTGATTATCGTTTATTCATTCTTTTTATTATTACTACTGTCATTGCTATTATAATTATTATTACTACTACTACTACCATTACTACTACTATTACTACTACTACTACTTGTACTACTATTACTATTACTATTATTATTGTCTTAATATTGTCGACTATTCATTGATCATTCTCCATTGTTATTATTATTATTAGAATAATTGTTATTATTATTACCATCATCTGTGCCATATTTCATGATCTTAGCGTTCAAGTGTTAAGTACGAATTTCATTTTAAGTGCCATAAAGGCCAGGTTTAAAAAGAAGAAAAGAAAATATCAAAAAAATAACGAGTCAAGAATGAATCGTGCGAATACAGACAGTCAGTCCCAATAACACTGACAGCTCGTGGCGTCGTGTCGAATGTATAATTTAGTGACTGACGGCACCACGTGAGCTTTTTTTGTTTTCCTGTCGGGTTTAAATAACGAAGGATGACACTCTGTGACGGTAAGAACTGTTAATGATAGAAGTGACGTAAGATTATGGTTACGATGTATGTGGTCTGATTTAAAATGACTTGACGCCAGATTCAAGATGGATAAAGATCGATGGATTTAGAACGAACTACTATGATGATGATGGTAACGATGATGATGATAATAATAATAATATACGATTATGATAATGACGATGCATATTGATAGTACGTTAATTTCATTAGCGATTATCGCGAACCTCTTCTTATCGACGGCTAATTGTTATACACCAAAAACGCTTATGGTGCAGATTATTAAAGAAAAAAGAAAAGAGACATAGAACTTTAAAAGATTTATAGAAATACTGGATACGCAATACCTTATAAGGCGCAGGGGAGGTGGTTGCATGCTACGATTATCCTCATTAGGATTTTCTGTTCTTTTTTTCGTTTCTTGTTTTTTTTTTTTTTCTATTTTTGCTCTTATTTCGAGAGAAACGGAGGATGGTGGGATGCGAACGCTCTCAGAGTGGTATCGAAAGTTTACACTAGTTAAAATAATTGAAATTGTATAAAAAAGAAAAAAAAGATGAAAAGACATTGAAAAAAAAATGATATCTTATTACCTCTCTTTCTCGCTTTTTCTATCCATTTCTCTCTCTCTCTCTCTCTCTTTCTCTTTCTCTTTCTCTCTTAACCTCTCTAAGGTATACACGTACAATCGCATTCACTCTCCTATACAAATTCTTACAAAATTGTCACTATTAATATTTTCTATCTTCAATTTATCTTGTACTCTTTCTTCTCCTTTCCTTCTGCTAATGCGCGCTATACGTCACTCTGTCTCGCACGCACACGTGTATCTATCCGAAATACGGAAAGGAGGAAAAGAAATTGAATTAACGATAGAAAGTGTCAGGTTCGATTTTTCTTTTCAATTTTAATATTTTTTAAAGCATTTTTCACTCTTGTTACACTTTCTGGCGCTTGGTCCCAATGGCGCGAAATACGAAATTATTGAGGCGACCAATGACAATTTTTCTATCCATTCGATTCTATATAATAATGTGGTACTACTATCGCACCGGTACACGTATACGTACACGCTTCTATTATCACTGTTAATAGTTATGCAACTATTATTATTATTACTACTAATACTACTAATACTATTACTATTATTAATACTACTACTATAGTATCGGTACTACGTAATTTACATCGTGGGACGCACACTAGCCCCTATGTACCATTTTCTCCCATTATCGACGCTCGACATTTTGGGACCAAATGTCAGTAAGTAGTTATATAGTAAAAAAAAAAAAAAAAAGGAAAATATATAAAATTCATATAACGATATCTCGAGGCATAAAAGTCGTATAAAAATTTGTTGAATACGCACATTCGCCTCCAGCTAACGTCAAATGAATTATACTGTACCGTAGAAGGCTATAAGGACAAAAATGATGATGATAAATAAAATAAGGAAATTTCAAGAAGATGGGCACAACGATCCTACATGAATTTTGAGGAATTGATCGCATTCATGAAAACACTTCTGAATAATACACGTATTCTCAATTGCCGACCACTCTCTTCTTCTCTGACTATATTCCTCTTCCTTCCGAATGTCAAAATCGTTTTATTCCCGTTTTTCTTTTTTAATTCCAAACGCATCTATATGACACGTGGAAAAGGGAGTAACGCGCATGTTCCTCTGGGAACTTCCACCTTCGACCTGATATTCTTAAGCGAGTAAATGGAGGTCAAAGGTCAAGGTGAGCAGGTCAATGAAATATAACGAATGTTGCTGAAAGGAAAATCGAGAAATTGCGTAATGGTGCGTAAAAGGGTGAAAAAGACAAAAAAGGTGGCTGACCGATAATGCGAGCGAATAACTTCGTTACTGAGATTTAAATTATATTTTTCTGTCGTTACTGTTATCGATTAATAAATAATTATAGTAATTGAACGAATAATAATAATAATGATAATGAATTATCGAAAATAAATAAAGATATTAAAGAAACTTAAAAGAAGGTCATGGGAGTGTAATACAATTTGTCGCGGATTACGAATTAAGAGGGGTGGTTGGTGATTGATAAGAGTCAATGTTCGAAGAAAGGTTTCAAATTCCACTAATGTGCTAATATCGAAATTCGTTTTTGATTTTTGTTTTTTGATGTTTGACTCTTTGCGTTCATTTGCGTGGTCATTTTTGATTTTTCCCACGATTCTGAACTTTTAAAAGAATCTCACTGTCCTTTTCTGGCGTACAGGTACGATGAAAAAAAAAGCCAGAATGTCAATCTTCCAATTACAAAATAAAAGGGACAGTCGGCCTTTGCCGATAAATGGTGAATCCTCTGTTCAGGGATTGACCTGACCTTTGAACCCCTCGAGCTGTTTCCGACCTTCCTTATCGACCTCTAAAAAGTAATTCTCCTCTGTCCATCTTATGTAACTCTTCCGTAAATTTCGTAGTGGCGTGACTTGTTCCCTTTTCTTTTTTCTTTCTATCACACAGCACCCTCTCCCCCCTCCCACTTCCATTTTACTACAATTTCGTCTAGACAACGAGAGCAGGAAAGTAAGAGAGAGAAAGAGAGAGAGTACAGCACGAGTGAACCATAAGAGAAAAAAAAACAATTTTTTTTTATACTAGAGAATTGAATTAGGTTAGGTCCACAAATGTCTTGCGAAACGTCATTCAGCATCCCCCTACGAACTAGATTTACTTATTTTTGTTACTATAGACGAGAGAGGAAGAGAGAATGACTGGGATTTAAAAAAATATATAACGTATGAAAGATCACGTGTATCTTTTGTGCGATATGTAGCCAGGAGCAAAAAATATATACTTAATTAGGTATTGTGCACTAGAGAGCGAGAGAGAGAGAGAGAGAGAGTGTGTGTGTGTGTGTGAAATGAAAACCATATTGGTGCCGTGGGCTATCGGTATATAATATATGATATATAATATATAATATATGCCTACATTGTACATAAAACACTGCCCCACATTATACATATATATACATAAATCTATATATATAAATACTATACGACGTTGTCATATCGAAACCGTCACGATCGTCGTTTCGAGTATCGCAGTTTTTCGAGCTGAAGGAGCATCTCGAAGAACCAAAAAAAAAAACGGAACAGCAGAAAATTCCCAAAAAATTATTTTAAAAAACTCGAGTCGACCATCCCGACTGTTTCAGCATGATTCTATCGCGTCCTACGTTCGTTATACACAATGATGAAACTATTAGCTTTCCGCAGGAAGGTGTACTACATACTGTATCGTAATGAAGGAACAAAGAGAAAGAGAATTAAAGTTGAAAAAAAAAAAAATAAATCCTGTGAGCCACGAGACGCAGGACTGTAACGAAAAAAAAAAAAAAGAAAAATTATGGACGATAAAGAATTACTTTTCGCGCGTGTCCCGTGTGCATATGTGTGAATGTGTGCGTGCGTGCGTGAAACAGATGGAATTTTCAATATTTTCAATCTACGTACGTACGAGACAAAGTCTCGCCGTTAAGTAAAAGAAAAAAAAAACGCCTGTAAAGTTTTTTTATATTTTTTTTTTCTTCTTCTCGTCTCTTCTTCTTTCTCTTCTGTGCAGAGCCTCGCCGTTCAATCTCGATATGCCATTGAGGTTTTCTCTACTATACATAAGCATATACTGTAAGTCGAGTAGGTTAAGTAAAAATAAATTGATAAGACGTTGACGATGCGCGGGATTGATAAGAGACACGATAAGAAAAATGAAAACTGTAGAGAGGAAAAGTCAAGAGAATTTTAGGGGTTATAGGTTACATTGAAGATCGAATGATAGCACGAGCGGACTCTGACATCTCTATAGTATTATTAAGGGAGACGATTTGATAAGGCGGGGACGATGACGAAATTTAATAAAACGGAGTCCCCTTTGCGACGGGAGATAACGATTCCACGTGTAACGTGACGAATGTTGAGGAATCGTAATTTTGTCATTAGACGGTTGATGACGATCGTGTGATCTGTCGGGTGACTGAATGATTGTTTACTATGTTGGGATAAGGACAATGGTATTTGGACATAATATTTAATTATGGGAAACGGTGACGGGACTGTGGACTTGAAAATTGGAATGGATCGCTTTTGGCGTTGAAATGTACGAATGGATGAGTAAGGGGGAACGAAACGGCGGGAAAGTTTAAGAAGACAAAAAATGCGTAAGGAGACCCTGGTTAAGAAAGAGCCCATTATATTGATGAGAATATTATAAATTATTAATGTAATAATAAAAAGAATGAGATAGTTATTATTATTACTGAATCACGTAGTCGTTATTGCCTTTGATTTTTTTTCAAGATCACGTCAAAAGCAGAAATCTTAAGAACGACGTTTAAAATTTTTTAATCTATATGATTCTTAACCTATTTTTCCTATTTTTTGAAATCAGAGTGTTAATTGTTGGTCGTAGTCTCTGTTGTTTGTCCTAAATATGGTCGTTTTATGGTTTTGATATTTTTTTAAAAATTTTTTCATAACATATTTTCGTATTAATAAGTCTATTTTTTTCTTTTTAAGTATCTATGGCAACTGTATCTTTGAAATGAAGATGCTTACATTATCCAAGAGGTTTTTCCTCCTTCGATGGCAATTCAGTGAACTACGTTCCTGCTGCAGGTGCACCTGCATTTGGTGCCAATGGTAAAGCGCTAGTAGCAGCTTGGATAGTTCCACACATAGCCGAGGAAGTGGCGCTGGGTGTACAGGCAGGAAAGTGCTGCCCCAGGAGCAGAGGATTATGAAACTACGCACACATCGTGAGCATAACTATTAACGATAACAAACGTTAAAGAAAATACTTTGACTTGAAATCCATGTTCAGAGACATGGGGATATGTACTTACTTACAATTTTTGCATTATTCCTAACTCCGCGAAATTACACGATGTATTATTATATATGGAAATCAATATTGTGAGCACGAAATAAAAATATATATTTATTGAATCATACTTTTGCATTTATGTCGTAAAGAGTAGTGTGACATCCCTCGAAGAGATGGCGCCACATTGACTGATCCAAAAGCTGTCATCTCTCTAAACGGTACGTTCGCGACATTTATTTACATTTCTTTGAATAACATGAATATTAGGCAATAATTATAATTTTACAACCCCTGTAATGATTCAATATTTTAACGAAAAAAAAAAATTGGAAAATAGGCGAAATTATTGAACGGAATATTCCTAACGGACAATACTCCCAGAGATGAGTTGGGAGATGTACAACACTACGGTTTTAGGCGATACCAAAAGCATGGCGCTAAATCGTAGCGGCGGGTCTGGAAGTAGGATGTCGTGATCTTCGCCTCCGTCGACAATGCGAATCCCGTCGTAGCCGAGCTAAACGTGAACACGAACGCGGAGCCTGGCGGGCAGAGGTTCTCCGCTACTCACCGCTGGTTCCCAAAGCAACCTTTAGAACGAGACCGGAAACTATAGAACTTCTCAAGAACTAGGGGCAAAGCTTATTGGTGAAACATTTTTAAAACATTTTTAAGAAAGTGCAATGCCAACTTGACATCCGTGTAGCACATCAATTGTACTAAATATTATTGGATCTTGATTTACTTTCAAAATTTATTCAAAATATGCAATTGAGGCTAAATGAAAATCTCGCAGAATATATGAGTTAGATAAAAATAGAGTTGAAATTGTAGAATATCGAAAATAAATTACGTTCAAATTGAAATATTAATAAATTAGGTGTTTGGAACATTCAAATAATCAATTAAATCAATAAAGTAAAATATTAACATTTATAAATCGGAAATTCTGGCCAAGCATATTCAGAAGTACTGGAAGATACCCAAAATAGGGTGCGCGCAAATTCCTCGCGCAGGACTCGGGGAGTTGGTGCAGGCGGACGGTGGGGGAAGCTCTCGAGACGGTGCCCGGACTCGGAGCGCTCATTCTTCCTCGAGCCGGTCTCCTATACCGGTCTTTTGGAACCACCCCTCATATCCATTTCCAACCTTCTTCTATTTCTATATTTATTTCTTCTTCACTTCCATATTTCATTATACTTCATTCTTTACTTTCTTATTTATCTCTTTCCTTATTTCTACTCTACTTCTATACCCCTATTCCATACTTTTCTACTTCTTAACTTCTTTATTTCTATCTTCCCTTCTGTCTTCTCGTTTCACTCTGTTCCCTCCCACTTTCCATTGTGCTTGTCTTGACTGTTCTATTCCTTTGGTCGAATCGAGCATATTCATTCGAGTAGTCATCTAAGAGTAGTCACGTTGTTAGTGTAGCGATTCGGGGGTTTTCCTCATTAAAAAAAAAACACGGTCCCTTATGGGACCTCGGAGGGGTCGTAGCTCCCTTCAGGAGAGGCAGGACCTCACGGAAATGGGCGGGGTGGGGCCCATTTCGCTCCCTTATACTTCCTAGTTTTCCTACTTTTTCCGATAAACCAATTATTCTTATGTTTCAAACACCTAACTCATTTAAGATTTGGTGTTTGAAACATTAAAATAATTAACTAAATCAATGAAGTAAAATATTAACACTTAGAAATAGAAAATTCCGTCCAGGCATATTTAGAAGTACTGGAAGTTGCCCAAAATTGTGTGCGCGCAAATTCATCGCGCAGGACTCGGAGAGTGGGGGGAGCGCTCGAGGTAGTGCCCGGACCCGAACCGCTCATTCATCCTCGAGCTGGTCTCCTATACTGGTCTCTTGGAAGCATCCCTCATATCCATTTTCAACCTTCTTCTTCTTCTATATTTATTTCTTCTTTAAATCCTTATTCCTTTATCTTTCATTATTTACTTTCGTTTTTATCTCTTTCTTCATTTCTTCACTACATTTATTCCTTACTTTTATATTTTTTAACTTCTTGATTTCTATCCTCCTTTCTATCTTCTCGTTTCGCTTTGTTCCCTCTTACTTTCGATTGTATTTGTCTTACTTTCCCTATTCCTTTGGTCGGGTCGAGCATATTAATTCAAGTAGTAATATAGAGTAGTCACCCTGTTAGTGCAGCTAGACTTAAGACCATGGTGTCGGGGGTTGCCCTTCCGCCTCATCCGCTGAGCTTGCTCAGTGGGTCGGGCCCAAGTTGTGGCCGCAACAGGACCTTATGGGTCTCCCGACGGGGGCCTTGAGCCCCCTTAGGGTATCTACGGCCATGGTCTTTCGTTTAGTGAATCTAGCCAGGTGTCTAGCTCTCGCGTATTTAGTATAATTTGTTCGCTTTGCTAAAAACACTCCAATATGTCGTTGACCCCTGGGCACTTGTGTGGGTAGTGACGATCCTATGTGTCGGTGGGGAGGTCGGTGTGGTAGTCCGTTGGCTCTGGGTAAAGTCCTATTTGTGCTTGTGCTTGGGGGTCTTCTTCACTTGGGGTAGGTGCGGGTGCTATTGAGCACCTGCTAGTATAAAGTCACCCTCTGTCGGAGACATTTTGCGCGGGGATCGATGGCTAACGGGGCCCGCCGCCGGCGGCGGGCGTGGTTCCTTACGTCTAACCCACTGAGCTTGCTCGGTGGGAAGGGACGGAGGTTGTAGCGTTAAATATCGTCCTTCGGGATGTCCTGGCGGTGCTCGCAAGAGCCACTGCTGGGTGCTACGCCCGCGGTCTTTCGTTGCGGTGAATCTTGACAAGGGGTAGACCGCGTTTAACTTGTCCCTTTTGCGTTTAACTTATCTTAGCTTCTTCGCGTTTAACTTATCTTAGCTTCTTCGCGTTTAACTTCATCTTACCCCCTTGTGCGTTTTTGTTGTCCCTCGACCCGACTTCCTGTCCTTCCTGAGGTTTTTCCCCCCTAGTCCTGTGCGCGACAGCCGCAGGACTCGGGGGTTTTCCTCAAAAAAAATAAAAAAAAAAACACGGTCCCCTATGGGGCCTCGGAGGGGTCGTAGCTCCCTTCAGGAGAGGCAGGACCTCACGGAAATGGGCGGGGTGGGGCCCATTTCGCTCCCTTATACTTCCTACTTTTCCCACTGTTCTATTTTCTCGCTCCTCCAGAATAATCTGGTCTTCGTGCATACGCTTTACGCATCTTCTTCTCACCTTGTTCCCTCAGTCGTAAACATCTCTCTTCTTCACTCTTTCTTTTTAACAATCTTCCTCTGTTTCTCTTCAACAACATCTTCCCTGTCTGTTGCCACCAAATGTTTCTACTCAATTTTCAAATCTCCTATTCCTTCCTATCTCACCATCACTCACCTCCTGGTATATCCTTAAAAACTAAGTTTTTAAAATTTCTTTTGTATATTGTAATTTGTAAATGTCACACGTACATTATATTGCAGTGATATATGTAAAATATATTTCTAATGGCATTGTTATTACTAATCTTTTGCGGGCTATACATATATGTATTTTACAACTGTACTTTGTATATTGTATCATTAATGCGTTTGTTCAATAAATTATCTTTAAACTTATACACGTTAATATTCTTTTACCCTATGCGAATATCCCAGAGTACGAATGAGTTCTGTCTCTGTCTTACACTCTTCCGTCCTAACAGCATCCTTCTCCTCCCTTATGCTTCGAAACCCCCTTTTTATCTGTGCTCCATTTTCCATTCCATCTCTTTAGTGGGTCAATTTATATTAAAGTATTCGCATTAGTTCGCATTTTCGCCGATAAGGGGGCAGCACCTCCTGGGCATGATAGGTGGCGCCATCTCTGAGACAACGAGGGAACATTCTCCGATTAGATAATTCAAATTGTAATTTGAAAGTCGCATCGTCGAAATTTTAGTGGGTCAATTTTTATTAAAGTATTCGCATTAGTTCGTATTTTCGCCGATAAGGGGGCAGCACCTCCTGGGCATGATAGGTGGCGCAATCTCTGAGACAACGAGGGAACTTTCTCCGATTAGATAATTCAAATTGTAATTTGAAAGTCGCATCGTCGAAATTTTAGTGGGTCAATTTTTATTAAAGTATTCGCATTAGTTCGTATTTTCGCCGATAAGGGGGCAGCACCTCCTGGGCATGATAGGTGGCGCCATCTCTGAGACAACGAGGGAACTTTCTCCGATTAGATAATTCAAATTGTAATTTGAAAGTCGCATCGTCGAAATTTTAGTGGGTCAATTTCATTAAAGTATTCGCATTAGTTCGTATTTTCGCCGATAAGGGGGCAGCACCTCCTGGGCATGATAGGTGGCGCCATCTCTGAGAGAACGAGTGAACTTTTGCTGGGAAAATCTTGCAAATTTTAGTTCCGTATATCAACAATAGGGGGCGCTTCAAAATCCCGATTTTCCCAGAAAGTCTTGCAAATTTTAGTTCCCTATATCAACGACAGGGGGCGCCTCAAAATCCCGATTTTCCCAGAAAATCTTGCAAATTTTAGTTCCGTATATCAACGATAGGGGGCGCTTCAGAATCCCGATTTTCTCAGAAAATCTTGCAAATTTTAGTTCCGTATATCAACGATAGGGGGCGCTTCAAAATCCCGATTTTCCCAGAAAATCTTGCAAATTTTAGTTCCCTATATCAACGACAGGGGGCGCTTCAAAATCCCGATTTTCCCAGAAAATCTTACAAATTTTAGTTCACTCGTTCTCTCAGAGATGGCGCCACCTATCATGCCCAGGAGGTGCTGCCCCCTTATCGGCGAAAATGCGAACTAATGCGAATACTTTAATATAAATTGACCCACTAAAGAGATGGAATGGAAAATGGAGCACAGATAAAAAGGGGGTTTCGAAGCATAAGGGAGGAGAAGGATGCTGTTAGGACGGAAGAGTGTAAGACAGAGACAGAACTCATTCGTACTCTGGGATATTCGCATAGGGTAAAAGAATATTAACGTGTATAAGTTTAAAGATAATTTATTGAACAAACGCATTAATGATACAATATACAAAGTACAGTTGTAAAATACATATATGTATAGCCCGCAAAAGATTAGTAATAACAATGCCATTAGAAATATATTTTACATATATCACTGCAATATAATGTACGTGTGACATTTACAAATTACAATATACAAAAGAAATTTTAAAAACTTAGTTTTTAAGGATATACCAGGAGGTGAGTGATGGTGAGATAGGAAGGAATAGGAGATTTGAAAATTGAGTAGAAACATTTGGTGGCAACAGACAGGGAAGATGTTGTTGAAGAGAAACAGAGGAAGATTGTTAAAAAGAAAGAGTGAAGAAGAGAGATGTTTACGACTGAGGGAACAAGGTGAGAAGAAGATGCGTAAAGCGTATGCACGAAGACCAGATTATTCTGGAGGAGCGAGAAAATAGAACAGTGGGAAAAGTAGGAAGTATAAGGGAGCGAAATGGGCCCCACCCCGCCCATTTCCGTGAGGTCCTGCCTCTCCTGAAGGGAGCTACGACCCCTCCGAGGCCCCATAGGGGACCGTGTTTTTTTTTTTATTTTTTTTGAGGAAAACCCCCGAGTCCTGCGGCTGTCGCGCACAGGACTAGGGGGGAAAAACCTCAGGAAGGACAGGAAGTCGGGTCGAGGGACAACAAAAACGCACAAGGGGGTAAAATGAAGTTAAACGCGAAGAAGCTAAGATAAGTTAAACGCGAAGAAGCTAAGATAAGTTAAACGCAAAAGGGACAAGTTAAACGCGGTCTACCCCTTGTCAAGATTCACCGCAACGAAAGACCGCGGGCGTAGCACCCAGCAGTGGCTCTTGCGAGCACCGCCAGGACATCCCGAAGGACGATATTTAACGCTACAACCTCCGTCCCTTCCCACCGAGCAAGCTCAGTGGGTTAGACGTAAGGAACCACGCCCGCCGCCGGCGGCGGGCCCCGTTAGCCATCGATCCCCGCGCAAAATGTCTCCGACAGAGGGTGACTTTATACTAGCAGGTGCTCAATAGCACCCGCACCTACCCCAAGTGAAGAAGACCCCCAAGCACAAGCACAAATAGGACTTTACCCAGAGCCAACGGACTACCACACCGACCTCCCCACCGACACATAGGATCGTCACTACCCACACAAGTGCCCAGGGGTCAACGACATATTGGAGTGTTTTTAGCAAAGCGAACAAATTATACTAAATACGCGAGAGCTAGACACCTGGCTAGATTCACTAAACGAAAGACCATGGCCGTAGATACCCTAAGGGGGCTCAAGGCCCCCGTCGGGAGACCCATAAGGTCCTGTTGCGGCCACAACTTGGGCCCGACCCACTGAGCAAGCTCAGCGGATGAGGCGGAAGGGCAACCCCCGACACCATGGTCTTAAGTCTAGCTGCACTAACAGGGTGACTACTCTATATTACTACTTGAATTAATATGCTCGACCCGACCAAAGGAATAGGGAAAGTAAGACAAATACAATCGAAAGTAAGAGGGAACAAAGCGAAACGAGAAGATAGAAAGGAGGATAGAAATCAAGAAGTTAAAAAATATAAAAGTAAGGAATAAATGTAGTGAAGAAATGAAGAAAGAGATAAAAACGAAAGTAAAGAATGAAAGATAAAGGAATAAGGATTTAAAGAAGAAATAAATATAGAAGAAGAAGAAGGTTGAAAATGGATATGAGGGATGCTTCCAAGAGACCAGTATAGGAGACCAGCTCGAGGATGAATGAGCGGTTCGGGTCCGGGCACTGCCTCGAGCGCTCCCCCCACTCTCCGAGTCCTGCGCGATGAATTTGCGCGCACACAATTTTGGGCAACTTCCAGTACTTCTAAATATGCCTGGACGGAATTTTCTATTTCTAAGTGTTAATATTTTACTTCATTGATTTAGTTAATTATTTTAATGTTTCAAACACCAAATCTTAAATGAGTTAGGTGTTTGAAACATAAGAATAATTGGTTTATCGGAAAAAGTAGGAAAACTAGGAAGTATAAGGGAGCGAAATGGGCCCCACCCCGCCCATTTCCGTGACGTCCTGCCTCTCCTGAAGGGAGCTACGACCCCTCCGAGGCCCCATAGGGGACCGTGTTTTTTTTTTTATTTTTTTTGAGGAAAACCCCCGAATCGCTACACTAACAACGTGACTACTCTTAGATGACTACTCGAATGAATATGCTCGATTCGACCAAAGGAATAGAACAGTCAAGACAAGCACAATGGAAAGTGGGAGGGAACAGAGTGAAACGAGAAGACAGAAGGGAAGATAGAAATAAAGAAGTTAAGAAGTAGAAAAGTATGGAATAGGGGTATAGAAGTAGAGTAGAAATAAGGAAAGAGATAAATAAGAAAGTAAAGAATGAAGTATAATGAAATATGGAAGTGAAGAAGAAATAAATATAGAAATAGAAGAAGGTTGGAAATGGATATGAGGGGTGGTTCCAAAAGACCGGTATAGGAGACCGGCTCGAGGAAGAATGAGCGCTCCGAGTCCGGGCACCGTCTCGAGAGCTTCCCCCACCGTCCGCCTGCACCAACTCCCCGAGTCCTGCGCGAGGAATTTGCGCGCACCCTATTTTGGGTATCTTCCAGTACTTCTGAATATGCTTGGCCAGAATTTCCGATTTATAAATGTTAATATTTTACTTTATTGATTTAATTGATTATTTGAATGTTCCAAACACCTAATTTATTAATATTTCAATTTGAACGTAATTTATTTTCGATATTCTACAATTTCAACTCTATTTTTATCTAACTCATATATTCTGCGAGATTTTCATTTAGCCTCAATTGTATATTTTGAATAAATTTTGAAAGTAAATCAAGATCCAATAATATTTAGTACAATTGATGTGCTACACGGATGTCAAGTTGGCATTGCACTTTCTTAAAAATGTTTTAAAAATGTTTCACCAATAAGCTTTGCCCCTAGTTCTTGAGAAGTTCTATAGTTTCCGGTCTCGTTCTAAAGGTTGCTTTGGGAACCAGCGGTGAGTAGCGGAGAACCTCTGCCCGCCAGGCTCCGCGTTCGTGTTCACGTTTAGCTCGGCTACGACGGGATTCGCATTGTCGACGGAGGCGAAGATCACGACATCCTACTTCCAGACCCGCCGCTACGATTTAGCGCCATGCTTTTGGTATCGCCTAAAACCGTAGTGTTGTACATCTCCCAACTCATCTCTGGGAGTATTGTCCGTTAGGAATATTCCGTTTAATAATTTCGCCTATTTTCCAATTTTTTTTTTTCGTTAAAATATTGAATCATTACAGGGGTTGTAAAATTATAATTATTGCCTAATATTCATGTTATTCAAAGAAATGTAAATAAATGTCGCGAACGTACCGTTTAGAGAGATGACAGCTTTTGGATCAGTCAATGTGGCGCCATCTCTGCGAGGGATGTCACACTACTCTCTACAACATAAATGCAAAAGTATGATTCAATACATATATTATATTTTTATTTCGTGCTCACATTATTTATGAAGTTACATACATGAGTGTCCATATAACGCCGGTAAGAAAATTCTGCGCTGCTGCAATTCGCTTGCATTTGGTACGAATGCAAAGATGCAAGTAATTTTCTTATGCGATTTTACAAAGTTACGTATACCCTCGCGAAGCCACTCCTCACTCAGGGACGAATATTCTATTATCCTCGCACGATGATCGCTAATGTTTCAATGCAATTGCACTCGCACACTGCAACTACAATTGCATTCTTGTTATTGACAACGATCAGTCAATTTACTTAACAACCATAAAATATACAAGGAGGTACCGTTTTTTTTTTTTTTTCAAATTATATTATCACCCTCCGTTATGAATTTGCTTATCGTTAAATAATAGTTTATCGATTTTCTACAATCATCCACTAATTTTGTATAAAAATCATCCCCAATCGGCAAACACTTTGCAACTGACTATACCTGTTGACAGGACGATTCGTTTCTACAGCATAACAATGTTCTGTACCAGCGAAAGCAGAAAACATGGCGTCTACAATGTTGCAGCTGGCCAATATCTTCGATGCTTCTTGTGCCTAGTATATACAACACGTATATATAGGTATACCGGAGCCAGGAGTTACACGTGTGCTCTTGGATGCACATCGTGTATGCGGAGTCGCTGCAGGGCGAGAATTCTAACGAGAAAATAAAGAAAATGAAAAGTAGATTTTACGACATATTGGATTCGCTGATTTACAGTATCGTCTTCCCACTTGATTTCACGCACGACTGCCATATGTGTACAGACTAGAATGCAAGTAGGTGGATGCACTGGCGGCCATCTTGTTGTAGCGTCAAACTGTAAATATTTTTGCATAGCACAGATATAATGCAAATATCGATTTTCTTCAAAAACTGGACTAAGTCTGCAAAATAAAAAAATTTATTTTTGTATCGTCAAAAAATTTTTTAAATAAATGTCTATAGGACTTTTCGTGGTTGGTTTTGTGGTTGTCTGCCTGTTTCCCTGTGAACGTAAGAAGAAAAAAAGACTCCTTATCCGACGTGCCAATTGGATTTATTTGACCAATTTGTTTGGAAATATCGGCCGCACGTACGTCGCAATCGGGACGAAGCGAAAGAAAACAGAAACGACTGGAACTTGGTTCCCAACAGTTTGGAACGTATCGATTCGAGTGGTATGTCTAAATTGGGCGTCCAGGTTCGAAGAGCCGCAGCCATTTTTGCCACCGGATCAAGATTCGGCAGAATTTGGCTTTTTCGTAATTGTCCGCAGCCGCGTGTCTTGGTAAGGTGCAATCGTATACGTAGAGTGGAGATCGGCGACACTCGCGAAGCTCCGTGAGAGCACCTTGCTATTTTAATAAGGCTATCCGGGATCCCAGCCGATTTCCTGACCGCGAATTTCTTGAGCGGGTCGACGTCGCGCGCGATAACCGACGCCGACGTCGGTGCCGACGCATCTCTGAATTATAACCGACCTGCGGATGATTTAGGAACGGTAGCCAATGGCAAAGTCAATTATCCTTAATTTATAACCGTTCAAAACGTAATTAAGAAATAGTCGAGAGACACGCTTTTACCTTAAATTCCTTCGGATCCGTTCTCATAGTTATGTCAAAAACACTTTTTGTCTTCGTGTTACATTTTTTCCAGAACGAATCGTACGCTCCTTTTTTTATTCCATATAGTCGTTGTAGATATACGTGTAATGATATATGCATAGGGTGTCCTGTATTTACGAACGCACACCCACTTTCCCTCGATTCGCGAAATGGGTACTGGATGGCCATTTGGAATGTTGCGAATGTTACGGTGGGCGCCGATTGATCTGTACCCGTTACGGAGGACAGGATCAAAGGACAGTCGGGATCCTAATTAGTGAACTCGAAACCGCCGACATAGGCAGCAGCCAGGGACCAACAGCATCGGAGCAGCCAGCAGCCATGGCATAAAGCTGGTATTACATGCGCATTGACGACCTACCACAAATTGAAAAAATAAAAAAAATTCAAAAGTCACACGATGACAAAATTTCCAAAAAAATACAGCTCATCCCATCCGATTTAGTCCGAAGGACTGGTAAAAAAACTTATTCAATCAAAAAAGTTTCAAAATTTGCTAAATAATTTTCGTAAAAATATATAATCACGCATGAACCTATGAACGCATTTTTTGGTTATCTATTTTTTTCCCCCTTATTTTTTCTCTTTTCTCTTTCTCCTGTTCATTCAACATTTCTGAAAGAGTCCCAGTTTGATAAATCCTTCTTCGTGTTTCTTTTTCCTTCGTCTCTTTTCTATCTTTCGCCCCCCCCCCCCCTTCCACGTCTTTCCCTGTCTTTTCGACTTTTTTCCTTTACGTCACAAATAGGCTTCGGCTGGCGATTGGTACCGAAGATTAGACCGGCTCGCTATCGGTATCGAACAAGCCGGACCCGTTTCAACCTTTCGCTTCGGATATATCCGACAAGACTTCGTATAGGATCGGGATCCGTAGGACTACCTAAGATCCCAAGATCGTTGTTATATCTGCCGATAAACGATATGCCACTCTCGAGGGTTCCACATTATAAGAGGGAGTAGTGAATGAATTATACGGCTCATATAATTCCTATCGGTCCGCCGGCAGCGCCATCTACTTTCGGTTTATTTCAATATGGTCCATGAATATTAATAGGCAATCAATAGCCATTTTAAATGCGCGATATTACCATTAGATATCGATACGGACACCCGTTGTATTAACCGAAGGCGGTAACACCGTTAGATGCAAATTTTATTTGTCAGGGAAAAATGGAAAACAAATTTGTGCAGTCCATAAAAAGACTTTATCAAAAAGAAATAATAGACGGTCCTTGTATATTTTATTTTGAATATGCACACGAGATCGCATACCTGCTACCAAAGCATTCCGTGCTGTTTGCCTCATTAAACGTTCCGCATTACTCTTGGTGGTAAGTGGCAGAGCTCAGGGCGCATGCGCAGTCGCATAACGCGAACGTATCTAAATTACAGATCGATGGACGCACGTAAAACAGGTGGCTGACTTGCCGGACGACATTGACTATTAGTTTACGTATAATTAGGTCTTTCGCAAAGCGAAAAGGACCATGGATACCAGAAATGCCGAAAAATTTGCAATACCTTCGAAAGAGGTGGATATGCATTTTTTTTATTTTCTACAAACAATTATGATTCTTCGCTGACTGCGACTATCTGCTCTCTATTATCATTACGAGCTGTCAGTCCGTATACCGTAAGTCAAACTTGTATAGGGTGTCGATATTGAATATTACACAAGGGTAGGTTCCGACTGTCGGACACAAGTGTCATAGTTCACACGTCAATCGTTCAGTTTGTTTTGCTTGAATAAAGAAGTGACAGAAATACACTTCGTTACGATATTATCACGTGAAAATACATTTTTAGTATTTTTCATCCCTTAAATTTGAATCGAGCAAAAATTAAAAATATTATATATAATTTTTCTTTTAAATTCTACAGGGTCATCTTAAAAATTACAGATATAAAATTTGCCAAATCAGTGCCGTATCTTCGCATGGGCCCCGTCCCATTTATTGGGGCCCCGACCGTGTTCCACCGGGCAACCCCATCGATCGATGCACTTTGAAGATCAGCGTCAGGCGGGTGTAAGTTATTATTGGCCAACCAGTACCGACGGCATGACTTCGCTCATTCGTTAATGCACCGATTAATTTAGTCCACGGAATGTCGCTACCGACTGCCTTACCGACTGCATTCTTCGCGTGTCTTGCCCCCTGATGACAGTCCTGACTTGGTGCATCCTCTGCAGGTCCCCCCTCTGCCCCCCGATGCACAGATGCACTCACCATGAGAATATTAACGACTGAGCCAAATTTAACAAATTATCCTTCACTCCCCCAAACTTACGTTTTATTGTGATTGCACATTATTTTTATCAGATATCATCCCAGCTGACACTTTTTAATTTAAAAATTTTTTAATTATTTTTAGTCAATTTTAGTGCCAACCCGATCGCGTGTCACTCCATCGAACTTTATGACTCGACTGACTGACGTTTCCGTCGACTGCGAAATATACGAGAAATTATTCATACCCGCTGATTATTGGACGATCAATCCGTGCGTGAGGTTTGACGACCGTAAAAACTCCAGTAATTTACGGCCCTGAGTAGGCGGTAAAGATGGTCTCCGTGGTATAATGAAATTCATATTTTGAAAATTTCACAGGACAGACTTTGGTAATCTCGATACTTGTTTTTCGTTTGCTCTCTTACTTTTTCCTTAACACACTCCCCCACGTACGTTCACATATGAATACACAGCCACGCCAACGCGGATAATCGTAAATTCGTGGTGGCAAGCTATCATAAAGCGCTCATTAATTTCAATACTTTACGATTGGGGGCATCCAATAATGCTAAAGGTGTCTTTAGTCTAATCGCTGGATGCACGGAGCCACAAGTGTGGACGTCCCATAAAGGTAAGAAACATATCTATATAGATATTGTTGAGTGGTAATGGGCGCGTGTATAGACACCGCTATATATATATATACACCTTTAACGTAGACCGTTCAGAGGATTTCCATAGAAATAGCCTTTCACGGCGAAGAACATCAAAAGCACCGGATTTTCTCTATGGAGTTAAATCCCATAGGTAATAATGGCACCCGCTAAACGATACGATAAATTGAATTCTTTAGAGGTACCAGGACATTCGCACCTGGTTCATCCCGTAAAGATATATTTAAAAAAATTTTTTTTTTCAGAAATACAAATTTCCATACTCTCAATTTCCCCGTGCAATTTGTCAAGATATATGCAGCCAATACGTAGGGAGTGATTTTTGGGGAGGAAAAAAATCAATGGAGCAAAATAAAAAAAATGTGCGAATATATTCGCGATATCAATGCCAGTCGTCATTAATAACTCGTCACGTATAAACGCCACGTTTTTCTTTGTCCTTTCGTTTCTATGGGGTACGGAGAATGGCACTGGTAGTAGGGACGTCTCGTTGAATTGTCAGAATGGCGCAATGGGGGTGGCACCACTGTTAGTGACTACTGACTACTGCCTCCGCCGACAAACTCTATTAAAGGCACGCGGTTCATTTGGTCACGTGCTCGCACAAGTGGTAAATTGGCATCATTTGGTGTCACAAAATCCTGGGCTTCGACCTTCGTCACTCGTGCACGCAGCTCGTGTATTTCCGTAAGTATTCGGGATTTTCCGGTGATATCCTCAGACCTACTTATCAACTATGGGATTTAAGATTATGGCTTATAGGATGGAACTTTGACACTTTTGGATTACACGTGGAGAAGTTCTATATGAAAAATGTCAAAAATGATTTAATTGACAAAAATGGTATGAAAAAAAAAGTTAATTGCATCGCTTAACGAGGTTATGGGCTTTTATGGTTTTTCACGAAACGTCAGAATAAAGTCAATCGTGATCTGGTTGAAGACGGGTCTTCCGTGGGGAATGTAATTCAAAAGTGGTTTGTTGTATCTAGAAAAAGTTTGTATTGATAATACAAAACTGTTGAAGAAAATATATGGAATTACATTGAATTCGTAATTTTCCTCGAGACACGCAACAGGAATATTGATAAGGTATAACAAATTACGGATATTCCAAAAAATTCAAAAAAAAAATTTTACAGTAACCAGAGTTTCGACCTGACCCAAAAAATAGTTGGCAAATTCGTCTAATTAAATTTTTTTACAAAATACATAAAAATGAGAGAAAAAATATTCCCACGTACGCGAACCATAAAAAGTGGAGAGCTCCCATTATTGCGGTCGAATATTCCATATGCGTGTGCACTGGCAGTTCGTAAGCATATTGTACAATGGAATAATACTTGTATAGCTATCGAGAACCGGTAGGCACTGTGTGAAATGGAGAATAGCCCAGTACGTCACATGTGTGTATATATATATAGCAGGCACGTATGTCCACGCATGTTCCACGTACGAAGGGCTTTGGTAAAACGCACAAACAACGTATTGTAATAATGGATGCGTGTCCCGTGTACCTCGAACGAGTAGGTAGCACGAGTGCCAGTACGTGTTGTACAAATACGATATCGGCTCAAGGGTAAAAACCCCATAGGCACGTGGCCCCTTTTGAAAGGGCGCCGAATATAACGAACACCCCCAACCGTGAGCCACCCCCGGCCCTGCCCCACCCGAGGGCACGAGGCCTACAGAGCTAAGCGGAGCCCAAGGAGCATGCCCTCGCAGTTTTATGGGGGTTAACTTACAAAACCCCATTGCTAATACGACAGGAACCCATAAGCCCCCCATTAATACAATTTTTTCATGTAACGATGATCTTGTTTTTTGTAATCTTAGAAAGTATCTCGAAGGGTTCTTAAGCATATTGGTTTCGCATACGCACGAAGGGGGGGTACCACGTAAGCATAATGAATTCAAAAACTAAATAAAATTTTGTAACAGACCCCTTTTTTTAATTGTACAAACCGAATATTTTCAAAAATCAAGACGTGACGACGTGTCGAAGGGACCAAAAATCACAGCCCATAGAAAATCATTGGTAACCCCCTGATGACGCACTTGCGAATCATCTCGGGTGTTCCTCTGTAATTTAGTCGTCACACGACTTGCCGGCCCAGCCTCCTTAATCCCGACATTGGCCCGTCAAACGGGCGGGTGGGGCGGGAGGGGCGAGAGGGGGACCCTCTTCAAATCTTACCACGTCATCCAGCATTGTATTGCTCGAGAGGGAGGATTTCGGGGGTGAAACACTCGAGCGACTTCCAAGGAAACAGAGGGTGGGAGGAGGGGGGTTAATACGACTGGGTACAAGGATGTCAGAATTGGCGCCACACTAAAAATTCTTTGACTTGAAAATTCCGAAAAAAAAGAAAATTCAAAAATATTCCCCGACGTCCGAGCGACGTCACCGTGCGTACGAGGTTTGAAAAATTGCAGGTGCAACGAGAGGAGGTGGGTCGCAGTGCAAAAAATCCCCGCGGGCGATTCGCACGCACACTCGCCTGCCACTTGTGCCAGAATCCGTACAGTCGCGCGCACGTATACCCGCACACAGTCCTCCTGGAAAACAATGGGATTTTCAAGAAGAGGATCCTCTATCGGAGAAACACGCCCCGCGCTCGGGAATCGTGGGAGGAATCTCGCGTGGGAACGTAGTGGCGGTTCCCGTTGATTCGAACCAACTCGGGCGGCTCTCGTTCTGACGCGAGTGGAGGCCTACATAGACATCCACGTGGCCATATAAATACGTATATAGGTATAGAGGAACGGGTGCGTTTAAGTGACAGAGAGTGTGGCGCCCTGATGAGAGAGTGCCAGGTCGTCTCGAGTTCCCGAGTTCCCGAGTTCCCGTGTTGGCAGAGCGCCGACCGAGTGCTGAGTCACAAAGCCATTGGTGGTGGTGGTAGCACTGGTAGTGGTACAGTGCTGCTGGTACTGGCAATAGGTAATGTTGGTAGTGGTGGGCACTTTTGCGCACGTCATTATGGGACTGATGCCACACTCGTCAAAGACTGGAGTATATAAACCGTTGACTTTCCCAAGGGGGTTAAAGGCTGGTCCATCCAAAAAGAATCCAAGAAGGAAGAACAGAGGGAAGGAGGGGAGGGCAAGAATTTTGATAGTCGTAACTGGGAGATATTCAGTGGCAAGATGGAATCGCCTTTGGAAGGATTGCTGAGTGTATTTTTTTTTTCAATTTGGTTCAATAAAATTATTTCATGTAACGCGTGACGTTGGGGATGCTACGGATTTATTGATTGGTTTTGAATCAGTCAACAAATGGATACCCGCGGCGCGTGGAATTGCTCTCGCGCATCAAACTTCTACGTACAGTCGTACAAGTTCAACGAAAACCCGTCGTACTTGTCGTATATACGAAGAGTATCGTGTATCTTTGAGGTTAGGTATTAATCTTACACATTCTGACCGCAGCGCGAGAACTTGTTACCCACCAGGTGGCGTCCTTAAATACCATTTACCATCAATAATCCGGATGTCACTAATTTTTCAAAATTAAAAGCAAAATTTCTTTTTTTCATTAACGAAAAGACATCTTGATACTTTGTTGCTTTCGGAACCGGACTGGTAACTGAAGAAAAAAAAGCGCAAGTCCAGGAAGAAAATACTTGTTCCGCCGTTGGTACCTAATCGTTCCAGATTGTCAGTGTAGCCAACCTGAAACTTTGAGTAGGTGGTCATGCACTGTCTCCAGAGATTTCTGTCAGATCCTCGGCCAATGTCCGCCTAACAGGTCGACCTTTGACCTCACGAGGGTGGTCGCCCCCGGGAGGTCTCCCGATCACGCTCCTCGTATCGGCTACTCGGACACGCCCGTGGTCCATCATCCCATCATCTCCGTTCGACCTGGACACGACACCAAACACACGAACCTAACCTCGCTCTTCTCTCTTTTTCTTTCCTCTCTCCGTTCTTCTCCTCCTACTTCTTCTTCTTCTTCTTTGTCTACCTCGTACTTCGTGGCAGGATAATGTTCCGCTATTTAAATGATGTTTACCAGGAAATAAAAGGCTCACCTCCCATGGTGTTTTCCTGCTCGCTCCTATAGTCCGTTCGTCGTACGTGCTGCGGTACTGTGATACTTCGAGAAGTATCATCGATCATGAAACGACCTGTACACGTAGAAAGGGAATCGGAGCGATTCGTCATAAGGATATTTGGTGTAAGACCGAAAAGCCTCCATTGTGAAACAGCCAGTAGAATATCTGGAGGTCGGTCAGGGAGTGCATAACGCAAGGACGTTCGGGGTCAATGTCCTGGCCTTAATTAAAGGCTAATTAAATACTGTCGCTTTCATCCGCGCTCACGATCCTTCCCGAGTGAAATCACTGCTATCGACCAGATCTCCGATAAGTGTCCCACGATCCCCCACAGATCAAGAGCCTCAATCCCACAGCCCGTGGCGTCCTTATAAAACAGCAAGATCAGAAGGAGATGACAAGGAATAGCGTCCTAGCTATTCCAATTAAGGAAGCGAGGGATGCTGCGAAGGATCTACCCAACCTAACCCAACCTGGCCCCGTATGGTCTAACCCCAATTCCACCCGCAGAAAATGAATTCCTCGAGTCAAGGTGATCCTTCAGGATCCTTCGGGATCAACATGGACGTCACCGACGCGGCTGGACCCGCCAAGGATCAGAAGCAACAGGACTCGGTCACTCGAAAAAGAGAAACCGAGGAGCGGATGGCTGCTGAAGGAATGCGCAGAAGAGGAGGAAGAGGACGTCGGAACGGAAAGACCGAGAGAGAGGAGGGACGAAAGAAAAAAAAAGATTAAACTCGTTTTCGTTTTCGTCGCTAATTAGACTCGTTAACCGCCTCTCGGCATAGCCAGCGTAGCCATAACCGGGCAACTTCAGAGACCGGCGAACGAACCGAGAACCCAACGAACGCTTGGAGCTAGTTTGTTCCCGTCGTCCAATCCTCCAGGGTGCGTTTCTTGATCGGTAGCGGTTCACGGTGCACGCGCACTCTATGCCCTTTACGCGAAAATCGTAGCGCCTCGCGGACCCCCTACGTATTTTTCACATTTTTTTTACCTCGAAATACGTCGATTCCATATGAAATCACAAACAGCAGAAGTTGTGAGCTTCGTCTCGTAGGTGATTTTTTAATAAAAAGTATTAAGCTTTTTGACACTATTTTATGGAACTTTGGTTTGCTCTTGAGAGACGTAGAAATATCTGCTAGAATACTGGTCCTTTGGGCTAATTACGTGATTCTATCGTTATCCGTGTGTCAGGGTGTTGATTTACGAGAAAATGATAGTTTGTCGTTTTCTTATTCGAAATGACGAATAAATTTGATCGAGGCTGCACACAATTTTTAGTGACGTAGAATGACGAGAGTCATTGCAGGACTGTTGAAACTTTATGATTTAGACCTGTCGTGTCTGCATGGTGATATGTGTGTCAGTGGATCAGTGCTACCAATCGTCAGAGTGAAAATGACAGTCATCCTACTCTCGGGATACTTGGTCCCCTCCCGGTCAGGGACTCATCGTCGCTTGGTGTCTCTTGGAGATCCTGACTCTATCCATCAGGACGCAGCCAGGACTTGGGCCAGACGAGACCCAGACCCATACCTGGGTCTGATTGAGACACACCCGGGATACAGATCGCCGATAGTCGATGACAAAACGAACATTGGTGACGGGAGCCGGCGTGAGATAATCATCATTTTTCAAGGCAGTTTTCAACGGGATATTGTCGGTTGATTATCGTTTCGAAAGATTCGACAGGCT
This sequence comes from Cephus spinipes, assembly GCA_963971525.1. Classification (NCBI taxonomy): domain Eukaryota; kingdom Metazoa; phylum Arthropoda; class Insecta; order Hymenoptera; family Cephidae; genus Cephus; species Cephus spinipes. The sequence goes on along the minus strand of OZ020578.1, from coordinate 873,078 downwards.
GCGTCGATGTTGCCGAAGATATTTTTATGGAAATACATTTCTTTTCGAACGTGATTCGAAAAAATTATTTTTGAGGCAAAAAATGAAATTTGTGATTACATCAGAACGTTCGTTGTGTACATTGGATAATTGCAAGAGTATAGTATATAATTCGTACGCGAAGGCGGACACTGACGTCTCTCGGCGGGGCCCTAATACTCCGATACTCTGTGGGCGGCCATGTTGAATCGTGATATGGGACTTGCAATTAAGGCCGAGTAGGCCACCCGGACGAAGCGGTGCGATAAGGTGAGTTTGCTCGGAGCCCGTCCGAGGTCTTGAGCTTGACCCTTTGACCTTTCCTGCTATACTTCGTAAAGCACTGCGCGCTTCTCCTGGTTAGGTCACGATTAAATACTGATTGGGTGGGCCCTAATAACTGGGGACTTCTATACACACGGTAGGTATGCAGAACCTACAAAATTGCATAACTATTTTCAAAGTACAAAAATTATCAATCGTAACAACAATGACTTCGAGTCAGGTATAACAATCGATACGAGAAAAGAGGCAATTATAAAAAAAAAAATAAATAAATGAAAAAACCAAAAAAACTCAAAATCAAAACTCAACGTGGTCCTATATTAGAGGAACGTGAAAGGGTATTGGTTTCACCTGTTGTCCCTGCACGATCAGATAAAAAGGAGCCTCGGGTTCCCTGCGGCTATGCAAATCCTAAGCGAACTAATGAAGATTAAGAATGCCCAAATAAGGAATTAAAAAGGAGCACAAGGAACGCGGACGGTTTTGCCTCATTTCTAAAACGTCTTCCTAACGAGTGAATACCGAAGCCCCGCGCATTCCTACGAACTTCCACACGACTAGTACGGCGGCCATTGTTCCCGCAAGCACGAGTCCCAACGGAGTGTCAAAGAGGCCGGACCTCCTAAGGAGAATTTTACTGGCTATCGGCTAAATCAAACTTCTCATCGAGAGAATTTTTTATTTTTTTTTTTGAAAAAAATATAAAAAATCGACTACCTGCATCCACAGCCAGAACGGTAGCTCCCGAGATTCCATCTGACGATGAAACTTCCAGGAAATTTTCAACGCAGCTTCTTAAACTGAACTTCACAAATATTTCTCTCTGATCCGCTTTAGTATATATATAAATATATATCTCGTTCATGCCGAAATGCAAGTGCAAGTGCATCGTTGCATCCTTCTCCTTCGCAATGTCCGAACTGCTGCACAATCAGTGTATTGACTTCAATTCGATGCTAAAGAGACAATCATGCGTGCAGGTATCTACCGACGCACATATAAAGGTAATAGATCAGCTGGTTACCGAGATCCGATAAGATATAAATATCTGCCGGCTTCCGTAACAAACGCGGCATCATTATCCGCGTTATTTATTGCGCCTGGTGTCCTTATGCAAAAGTTATTACGGTCAAGAGTCGTTCTCGCGCCGCGTTATACGTTTCAATAAGGTGAAACTGGATCGTGCAAGATCATACGTATCGGTATAGCAAACTTCAAGTGTATCGAATACCTACAAATTAGAAAAAAACAATTCTATACTTTAATAAAATAATTTTATCAGACATAATAAAAAATTGCATAATACAATCTAGTGCCGATTTGAATTTAGTAAAATGTCGATTTTTTCGGAGCGACTGTATCTGTCTCTGTCTTATACACACGATCGTCAATGAGTCTGTCTCTCTCGCACTCACGGGTGGTATAGCGATTTCGCAAAATCCAAGGTCCGCACCTTCTCTGTTCGACTGGCCGTGGTACTTCAGTGTTAAAGTCATCTACTGGTTTTTATTCTATTACTTCGCTATGTCTGTCTCTCTCCCTACTATGTCGATGCCCATATGTCCGTCTCGCTCGCACTCGTTGACTCTATAGGGAACATCTAAAAATCCAAGAGCCCCCCCTTACACCCTTAAGGCCATTTCGCGAACGAGCCATCCTCCACCCGTGAAGAGATAAATCATTGGACCATAAACAAACGATATCTCATCGTCTCAATGTTTACCAAGGGCGGTTTAAATGTCTTGTTAAGACAAACCTACGCGCGTCCTGATGCTGGACGTGTCGACGCCTTTTATCTTTCTCTCTCTCTTTTTCTCTTGCACCGTGGATGACAGAAAATTTATCGATTAACCTATCGAACGTAATATACGGATAACAAAGTATTTCGTATCTGTAAAAATTTGAAAAAAAAAATTTTTCTTCTACACTATGTGGATTATTTTTTTCCAAGTCAAACCAATTAATTGTGAAATAATTTAATCGCTGCTCAAATGTATCCAGCAGGTGGCAGTCACCTCGTGACCATAATTGGCACTGAGCGAGCAAAGAGCCAGGATAATGGTTTTGCATTGGTTTGCACGAATCGCGATGCATCTGACGTGAGTGACGTGCGTGCAGTTTATATGACTTCATAATGCGATACATCCCTTTGCCGTTTTATCTTTTTCACTCAGTTTTTTTAAATCCTGTGAACAACCTCCGATGGGACGCTCCGAGTGATCCGTTTATCATGCGTTTTCAAGGAGTGCATAGATGCAATAAAATTGCATCGAAATTACATAAGAGTGCATCATGGGATTTGAATTCCAGGAAACTGCATTTGGGATACAGGGTTACCAATATGGAGGATTTTCTAGTAGATTTGTTTTTTTATTCTAATTACATGCACGCTGCACGTCTTGAAACTGTCTGTATAATGCACCGTGATATCCATTGAGACTGTTTCAAAAGAAACTTGCTCACCGGGTCGTCGCGAATGCACGTAGCGTGACTAACGCGTCGGTTGCTCATTGCACAAACTGGCAGTCATTTCGTTACAATATAAATCCTACCGTCTGCTAATATATTTTCTCGCGCTCGTATAACGTACCTTGCGATTATATGCCTGGCTTTAGCGTAATCTTGATGGCGGCGGAAGAAAAAAAGAAAATAGCGACAAACATAAGTACGAGGGAAAAAAAAGGAAGATAACACGATTAGATTCGTTCTATTAGGATTCGCGTGTAGATTGCTAATAAAAAATAAATAAAAATTGCATTAGTATCGTAATAAATCAAGAAAATTGCACTTTTTAATGCATAAGTAAAAAAAGAGTCGTTTCTTTTTTTTTCAAGTATTTTATCAGTTGGTATCGATCGTCTTGCACCGGTGCATCGATGCACGTTAATAACGGGACTGCAGTGGCTGAAACAAAAATTATGCAACTCCGATGCAACTGACTTGCATTCCTGGCATGTTTAACTCCGACATCTGTTCCCGATGCATTTTTCATATCGCATGTCTGCAAATGCAATTCCTATCGATTCGTCCCGTCGTGCATATATTAAATTGAAAATTGATATTGGAATCGAACCTCCTGAAGTTGTCGATCCGTATGAAATTCTCGAATCGTTATGCAATTCCAATATTTTTTCCAAGCATGTCCTCGCAGTAATGCACAGCCAGCCGTCGGTTCGTCTGGATTATTTATTAAAGCGTAAATGCTTCTCCAGGCGTGATAATCCACAAGACGTTACACAGACACAAAAAAATGTACAAAGCCAATTTATTACACGGGTTTTGCACCTAAGCAAACGTGATGGATGTTCGAAAATGGACGGGACGATGTTCAATTAGTTTATTAGAAATACCGTACTCGGGAGCGTTACAGAATCGGCTCTAAGTACGTATTAAATCGCACGTGGAGCATAGCGCAGCTAATTTCAGGTGAATTAACTTTTATCCAAATGGAGAGAAACACGTGTACCTCAGTACAGTGTACGGGTTCTTTATACAGTCGGATGAGCATATACGACACTCTTGTGGGAGTAATTTGAAAATATGGAGAAGATCAGGAGGAAATATTTTGAGGTTAAAAATATTTTCGACTATTGCGCCCTCTCTAATGTGTCCATTAGTATTCATGAGTTTGCTCGGGCACGTATGCTCTTAGATAATATTCATATTGGCCAAGCTTTCATCCTGAAGGGTTAAGGTGCGCAGGGCCGTATTAAAAGTTATTGGTTGAGGCGTGTACTGGGCGGGCCCCGTACCTCATCACGGGATTGAGTTATAGCGCTTTAAACTAAAGCGAAACCGAGAGGACGTCGGGCGTCGCGGCGCAGCTAGGCTATTTCGGTCCGCTGATGAGGAACTGATGAAATAATGATTGATAGTCGTCAATTAATTAGCATGACCTCCGTCAATGTGATTTGACAGGTCTTTTTGAAAAATTCAAAGGGGCCTGTATAGCGTGTATTTCTGTAGGTAAATTCTCTTCAATTTATTATCGATTCTTTTTTTATCTTTTGTATTCTTCAAAATTTAACGTCTCGTTCCGACTGCATAATGCAGTTGCATAATTTGCAGTTGCGGGCAGAGTTGTGATGTAATTTGAACTTTCCGCGAAGTGTCTGTATTTTGCGTCGCAGGATGCACTTTTTGTGCATATGCATGTCTGTGTTTATGTAGAGGGGATGCACTGCCGTGACTGTACGATTCGTCAGATTTTTATGTAAATTTGTTTAATTTATTATTGAAAATTTATTCGGGCTTATAAGCTGGTACGTAATAATGCATAGTTGCAGTATATAACCGTATAGTATACAAGTCATTTTTTTAAAAATTGAAAATCAAATTATAAAAAAAATGCCTTCCTCCTAATCCACTCTTTGTTCTCTAATTTTTTGTAGGTGTGAAAAGATTCTTATCTAGGCAGACTAAACATCGAATAATAATTAGCTTAGTGGACCCCTATCATTTTCGAGGGATTTTCAAAATTCATTTTCTGCCTTTCGAAAAAGAGGCGTGAAAGATTTTTATCTAGATCGTCGGTTAGGTTAATCTGAAGAAAAACAGACTCCGAGGTGAAACGAGAAAATAATGAGAAAGTGATAATGACTTTTTTGGGATTTCCTAAAATAACAGAATTATCTTTAATTATCGTGAGAGACACAATAAACGCTGAAGGAACCAATCGGTACGACCGCCATCTTTTCATTGTTCGACTGGGCACAATAATAATAATAATTATACAGCCAGAAATAGTTAGAGCTAAAGTCTTTGTGGAAAACCACAAATTGGCGGCAGCCAGCAGCGACTTAGGTACTATTTGAAAAATTAAAAAAAATCGTCTGACCTTTTTTCGAAAATTACACGGAAAATTTCTGGCTCGTTATTTCGATCACGAAAGTCCTTTCGATTGTTCGGCGTATCTTGGGAAGTGACTGTGCGCAAAAAAATTCTATAGAGACCCAACAGAAAAAAAAAACAGAATAAAAGAAGCAAAGGACACCAGCAATTATTATAGAAAACCCACAATTATTTTGGTTTGGTGAATTGAAAAAGTGTTCGTTATACTTATTTTCACGAATTATCCTAATTTGTCTAATTCCAGTGGTTCCGGTTCTCAGGAAAAATTCTTACAGGAAAAAGTGGCAATGGATCTTCGTTGCTGCCAAACGCACGTAGCGCACAGTCTTGTATTACCAAAAAGCAATTCCTGTTGCTGCTCGGCGAAGACAGGACGGTTAAAGGAGAATGTATTTTAACGAGTCAAAGGTGTTAGCAGTGCCTCTCTTTCTCTCCTTTTACTTTCTTTGTCTTTGACTTTTTTCTTTTACTTTGAAACCCGTGAAATACTTGGTTTGCCCAATATGGTTAGGTATAGACAGAGGGAACATGGCCACCGGTCAGTTATCGGCCGATCAGAAGTTAAGCCTGGGCTCTTGTTTGGCTTGTGAAGTTGGTACTACGGTTGGGACCATTCGACAGTCTTTTCAGGGGTGCCAAATTAACTTCGAAATAACTTTAGTCCCGGCTAGAAACCAATAAATTTACGAAACAGTCCAAATAAATCTGTTCGATCCCAGTGACGCTTTACTCCGCCAGAGGCGCTACCTGTACAGGATTTCGCAGAGGTCAGGAGCGTACAAATTTTGTGAGCCCGCCTTGACGACTAAAAAAAGTATGAAATGAATTTTGGTACTAATTTTTTTTTTGAATTTTCTAGGAATACCCAGAGTTATGCAGGACCTAATGGTAATATTCACATCCGCTAATCCTTTTGTAAAGGGCGCGGGAATTCAATTTGCATAAATCGCAGTTTCCAACGTGGCTTTGAATTCTGGTCGCTATGGCGACCTTTGTCCAGATCGTGCCACAATGGCCACTATCTTCTCGCTTTTTTCTTGGGCTCTTTCTTGGCAACCAACCCTCTTCCTGGAGAAACGATGGGGAACAAAGAATCCCTCCCCCTTGGCACCGCAAAATAAACAAGGTAAGAAAGGGGGACAAAGATGAGGTGAATGAAAAAGGGGCAAAAGGGTGGAATTCGAGAAAAGAGAAAATAAAAAAATCGAAGATGGCGGACGATTGAAAAAAAAGGCTTATACACGAATAAGCGATGCGCCGGTTGGATAATCGAAGAAAAAAGTCGGCGAAACGTGAACTCGCACTGCGCCTCTTCTGTTTCTGCTGCTTCTGTTGCTCCAGCGCTGGTAGGTGTACCAGAGTGCGCTTGCATCTTCTATCTACTTATACAGGGTGAACCGAATAAAATGCAACGATTATCGACAACTGTTAGTCACCAGAGACAGTCGATTGGATCCCACTGCATATACATGCCGGATCGCTACCGATTCGAGTGTCTTGATAACAGGGCCTCTTCTAACCTCAAAAAAAAGGGGACAGGGTCCAAGAAGAAAGAAACGAAACAACAAAAATTCCTGAATTCGACGCACAGACGAAATAGCCGCACCCATCGACTCGGAATGATCTAGGGAATTTTTAGCACTAACAAAAAAAAATGTTCTTATCGATTCCTAAAAAGCTCCTTGCCTCTTGAAATCTTAACTACGCAAACTTTTTCTTCCGTCGTCAATTTTCAATCCTAGTACCAGCGAGGAAACGGGAGTTTGAAAAAAAAAATGTAGAGATTGCCTATCCGTGTGACTCTGCCAGTGGCCAATGGGAGTCGAGGACGAAAGGACATCGGGACCGAATCAGTTTATGCGCGACAGGTTCTGCCGGGGCCAACCAGGCTGTAAGCTCCGCTAACTCCAACCTCTGTTCGCCGCGCTCGGAAGAGACATTATTTACAACGGAGTCCCGCGGTAGACAATGCCGGGAGCAGCGGCCATCTTTCCTTCCTTTTCTGTTCTCCATATGCAACAGCATCTGCTGGCTGCGGCTCGGCCATCCCGACGGCCGTTTCTTCCACCTTCTAGATCCTCGCCAGCCATCCAGTGCGGCTCTACGACCTTCCGACTATGCACTTTCTTAGACCAGCACTATTATCATTATCATTCTCAGACTCGCATAAGCTTCACTTTCCACAAATTTTTTCAACATTATTTTTTCTATTCCTCGTACTGGGTTATGGTAACCTATAAAATTAATTTTTTTTTCATTTGTTCAACAACATTCAAGCTACCAGTGAGATTTATTTGATATAAAGTACAAAAATCAAATATTATCTAAACCGATAAAGGAATATATAAAAATCTCGAGAAACCACATGTATTACGTGTATAAGCAATGGCGGACAAGTACAGCAGCTGGGAGCTACCCTTACAGCTACGTCTATCTGCACGAAGAGTGGGGCGAAGTGGACGTAAGGGCAGGTTTCAAGTGGAAGCCGAGTAAAGAGGACGAGGGCCAGGAAGAGCATAATCAGAAGCCTCCAGAGTAGAGGAGGAACTTGGTAGAAGCAGAAGCGGCGGCGGCAGCAGCCGCCCCAATAAAAACTGCCGAGTTCACGTAAACGAGACAAACCCACACGCTGGCTCCTGGCGTCGGTGCGAGTAGCACGCTGACACATATAGAGGGAGAGGGTAGGCATTATACGAAGAATAGTGAGAGGGACGGAGAGGGAAGGCAGCAACCAGCAAAGCAGAAATAAGGAGCAAAGGACCAAGTGGGGACTGGGAATGGGAGGAATGGGAGGAACGAGAGGAACGGTGGAACCGGGCGCGGTTCGCGTTCCAATGTTTGACAGAACAAAAGACTATCGACCGAACGAACACAGAGAGAACCCTTTGCCTTCTCCCTTTCTCTACCCTCTCTCTCTCTCTCTCTCTCTCACTCGCTCTCGACTGCTGAATCTTATTTTTATCTTTCATCTCTCTCTCTCCCTAGCTCCTGTTATCCTTCTGCTCGCTGGATCTTCTTCTCTCGCGCATCCCCATTCGTCTGATTTTCGTTACCAATCACGAGTCTGAATTTCTTTGTAGTCACGTGTTGAATTCTATGGGTTCCTCCGGGATGCGACTGTACCGCGTGCGCGGATGCTGCGTGAAATTTTACCAGGACAGACTTCAAGAGTGAGACGATGTACGTCCTTGTGTGCTGCGTACAAATTACTGGAAATTGGCCGACTTTTTAGGGGCGGCTTAATGACTCTGCTACTGGCTCCGCCATTGCCTCAGGGTGGGAATATCGAAGATTTTACGTGGATGATACTCCGGGCTCATCTTGATCAACTTTGTGAAATATTTCTTTGGGACTGTCGATGCTTTTTTCATCTTGATTAGAATTTTTTTTTTCATTTTTTTCATCTTTCAAAGATATTTTACTTGAGTACGTAATGATCCTTTGTGACACTCAGATTTATTTTCCCTGCTGTTAAATAAGTGGGGTGATCTTTAAGGCAGCCGCATTGACATCCCAGCTGCCTTGAAACGCAAATACCAAATAAGTCAATTCTACCGGCAGTCACTGAGCGACTTGAAAAAGGTATAAACTGTTCTTAAGGTTAATTATATGGTTCACTCCTTCAGCTTAAGGATAATCAGGAATATTTAACCGGGACTGCCGTGTCCTTGATTATTTTACGTTTTTGTCTTTATTCTCGGTCGTGTCTTTTATCCTTTTTTTTCTACCGATTCTACATGCTACCATTTCTCATTGCCCGTGCACGCGCATGCGCACACTCGGGCTTCGTTAGGAATCGCACGCACGCGAATCGGCGACGCGTGTGCGTGCCACTTAACGATGCTTGGCTAATTGACGTTAAATACAATAATTCAGGTAAATTCATCATAAGCAACGAGAGGAGCCAATTACTATTCACCGTGAAAACAAATAATATCTCTTAGAGTCTCTTTAATTTGGACTGCTAGTCTAACGAGATGTTCCTATGTTTTGCACTTGCATCTGGACTGCAACGACTGCACCAAATGCACTTATGCACTCTGGTATAGTATTACCTATAGTGGGAATACTTTTTTTTATTTTGATATTTATTACCTGTTATAATTTATAACGTGTGGTACGGGGCATTTTATCAATGCTACGACAGACCAGCTTGGTCCCATTTCTTGATGCACCGATGCACTTTTTTTTTCTTTTTCTATTCGCTAACAAGATAAGAATGGGACAAGGACAAGGCTGCCAACCGACCCGTGACTCACTTTTACTGAAAAACCTTCGTGTGCCAAGTTCGTGCTGCTACCTATTACAGGTCGGAATCATTATAGGCAGATGAGGTCAAGATTCAGGCAAATGCATTGCAAACTGAAAATGGCCGAGGACAATGGGAAATCTCTACGAGAATGGGCAGAGAATTTAAGTTATGCACGTGCACCTGCAACAGGAAGTGACGGCAATGCCCGTTGTAGCTTTTATGAAAAATATGAAAAATAGGCAGATTGATCGGCTGAATGTTGAAATTTAAATAATATTTTTTCAAAGCGCTATTCGGTATTTCATATTAGTTCTGTAAGCGCCTATGCAGCCCTATGCACTTGCTTCGCGTTGCACATGCTCTTTGCTCGCACTATCCGTATGCAAAGGAGTCGAGGATGGCCGCGGTGTCTCGTGGGTTCATTAAATATTAACGAGAGAGTCAATTTCTTCATTTCGTCGGTGAGTCGCCGCGCGCCATCCGAGCCCGCATATAGATTGAAAATTAACTTATATGAGCGCCGACAAAATATACGGCGTACGGCCCTGGCCGACGTATGCATATGTGGACGCGCACGCATATATGGGATTCATGGTGCACAATTAACACTGGCTCCTCTATGTTGGTATAAGCTAAATAGGATGCTTTTTGCATCTTCTTCTTCTTCTTCTCATTTTTTTCTTACATTTATTTATTTTTCTCAATGGACAGGAGTTTACTATTGGATTTTGTTTGCTAACTGAAACTATCATAGCTTTTTTTTTTTTTTTTGAACGGTGCCAATAGCCTAGGACGAAGAATGGGACTGATTGGGAACCGAACGGGAAGTATCGGAGAGTTTGTGGGAAATTTAAAAAGAAAATTATTTTTCATTTGAATTAGAAGATTGCGATGAGAATTAAAAGAAAAAGAAATGTTTTAATTAAAAATGTCTCAACGAGCTTCCAACTTGTCCCGATGCGTGTAGAACGATTTATTACACGGCAATATAGCTGCATTCAAATATGGCACACCAAATATGTCTATATATTATTTAATCTCTACTAATTAGTAATGTTATCGTTAACGTTTATTTCTTATCAAGTAGTTTCGCACTTTCATGCGTGACACCCTTCCGTCTGACTATTCCTTGGTATTACCTACTAGAGGAAACGCTCCGTTCACGATATATTTGCTTTCGTGGGCGGATTTTACAATTTTCTTCTCTTTTATTCCATAAATATAATTTTTTTCCTCTACTCCTAAACCATTTAACACGAACGAATAATACGCGCTTCTTTTTGACATTCCTACAGAAAACAATCGCTTCGATAAATAAACGTCGAGACAATTGACTATTACGGTAAAATAAAAATTATAGACAACAATATCTTTGGCACGTTTACGAGCGTCGGTAGTTGAATTACTTAAAAAGTGTGCAAAAAATGTTGGTGCCAAATTTCACAAATTTACAGAACAAAAATTAGCAACGAATATCACGCACCTACATTCACGTCGATCGCACTTACGCTCCCACCATTCACCACGGACAATCCCACAATCGCGCACACGTCTATTCACACGTACGGCATACGCCTTTCATAAAATGTTTTTCCATATTGTCTAATACTTTGGTAATTCGGAAGTGCATGGAACTATGTGTATTATCACTGATTCGCACTCAAAATTACGAGTTCAATTGACGATGACAATAAGACGTATGAATGATGTATGAAAAACAAAAATCATTGCCTGCCATAGCGATTGGCGAACATGGAACATATTGAGATCGAGGAATTACGAAGGATCGGGTGGAAAGGGGGTGGTATGGATGAAGGAAATTAAAATTTGTAATGACTAGTTTCTTTTTTTCCCCACATAAAATTCCCCACCGGATCTCGTTGTCAGACGATTTTGAAATTGAAGAATTTTCTTCGTTCCTCCTCGCCTTACTCGATCATTCCCATTAAGCGTGAGTCGCGAGCGAGACGTAACTGCCGTCGTTATCGTCATCGACCTGAAGCCGACGTCAGTAAAGATCCGAGAAGGAGACCTGCGACGAGACGCCGGAGTGAAGATGATGCAGCGCGTGCAATTCCTCCATCGAAGTCGCAGGGAGGCTGTTGCTGTCACCCAGGAGACTGGAACTCGGACCAACGCTCGGCGAACCGCCAGCGCTGGAGGATGCAGGGGTACCAGGGCAGCCAACGTTGCCGCCTGAATTGTTGCCTTCCTGTCGCATCAGATTTCGTCGCCATTTCGCGCGTGCGTTTTGGAACCAGACCTGATTGCGTCGTGTTTTAAATTATAGTGCAATGGGACTAAATTTTTATAGTGTTCCTAGGGAATTTTTCTAAATCGAATTGGTACTTGCCTGCAGTACTCTTTTCGACAGGCCCGTTTTCTGGGCCAGTTGCTTGAGGTCCTTGGCATCTGGATTCTGATTGATCGCGAAGTAACTCTTCATCGTTCTCAGCTGATGATGCTTGAAACTCGTCCTCATCCTCTTGGTCCTTTGGCTCTGGTGAACGGAGCCTGGAGAACCGACGGACGCGTCGTAGGCGCTCAAGGATTCCATGGACGAAGACAATTCCGTGGGATGAAGTAATTCTGAGAGCCGTACAAAATGGAACACGATTAAAATTATCGAATAATTTATAGTGACAGAAGCAGCGGCAAGAGGGCGGCTTCTCGGAGGCACGTGATACCATCGGAAATAAATTCCCAAAAACCAGGAGAAAAAGCGGTTTCCATTAAACATGAAACTGGCAGCTGCAGCCTTCTGGAATACCAACGCGAGTAGACAAAAAGAAAAGCCCGTTCCAGCCACTTCCGGAAGCTGTTGCTCATCCGACGAAGTAAACTTTGATTCGATCTTATCGAGTACCACCAACATGAAGAACGAAATATAAATTTGAAAATAAAAAAAAATTGTACCAGGTCTTTGAAAAATCTGATCTCATCCCAGCTTCCAAAAGGACGTCATCCCCATATACGCACTGACTACGGCGGACCAGGATTCCATTTGGATGATGTCCAGGTCCTGGTGATCCATCAATGATACACGAACCCTATCGGGTCCTACGGTCAATCACGATGACGACGAGTCACGATCAGCGCCGAACGGAACTTCAGAAGGATCTTCCGAAGATCGTCGTTTTACTCGACAACCGATCAGCCACGATCAATCATCATGCACGTATACGGGTACAGCGTCATCTGACTTTTATCACGAGGCGCAAGTAGTATCGAATTATTGAAGACACGAGACCATTTGCAGGGGACGTGTCGGGTATACATTTTTTCATCTTTCGTTCGTCTTTTTACACGAACGAGATCGATGACCCGCGTACATATTCATACGTGAGAAAAATTACAAGACAAGATTACACAGAGATTGTCGGACGGTCCTCGATGGCATGGTAAATTATTTTTCAAAAAAATCTCGGTATCTTAATTAATTAAAAAAAATATATCTATAAACGTACCGATTATAAAAACAGACATGAATAATTATCAGCTCCATCGGTACCACAGGAATCTACCTTTTCTTTCTCTTCGTTCAAGGGCGTATCGAAACAATTTTCTAATGATCCCTCGGTCATCCATCAAAGCCATACACCTTGGGCGCGATAGAACGGTCTCATTACCAAACGTTAAATCAATCTTTCTGCACCTGTGCCTTGCAATTTATTACCACGTGGAAACTGGGGATATGGGATAATACGGTGGTAGGTAGGTTAGGTAGCAAGTAGAGAAGGTGCGTATACGTAAGGGCAGGGTCAGCAGTTTATGGGCAGCCGATGAGCCGCAGTCATCAAAGCGTCATTAATAATCATCGGTTCCCTTCCACGTCCCTTCCAGCCATTACGCGGCCAAGTAATGGGAGCGTGTAACACGGTGGCGCCCATTGCGGACAATTACCGTGCGGCTCGGGTCGCTCGCGTAACACGGCCAACGCTCGGGTTACAAGCAGATCGAATGCAGTTGCAGTGCAAAATGCAACTTTGTGCATCTGGCTTGTTGAAAAGCAATATTTATCGTCGAGAGAGACAAATAATAATAACAATGACCGCAAACTAGTACAGTAACGACAAGCGGACGAAAATTATTTTTGTTACGTTGGTAAAGTAACGTGCTCTCCGCGTTGTTACGTCGGGAGACGAAATGGCGGGAGAATTTGAAAAGGGAGTAAAACGAGGAGCGGATTAAAAAATGAGAAATAAGTGAAAACGTCTGTTACGTGTGCATAGAAATGGCCACCCAAGGCACGCAAGGTATCCGTGCATCGAGTGGTGTATAGGTGGAACAGCACGAAGAGTCAATCTAATAAATAACACGACAGTGGATAACCATTGAATTCAATTGAGAAAACAAGTTTCGTAATAAAACCAAAAGCAAAGGACTTCAGGGTGAGCGCGTCTCTTCTATATACATATATACTTTATATACAACTGCCGTTCCGTTTGCCGAAGCTGCCATTCGACATACTGAATTCACTGACAACCGAATCCCGCCTAAAAAGGTAGACACGAATAGCTCGAGTGACATTCCCGAACGGCGACCATTTTCTACCAGGCTGTACCAGAAACGTCGATAATATAAAAAAAAAAGTTGGACAATTTTTCATTTTTTTCCAAATTTTCATCTCCGAAAAAAAGATAAGTTTGACAACGGATAGACTGCTCGTGTCGGTTTCTTGAACGTTTGAATTTGATTTTTTAAATGGCACTGCTGCTGCCAGATCGGAATTTCTTGCGCTACTATGTACGTAACTGACTATGGGTATCTCCTGAGATACTGCAGGCAGTTAGTTGTATATCCCGACTGAAACACAGCAGCTCGCACGGAGGCTGCATCAACGCCTCCCGTGTCTCTCGTGGCCACAACGCGGTTTCCAAGGAACATAGAAACTCTGAACTCCGTTGGGATATGCGAAGTCGATAACTTAACCTGACTCAGGTTAACCTAACCTAACCTAACCTAACACAGAAGACGCAGCCAGTCGAAACGGATGAACATGACGCGAATGCGAATTTACATGGGAAACTTTTCATGGGACAGATAAAAAGTTTGGTCGTCATTGTTGCTCGTTGCAGAGAAATATTGGGATTCGCGTAATACAGGTAGCGAACGATAGCGCGGGAATTTCAAAATTTTTATAAAATTTCAATTTTTTTACGTGTAACGAGTTTAACTTATTAACATGGACTGTGGTATTTTCTATATTTGTTTTTATCTCTCTCTTTTCTTCCTCTCTCTCTCTCTCTCGATGTCTGCGGCCATTCTGAATCACGAGAGGCACGTATTGGCCGCTGCGGCATTCTTTTCCGGGAGAGGAGCGGCCAATCGATGCATCTCAACGCCGATACCCATCTGTCACTGTCCGTAGGAGGTTAACGGGGTTCTCTCCCTGTCTTCTGTACCTCCATAACCTCACTACACTTCTGCACTCTTTCATTTTTCCCTTTTTTACTTGCCGTCCTTATTCTTTATTTTCCCATTGGTCCAATCCTGACTCTCTTTTATTACGTGCATACTCGCGTGTCTCCGTTACTCACAGATGCTTGTAACATGGCGCAACCCACTAGCGCAATTCCAAATACCCATACTGCACTGGTGCACGAGTCTATAAAATCCCTCGCGTTTATTTTCAAGAAATAAAAAAATATTCAACTCCGTAGCCAAGATCCGCTGGACAGTTTTCGAGGATTCAATTCCAGTTGGTAAACGGTCGACCTGAGACCAGTTTGAGGAGTTCGCATCGAAATCCCAAGAGACTTTGCAAAAACTGGCGCAATTATATATAAGGACAATAAAACTGCGAATAGTCCTGGCGGTCGCCGGTTGGCAGGTTCGCCTCTGGAAGATGCACGCGGTCCATTCTCATCCGCGATCCGAGCGCCACGGATGGACGCGGTAGGGAACGGTACTAAACGCCATGACGATTTTATGGCTCTTGGTCGTAAATTCCAGCCGGCAGCCACCGCCGATCTCATCCCTAATTGTGCGATGATTATAAAATAACTGAGAATTACGTGATCGGAACCTTTATCCTGACTTTTACTTCATCATCCATTCTAGGGACTATCGTATCGTCTGACTGCTATTCGTCTGCGTCCTACGATGTGAATAGTGAAAAAAAAAGATTTCTATCAGACTAAAAAATTCACTATGATACACATAAAAATGATAGGAACTATACTTATGGTATAATCTGTACCAGTAAACCAGTTTGGTACCAATCTGATAAGACATTAGATACATCTACAGTTTAATAAGACGAATACGGTATGGCGTAACATTGGTAGCCTATTCCACCGATAGTCGATGACTTGGTTCCTGTCACTATGCCTACACATGTGATACACACTATCACGCATGATAAATAAAAAAAGAAGCCTAGCCCGATAACTATACTTGAATTATAAATCAGGAGCGATCCATGTCCAATTGGATGCGACATTTGTCCCTCTGAGTGTCGCTACGTCATATGTCACTGATGATTTAACTATAGATAATCTGCATAGTTGCATCTCACTATGCACGACCCAGGCTATCCAACAGTCCAATGCAAATCGAACTAGATAGAGTTTCTGTAGGAGGACACAGTATTCGAGTGCTTCGAATGCCTCTGATTATCTATTAACCATACCCGATCGTCCATCATTAACCGTTCCGGCGACTATGCGTATATGCAGTATACAGTCCCATAGTGACTTGACGATCCTCCAGGAGCGAGTAAATGAATTCAAGTTCACCGAGCCGAGTGGATATTTATGACGTCATGAGGTATCGACTTGGACTACTAATTGTTTCTAATCACGCGACTTCGCCCGTGGGTAATTACAATTCTACAGGTTCTTGTATCTCCGTACCAGCAGTCAGTGAACTGCCGACAGGACCAAATAGGACTGCTGGGAAATAAAAAATTCTGGTATAGCAGCCGATCGGTTTTACCTGAAAGAGTAAAGGTGCGAGATGCCACTAAAGTGGGATTAATTCAATTTAAATGATTAGATTAGAAAAAATAAGGATAGGATGAATAAAACGTTACCGTCCATACGACTGATCCCTCCTCGAAGGAGCTTAAAACATAAAGGCAGGCTCACATGCACGCTAATCGCTCTCGCAACACGGGTCGGACGCGTTTATAAATAATTCTTTGTTTTCTGACATTTTTTTTTCAAGCGAACCGACTGGCACTCGTATTACGTCATAGGGGCGGCCATTGACCGTGTTTACACTCGGCGAAAGAAGAATGGTGCATCCGTTGCTTGACAAATAATAGCGCCGCGACCCCAACCTGTCGTGCGCGACGAGAGCAAATCTCATTTGTGTTCCGATCGAGTCTGATTTCGTGTACCAACATTTAGGACTGAGACTTAAGTGGGCCCCCGTTTGCCACCCGGCCAATTACATTTGGCCGCCCCTGAATCTCCCCGTCCCACCCCCACCACCCACCGGCCCCACAAACACGCTACCACCAACGTCGTCGGGCACCGTTCGCCTCCTAGTTATACTTCTTCGCAACTTCACTCTATGGCTTTCTCTCTCTCTCCAGCAGGGCTGCCACCCTCCTGCCAATTACGAGTATTTACACGTCCGGAGTGGCGAGCACTGCCGATTATAGTCTTCTGCAATTTTTATTTCCTCTCAGGAATACACCCTGACCCCCCCACCCACCCTTAAGGGATTATCGTCCAACTTAACCTAACCTGAGAGAAGTATAACAATAACAGCGAATCACATTATTACGTCGGAAAGACCTTTAATAAATTTCCAATTTTCTTTTCTGGTACGTTCTCCACCTTTTTTTGAAATAAAAAATTTCATGGTAGTTATTTTATTTTTTTTAGAGTGGTACTTGCCTAGTGCTCCAGGAGCAAGTCTCATGGTTACCGGTAACTCGGAGCTTGTCACTTCCGAGAGCTTCCGCTTCCTGGGTCGTCCTTTCTGCATCGAACCACCGGAAGCCAGAGGACTCTGTTCTGCCGCACTGTAATACCCGGGTCCTGGGGAGACACCAGGCGACCCGATACCCTCGACGCTTCCGGAAGTACTTCCGTAATCAGCCGCGCAGCAGATCAACTCGTAATGCGGCCTTAAAGAAGTGCAAAAAAATTGCACTTTATTACCGCAGAAAAAATTTATAAAAATTATAAAATTATAATTTTTTTTTGGTCCAGACTCACCTGCAATATACCAGACCCTCCCTCTGCCCAAAATGATCGCCCTTGTTCAATCTCGTGCCGCAAGAGGCGCACGTGAAGCACGGCACGTGATAGACGAAGTCTCGCGCCCTCATCACCAATTCGGATGCTGAAATTCCTTCCCTGCATCTGGCGCATCTCGATACCGCAAACAGCCTGGAAGAAGATGGAACCGGACGGAGCAATGTGGAACTGATGAAAAATCGAGTACGGCGACAGGCAAAGAGAAGGGCGAAGGAACAGGGAGAAGAGAATAGGACAATAGGGACATTCTACGCGCATATAATCCGCATTAATAATCCGCACGTCAGGCAGGCGCAAACGCAGCCACCCACGTTTCGAGAAGGTGGGCTTGGGGAATTTCCAAAAAAGGTTAACAATGCGCCGTTCCATAATCCGTTCGCTATAACTACCCGCAGCTTCGTTTTCATAGCTGCTTATGCTAGTACGTTACCTCAAGGCTTCCTTACAATTCCACTATCGTACCGAACCGATAGCAATAAGGTACAAGTGCATAGGTAGATATGTGCATCGCATAGAGCCCCAATGCATTGGTGAATACGTCTACCTATGCGCTTGCACGTGGAGAAGGAATCGGAATGAGAGAGTGAAGGCAGCCACACAATTTTTCTTTTTTTTTTCTTTTTTTTCCAAATACAAACGATAGAGACAAAGGGACCTTAAGCATAGAAGCAACCTTCTATCGCATTGTTGCATATTGCATGGAGTGTCTCTCTTTTCTACCCTAACGAACCAGAAACCAGAAACCAGAAACCAGAAATACACCAGGCGCTCGCTTCCTTCTCACTTGGATTCACTTTTCCTATTCCTTAACGTCTGTCCTGTAAGTCACGTGATTGCGTAATCCCGGGATAATGGACTCAAGCCCTTTTCGAGTCAGAAGTCATGCTCGAAATTCTCGGGTCAGATTTTTTCGGCAGTTAATTTGCTTGGCACGTGTCTAATGACGTCACGTCAAATAGTGACGTGAAAATCCATAACGCTGGAAATAATCGTTTATCACACGCGAGAGTGCGTTACTCACACGCGTTACCGAATGCGTTCAGAATTTAAGATCTGTAGATAGTAGTCCCTGGTGGATGCCCATTAGTAGACATTTTGTGTGGTCCAGCAAGATGCAAGTGAGACTCCTATGCAAATCGAACGTTGCCTCAATAAATATATAAATGTGGAAAGTGGGAAGGGGGTCGCTGGAACGGCCGGCGGGATATTCAAACAGAAGCAAAATATATTCAGTAACGATATCAAATTTTAAATGAACTCGATAACTCCAAAGCACATAAATAATACAGATAATGAAAGAACCGTGAATAAATACTAAAATACGTATCTGTCGTATTTTATACCGAACAAAGTGACGTTTCCCTTCATTTTTCATCCCTAAGCTTTCCCATCCTCGCTAGACCCAGCACTCGTGAACCCTCTCGCACCACACAGAACCTTCTGACCTCTTGAGAGACTCGACAGAGCACTGGCACGACTGCCAACCTCGTCCCAGTAAATAATTAAAGCACGATATACCTTTAGTGCCGATGAAAAAAGGAAGCGCGGGAAATTTGAATGTTCCTAAAGGTACTATACGGGATTCTAGGGTATTATTCAGAAATTTGATAAAAACGCTAGTGATTTTTTTTTATCATTTCTTAACTGTCACGCTCACCTGTAATAATCTTCCTTGCAGTATATGTTGCCGTCACGCAAATAGCACGTGAGCTCCGCTGCCAACGGGAGCCGACAATGACAACAACGAAGACAGCCGCAGTGCCAAGCGCGATCGGCAGCCCTCAAATACCAGCGTTCCGTTATCTCACGTCCACAAGCACCGCAGCCAAGGGTTCCTTCGGGGTGGTTATTCTCGGCGCTGCCAACCTGACGACCATTCACTGCGCCATCGCCTGGCAACGGTGTCCCACCGCCGCAACCAACTTCCTTCAGCATCCTGGACCGCCACGTTCGCCACGGCTCTCTGTGTACCCTGTCAATTCTCTCAATTCTGTCATTCTGTCATTCTGTCATTCTGACACCGCACGTCGATTCTCTTTGTTTTTTTCTTTCGCCACTAAACACGCCCGATATACCGTCAATTATGTTGGCAGAATACACTGACGTTCTGAGTATCTGAAATTTTTAGATAAAATTTTTTTTTGGAAAAATTCTGTTATTTTGATTATCTTATAATTATACTCGTTCGAGGACTTTATAGGGATATAATGTGTCCTCGGACCAGATAAAACGAAGAATCCCGGGAGTCAACCTGATCTCGGACGCGCAAACGAAAAAGAGAAAAATAATGAGAGACGAAAAAAAAATATCGAGAAATCCGACAAAACGAGGTTAAGATAGCATTTGGTTTGCTGAGCAATCGCAGATTTGCATTTGCATCTCCCGTATTTATATTATACCTGCTTGCTACTCGCATGCTCCTTTAGTTTTACAGTCTCAGACTCTTCTGCTCGGTATGCACATGCTGCTAGCTAGAAGATCGATCGGATGCACTTCGAATGAGAAGCAACGAGAAACGATTACCTATCGAGCAGTTGATTTACCCTCGATTCAATTCATTGCAATTTCCTGTACATACCTTGTGGCTTTTTATTAAATGATATTCAACGAAAATTCTCATACCTCGCTGATAACAATTATTTCATAAATTAAATATTCAAACTTTATACCATCCCTGACCTCGTTAACAATACACGTATCACATTAGTTGGTAAAAAATCAAAATATTTTTTTCCGAATCACGTGCAATCAATCTGATATTAAATTTCGATCACAGATAATTAATGAGTATTACAAAATTTTTCTATATTTACCAAACCTATCGTAAGAGCTTAAGCGAATAATTTTGAAACAGATAATGAATTTCAAATTACGTACCTACTTGGATAATACAAAAAATGGATGCTCAACTGTATTCATACCAAATATGTAAGAGACGCCGGGGCGCTCGACGTCCCCCGTTATGTTTTACGTCTAGCTGAACAAAGACAACCGGAAGTGAAAAATATCCGAGGTGAAGACTTCCGGGCGACGTCCGATTCTCATTGAGCTCAGGCATTAAGAAGCCGCGAAGCTACGGCGCACGCAAGCAAGAAACCTTCTCAATGAAAACAATTCGTGACTGCCGTTCTGTCCCGTTAATGAATGAATTCCCAACGTAGTATAAAGTCAGTTTCGAACGTAGCCACGAGCTAATTAGTAGAGGCTCGCGGATACGACGATAAATCAATGTCCGTTATGTGCGATGCCACGTGGGTTTCAGCAAGTGTTGCGTTGTGCACGCGGCTTTATATACTCGCCACCCCGGGAACTACGGCGACACGTTGTCTTAATCACTCGGCGCTTCTTAACGAACTTCCTACCGCGCTGGTGCGGCTGAATATGCGCTGCTCCACGTATGGCGGAAGGGAAACGTTTCTATGTGACCTCGAACGAGGATACAGTCTTAATTAATACAGTCAATCGTTGATGGACGATAAAAGGATCCAGAAAAATTCAAATTATTTCAAATTATTTTTTTTCATTTCTTGCATTTTGGATTTCTATTTACGATTTCATGTATATTTAAAAAAATAGAATTTTATAATTTTATATTATCTTTTCCTCACCTTTGACGATTAATGGAATAAATGCTGCTGGCGAATCCCGACGGCCGTCGCTTCCCTTCTTGATCGCGTCGCTTGCGGGATTCTCGTTGATATTTAAGAGGGATTTTCAATGTACCTTTGTGGACGAACAACTGCCAGTGTCACTTGTCAAGTTAATTATTTATTGTATCAACCGATCGATTTTTTTTATAAAAACAAAAACATTTAACGTTAGATAAAATTGCGATTATTATTGAATAATTAGGAATTTCAATTGTTTTATCAGGAATTTATTTTTTTAATCTGAATTATTTTTCTTATGTTCCTTAAGAATTTTCGTGACTGTTCGGATGCTCAGACGGATTTGAGCTTTACAATTCACTTTGTTATTTTAGACGTCGCCTTCCACGCAACTCCACTTGTAATTAGTTTAATGATTAATTGTCACACTTTGCGCGTCGCCGCCGCCGAGGTCTGTCAATGATTTTTCAAGCGATCGTTAGTAAGGGAATTGTCAAAAAAAACTTGTTTGTGAACTGTCAAACTATTTTTGGAGTCATCACGGTCGGGAATCTTCCAAGTACGAAGAAGTATCTTCCATGACTGAATTTTCATCCGAGCGACGGATATCGCTGACTAGGTATATAAAATCTTTATGGACGAAAATGCAAGGTTACCTTGCTGAGCACCTCTCGAAGAAAATTTAGTCCTTTTTTTTTAAATCAGTATCCTTAAACACTCTTGTATTACGTGTAACAACAAATCACAGAACAAAAACCAATAGTCTCTTATCGGCACCATGAATTAATGAAATAAATGAAATCAAAATTTATTTCAAAATAAAATTCTAAAAATCCTTTGTAAAGGACGAGGAGTATCCCGAGGCGATTAATTCGTTCCCGATGAATTCGATAGTTCGATCAATGCGAGAAAATCAATTGACTTGCAGAACACGTGTCGCTTGTATGAGAATGAGCCTTGAGTATTCAGTATTTAGTATCGACGTTCTCAAAAATTTGTATTGATCCTTACATTGTTCGGATACGTCAAAAATTAATTATTAAGAAACAGCAGCAACAAAAGTCATTTTAAATTAAAGATAAAGCACTGTTACCACAATATTAAATGAAAAAAAAAGAATCGAAAGTTTCCACAAAAATAAATAACAGCCAAGAAAGAGAATCAATGAAATGGGTAATGAAGAAAATAACAAAATTATTCTTCAATAATATCCCAAGTATCCTTTACAGTCGAAATAATAATGATTTACACATTTTTTCAAAAAAAAAAAAGAACAAAATAACGAATCAACCCGAACCTTCCCGAAGCGACCCGAAACACTCGCCCGGTTTCGCGCTCGAGTCAAACGCAAATTTGCACGATAAAATTCGACGTCGCCGTCGCGTTCTCGCGAGAAGGACGCGAGAAGAAATTGTAAAGCCGCGTTTGCCGTCTCTCGCAGCGTCAGCCAGCCAGAGCGACGCTGGGTGCGACGCTTTCGTACGCAAGCAGGACATCGGCGTAACGTCGACGGATGAAAAGAGGGTTGGCTTAGGCGGCGTCGAAGGGGTGGGGTTTTGGTGGCTGCCGGGGCTGTGTGGACGTCCGAAGGGACGTATAGAGAGCGTCGGGACGCCAGGCGTTTGCGCGATGAAACGTTGAGAAATGCCCTGCGTACCCGACGCCACTTCGGTCCGTCGGATAGTGTGTTGGTTAATATATTGTACGCTTGCGTCAAGGTTGGGTCAGATATACATACGTACTTCATACGTATATCTATATATTATACATTAATAACACAAATTCATGGGAACGTACGTGTATACCCATTGCCCATATATACTGCCGTGCTACTCCTACCGCCTCTACCTCCCCCCACCACTCCCATCTTTTCTTACATTTTATCCCCTACATCTGTATACACGTACAGACGTTGACACTACCGCCACCTGGATTTTCAGCAGAACTAAACAGCACAGCTTTCTTCAACTTCCAAGTATCCCCTCGCATCGCTCCTATTGCTCGTATTTGCTTCTTATGCGGCAAAGTGATTCCCCTACCAGCCAGTCATATCTTACATTCAACGATTAAAGTCGAAGCAATTATTAACTAGACTACATATTTTTTCCCCCCCTTTATCCTCCATGGAACAAATCCTTCCTAGAAGACGTTATTATACGAGCGAACGTACCGTCCGTAATATTCCCGAACGATGTGACGTCACGTAAGGCCAACGTGCCAGGCAAGCATAACAGTGTCTAACGATAAGTAAACTCGAAGGTAAGTACACAGTCTGAAAGCAAGGCTCTGGATCTCAGGAAAGTCAGACTTTAAGTTCCCTTGAAGCAGCTCAAGTTGAACGGGCACCTCAGGATTTCAAGTGAGTTCGGGCATATATCGATCAGTGGAATTTGGACAGTGGCGCAGAAGGGAGCAGGAATACGGAACGGTAGGCTGTCTCGTTACTACTGGCAGGGTCCTCGCTGGTTCACTCGCTCAGCCAGTGTCCCCTGCTCTGTCTCGCTCTCTCACGTATGCCAGGGGGTCCCGGTAGTGGGGAACATTGTGTAGAGTGGAGTCAAAAGGTGGTATCTGGTTTAGTAACCCTTGTGTGGCGTGCACAGCCTCCATTAGGCGCGGCTCGCTCGATAGAACTGGCACGCTCGACCAATCGCAGCAAGGCAGGGGAAGAAACCGGCCCTCCCATTGGCTGAATGGTCATACACGGTGACAGGGAGTTCGGACTCGCTGCCTATGCCTCGCTCAGACACTCGAGACTCTCTGACTCCGAGATCTTCGTACTGGAGACGAGATGAGCCACCGCGAAACGGGTTTCTCAGCATCCGCGTCCGGGATGCCGAGAACGGGAGACATCTGGCGGATCCTCTCGGAAACACGACCCCCTCGGCTCGAACTATTGCGCTGTTTTATGTTTTACGTTAAACTTTTTTTTTCAAAACACAGGTCACCCTAGTAAGTCCAAATTTTTGAAAGAGGGTCTTTATTTTATTTTTAATATATTTTGAGGTTGCATTGAACTTTTCTTTGCAATGTTTCAAAATTTTCATTTACTATGGAAAGTCTAATTTTTTTTCAAAGGGTTTTTGAATACCTAGTACGATTTTTCGAAAATACGAAAGGGAAAGTACTCTGATCCATCGATGCCTTTTCCCCAATTTTCTCCCACGGTGTCAGCCGCCTTATTTCGGACAATTGGGAGTCTCGATTTGGTCTAATTGGATGCACATTGGGAGCATCTTGGTCAGCGGGAAATGCAGATTCCGTTAGGGCCAGGTAACGGCTTCCTTTCTCGTTTCTTTGAGGGTTCGCCTTAAAGCACATGGGAACAAACGAGATTCCGTATGACGGAATGTTTTTTTTTTCACCCGACAATACACCGTACGCCTGAATTATTCCTTGGCCCATCTACGTGCACGTACGCACAACGCAAAAAAAAAAAAGAAATCAAAACGACTACACACGCGTGCACTGTAATTGGATAAAAACGTCTCGTAGCGCCACGAGAACCTATTGCATTTAATGTAAAGCGTGTAAAAGTCTCGCGGCTGAGCTGACCCGCCGGATAAGCCATCTCGCTTGCGAAGTAAATAAGTGCAAAGGCATAACGGTCGTGTATCCTGCGTTAAGCGGCTTTATCTTATTCGTCTATCCAAAGCGCGTAAGCGGTGCGGCCCGAAGCAGGATGCAGGGTTTGTAAGTGCTAATCCCGCAAGACGTTTGCATTCGCTCGCGATTCCAACGTGTAATACCGAGCTAAGGACAGACGTGGCAGACAGTGTGGACCCAGCCTTAAAACACGTCTCGAAAACTATAGACATATGATACACGTAACTATAGATATATATATTTATAAGTGAACGCCTACTTGCAGTTCCGCACGTGTTGCGTATTATACGTACTGAGCACACATGTATGGTACGTGCGAGTGCAGCGAGAGTGCGTGCTGTGCCGTACGTAAGAAAAGGCTCTGGGCCCACTAGGCAGACTCCTGATTCCTGACAGTGTTAGCGAACGAGGTTGACTTGGATAGATGGTAGACTTCTCCACGGGAGACGTACGTACGCCTGGTGATCTTCCGGGCAGGCAGCAACGGTGCTACTTTCTGCCGATCGGACGAGCCAGGATTGTTGGGCACCAGGAAGTGCTAGGTAGGCAGGCAGGTAGGCCAGGTAGGCCTGGCCAGGTTGCCTACGTGCATTGGCGTGATGTGAACTGAGGAATTAGACAATTGGCAATGGCCTGTGCAACTGGACGGATCTTTATGAGAAGTATTTTTTGAAACTACCTGTACAGAGCTAACTGTAAAGGGAATCGTACAGGCTCGTATTCCCAGGATGGTAGATAATGCAATAGGTAGGTACAGTGCAGAGGTCGGATCTTCTCGAGTGAGTTAAATAACAATTCTTTAAATCTGTCAGAGTCTGGCCCGGAAAGCGAAACAAGCTGGAATGACGATGCCGGAAACGGAATCGGCAAATAGAACGATAGGGATCGTGAAACTGGAATGGTGGGGGGGACTTTCTCATTTGGGCCTTCCTTTGGGACTGTAGAGTACAGACTGTACCGATCCTTTCTTTTTCGTCTGCCAACTGCTTAAACTCTTGTTAACTTCATCTCATTGTTTAGCCGCGCTTCTGTAGTAATAATGGCATTGGCCCCATTCGGACCCCCCTTTTGGGTCCGTACCCTTTAACTAACCTATCTGATCCGAGAGTGCTAGTATCTCTCCAACTTCCGGACTCAGATCAGGCCCCGTCGATTGTCTGCAAATATCAAGCTGAAACTGTAACAAGTGCATTCGCTGATTACATACATTACTCCGTCTGGGACTTAAGACCCTGGGACCCAAATGCCTATGGGCCTAACGCAGTCTACTTAATATTAAACGAGATCAGACACGTGTTTTGCGTCTCGCTCGTTGAACACGAACCAGCAAATGTTTTCTGGTTTCTTCTTTCTTTCTTTTTTATTTGTTTCTTTCCGAAACCAGAGCAATTTTTCTCCTTATCGCTCTGACAGGTTGGCCCTTACCTAAATATCTACTAAAAATCGACGAACGCTACGGCCCAAAAAGCAGGAAGGACCCATTATTATAAATCTGAATTATGTAAGAGCTGTGAGTATCGTTGGCTCATAGTAAAACAATTAGTCACTTAGAATCAGGGTCCATGCCTTTAGCGTTTTATATTATACTGTATAATTTTTCGTTATGCGTATACATATGTATCTCAGCATGATTCTCTATGGGAATTTCATAAAGATCCCATCCTGTTCCCATGAGTGATATACATTTCCGCCATTTAATATATACAATATTAGGCACGCTATACGTAAGCAAGGTATCTGAGCGAGAAGCCTAAGGAGAACTGATTGTGAGCACCCGAAATTTCGTAACCCTACATACAGATTTAATCCATTTCCTTTTTCAGTTTTTATTATTTCCTCATCTTACATCGAAAAGTACCGTCCATGAGAAAAATTCAAAATCTAATAATGCCTCCTCCCCTTCCCTCCACTTCACCGTGCGTCGCCCCGTGGAATTCTCCTACAATAATTCATCCAGCAATTCTTTCCGTTTAACACGGTAGTCTGCTCAGGTGCCCGATACTCAGTTCTACGTTGCACGTCGTTACGATATGTATACCTATAGATATCTACTTACATTGCACATTGTCCATCCTGCAATCAGAGGGCCTTGACGAGTCGACGACATACGGGGCCCCAAGAAGAAACGCCATGATAGTATCGATGCTACATTGCTACCTCGTCGGGAGTCTGGTTGAAGCACTTCGTATTGATACGATCTTCGAGTTGGTCGAGCTGCTCTTCCATATCTTTTATCTTTTTCTTTAATACGTATCTTCCCTCGTCTCTCTCCTTCTTCGCCGTATCCTTTTATGCACTTTCGATCCATTTATTTTATTCACGATCCGCACAATTCTGACTTTGTATTACACTTTTTACTTCTGCTTCAATAAAGATGCCACTCCCATGACATATTCCATTGGCTAATTCATTTCGCACGGTGAACGTAAAAGTGACAGACACGACCTATACGATTAGATATCGAATGGCCTGGGAATGAATTGAATGACGTAAATTTATTGGCCGTTTATAGGTGTGGAATACCGGCGAACACTTTACGCATGATGGACAACACGTAACCTGGATTTCCATATGATCAGTTAAGTAAGTCAGATCACTGTATGTATTTATAACGATTCACATTAGGCTAGGTTAAGTAAATTATAAATCCTCAGAGGAACAGACACGTTTCGAATCTCTTAGATTTGACCGCTTCGATTGCTTAGATCTTCAGTGGATTCGACACGTATTCGCTGCGTAAGAGCCATTTTCTTTCTTCCGTCCTTTAACTCCTATGCGCATGCGTGACGAGCGACTTGACGACACTTCGAACGTGTATTACGTACTTTCACGTACCAGCTGGTTATTAAAGTATAAAATAATGACATGATACGTCAAGCATACCATTACGCAAGATTATCAATCTGATAAGCGGTGACACGAAAGAAAATAATATTAAATAATAATAAACTCTGTCTCCAGCCGTCTGGAAAGTAGTGCGTGCGTTTTCCCGATAGGTGGCTACGTCCTACCTGACTTCGGATAATGTCGGATAACGTCGCTTTCTGAGCCATGCGAATGCATAATGGGGGATCGTTGCATGCGATGCCATTCGTCTTCTTCACGTGTCGCCAACGTCTTGCGTATCCAGAAAACGAGGACAATGCGCAGAGAGGATGTGCAAGTCGGAAAGTAGACTGGAGAATCCAAAGTTACAAACAAATCTGGAATATACTTCATATGAAAAGGAAATGAAAAAAGGGAAGTTCCACGTCTGTGGTGCGTCTTTAATTTTATCACCAAGCTTCCTCTACTTTTTATTTATTCCTTTCACTCGCTTTTCACTCGTCCATTAATTTTCCCATATCAATGCCTATCTATTGCTACTCGAATCTAAATTCTCATTACTCTTGTTACGAGTTAAGTCAGAGCGCTGCACATCCGGCGTACGAGCGATTTATTTGAGCTTCCGCTTTTTATCGTTAAGCGGGATCGCAATGGACTGGGATATAGACCATAACCACTTTACATTATCTACTCTACTGGGAAACTGTTAGACTCTTTTCGCACTGGCTTCGCTCCTCGGTCGTTTGAAATACAAAAATTTGCACAATTCCCCCCAAAAATCAGACACAACGAGGAACGAAATTATTTACCTACAGTATCTCCATATCTCGTTACCAGACGCGTCAAATACGTAAGTCCCTCTTACGTAAACACTAGTTACAAAAAAATGTCTCGTTCATTCCGTCGCATGAGAAAAGTCACAGATGGCACTGTATCGCTGGCAATAATAATACCAACCGTAACAGTGGTAACTCTAGTAGACAGGCGCGTGCACGACGTTAAACGGCGAAGCTTGGATGTGCCAAAAATATATTTTTTTGTTTACCCAATGGAAACGCGATACATTGCCGAAGATCAGAAGAACGCCGACACACTGTGGGTGTCTCTTATAGTGTATCAAGTTGGTGTCACCAGTAAGGACCCGTACGAGTGTTCGTTCACACATGGATTCACATATGTCATATATCTGTTCGAATATATATATATCTACTATGTATCTGCCCTCTGATGTTTACATAGACGTCAGGGTGCGGTGTGTCTGCTTTACTTTATGTGAAAGACCGACTCTCCCCTCTCTCTTTCTCTTCTGCTGGGTCACAGACGTATATAGGTATATATCCAGGCAATCTTAGTCTCTCTTTACGTATTTCTCCTTCGTTCTCTTCTACGAGTGAATGACGTCCCTCCGCCACGAATACACATTGTTAACACCGGTAGCTCCTACGCCCTTGTTACCGTGTTTACCGAAACAATATACTATAGCTGAACGATGCTACGCTTGGTTTTGGCCACGAGTGGGTTTCACGCTTCGGGGCTCTTCCGACAAATATCGAAGTCAAATTTCCCGCGTAAATAATCTCGGGAATTTTCGAAAGTCAATAACGCAGCTCTTTAGTCAATATAAGTCAATCAAAAATAAAAATAATTACGTCGTTCGTAATTATTTCTATTTTTGTACAGTTACATAATATCAGTTCGATTTTTCACGGGATGCCTTATCACGCGTGTACGCGTTTATTTGTATTATTTCAATGTTCCGAAGATACGTGAACTGTATCGGTACGCTGGTGTTAATTGGCACTAAAAGTCTGAACACGCTGAGAATACGGTAAGTGGAATATTTCGAAAAATGGTTGGGCTCGTAATGTTTGTCTTGTTTAAGCAGTTAATAAGTATATTACTATTTAGAATTATCATTTATATAAGTACCAAGTGAATTAGTGAGCTTTTATTTGTCTTTAAAATTATATTAGACAATTTTTAAGAAACTGTATGAAAACAAATTTCGAGTTGGCTGTCAAGAGTAGTATTCTCGGAGAGAAAGAATTTTTGTTATATTTATAAAAGAACATTTTTCTTTCACCTCAAGCAGGACGGGTTCGTGGCTGTATCCTTTGAAAGTGCATTGAGCTCTCCAGTTTCGTTGCAGCAGTGCAACGTGCATAGGAAAGGCGTATCCCGGCGCAGCAGGACCAAACGCTTAAGAGCCCCGAAGAATCGCGTGGCGCGTTAGGTCGTCTTTCCCCACCAAGGATTACTTAAGAAAGGATATTTGAGAAGCTGAGAAGAGAAGTGGTCCAGTCCAGCCCCCCGAAAGGACACGCTTCCCTTTGAGCCGCCGCTTCTCTTTCGGGATCCAATGACGCAAACTGCATTTCCGGCGAAGCACAAGGACGACAATGCAGAAGCTTCCCAGTGATTCCTGAGCTGGTTGACAGTTCGCACAACAATGTCAACCTAGCAAAACATAAACTTTCCCAACAAATTTTGGCAATGAGATGACAGGACCAAGTGTCAGAGATGCAGATTTCACTTTCCTATTAATTAAATTCATAATCCTGTAATTTTTGAAAAAATTTTCTTTTCCAAAATTTATCAATTTTTGTATCAGGTACCAAAGGCAGGTGGATTCGCTGCCTCCAGAAAGTGCAACGTGCCAAGGGTCCTGCAGAGTCCTGAATTGCATCCTGCAGAGAGATGCGTGGTCCAGTAGCTGATTGTCAGCATCCAACTAACTCCGATGAGTTCAACGTTGGTAAAAGGCCGACCTGTCTATAGAGACTGCTCAGTGCTTAATGACTCTATCGCTGATAATTAACTGCTACCTTAACCCACGCCTTCCTCGTTCCTTCCACGTGCACCAACTCCTTGTCGTGCACGTGTCCCACGTGGATGCGCATGAGTTAGATCCTAGCACACTCATCAAAAGTGCAACCGGACAGGCTATTAAGTGCAACCTGATTTGTATATATGCAAACTGTGGCGATAAAGTGTAAGATAAGTATCATATAGGTAATCATAACCATGATAAAAAAATATCTGACATTTGTTGCATATGCAATGACGACAAGTTCAGTGAGATTAAACGAATGAAAAATATCTTATTACCGTCGTCAGAGACTTTTGATTGAATTTTTTTTAAACGAGTCGTTAAGCATCGTTACGACCTCATCGATGGCTGATCTTGCTTATAAACGATCCGATCGTTGTTACGCATTCGTGGTAACGTCGCTGTAAACTGGTTTTGAACTTTTTTTTTTTTTCGAAAAGTTTAAACCAAAAAAACAAACTGTCCCGCGTCACTCTACTGACGAATATAAAATCATCATTCGGTGTGAACTTTTCGCCGACATTCAAAACGGTAGTTGATTAGCAGATAAGTTCTGAATATAATTATTATAAAGTCGTTGACCCATCATCGAGTCGGAGTCACCGACTGAGATGATTTCATCGCTGCGTTTTTAATCAATCCAATTTGCATTATCAATATCTTTTTTTTACATAGTACTTACGAATCGTCGAAACGATTACTCTGTCATTATATTCAATCATTATTTATCAGTGAGACTTTTAATCATTATTCCTACCGTACCGTTAATTGTATATGATAAATTTCCACTTGTTATCGTACTGACAAACATCCCCGTGTAAAATCCCATTAGACGTTCTCGTTGTGTAATTAAATTAAGCATCCCTTCGTTTCGGCCGAAATTTTGAGGCGGCCGAGATAAAATCAAAGTTTTTCCATGTAAAGCACCGTAAAGCGCAAGCGGCGTCGTCGCGTATTTTCGAATTCCCATGGCGATGCAGCATGCAAGTAGATTCCATAGAGAGTGCACTTTACACGTGGGATCCCCATAAAGCCGATATGTTTATGATTATTTTCAAGACGATTTGGTGACGGGTAACATGAAAGGAAAATTTCTTAAAGCTATGGTGTAGACGCTTAAGTAGCTACCAACCTAACCACACTCAGCTGACTGGATAACTGGCGACACTCACCATGGACCTTCTCCAGGGGATCCAACTGCCGGAGCGTTCCGCGTAAATGCAACCACCATCAGATCCACGGGGTAGAGGGGCGCTGGTTGATGTGTGGCCATTGTCACGGAATTTTGATAACGACCAAGAACGCCACGGGATATCAGTCCCGAGGACTACCCGCGTTTTTGGACGCGACACGTTGGTACTACCTGTGACCACTTCTCATAAAAATTCGGGCTTTATGGTAATGGCGGACCGTGCTGTATTATATCCATTAAATGTTTTCGCCCGCTTGGACATTTTTTTTTATCTTCTCCATGACAATTCCGACCGTGCGCGCCATTGTCTTTCTTTATTCCCCATACAATTTATTTTTTATTTTTTTTTACCTCCTGCGTTTATATTCCTCTTTGCGTCAACCGTATGATAAAATTTACGTGGAAATGGCATTTTATTCGTATTCAAAAATATGCAATTTTTTTTGCCAAGTATATGATTCTTGATATTAGGTAAATCGAATTATTGAATATTTTTGAAATTAATGCTGGAGATTTTTCAAGGTCGTAATATCGATATGGAGCGTTATGGGAGAATGTAAAAAAAACATGAACCCTCTTAATGCTCTTCTAAACGACGTCTTTCCCACACTCGAGGGAAATCATGGCGGCCGTTCACGCGTTTTATCCTTAAGAATTCATGACGTGTATTCACGGGGGCATCCAAGGGACTCCATTACTCGTAAGGCACGATAAAATCGTGACGCTCGTAGAGTAGAAGGCTGGCCCAAAAACTGGGCCTTTAAACGTAGACAGTGATCTCGTCAAGAGAGACCCGCGTGATATTCGTTCTAGCCGTAAATATATTCTTATCGCTATTATCTGCCACGTGGATCGTACGAGAAGTGTAAAATATTTTCAAATTTTTTTTTTTCTTCAAAAATTAAGCAATTCGACCGAACCAGCGAGAGTTACTGTAATTGCAGATAATTGATGGGCCTATGGTTGCACCGTGTACCCAACTACACGGTGCAGCTTCTGAATAAGGAAAAAAAAAAAAAAAGAGACAAGCAAAAGTAAAATAAATTTAATGCAATTACCATTACCAGACGGGAAACTCGTTCGGTCAGATAAGAGAACGTAAATCTTGATTCCGCACTGATACGCACGCGCGTATCTATTCGCACGCAAGAATTATACGAGTCCCAATTGGACAGTGCGTAAGCCCACAAACAGCCAGAGTCTCAAAGACACTTTGATTAAGTCATCAGGGGCGCGATTTGCAAGTGCATAAAATTGTGCAATTTATTGTTCATCCAAAAGTACCACAATGCACTTCGAAAATATATACCCGGCTTAATACGGTACGTGGTACGCAAAGTTGGCCGGATGATTTTAATCCGGCTTTTCTTTGTACAAGAAAATTATTGTTCTCCCTATAATTTATCTGTGTTCCGGTTACTAAGTTATACCCGGACACCCTTAGTTTCCGCGCGAACGACGGTAGCTAATGTCAAGTCGTTAGTAATAAATTCCTTGGCGAGTAAACGAATGGTACGGAGGTACCGGAAAGAAAAAGGATGCTGGATGCAAAAAAGTGCATCTCCTGCACTACTGTGCCCCTGCGCTCTGGCGCGCACACGTGATTAATTGCACGTGCCAGAAAAGCGTCGAAACAAGCATCACGGATCAACGCTCGACTAAACGTGCTAATGAAACGGATCAACAATCGCGGCCTGTTCGAGTTCAGTTTTGTGACTCGGCGGTTGGCAATTATTTATTTATTTATTAATCACTGTCTTCTTTTTTTTTACTTTTTTTTCTGGCGCCCTATAAGCTTCAGCAAAAACGTATTCATGCCCACGGAAGCACCGTACTCGTAGAGACTCTTGGCACCCTAGTTCGTGATGGCCTGATGGCTCTTACGGGGCCCGACGTTATGGGCCTTGCTCATTGATAAATAGCTGGCTTTCTTGCGTTTCGGTTTTTCTTCGAGCAAAAACCACAGGCGCCGCTTCATTCGTACTCCGATTCGTATACACATGTGTCTTCCCCCTCTTGCTTTCCCTTCTTTGGGACCGTGATGTTTTTTTTGGGTCTCACCGATGCAAGCCGATACCCCCAACTACGGGGATGAATGTCTGAAGGGACCTTTTTGTATTTTGAAATTGGCCCGTAGGGTTAATACATCGCAACGGCGAACTATCCTAAAGAATTTTTGGGGCCCGTTAGAAATCTGAATAAAGTGGAAATTGTAGTTTGCCTCCTAAACACGTTAAATTGTTTATTGATACTCTTATATATAGAGATACATAGAGGTATCTGCTTTCCGTATTCCGGACACAGAATTGGGCATCGGGCCCCGAATTTAATTATTTATTTACGATCAGTCCCCAACGCGCTTCCTGCTGTGAGCTGAAGATGTAAGTATACAGTAGCCCTGGGGCCTTATTACCCATCAACGCATTATACGTTCCATAGGCAGACGGCATGTTACGCCCGAGTGTGACGTAAATTGTGAAAAACCTGTTAAATATTAAAAATAAGCTCCTGTTTTGATGCCTAATCTTTCTTTTTTTTTTTTATTCACGATCATCTTACAACCTCGAAGTCACGATATCGCTATCACGTAAAATGCATATTTCATGCATCGAAACGTTTTACGCGAGTACAAGGTTCTGCGATCTTACAAGAATACTAATGACTATTTTAATTAATTAATTAATTATCCACCTCTTGATAAAATCCCGTTACTATAAACGATCGAACACAACTCACTGATAATTCATTTTAAAAAAAACACATGACTCGTCGCTATCGCTACTAAATAAGACATTATTAAAACTTGTTTTTAAAAATTTTTTCATTAAGACACCAAGATCCGTCTCAATTATTATTAGCTGTATCAAAATTCCAAAATATTCACGTTAATTGCCCTAATTAATATAAAGACATCGTCCCCCCCCTTTTTTTAAGATCCCCCTCCTCTAATCTCGAGTCTAACTCCTCGGAATTCAACCGCAAACCCAAAGATTCCCACGTACCTTCAATTACATCGATGTGTCCCACGTGAAGCGTTTAAAGTTCCAAAGCGATCGTCCAATTTGTGCAGCAAGGAAAAAAAGTCCTGGAATCGCGGCGACTGCGCCGGTGCAGCAGCCGAGTCGCTGGACCAACCGGACAGTCCCAGTCGACATCGCACGGGGCGGACTTCTTGTTAAGGGCTGAGAACCCGCGGTGCTACAACCCTTTTTCACGGGAACGATAAAATTAAAGAACAATTATATCGACAGTCTTTATAAGGTCGATACTCACGTGGAAAAGAGCTGCAGTGCTTCTTTCAAAGTGCATAGAATCCGATGCACTACCGAGAACTGCATAAACAATGCACTTTGAGAACACATGTGGCCGATATATCGTTTTATATATATTATGACTATTAGGAGGGTCCTACCAGGAACTCCGTGCATTATGAGATTCTAAATTATCAATGTATAGTATATATGTATATATATAGTAGTACAGTATGTGCATCGCTATCTCTATACTATACTATATCGACATATGGGACACTGTGCATGCATGGGGAAGGTAGCAGCGCGGCGAATGGCCGGCACAAAGAGGCCGAATGTCGATGGAATTCTTCGTGATGCTCGGCGATTGGTCGAGGAGCGTTCGGCGCTCGGCGCCGTTTTTGCGCGGCGTCGTTCGTTTGATCACAGATGGCTGCCGATCTTTCGCGGACGCACCCGATTGCACTTCTTCCCTTTTTACCATAATTTTCTTAGCATTTTCTCAGCGGCTTTCCGAGTGCACCTGCTTCCCTCGTTACAGCTCGTATACCTGTACATGGAAGTGCATCGTCTTTTTTTAGTTGACCCTATGCACTTGTCGGAGGACATCAAATCCATAAGGCGCACCAGTGACATCTAGGGGAGTAGGAATATTATTTTAAAATTTTATTACCTAAAATATCTGTTTTTCACATTCTCGAATTGTTTTTGAAAATGAGTTGTGAGACACTGTACATAGGTATAACGTATGGAGGCTGCTTGTTGATTAGACTCAGCACGTATTAATGTTAAATTATGCTATTTGTCCACACGCGTCGTACAAAATATATAGTCGCACCTTAAACAGGTGTAAATTGATAAAGTCATCTTGGATTCACTAAAAGTGTCTTTGGGAACACAATACTGTTTTGTAATTAAGCTTCTTATAGCCTTGAGGAAAATTTATATAAATTCGTAACGCAATGTGTACTAGGAGGTTGTTGTTGAAAAAATTTTTAAAATTTCAAAATATAACGTTACAAAAATTATTAACAATTTCATGCATTTTGGTGTACGTTACTAATTCTTGTACCATCTATTATACGCTCACTGGTACATCTATCCACGTGGCTTCATTCTTTTTGAATTTTCCCGCGCAGTCGACTATAACTCGGTAAAATCGTCCCCCGTGAAAACGCACCTTCCGTCAAAAGCGGTTCTGACTCGCGCAGATTAATTCGTATATCCATTGGCGATAAAGGATGCTGTGCAGGTGTCTCTCGTGGCGGATTTAAATGGCAAACGAGCTCGTCGCTCCAAGCGTAAATATTTATGGAACGCGAGAGGCAAACTTGGTATCGTAATTCATCCGGCTGGCGGCGCTCAGTGTTGTCGCTGCTTGACGAAACGAATTACGGTCGATCGGCAATGAATTCTTGCGGTTCCGTTCGGTTCGGTTTGGTTCGTTAGCGTCTAGCATGCGTGTCTATATATACATATATATAGGTACGTATCTAACATATGATACGATAGAAAAGTTATTCGCGATCTCATGCGAAAACCGGCAGAATCGAACGATGATTTCATACTACCAATATACTAGGAATGGTAATCACGGATATATCTATATATATATATGAATTTATTTATTTGATTGATTTTTTATTACTGTTTTGCGAATGTTAAATAAAGTGCTTGATATTTTCGTATAATTCTCCTCAATTTTATCTCTCTTTCATAGAGCTGCTCCTGTGCGTGAATGCGTGGTGGGAATTGATTAATCTCATTGGGATATTCTTGAAAGTCCATTAGCGCATAGAGAGCCGCGCTTCACGTGGCTACCGGTCTTTACAAAATAATAACTACTCCCACTGATTATAGGCTGTTCCAGGCCTCCATACTGGGTACCGGCATCTGGGACGGCGTGTATAAGTAAATCATACTCTTTGCGTTGCCCATCCTACTGCAGGGCCGCATGCAGTTATTTGCAAGAAAAGTGGCCAAATTTGGGTAGGGGGGGGGGATTTTTATAGTTTTTTCTTGATTGATGACCATTTTGTATCGTGATGAAAAAAGGATTCACGTCTCTCGCGTGACACTCGTATGGGACCCCGTATACGGGATACGTGAATTCAGTGCAAAATGCATCTTTGAGATGCACCGCTCGAGGTCCGCGGGACTGATAATTAAAATGCATTAAAGCGGGTTATAAAAATTTTAATGGCCACCCTTGGCTTCCACGCTCTCGTGTCTTATCTGTCTGACGAGTAACTGTGTGTTTGTGTTCTTGTACCTTTTTTTAGGGAATTTCTTTTCCATTTTTATTTTTTGCACCGGCGCCTACCCCACGAATACAATTTACTGCTTATTTAATTTCACCCTCGGTGCCTTCATTTATTTTTGGATCTCCACCCGACACACGAGGCACGATACACCGTGTATGCTCGTCGCTCCTAAACTGGAACAAGAACTGCCTTTTTTTTATTAAAAAAAAAAAAGCTTCGGAGTGGCACACTTGTTGTGCCTATAAAAAAAAAAGTCCCTCGAACCGACTCCCGATAAATTCAGGTAAATTCAGCATTTTTGATATCGACGAAAATTACGACGAGAAAGGAACTAGCGCACAGTAATAGAAAAAAGAGGAAAAAGATGAAACGTCAAAGCAATAATTACCAAAGGGGGGTTCACAGTTTCCAGAGGCAGCGCCGGCGGGCAGTCATGCAAGAAATGCAAGCCACCCACGCAGAGTCCCATTCCGAGGGCAAAGGTTAGTTATTCACGCGTCGAGGGCGCCACCGTAGAAGTTATTCGAAACAGACCATGCGTACCTAACGTGGTTCCTCCTTCGCTACAGGAAATTCTAAACGTCCCGACGCCCGACGTCTCGCCAATATTTTCACAGCTAACGAATCCCATTTTGGCTACTTGGCTCAATGCCGCTTCTACTTACTTCGCTTTGATAGCCATTTGTCGCAATGTTAGGTTAGGTTAGGTTCGCGTAGCCACGCTCTATCGTTACCGGACACACATGCAAAAGAACCGGGGTAACTCCTCGTGGGCAGTTTCCATGCCCACCATAACTAAACCCCAAGTTACACACACGGACACTTTTACGACGTCCTCTTGCGCTTTTTACTATGGCGCAGCGGAGCGCGCATCGCAAAATTGATGTTTATATGGATACCGTACTTTATGGAGTATTGCTTTAAATGACTATCCGCCATTCTTTTTTCTCCTCTCCTTCCAAACTCTATACACATAAATTACCGGTAATCGCCTCCTGCAGCTTTGTTCGCCATTCTTTCAATTATACTCGAACAGATTTCTTTTTCACCCTTCATCTTCCTTCGGCATACGCAGCATCCGCCACGCTGGACCAATTCGCGTAGGATAATGAAAAAATCTAGTGTATTTAATAAATTCATATTTCGTTAATAAATTTCACTTCTCCATCGGGCAAAAACAAAAGACCAAGAGTGTAAGGGGTCAAGGGCCGAGTGCATACATAGTAAATGCAACCAACCACGCGATAATAGCTCAAAGGGCCTGGCTTGACGTAAATCAAGCAAGTCTTTCCGGAGTATTAGAAAAATGTAAATGAATCGTGGAAGGATGAGTTATAGGCGCGTGGTGGGGTTAGGCTAGGTCGTCGACGGGCTGCTCGGGCTGGTACCCCTGCAAGGGTATAAGAATATAGGGTAGTAAATTGAAATAATTCTTCGTGTGGATATAGCCTTTGGCCAGTCGAGCCAAGTTGAGAATGAGAGGCGATCCGGTCAGGCCGACCAACCCAACAGGCGAACTTCGAGTCAAGCCCAACATAACGAATCCACTATGGGCAGAGTCTACCAACCTACCGGCCTCTAGCTAATACATACTTATATACACTATACAGGCCGTAGCTATAGCAACCACAGACAGTTCGACGGACAGTCAGCTTGAGAAAGCACCCAGGCTGCCAACCATACGGACACACTGAAATACTGGATAGCAACCAGGCTGGCAACCTGGCGCACCGGATAACCTCGTGACGACGTAGCCGTAAATCGAGGCGAGTTGATGGCGCATTGATTGCCTCGCATCTCATCACGTTTAAACTTCTACACGGTATAGACTCCGGGTTGGTACCCGTGAAACACTTGTCGACGTCAAATATATATTTTCCAGGTGCGGTGAAAAAAAGTGAAAATTATTTTTGAAAAGAGAAAAAAATTATCCCCACCTTCCAACATGTCAAGAAAAATAGGTCGTAATCGATACCGCAAAGATTACCTCAGGAGGCTGTCACGTGGTCCGGACACGCGAGGGTGTCGAAATGTCAACATGGCCGCAGTCCTGGCAAAGTGCAAAGGAACCTTTTGCCAGGGTCTCGATACCGCTGTACCCTCCATTAGCTCACCGGTGTAATTTACGTATTTGTTCTACGGCTTGTAAATCTTCGTAAGGGTGGGTGGCGGGGGGTGGCGAAGTCAGTGTAGGCGCCAACGTGCGCGAGCAGCCAATATGGATAGGAATGCATGACATTACCATAATATTAATAGTTTATTTACCGAAGCCCATACGTCACTGTATTAGTTAAGGCTCGTAACCGATGCACCACGTATGCAGTTGTGGACGCCCCGGGCTGGGATCACTAAATATTCGAGCTCGCGAGGATCCTGACAGGAGGGTCAGAGCCTTGGTAGAGTCTAGCAGAGTTGTCAGAGGGTGCAGTATTGATGGCAGGATACGCGCAGGACCTTTTGTACCTGTCTTTTATGGGGGTTGATACGCAACTATGTAGTACCGAGTATGGGCCATACGTTAAGAGATGCGGATGATACGTGTGTGTACGGAGAAGATGAAACAGAGCTGTTGCGAGGTTGCGTAATTGTCGATTTCAGGTAAAATCGTTCGGTCGAATCGTTTTGAGAGAAAAATCGTCGGAATCGACGTTGCGTGTCAGGGATGCTGCGAGGACAGAGAGGTGGACCTCCTTCCGAAAAGACGGTAAGACACAACCATACTTTTTTGCACTGACCTTCTCGGAAGGTACTATCGGTAATTGGTAGCATCGAGGAAAGATGGCGGACCGGAACAGGCATAATGACACACGAAATTGCGTCAATTACAGCGCGGTATATTGCGTGTCGTAACGCAGTACGTGTGGGTAGATAATTTAGGTGTCACTTAATGTCAGAGCTCTGTTACATTATGAGGAAAGGACGAGTGCACTTTGAGTTTCATTTTTACTTGATTTTCATTGAAAAAAAATATTTTGAAAAATTTAATTGATAAGAGTAATAATTCAAAATTCGATTGGAAAATTATTGAGAATGAAATAAGTATACCGTGAGATGACGAATAAGTGACGGAGAAGAGAGGATGCTCCGGCGAGATAAAAAAAAGGGTCAAGGTTCAGCGAGTCGAGATGAGAATAAAGACGCATCCTCTGCCTGACTATATGAATTGCTCGATGGTAGAATACGGTTGCGCGGAAGGACATAGCGATGCCTACGGGAGATTCGTGAGGATCCAAGAGAAGGATCTGCTGAAGAATTTGCCGAGTAATACTGTATGGGAGTCTTGGTAGCTATTAGGTGCAGCTACGCGCATCCACTTGCGTCCCTCAGGAAGAAGAAAAAAAAAGGAAGAGACTGTAAGCTCAGGTAGGCTATACGGTATTGTAAATGCAGTCAGTGTGTATTATGTGTATATATATAGATAAGTGTATAGATACAAAATGCGTCCTGGTCCTTGTTCCTGTCACCAGGTATTCAAGTGACGTCTTCAGGATGCGCTCGGAAGTCCTGAAGGATGACACGCGAAGATGACGCTTGTGGACGGTACCTTAATACCTGAGAGGACACCGGGACCAGTTGGTCCAGCATCTTGGACAAGCTCGCGCACACCGAGTCATCGTGACTTTTGAAAGTGCTGTAGCCGAGCGAGGGGATTTTGTGAAAAAGGAAGAAAAGTTTGATAAATTTTTTAATAAATATCCTCCTGGACCAGGGATGCTGGATAGTGATTATCCTTTTGAGGATTTCTCATCCGATGCTGGAGCCAATGACGATCGTCCTGCTTCTGCTGCCTGGGATGACTCTGAGAACGATCCGATCGGATTGAAATCGGATTCGGGACTGGAGATCGGGCGTCGCTCTCCTGCGGGCACCGCCACAAAGACGCCGACGTCTCTTATCTCTTTCCGGGACCGGGGCGCCCCGGGAAGTCCTCCGACAGGATCGGCTGGGTCCTGGTGTGGGCACGCTTACCAACGCCAGGAACATAGCGGGCCACTGTGCCATTGTCCTTTGTTCCTTCCTTCACCCGATTCCACTTGGGCTAAGAAAGTGAATGAACCCTATCCCCCCCCCCCCCGGGTCCAGCATCTTCTCGGATCTACCTTTACCTATCAATCGACGCATGCGTAGAATCCACTGACAAAATACTCATTGTCAGATAACTCAAAAAATGAAATATCACTAGATACAAATTTTTTCAATTTTCAATCACATCCCACATACACTCGTATATGGACCACCTGTAGGAGGCTGGGCAATCTGCGTTACGTTTCCAGGCACGTGTACGCGTATGAGTATGTGGCTAAAGGCTACCAAAAAAATTGTCAGGCTTTATCCGACATCTGAACCTTGCTCCTCTCAACGGGAGCTCTTTGAGCTGCGTCCGTCGGGCCGACCAGCCACTAAAAATCGAACGGCGCTTCGCTTCCTCCTGATCTCACAGTCCTCACAGTCGGGTTTCGCGTTGGCCGATAGCCGGCACTGCTGCCCACGGCTGACCGAGCGCCATCTTGTCTTATCTACGCATCGCCGCCGCGCGTAATGATACATTTAATGGCACACGAGCTCAATTGTTGGTTTATTCGGAAGCTCTTTGAACGTAGCCGAAGGTAATGGCTCTCTAGTTCTCTAGGAGCCAGCGAATAGAGGCTCTCTATCCATGGGAGACGTATTAGAGAAGCTGCGTGGTCCTTGGGATATAGATGATAGAACGGCGATACCAGTGGAGGAGAGGCTGCAGTGGCAAAAGATGAAAAAAAAAATAAAAAGAATCATGAGAACCATTCGTTTCAGGGGTTCCACTTTTTTTTCGAAAAATTCTTAAGAAATCACTGATATCATAATTTCCTCAGTGTTGCCACTTTTTTTTTCTTTTTTAAGAATAAAAAAAATCGTCGTAGTCCATGCACTATGATGTATCATCGTAATCATCGTCATCATCATCAGGATGATCAGCAAGGATCCGATTGGTGGCTCAATCCTCAGATCAGCCTAGTCCGGTGCATCCAATGCAGAGGTAATCAGGATGCATTGAAACGGTCGGTCGCTGCAGGTGCATAATGGTTTGGACGCGGGTTAGAAACGCGGCATAATTGCTGACAATTCCATACGTGACTGTCGGTGCCTGCGACCTCTATGCTTCCCATGTATAAGTATATGATTAATATAGGAAGATGCTGAGAGGCGGCCGCAGCGCGCGAGATCCGCGCGCGAGTTGCGCGCAACTTACATCTTAATTCCATCGAGGATAAAGGCTCTAACGACTTTGTGCCGAGAGCTCGTGTTGCGGCTCAGAGATACAGACTCACGATCAATCTCTACGTATGGGATGCTGCGAGTGTCTTGTGTATTACGTGA
Source organism: Cephus spinipes (assembly GCA_963971525.1). Taxonomy (NCBI): domain Eukaryota; kingdom Metazoa; phylum Arthropoda; class Insecta; order Hymenoptera; family Cephidae; genus Cephus; species Cephus spinipes. The sequence goes on along the minus strand of OZ020578.1, from coordinate 830,524 downwards.
ACGCGAACTCCGCTGCGCGTTCTTCGGGAGCTGATGAAGGCGTGCTCTTCGTTAGCTTCTCTTGTTAGGGACTTCTCGTCTTGGGCTCCCAGGGACGGGGCCCGTCCGATGGGGCTGACTCTGGGTTTTGAAGATCTGGACCCGAGGCCCGGAGACTGAGTCGGGTCCAATCTTCAGATGCACGTACGTGCTTCGTGACTTTTGGGACAAACGACCTTTGACCTCTTCAACGCTTTTCGCCAGGAATTGGCGTCAATTTTTTTTATAAAAAATCATTCTAGTCCGAGAGGACGGGAATGGACCAAGAAAGTAGGTTTTTGGATCGGTCTGTAAAATTTTGAAAAATATACCCGAAACGTCCTGGACCGAAATTCCATTTAGAGAAAAGGGGACCTTGACTTTTCTCGTATACGGTAGTTGAAAAATGATCATTTAAAAAGGCAAACACGGGACCCAGCCCACTTGCCGGAAGAGCTCAGGCTCCGTATGCGTGAAGCTACGTGCACGGGGAATGCTGCCGTTACATGCGAAGCAGCCCATATCCCATTGCGATGCACAGGAAAGATGCAAGTCGGGGCCCTTTAAAAAGTATTCCTTTTCGAAAGTGGTTACCTACGCGGCTCTCCCGGCTCAAGCCTGATTTATAGCGAGGCGATGATTAAGCAATACGCGACGTTAAACGCCGCTTTGATGATCTGCTCTTGAATCTCCTAACCCGAGCTCTGATTGTGTGCGCCGATCATTAATCAACAGTCGCGCACCAAGGTTTCATGCTACTTTACGTGCGTGAACTCTTTTTTTTTTTTGGACCTCACGTGCATGATCCTCGCGGTGCCACAGTCACTCTTTCCCATGAAGACGCGCCCTATAAATATTTTTGGGCCTTACCGAATTGCATGGGACCGTTTAAAGTTCCAATAAAAAAAATTTCACATTCTTCCCTGTAACGTCACGATTCTCGGGGGGCCTTGTCGTAGTTCGTGACTTTGTTTACACTGTTTAAGAGTCACGCAGGCGAGAATGTATTTTGGAAGAGATAGAGAATAAAAAAAAAGAAAGTAAAGTCGATAAGCGTCTTTTGAAATTAGCGCCTAAAGCCGCCTGGTCGTCCCTGCCTAAACTCGACCCCGGTTCCTTTCTGACTTATGCTCTGGGATACAAGAGGGATTTCTTTAGAGTCCGTCCACGCATGCGCAGCTCACGCGTATGCATACAACACTGGGCATTCTTTAAACACTCTCGGTACCCTTGTTTGTACGTCAGATTAAAATCTGTTTGATTTGGAACTTAGTCGCGCCCGACTAGTTGTCTAGGTAGCGTTATTAGATGGATGCTCTACGCATTTATCAGCCCTGGGCTAAGAGCCCCATTATTTGCTCTATTACTTGTCGTTGGATCCTGCATGCTGGAGGCCTGAGCGACTGGAATCGCGACTTTTGACGAATAGAAAAAAAAGAAACTATGAGAAATAAACATTGGATACAATAAAAAAATTTTTTAATTAACTTTACCAAAGTATAGTGAAAAATATAACTCTTTCGATCGATCCTTATTGATACCCTTATACCAGCACCCTCATAAATCATCGTTAACCCGCGTAATTGTTAGAGTACATTATCTACCATTATCTACGGAATTCACGTACAATCATATCACTTGCCTATTACTCTACAAGACAGACATGAAACCAGGAAATAGTTGGGGAGCAAAAGTGCCTAAGGGATGCTCAGTGGGACGCATGAACATTATGGAACTATGTAACAGTCGATATAGATATACCGTAGTGTAAGAAGTACCAGATAGCTCAGAGTTTAAGGGTGGTTGAATATCGCTGATTATGGGGTGGTTGATACAGGGCTGGTACCTACTATAGACATATAGGTAGCCGGTGTGTACACTGTACCACTATTACTACTACTGTCGCTGCTACCAGAGGGTAGTAGAAGTGCAAGCGATTCGTCACAGATATTATTTGAAGGGCACCCTCTTCAGCCGGCACAATACAAGTCAACACGGCTGTCTGCGTAATGAAGTAGTTTCACTGAACGGAGGGGTGATTTTCGTGCCAGCCGAGAGAGCCACCGTGTAAGAGGGTGAGTGTGCACAAAAAAGAGAAGGGAGGGAGGGAGGGCAAAATAAAACGAGGGTGAGCCCGTAATTGGGGAAGGGCCCGAAAGGGATGGGGTCGGCCCTGGCCGCAACCCCCATGGGGCCCCTCTACAATCCCTGGCATATGCTACTGCTAATCCTTGCGATTTGATTCGGAACTCACCCCATTTCATCCCTCAATCCTCTATCGTCTAATAGATAAATAAAGCTTGTGTTTTTCGGCAAATCGACAAAGGGGGTTGTTTCACATTTTTTTACAAACATTATTATTTTTATACGCGCGGGGGTCGAAGGTGGAAGAGAGCTTGAGATTCCTTTGCACCCTTGCTCTGTACTGTCACTAGAATATTAACTGTTCATTCGCATGAATATTTTGCACGGTACGATGCACAAGTGAAATTGGCGTGAAAAAATTCAATTTTAATTTCATCCCCTTGTACTAAAATTGGAAAAAAAGTGTTAAAAAAATTTGGAAGGATGCCTATTATGAAAACAATTATTCGCCGTATTTATTCCCCTATGTCTGTCGACGGGCGTAACCCGTCGGACCCTTAAGGGCTATTATTCGTACAACCCTCAGACCCGATTCTCAGCACCGCGACACGTCGCACAAGCATCGCATCGTGGCCACGAACCACCACCGCCAGAATGGAGACATTAAATAAATTTATCGCCGACTCAATTAGGCGGCCGGTGCGCATGTCCTTTTCGCGACAAAAACAACAATTTATGAGCATGTTCGGCATCAATCCAGTAAGGCCCCATAAGGCCCCATAAGGCCATGCTCGATACACAGGTGATGACTCTTGATTGTGGCATTAACAGGCCCATTGTGTTTTCCAAAGGCGCTCGCACATTTTGCGACAAGCGACTGTCGCTCACGGACTTTACGCTTCGTTAATTGTAAACTGTGCACGTCTATATACCCGTGGGCAACTGTTAGGCTCTTCTGTATTCGAAAAGCATCTGCACCGGCGTCGCGATGCATCTCGACGCTTTTTTTTTTTCGGGTAATAACGTCCAAACGTATATGGCTGTAACGGTACTTTCAGTTTATCTTTGGCCGCTGTACCGTATATCAAGAAAAAAATTAATCCTGTCGCTGTATTGCGAATCCACCTTAATACCAATTTCCAATGCCTTCTTTACTCTCGCGACTGCCTTGTTTTCCTTCTTAATGCCGCCATGTCGATTCTTGGCTCTGGTCATGACATTTTTTTGTAATCTCCAAGGCTTATAAGGATCAACCAACGGTGGTACCAACGGTACCAAAGAAAAATTTAACATTTATTTTAGATTCGATGAAGCTGATGGGCGATCGTTATATCGATTTCAAAATTTACATCACGATTGGAAATTTTGATATTTCGAATATTAATTAGTCTCGTTCTCCGAAGGTGGATAAATTTCAATAAATAATTGCAAAACTGCTTTTGAGAAATTGGCGAATTTAAAAAATTAATATTTCTCAAGATTATAACTCAAATTCACTTACGAAAATCATTCGTCATAACACTCGTAAGATATAGGATGCGTATGGAGTCGGTAGGCAAATACATGTGTTGAAACCACATGTAAAATGAGGCCATAATTTCTATGGTCGGACAGCCATTAATTATGGGAAGAAACTGCGATTGGTTTAACTACCAAATATCCAGAATCTAATAAACGCGAAGCCGCCCGGAATATCACGAATGATAATTTCTCGTGTGAACCCGGCATAACGAACTTTCGCCTCGGACAGGAACCATGGCTGCCGAGTTCTGGTACCGGCTACCATCCTACTCACCACGGGGTCTATCGTTTTGGTAACACTGTCATAATTAATATTTACGATCATACATCGAATTTGGCCACTCACTGACAGCGAACAAAACGGTATCCATTATAATTGTAAATTACACGAGGATAACCTCAAGAAAACTAATACGGCGATTATAGAGTCGCCGCCTTGGGGCACAAGGATTTTATTGCCTGTGCCGTCGTAGAGAGGAGAAGGAAGAAGAAGTAAAAAAAAAAAAGGAAAAACAAGGTACCGAAAACATTTAAAGTAAACCAGGATTCCATGAATATTAATAAATTTCGAAAACAAAAAAGTCAAAGTAACAAAAATCCAAAAAAATGACGTAAAACCTCTGTGTCGTTAAACTGACCCAAAACCCCCGCTGTTTTCTCGATATTTCAAAAAAATACAAAAAAAATGGTCAACTATACTTTTAAAGGTGGCAGCACGAGTCTCCTCGGTCTAGAAATAAATTGAGAGTCCAATAGCTCCGTCTTCCGGCATGAATTTTTAAGTTCGTAAGGGCGGCAGCACTGTGAGGTCCGTTTAAGGACCCGGATTGGAAGTTAGGGATGATGTCGTTGACGCCGTCATCTTCCACGTGAGCTCCACGTGCTCGTTAGCGTCGGCTTTGGGCGAAATCGAGAGCGTCGACGTCACTACCGGCTCGAGAGGAAAACGTCGAGTCGCTGAAGTTCCCACTAATTGGGGTAGGAGGGGAGCGTTAGGGGGTGAGTGAGTTACCGGGAGGGTGAGTGGGAGCGAGACAGGATGATCGAGCAGGAACGAATCCGGATGGAAGGCTGGAACTTCGGAGGGTTGGAGGGTCGGAGGGTTGGCCAAGTAAGTAAGGGATGGTACAGGACCTGGGGAAAATCGAACCAACCAGCCAACCTAGAGCTCGTCTTGCGTCACCAGAGAGATCAATCCATGTATTCACTATAGTACAGTATATGGCCAGCTTATGTACTATACATCATATCGTCCTATTACCTAGCAAGCTTTATGCCTGATTTCATCCCCTTGAAGAAACTCACCCCCCGCGACTAGCCAGACTCAAATATTTTCACGTCTACGATATTCCTACGGCTGAACTTCATCTCTTCGTACTGGTCCTCGAGAATAGTTGGTCCGCGAGTAATAAAATTCCTGAGCTTGCACCTGGTCCTACAAATTTGTTAGAATTACCCCATTCCTTCGTTCTATTAGGAACCAATGAAAATATTGGAAATTTCGGTGAACTTAATGGCAATAATTAAATAAAATCAGACCTTACAAAATGTTTTTAAAAAATCGCTTTTGTTATTAAATCGTAAAGTTGTAGATTTTGAAAAAAAAAAAAAAATGAAAATCAATTCGATTCGAATATACGTTCATAAAATATTTGTCTCTTGAACTGTTACACGGTGCGCCCCTGTTCACCCTTATTCCCCCCGTGCACCCCCTGTGCACCTGTACGTTTTGACCATATTGATACATACGTGCTCAATTGCATGCCCGTCGCGTATGAATACGTGAAGTCGGGGCGCGTAAATTAAAGCGCAATATTTGGCCGCGTAATCAATCAATTAGTGTGCGCAGCGAGCATCGCATGATGCGGATTTGTTTGCTACGCTTGTTAACCACCCCCGTGGTCAATCAAGTAAATACCCATTTACGCTCTCGTACTCCTGCAGGCGCATTTCAATATCGCGCCAAAAGTGCAATGCCAAAGGCTACAAAATCGTAGGTAAAGAAATATAATAATTTTTATAACTCACTATAATCTCAATCCCTAAAACCGAAGCGCAGTTACCAACCTAACCGTAAAATCCATGGCGCTGGGATTTATTAGAAGCGAAACTCAACGACCGTTATTAGAATCGCATTTAACATAAATGGCGGAAATAATCGCGTTAAGCCACGTGCTTCTTCACCGCAATGATTCCATTCGAATCGGATGTCCTTTCGCGCCAGGTAGGCAGGCAGATACATTGCTTATAAGCAATGCCCAACAAACCCCATTCACAATGTATAGTACATTCTTGCCTACAATAAAAGGTGTAGGCCAACACCGGTTAATACAGGGTGACGTGTGTTTATAAACATGAGGGCTGCCAACCCTCTGGGGGATTTTACGCGTAGACTATACTGTATTCGCTCCTATTCAAGGTATCGTATGTCTCTTTGTCAGTACAGTGTTTTGTGGTTCACCGTAATGTACACTGATAACCACATGAATTTTTGCAGATTCGCCGCAATAACCAAAAAACAATAAATTTTGACATATAATAGACGGATCATTAAAAATATTATTTCCTTCAAATATTTCCAACGATACAAGAATAATTTACCTACTGAATTATTATTCAAGTAAGGTAAAATATTTGAAGAAGAAATGAAGAAAAACTTGTAAAAGATTTTTCTAAATAAATATTTCGCACTGTTCCTTAAAAATTTTTCAATTTTTTTTCAAACCGAATTTCCTTAGTCCATTTTATTTTTATTTTTCTTTCGACTCTTGCACACTCCGAACTCCAGGGCTGCCACCCGTTCCCTGCTCCACGATCCTTGGTTGCTACCCCTTTGCTGCCCTTTCCTTGTTTTTCGCTCTTAGTCCTCTTTCCTTCCGTTGACGTAGTGCGACCCAACCTAACCTTTCCTTACGTCACGCCGAACAACGAAATTACCTTCGTTACACGAAATGCGTCTGCTTCAGCCTCCACTAAAGTTCGTCGTCCCTTTTTCTACTACATAACTATATAAATATAGAATGCGCATATAAAGTATTATATAAGAATATATATATATATATAATATGCTCCAGTATCCTAACCTCTATTATGTAATGTATATATAAATATATGTATAAAGTGATGCTGTAGCTCCTCAGCTACCCAACTTTATTACACTACTTTTACCCCTTAGGTCTGGCAACACCCCTAGGGAGCTTTCGTGGCCAGAATATAATGCTATTCCCACCGATAATTCATGGCTGCCACCCTTCAACCCAGTCCTCCCATGGAATCGTGCAATACGATAGAAATCCAATGACGACGCGTGACACGGGCTTGAGGCATTGAGATTTTGTCACGTTCGAAAAACCCTATTATTATTATTTCCCACGAAAAAAAAAAAAAAAAAATTTTTATTGGCACTATCCACATAAAAAAATTTTACTTAGGAAATAGGAAAAATGTTGAATTGAGCAAGAAGACGGCATTTAATTTTTTTATAAACAGTTGCGCACTATGTATAATATGTATATGGTATCATACGTATTATTCCAAGGGCTGGTACCAGCTTCCATTTATGGCGCAGAAGGATGCTGCACGTGAGCACAAGAGGGTGATTACGAATCAAGCCCGACGCACCTGGCGTTCAAGGGGGTAAACGTAAAATCATGAACTCGACTTAGGGATGATGAATGGACGTCATTGATACCCGATCGGACGTGGCGCATCTAAGGGTTGCCCATTGTCAGAATGGGGGACCTTGTCAAAACTGATATTATAGATTTGCTACGCGATCCCTGAACCCCTAACGTCAGGGGCGGATTGGCGCTAACGAGATGGGGCGAGGAGTGTATCTTCATCGTCATCGATGCCCTCTGGTGGCGGGACGGATGACTTCATTCTTTTTTTTTAATTTTCTTTAGAGAATCATAATAACAGTACCAGCAGTGAAAAAAGAGTGGAGAGCAGACAAATATGTTGTTATTGTAAAATAAGACGAAAAAAAAAATAATTTAATAAATAATACCTTTGAATATACCTATTGGGCTCTTCCTATTCTTCTCTAATTCTATGTGTACAGGTCCTTTCAAATCCTGACTGTCTCAAACGACGAGACGAAGTGGTATCATAAAAGCGTCGTGCTACGTTGAAGACGCGTCGTGACGCCTCGTGGCGCTCGGAGCGACGACGCGAAGAACGCGCCGAGGGAGACAGAGAGCTGCGATAAAAAGACGAAGGAAAAAAAAAGAAGAAGAAAAGCAAGAATAATAAGAATAAAGAGAATAAAAAGAAAGGCAGAACCAGACGCCATTTGAATAGAATGGTAAAGCTGCAAGTCAGAGGCGTTGAAAGCGACTAATAAAAAGATATTAATCATGTATAAACGATCGATAGAGAGAGAAAGAAAGAGAGAGAGAGAGAGGGGAAAAAAGAAGAAAAGAATCACCCGGTAGGCAGTCTGTCGACTATTGAATAAACGTCTAGCAGTCCCATCGCCTCGAATCTCGTTCCTCAATCCTCAAGACGTATTCTCAATACGGGAATGACGTAACGGCTGACAGAAATACTTTTTTCATTGATTTTTCTGGCGTCTCCTGTACACAATCTTTACCACGATTGACATCGGATGAAACGGTACAGGTAAGGCTGGCTCATCACTGCGCATGCGCGTTGCTTATGTAATATAAAAAATATTCACTTTTCAATTTTCATTTTTTTTTTCATTCGACATAAACGAGACTCGAGAAGCAAACTTTTGTGACGTATCTAGGGTGATGGGACGTGAAATAAATTTTCGAATTTCTCTTGATTTTTCGTCCAAAAAAAAAGAAATGTAAAAGAAAAAGAAATTTCAGTGTGAAAAGACGAGTCTGCTTGCGGCTGCCGCATGAATAAGGAAGTCCTCGAGGCACGTGTGGATGCATGTGCAAGAGGATGCAGAAAGGATGCACCGTGGGGATGCTTCCGTGCATCGGTAGATAGAGATTGTAAAGAAGGAAAGAGGTAGAAAGACGGGAAAGACAAAAAAAGAAAAGAAATGACGTAGAAGTACAGGCGGGCTGAAAGGGTTGTCGAATACAAAGGTAAAGAACAGGCTGTGGCCCCGTTCGCTCCCACCGGCTGGTTTTGGAAAGCCTTGTACATATGTAGTTTACACATTGTATGCGATCCACCTATGTACTGTGCTCTACATTGACGCTTCGCTAATGAGGCGAACCCCTATTATTTGAGCCATCCTTTTCAGGCCTCCTGGACAACTTGCTTCTGCGACTCTCCAATGTGCACTTAACGTGCATTCAATGTGACCAAGGTAGATTCTACCCTCTTAACATACTCACGCGTGTCTACGATCGCGTGCATATTTAGAGGCGAGCTGTCGTTTGGCAAAATCAGTGACAGCTAGGGGGGCCCGGATAAACGTGGCTGGATAAGATTAAATAAAAGATTAATATTTTTATTTTTATTAATTAAATATTATTTATACTTAAATTCCATAGCCAAAGCATCGTAACGCGAAGCAATGCAGAGTCGACCTTCGACCTTTCTTCCTTGCACGCGTCATTAGTCCTGCTCTCCGGTACGTCGAATCAGAGAAACGGGGCCTTACGTTCACGGTGACACCCCTGCAGACGTATCGCGTGTCAGGAACGTAACACCCTGGCGCCACAGCATCCTCGGAGTCCCCTTCGAGTCTGGTCTACTACCCAAGAGTCTACAGTCCCTTCGCCTTACTGCTCGATCCTGGACCAGTTCCTTTCTCTCGTAATGTATACCCACCGCAAAACTCGAAACCCTTGACCATCATTGGGCCCAAAAGTTCACACGTGCTACGCATTCGCGGTGCCCTTTGACCTCGATCCCCATACGTTTCAGTTCGGTTATGTTTCAAGTCATTCACAGGATGTGGACTGTAGCGTTCGTAATGAATGGGCCTCGGGGGTCCCTACACCACTCTATATCTATACTACAATGTTTACATTGTCTCTGACCACGTGGTACTGACAGATAATATTCGAGCTTACCCGAATAGTCCCAATAAGGTGCCACTTGGTCAGCGCATTGTTCTATTGGCTCGAGCCGATTATGATGATTATTAACCATTCCCTAGTCAACCGGAAGTGCCCGTAGCCTCTGAGAAAAATCGTAAAAGGATCTATTAAAAAGAACCGTAACGCCCAGCACGCTATAAACTATGCGCATAAAGAAGGGTTGCACATACGGACACGTACCAATGATTATTCATAAAGTGCAACGTCGGTCTTGGCCGGCGTCCCGACGCGCAAACGGAAGAAGGTGTTTCCAAAGGGTCAAATGGGTTTCCTATTGGATCCCGCTCGGAGGATTTATGCTTCCGAGGGGTCGCGGCTATTTTCAGATGAATCGCAGGATCTGGAATGAGGCATTACGAGGCTCTTGTTAAAAAAAAAGAAAATAAGGCCCAAGGGTCATATTTAAAATCCCATATTTTTAAACTGCCCCTTCTCGTCCTTGGATCCTCTCGTATCCTCCTTTTTTTTCAACCGACGAACGCGAAAAAAAAAATAAAAAAGGGCTGCAACTAGACCGGAACCATTCACGGATCGTAGAAAGTGGAATTACGAAAGGGGCAGAGGGGTAAAAAAAGAAGGAAGAAAAAAAATAATGAAATATTTCCGACGCGTCTCTACCGCCTAGTCGGTAAACGTCATTCCCGTAGGAGACCAAGAAGAGTCCCTGAAATTCCTCCGACTTCCCCACTGCGCTCATCCGTGTGACAGAAACATGCTGCACCGATAGATCACGCGGTCGCTGCCATTACGCGCCAGCGACAGTGAGTAACGTAACACCGTTCCGTGTTAAGACGTCGCGCCAATGAGGATTCACCGTGTTCCAGGATCTCAGGATTCCGGAATTCCAGGACACTTAACCACCCCCTGCTCCCTCTGGATGATCACTCTATAAGATGCGGTCGGATAGAGATTATCTCAAAGTGTCACGGGAGATGATCATCTCATCCGGTGTAAAATTATCTGATGAGATAATTGTAAATTTTTTTTTAACAAAATGGCTACCACTACCACTAATCACGGTTGCACAAGCATCAATGTGCATTGGTCCTTACGGGTAGCGCGCAGCATCCGATGGGACGTCTGACTATAAATTGATACGACACCTATTCCCTATGCGATTGCGCGTGTGCATGTTTATTTATATATATGTGCGAGACGTCGCGTCGCGACGCAAGACGTCCGACGAGGAATAATTCGCGATGAGGATGTCGCCGGTAACGCAGCCGCGATGATTAAGCGGCCGCTAAGCATCCTGTGACACTAGATGAAATCTTTACTCGGCGTTTACACAGCAGCTTCGCTGGACCGTGTCCCCGATTATGTTGCCCTCGTATACCATCCTATAATACACTACCGTACACTCCGTAACATACTTTGTACCAATCCAGTACACTCCAGTACAGCATAGCCCGAGATTCGCGTGCAATATATGCAACTGCCTGTAGGCGAGTGTTGAGCGTCGCGTTTGTATCGCGTCGCTTTCATCGGGATTCGCCAGAAGACGCCGGTCGCGCCAGTTTGTCATGTCGAGATCATCGGCTGTGCGAATTCGCAATTCGCGATTACTCCGATTCGCCAAGGTGGATTCGGCCCGAGGATATTAATGAGTGCGACTGTACCGGGTTGACAGAATAAAAAGATTAACAATTTAATAAATCAAAATAACCCTTCGCCGATCTCGCGCATAATATGAAAAAAATATATTCAAAAATTCCAAATTTTCATATCAAGATTTTCAATCTGTTCCATCATACGTGTACTTTTATTTGAAAAAAAGTCTACACGTTCGCATGACCTTCGACCCATTGTTCAGCTGGCGAGAGTCGTTAAGCGGCACGCGCACGAGATCTTTCCAGGTTCTCGTTGAAAATCCGTTTTAAAAATAAAGCGATGAATCACAAGAGGCCGGTAGGACACGAAGGCGGCGCGAAATAGAGAATACCACCGGTGAAGGGAACACGTGTCTTTTTTTTTCTTTTTCTTCTTCGGGTTTTTATTTTCTTTTTTTATCCCCCACTTTCCCTCCTATATTTTCTTATTATCATCATCCGGGTTTTGGGTCTGGCCCACGGGCACCCAACGCTGATACCTGCACTCTCGTATGGCCGTAAGAAGGAGTGATGATTTATACGGTGAATTATAAATTAAAAAATGCAGTTAGAAATGCGCGAGATAATAAATATATAGGAGGGATAAATAACGTGTGCGTTGTTGGGCCCCGGCTGAACCTACGATTTGTGCGCTATTGATTCAACTTGTTAATTACCGGCTGAATTATGGCTCCCTGGAGGTGACGGTGTGGCCTTTCTATTCTTTTTCTTTTTCTCTTTCGAGATAGGAGAAAAAAAGATGAAAAGAAAAATAAAGGATAAGGCCCAAAGAGTCGGGATTTATCAGACCCACGAATTGTGATACATAACTTGCATGGTTACTGTCTTCGGACACGCGATTCAAATTATGGCGGCAAATTAATGGATCTCAAGATTTTTTTTTTTGAAATTATATTATTAAATATTTTCCACGCAGTCGAAAGAGCTCGTTGTAGTATTTTATTAGGTGCGAACATTTTTTTCTTTTCGTTAATTTTTGAAAAATTTGGTTTAGTAAAAGTTACTGCTCTCGAGGATTAGGATTTTTTTTTAAGAGCATGTCGGATGCTGCGATGGACCGGTTAGATCTGTCCCTACTATCAGTATAGTGAACTCTGACCCTAAGGGTGTGTGATGCAATCGAGTATACAAGCGGCTTGTTTATGCTGGGGTTATAATTGATTTGACCTTTGAACTTCGTTCGGTGCCTTTGCTTAACTCGCTTACCACACGCAACCCCACACATGATCTTCAGACATTTTGGCCCCGTAATAACATCATCCCCCATAAATAAGACAGTCGACAGACAAAATAATTGGAGCAAAAATAAAAAAGAACAAAATCAAAAAGAAGATCAGCACACCAAATTTCAAGTTTTTTGCGAAATTAAAAAAAAATAGTAAAAGTGGTTCAAAAACTCGAAGAAAGATCAAGAGAAATGAAAGAAAGGTGGAGATCGAAGAGCCAATGAGGTATCGCCGGTATCGCAGCAGGTGAGCCCGTTCATATTTACGGTGGCCTCTGACCCCTGGGTGGGCACCGACGCTAAGTTTTTCACGACGCGGATGGTGCCCGATCACGGCATACGGGAATCGGGCGTCGGGCGTCGGGCGTCGGGCGTCGGGATGCTTTCCCCGTCCCGGATTTATGTGTGGCCCTGGCCACTCAGGAATAACGATCTGTAAAGAGGTTTGTAAGTTGGTGGGTAGCAAGCGCCCTGCGGTGTCGAAGGGCCCTCCCTGGGCGAGAAGCCCCTATGTCGGCAACCTGTGCCACGACGCTCTTTTTCTTCAGCTTCGAGGAGAATCAAAAAAAAGAACAAGAATTGAAAACTTGGTGCAAATTCGATTGGTCATGCACACGCGATAGACCGTGCATTGGATAACCTAAAAATTAAAAAATAAAATCACAGGGGCGACTGACCCACTACGATTACCAAGCAAAGGACCACGCTTTATACCAAGTGACCGACCCAAAAATTCCTATGCGTTTTGACTTTGATATTTTATTTTTCAAAAATTCCCCACAACACACAATAGAGAGATGCACTTTCCATTAGGTCCTCCGTGTCATTGATTCTGGCCGAGATAAGAAAGTGGCCGTCGCCAAAGCAACAGAGGAAGAAAATGTTCACAAGAGGTCCGGCCGGAGGCTGCGGAGGCTGAGGGGGGCAAAGGACGGGGGAGATTTTGTGTCGGCTTCCTGGTGAACCCGGGTGGTCATCGATCATCGTACCTGGACCTAAAGTCCTCGTCGAGATGGAAGCCACCGGTGAGGAGTCAGGGGGGGAAGCTGGGAGGTACGAGTGATACTTCTCGTGGGCTGCTGGACCTCTTAAGGGTACGTATCTATGTAGCTGTAACGTGGACAGCATGGCCGGACTGAGGAATGGAGGCAGGATGCAGATGCACTCGGAAGGTGCAACCATAAGACGATGCAGCAGGATGCATCCTGCACCTCCGCTCAAGACCACACGCGATCGTCGCGCATTGCGACAGGGGGTTTGTGATGGCATTGTACACCTACCATTATGGCGACACGGCATGTAGCGACGCTTGTGTTATGTCGCGCCTCCACGCTACCAGAACCATCAGCCACTCATACCGAGTGCATCGCTGGTGCATAAGAGATGCTACGATGCACTTGGTACAGTGCGCTTCGTGGGAGAGTGCATTTTTTTTATAATTCGTATCTTTTATTTATATTTTTACAAAATTTTATTGTCACTCCGATACGCTAATTGCCGTCGCGACGCTTCGACGTATATAAAGCGTATAGGCGTTACGCTCACACGAATTCATCCACCAGGGTGGCTTTTGTTAATTACTATTATTTCGCTTTGCGCAATCGCAGAAAAATCGCTCACGTGAATACGCATTTAATTACGGCTGATTTTCTGATACGATCTATCATTTCGAAAATTAAGAATATTCATACGGCAGTAGTGTGTAATGGCCGCCCTGGTGCATGCGCCTTCTGGGCAGCTTATCAATTTTGAGATCGTACCATTTAATGTCTACCCTGCGAGGGACTTTACGTGTTGCCGGAGTCCATTCTTATTAATTCTTTTTTCTTTTCCCTTTTTTTCCTTTTTTACTTGTTACATTTCACTTAAAAGCTGCGTACAAATTGCGCGTCCAGTTACGTACATGTGTAATTCGTAATGCGCAGCGCGCATGCGTATGTCATTAGTACAGTGAATTACTGGATATGGCAGCAAAATGATATTAGCATTTACACATTTCTTGCAGGAGCTCGTAAATCGTTTCTAAATCATTTCAGAAGATCAAATTTGTTACCTATGAATCTTTTTTCTTCGTTTTGTAATTTTCTTCGTTTTGTAATTTTCTTCGTTTTGTCATTTTTCTCGTTTTTCAATTCCTTGCTTTTGTTTCTTCTTACGTTCAACAAGACAGACTGCCTGACCCGTAGTCGCTCCTAACGTCAAAATTTTACAAATTGACTCCCGCGCCTGTCCTCGATAAACGTCAGCTTGTCGCCCGATGAAGAATTGACATTTTTCAAAATAAAAATAGCAAAATTAATGAACCGACGCTCGTGACTTGCGTCGCGACGCTTTCAGTCGTATACAGCGTGGACAAAAGTTTGCTTCTCTCTATTGATACAGGCACCTTATTTATCACGTGCAAAAAAGGATTTTTTTTAATAATTTCTTTTAATCGATATCTGCTAGTACAAAATATTTTTTTATTTTCACCAGAAAAACCTGCTATTTACCATTTAGTAAAATTTCATTTGTAGCGCGTTCACTGAATGAAATAGTCACGGGTTTCTTTATACATAGACGCCGACGCGTCTCCGTTGAATTCAATTCCCATAAATAGTAGAATTATCTGTGAAAGATGCTTCTTAACGATTTGTGTTGAAAACTCGAACAAACGTATATTCATCTGTCTCCGGTAATCCCGCGACACCTTATGGCGTCGCCATAACGTAGAATTAAACGCATCAACAGGCTTTCCCAAGTAAAATCATAATTTCGACAATAATAAATGACGCGATTCAAAATTCCATATGAAAATTCAAATTGACGTTCCAATTCCAAAAGTAAGCACTTTCTACCTGGCTGAATAACGAATGCGGATCTTCACCTGAGTCACAGCCATAATTACGTGTACTGTATCTATAGATATTTATACCCACCCTGTATAGACAAAATGGGCTATCCGAGGTGAATCTACCCGTAAGGCCCCTGGATCGAACGTTCACGTATTTTAACAAGGGGTCTTTACCATGAGTGTGTCTATAGGTTACGCTAGCTTAGGTTAGGCTAGGTTAAGTTTGCTCCCTGTTTCCACGGTGCGACACCCACGCCCCCGTCAGAGCGTGGGCAACGAGACAATCGCCACCCACTGGTCCATTCTTCGAGAAATCACTTGAAAAAAGAGTATACCGAACGAGATCGAAGATCAACGATTTTCCTTGAATTACGGCCAATTAATTAAATAGCGGCGCGCGTGCGCGGATCACGTGACGCAATCGATGCTAACGACCGAGGATTGAAACGTCACACTAGATATCGTGGGTTATTGTGAAAAATGGGAAAAATTAAAAAAATTAATATCCGTCTAAGAAAAATCGAAAAGTGTCACCTCGCTCTTTCCCGAGTCGATTACGTGAAATTTGGTTCGAGTATCTACAGGGTGGTCCGAAATTTTTTTTAAATACAAAGAATTCGTTCTTAATGTCTTGGGAATGTAAAATATTTCATGCTCGTCCTGTAACCTGGTTTTTAAAAGGAAGGAAGTTGTGACCACCATATTAAATATATGTTCCTGTATACACGTATTCGTGTATATGGGTCCAGTATAGAGATTCATAAGAAACAAGTATACCCAACGAACTGAAAATTCGTCCAGGAAGCATCTGGACGCCAGCTTGTGGACACCGGTCGACTTACTGTGCCGCGGCTTTCGTAATTAATGTATTCCGAAAATTAATGATCCCAGCAAGCGGCAGAGGGCCCACTCTTTCTGGTCTAGTTGTAACGAGAAAATCGTCGGTATGTTTCAGACACGTTATTTCGTACTGTTCAAAGTACGTATACACGAGTAGTATAGCTTGTAACGTATTTCCTTAACTAGACTCCGATAGCGAAAAATCCGAGAACTATCTTCGAGATCTAACGTACGTTACCTTCGGCGCCGCCGCTCAGGCTGCCGAGAGCAACGGATCGAGAACGTAGCAGAACGAATCGGAGCTGTAAAATCGAAATCCCTTCACCAATTAATAAATTCGGAGACTCACCGGAGCTGGTGCAGCTGATCCGTCAAGGCCGAGAACTGCATCCAGGAGACACTCGGGTGGGCACTGCACTAGGTCACAACACTGCACTTCCGGAACACTCACAGAAAATCCACCGAATTTCCTGGATATCGCGAGAGCAACGCGAGAACTTTCTACACCGTATCTAAACACAGCTAGGAAAACTGTAAACAGATAGCACGGGAGCGCGAGCCAGTTCGTGACACCCCGGTCGGTGCCCCGAGACAGACTGCTTTGACAAAATATCCAAATTTGATAAATAATAATTCTGATCATCTGATTGGTCAAAATCCTCATAGCCGATAACTCCTCCCTTTCCCTCGAGTCGTCCCTTTAAACCAAATCGAGAGCATTCCTTAGCGAATCCCCGCGGCAGATTCGAGCACCTCGACCTCCACTAAAAAATAACGAAATCTTCCGAGAGCACTGGCATAACTATACGAATCAACCCGAGAGCGCAGCTTCTGAGCAATCTATAGATAAATATTTTCAAATTATTTTTTATAACCAACTTCCCCCTAATACACTCCAAGTCGCCCAAAGCTCTGGGGATAAACAATCGATACAAAAGGAATAGCCACTATTTTTTTTGAAACAAGAGATGAAAGTATCTTATACGATGCCCATGAAACTACATTGTGGTCCATGCGCTCAAGGCTATATGGAACTTGCAATTCTATCCGGCCGGGACTCACGCGCCAACAATAAGTCCGCAGGATCGGCAAACAGGACCGGTGAGTGTATCGAGAGGTCGGTGAGTCCTAAATCATCGATCCCATAGGGATTCGCCAATCCCTGACGTCTATGGTGTCCATATAAATAAACAAATACAGATTAGTTCCGTGAGGATGCGTAAATCATACGGGGATAGGGGGGAAGGAGGGGAGGGCAGCTCGTTACCTGCCATAAGGTCCGCCGTATAAATGCAGGCAGGACGCAAAGCCGTGTGGTTGACTTGTGTGATTTTGTGCTATGGAAACGCGGCTTAAGGCTGGCCAATGATAATAACAATAAGGCATTGTCAAATAATAAATAACGAGCAGCCTAGCTTATTACCATAAAAACAATTAGTCTTTTATTTCTATTACTTTTAATAATTTAGACACGTGGTACGTCTCTGGTATCAATGCCGATTTACATGTGAGCGACCGAAGAAATTAGGATCTTTTTTTTTTTCACGACAAATCCATGTTGAACTTTGATCGTTAAGTTCATCGGATGTTCTGGTTGTCATCGGAGCGTCATTAATGTTTGATACGGAACGACACGTCGCACATTGTGAATGCACCTGTACTAATGGGGATACATGGTGGATATATATGTATATTGGATAGGGTCTTCGCGTAGTAGCCGAACTGCACGTGAAAATACATGAAAACACATATACGCTATTGATACTGTGCCTACTAACGAGAATCGGCCTATAAGCTGCCAATTAACAGAGGATGAGTCTTATCCAGGAGATCGGTCGTCAATTAATTTTAATTTTACCGAATGCATAAGCGGACCCCTACACGTTACCGAATGTGACTACCCCGTTGGTAAACACCTCATTGTATTTTTAATATAAATTTTGAGAAATTATTTTTCCATGCAAATTTTAATTTTTATTAATTTTTGACAGGTGAGCATTGTGTGGTTTAATTATTACGAGAAATTTCGGTCGCGACGGTGGCGCCGCCTGGCGTGATTAAATGGGATACGAATTTTACGAGTCATAATTGTTCTGGAGAATGAGAATTCTTAGCGGTTGCGGGAATGATGGTCGATAAACTATTATTCCCGATATTAATTAATGATAATTAATTAAGCTAATAAACGTCTCATTAGCGATAGACTCGGTGGCTACGTTGGTGGTATTTTATTATACTGTGCGATTCATCACGCCATAACGGGCGTGTCTTAAGGCTAAACACACGTATACGAGGTTAAAAATAAATGGTCCCATTTCTCTCTAGCGATAAGACAATATTATGCAATTCTTCTTTTTTCTTATCAATGAAAAGTACGGGGGGGAGGTTAGGAGGGTGGTGATTATAAAAAATAAATGTTAATCAGTAAATTGTAAAATTTTACCGACCGTGGAAAAAGTCATATTGAGATCGCTCGTTTGATGCTCGTACGTCCATTAATTTAGAGCATTAAAGATGCGCGCGCAGCTTTTGAAGCGTCCCTGGAAAACAGTTACGAGCGAGGCTAGATAATTCGAATAGAAGATTCGGCCGACCATAAACGCCAACCATAAAGAATCCTTCTCCTTTCGGTTGTCCAGTAAATAATGTACTTAGTAGCACGAAAGGGCGCATCCACGAGTATTCCCTCGGGCGCGTTGCGCATGCGCGACCGAACGAGCGCGTCGCCGTGGTCGGGACTCTTTGATATTCAGATTTAACCGGACATAAATAAAATTATCGCCCGTACAACCACTACCGAGTGTTCCAAAGTGCTTTTTCAGTACAGCCATAAGACTTTCCGACAATCTCTATACTCTCCCCTGCCTTTTTTCATTTCGTCCAAGTGAAAGTTTGCTACGGTGCGCATGCGCCGGTGCAACAAACAGAGATGTTAATAATTGGCCAAATCTTACAAAGAGAAAGAAACACGCGCATGTCCCTGCTGTTAGGCACTGTGTGCTTTTTGATGAATAACTACAGGAGCGTAATAACTATCCGTGTCTCCTGTGTGACTCCGCCTATCCAGTTTGCCTTGTAACGCTCCGCGAGCTGTACACGTTGCTTCAAAAGTTGACGACCCCCGAAAAAAGTAGAATTTCAGAAAAAAAAATGAATTTCGAAATTATCCAAAAATCTAAATCCAAATTTTGGTCAGTCACAAAAATCAACGTCACGAAATCATCCTTGTCGGTATTACCGTAGAAATTTTTTATCGCCAACGAGGAAGGTTGTATTTTGAAAAAAATATATATGCGCGAGTAATAATCGAACATTTTAGCACGGGTTGTACCAGCCTGACATCTCGCGGCTATTACGTTGACTCGTGGCGGCAGGTGCAGCATCGCTCACTGTCCACCAGCTATATATTCAAATACTGCATTGCATAGTCCTGGTCTTTCTTACGTACCAGAAAATACCAAGCACTGCCTGCCATCTGTGTCTTAGAACGATAATAATAATGACGATGACGACCTTAGCGGTGGTAGCGATCATCATCATGAACATTTGAATATTCAAAAGAGCAAAGCAGGTCCTATCGGCAGCATCCAGTCGAAGAGTCCATGCTGCCGGTGCATCGCCCCGTCGTCGGCGTCGGCGTCGCGACGCCCTCGAGTTTACTTGCTCGATTTCTTCTAGCGCGAAAGCGCGAACCGCCAATTAGCCTGGAGTTCGGCCGTCTCGCGGATCCGTGGAATCTGTGGCTGTTTGTCACCCGCTCGATGTTCCTTGCTGAACTACCAAGCGAGAGGATGCACATGCAATTCCCACTGTCCTTTGGCTTTGATTTCTTTTGACTCGCGTGCGCCTTCTTGAAGTCTGAATTATGGGGCTGCCCGTCTTGCTGTAGTACGAGAAAGATCTACATTGTCTCGTGGCGCTGATGCGCGCGGATCAAAATTAATAGACTCTAATAAATAAAATAGACGCATCCCTTTGTGAACCGAGTACCTAAGGAAGATTTTTTTTTATTTTAGAAAATTCGCATTTTCAAATACTCACTGGTGTCAAAGTTCAAGATGGCCCCTGGACTCGCGTAATTATTACGTGTCGGTATACCAGGGTCCACGGGTACTCGAGTAGAACAGGAAAAAAAGAATAATCCAAAAAGAATAAATATTTTTAAAAAATGAAAAAAAATATATCGGATCGAACCGCTCCGTTCATATAGGGTGACCACTTATTCTCGGAGTCGATGAGGCGTGATTCTCACAGGACAGGAGAGCAAGTGGATATTCACAGATCCTTGGCTATGATCTGTCCTCGTCCCTTTGGGCCGGTTCCCAGATGTCGATAAGGAAGATGATCGATGCCTCCGAACGATGGGCGAACGAACACTGAGAGCGATCGAGGATCGACGATCGACAAATACAAGAACTCGAGAGGATTGGTGAGTCGTCCTCGAGGTCGAAGAGGAGAGGAGGGGGGGGGAGGCTGAGAAGGACCGATCTCGTGGGTCCAGAGGGGCCTCTGACGTCATCGAGAAGGAAAATTTCTCAGCCACGGATGCTGGAAGCTTTTTCTCTTTTATTTTTGATCTTTAATTTTTTTTTCTTCCTTTCCATAGCTTTCAGTTTTTTTCCCATTGACTTTTGATTTTCGTACTGGACTTTTTTATCCTACTTCTGTCCTTCTCTAGCTCGCTGCTCCTGCTCAAGGTGCGTATCCAAGAAGGGAGAGCGAATCGAATCGGCTGCCGGTCATCAAAGGCGAAATTACACTACAGCCGACTGAATGATCTCATTGAATAACCATAAGACGTGCACTAAGCTCTCCCATTCATAAAGATTCACGTCGACTAATTAAGATCGCTATGCTAATTATCACATAGGAAAGACCTAAGGTAGATACGGGCTAACTTCAATGTACATTGTTCTGCAAGCTTAACGACTGTCGCCGATAATTTACATCGCGTGAAAGTTTTATGGATGATCCATATAAACAGCGAGATAATTAATTAAAAGTTTTTCGAAAAATTTGTATTCATTTTTGGATACAATGAAAAAGTTTAATTTCCAATGATAAAATCGCTGTCGTGAATCCTTCGCGAGATAATTATTAGAATATTCGTATAATAAAAATTCGTATGTATAAAAAGTTTGATTAATTATTCGTTAAAAAATAATAAACTAAATTGAATATCCATTTTGAAGTTTCTAGTATTGCGCAATATCGAGAGAAGCACCCTCGGTAGCAGCGACGGAAAGGCGCGTTCGCAATCATGAATACTCCATAAATTCATAGAAATCCCATAAACGAGGCGACGTGAAACTTCAGTCAACTTTCCCGTTGCCAAGCAAAAGGCTGCTGCAACAAATCCAGTGGCGACCTAACCTAACTTAAACGAAACAAAGTTTCACCGCAATTGTCGCAAGTAGCAATTACTCCCCGTAAATACACGTGAAAACCGCAGCGTACGTTTCCACGTACGTGAACCGAGCGAACGGGATGATATACAAGGTGACAAGTAATTATGCGACTTAACCCTGTGGTTACTTGGGAGAAAAATCTTTTTTTTTTGCAAAATTAAATTCCAGACGTTCCGCAGCCGCTGTAAATGAGCCAGTCGAGAATTCCCCGCGGAATCCAGAATCCCGCATAATATTGGAAGATCTCGATTCCAGTGCCGTAGCTATGAGAATGCGGCCTGTCGCTTGTTTGCTGATCCGAATGCATTAGCCAAGTGGCAGCAGGTCCCACACAGTGACGCCATGTCATAAGACTGCATTATTTATTTATCTCTATGGCATAACTGAACGAAATAAAAAGCACGTGGAATTTCACCAGATTGGTTGTGAACACGCATTCGCGGATAGAGTCCGTGCAGGTTGGGTTAACCCAACCTAACCTAGAAACGGTCCAGGCGAGCCAAGAGTCGCGCTTTACGCGACCGTAGGAAACGTAATGGTGGATCGAAGAAGTAGACCGAGCCGCGATTGGCTGATCGATACGTGCACATATGTGCATCCCGTCCTGTAAATACCCCGTGGGTTATGTATACCTATATATATTCTCCCGTGGCGTCCATGATAGAAGTCGATGATCTCTCTCTGCGAGTTACACAATAAAATAATAAGAATGAATGGCGGCCATCGAGAAATCCCGAGTGCTCGGTTCGCGGTTTAACGAGACCCCATGGGAATTCCGCGTGCGGAGAAAAATTCTACGGGTTTTACGTGGAGCCGAGGATCGTTGCGTGAAAATTCGATTTTCTAAGGAAACGTCGTTACGCGTGTAACTGGGTGATTTCCTGGGACGTTCATTTATATATATAATATGTATATATATTGTTATAAATATTCTGTTTCATTTTATTACAACGACGTTACATTGAGTTTCTCGATGGTACTTAAATAAATAAATACAACGTTTTTGTATATTGTAAAATATATTTCATGAAAAAATCGTCTTCTAAAATCAGACAATTATTATCGACCTTTTTTTTTCGCGTGTACATGTGTTTCGATAATTCTTCCCCCGCTCCTCCCTCTCACCGTCTCTCTCCAGCTTTCGCCATACTTTGTATATCGGCTTCTCTTTCTCTCTCTCTCTGTGTGTTTACGTGGTCTTCGTGTATTTGTTCATGTATTTTCTATGTGTTTTACAAGGATAATTAATTAATAATTAATTCGACTAACAGCTAATAGCCTAATACAATACAATCCCTACAACCTACAGGTGCACTTAAGTTCAACTGGAGGAACGTCTTTTATGTACAAATAGCGTCGCGACACGGCGGCGTCGCGACGATCGATCGCGTCGTGCCCGACGGCCACCTTGCCCTCTCATTACTTTAGATCCCGTTAGGCAGTGGAAAAGAAAGGTTCGATAGGCTGCACGAAGTTGGAGCGAATAATAATAATAAGAAAGGAGAAATAGAAAATAATAATAGAAATAGAGTCTATTCGAGTAGGATTTCAGGAGGAAGCCACCGATTGAAATACGATTCCCATAGAATTGCGGCCTAATTAATAGTAGCCACTTTACGCACAGCGATGGGAGGAGAATCGATTAAGACACGTAATTAGGACCCGACGTATTGGAACAATAGAAGAGAATTTACAGCGCGCAAGTGGAAGCAGAGAGAGCAAGGCAATTTATTCAAGGATACAAAGTGGAAGATTGAAAAAAATATATATACATTTTTTTAAAACCTTCTTCTAGCCCTCACGACAATTTTCATTAACTTTTACAATAAATATAAATGGAGTTTCTACGCGGTTTTTCCTCTTTCTTCGCTCTTCTCGATTCCTCTTTACTTTCTCGCTTTCTCCCTCTCTCTCTCTTTCTCTCTCACGCTCATCCACTCATATTCGTATAGTACAATGCGATTTTTCCCTCTATCCCGCCACACACGATATACACAGTTATCGATCTATCTATCTATCATCGATACGACGCAGATTTATTATAAATCCTTAATTAATCACCATTCTTATTACATGCACGCTAATACGTCGAAATTTACACATCATCTTCGCCTGTCCTTCCTCAATAATAAATACTCACAGAACGTACTCGGTCACGAATATCTTCTTTTTTTTTTTTCTTTCTTTTCATTCTTTACGAGGATTCCGGCAAGATACTACAGGGTGACACCGAACAACACGTCGTACCGGAATGTCCATTTAGAAATGAGAAATATACAGTAGTCCTCGGGATTTGGAGGAACAGTTTTTTTTCTTTTCGAAATATTCAAGGAAATCATTCGAGTGGAGTTGCGAGTGATTTAAGGGATGCTCCACACAAGTATCGTGCGAATGCGTGGAAAACGTGACCCCTCAAATTTTAAATTAAACCCACCGACTCGTGACTTCGCGCAATAAAGAAATATGTACAATTTTCTGGGGAATATCTAGGGACTTATTTCTTCGTCTAGTAAGATCGTAGGTAATTCGGAACGGAGTTTGCAGTTAGTGGTGAAGATCATCCTGGACGCGCCCTTGCGATTCCCTAGGACGCTGGACGCCGGAAGGCCGCCACGTGGCCAGCCAGATCTCCTCCTCTCGATCAGTGACGTCAGTGGATCCGACTTCGCCTAGATGGATCCCGTCTCATCACGCGCAATCCAGAGAAGCCAGGGAGGCCGGACTGTGGGGCCCGCCCAACATAAATGGGGGACTCATGGGGGGCCCACCACTTCCGGCACTGTTGCCGTAGAGCTCAAGATCCCCCAAGGACCCACCGTCGACTCCACCACCGCACTTGTCCGACTTGCCTTCCTGCTTGAGCACCATGCGCCGCCATTTTGCACGGGCATTTTGGAACCAGACCTGTAACAGACATTACGGGCCCTTTGAGATGCTGTATGGAGCCACTCGACCCGTCCACATTCCTTCCTCGGCAAATTTTCAAATTTAAACCCATTTTTGGAATTTTCAAAATACTGTGAATTATTTCATAAATCGCTGTCAGCCATGTTCGTGGATTCGACCAGGGGGAGCATCGCGGTTCAAGGGTCGCCATCTTCAAGGGAGTCTCCACCCTTCAGGGACCCAGTCGACCCGCAAAGAGGCACGACAGGACGAGAAGACGAAGGCGAACGGCTACCGGGAGTGAGTATTCGCGCGTCCCGCGATCAATATCATCCAAGATGGCGTTTCCAGGAGCACCGCATTATTCCCAGTACAATAGAACTTCCCTCCCTCTCGCCTTTTTTCTCTTTCTCGCCCTCCTTTCCCACACGCGCGCAGCTTTCTAACCCGGGCAGGTCTAAAATACCGCCTTATACGACAGTTGGTTATAGAACTCGAAAAACAAATTGAAAAAAAAATAAATTCCATTGAAAACTTTCGAACTCGTCCGTTTCACGTTTTCCGGTAAAAAAAAAAGATCCTAGCCAATTTCCGGACAGAAAGTAAAAAAAAAAAGTAGCTCGAGGCAAACGAGCCCTTAAGAAAAATCAAAGAAAACTAAAGTCCTTTCCAGTGAAATCCTTAAGCGCGCATGTAACTACACAGGTCGGAGCTAAACGTAGGTGGCAGCACAGTAGCTGCGACACTTTAGCAAGCGGCAAATGGCAAAGAGTCGCCGTTGCTCCGTGTAATCGTCGTTTCTAACGCGAAGGCAGTTTCTCATTTTTCTTTTTTCCTCGTTTCCTCCTTCTCCCCCCCCCCCTCCATTTTTCAATCCCTCCCTGTCATCCTCATTCATTCTCCACGTCTCTCTCTCTCCCTCCCCCCCTCGCAGCGTCAGACTCGTCCATGTAATTTCTACGTTTTAACTCTACCTCCTTTCTTTTTATTTTTACTCCATCCTTTTGCTCTACCTCCCCCCCCCTCTTTTTCCTTCTCTTTGTCTTTTTTTTTTTCTCGCAGCGACTCAAGGCAGCAGCCGGTTCGCGCTCCGTCGGACTTCGAAGTCGCCCGAGTGACGGAGGGCCGTAGTTACGGAGAAAAGCTTCGGCGTCGACGGAAATATCGTCGACGTCGATCCACGGACGCCGACCAAAAAGCGCCGTCGCCTACACCAGGAGGCACTAATTGGGAAGCGGTATATATACCGCTTATAGGGACAGGGAGGAGAGCAGAGGGAGGATGCTGAGGATGCTGAGGAGGCACCGTGAATATTTTTATAGGGTCTACGCGACACGGCGAGATATTTCAAAAGGATCCTGCCTCAAATTTATGCCCGGCGCTTACAGCTCTTTTCAAATCTCTCGGTCGCCCTACCCTGCGCCTCTATGAAACAGCCTGTAGCCTGTCCAGACTGTCGAGGCTACCACAGTCGCGATTCCGCACCGGTGAAAAATATTCTAGCCAGCCGTCGGAGACGCCTGAATTTCCCATATGCCAAAACCATTGTGTATGTACAGGCTAGTTCAAAGTTAATAAATGCTTACCTGAAGCACCCTCTTCGGCAAGCCGGTCTTCTGTGAAAGCTGCTTGAGATCCTTCGCGTCAGGATTATGATTAATGGCGAAGTAGCTCTTCATCGTCCTGAGCTGATGATGCTTGAAGCTCGTTCTCATCCGTTTCGTTCGACTGTTTGATCCTGGCATCCCCGGTGTCCCTGGACCACCCCTACCGAAGGGCATGTCTATATAGTCGGCATTGAGATCTGCAACAGTCCAAAGGAAAAAACCTCAATTATTTTGGATCGTCTCAAATTTTCGTCAAAGAAAAATTAATCGTTTCTCCCGAAAAACGATCGATCGTCGTACGGAGGAATAATACAAAATTCCCCGTGAACCCTGAGTAAACGCATGAAAAAAGCGTCAAATGGAGCACTCCTAACCTCCCGATAAAAAAATAATAATAAAAGACCCCGATAACCGTGTAACGTCAAAATAAATGTTACATCTTATCGGTAGGTGTGATTATAGAATAATAATAAACTCGGAGCTATACACGATTAGAACGTAAAAATAGCACAAAGTCGGATGCCCTGCGATAGCAGCGCCCGGTTTCGAGGGGAAAAAAATTTTTTTTTCTAATTGTCAAAATTAATTTTTCCACCCAACAAAGTCAAAGGCGGAACAACGTAAAAAGAGACAGCGAAGGGCAGCGTGGAAATTGACTCGTAAATAGTCTGGTCGGCTATCTCGTGCCTACAAACTATTTGCTGCGCATAGAGTTGTAATTGCTCGTGTCTCCGTCGTTCCCCGTGGTGGCGCTATCGTGCCTTTCGTTTGCACACGGAGGAGCTAATGAGCTATGATACGCATCGAACAGTGCTAGAGTCATGGCTCACTGTAAATCTATATATATATATATACACACAAGAACCA
Organism: Cephus spinipes; assembly: GCA_963971525.1. Classification (NCBI taxonomy): domain Eukaryota; kingdom Metazoa; phylum Arthropoda; class Insecta; order Hymenoptera; family Cephidae; genus Cephus; species Cephus spinipes. The sequence continues at coordinate 803,592 of OZ020578.1, read as the reverse complement.
GCCCACAAGACAGTTGAAGCGAAGCGACAGTGCTTTTGTATGACTTACATTAAATTCCCTCTAGGTATTTCACCCTATACCGCACTGTAGGCAACTGCCGCTCCACGTACTATAGATCGCGGCGCACACACTGTACTGTGTAAACGCTGACGCTTCGCTCGAGTTCAGAACCAGTAATTACTGACCGATAATTCCCAACGTAAGCAACTTCCATCGAGCCACCCCGAAGCTTCATGAAAATAAGGACTCGGAACGTCCGCAGCGGTTACCGATAATTGATTCGGGAACGTTTCAACGGGTTTACGATTAGGCACGATAATTTCATGAAAAACATACGAACACGGGTTTGGCTTGATTGGAACGTCCTGTACGTACAGATTAGGACACCGCGATGCGACTGTAGAGCCGTTTATCGCGAAGACCCATGAATTCTCGGCTGTCGCTCTTGTAGCGGGCGTGTAGAAAATAAGTGTTACCAAAGTAATATTGAAAAACTTGAAAACTGCTGGCAACCTCTTAAAGCGTCCCTCGACTTCGTTCCCACGATATTCCTAACCCATACAAGAATAATTGTCTCCGGATCGTCCAGGCCGCAAGCGGGGGCCCACCTACGCGCCCTGTTTTTGTATCTCCTTTAGTTCTGTATCCGTGCGCCCGAGTATATACGTGAATTTATGTCGCGCCGACAAATTTTATCAGGGTTCGGTGGCAAACGGCGCACGCCCACGCGCACCCGTAAATCACCAGGACACACCGCGAGGCCGCCACTCGAATCTGGAACTCTGGAACTCCGGGGAACCGAACGGTTCCTCGTGTTGTCGGTTGTCGTTCGCGAGACGGAGGAGTCCCGGGGTAGTTCTGCTTTTCGCCGCTAGAGCGCCAATTTCCACTTTGGCCCGCCGGGATAATATATATCTATATGTGAAATGTAGTACCGGTGTCCCTGGCCAAGAGGTTTCTTGTCGTTGCCGATTGTGATCGGCTCTTCGGACTGCTACAACACTTTTATGCCCCGTGGGTAATGTTACTTGTCTCGGGCGTGTCCCGGGACGCGTACTACCACCGGAGACACTTTCAGGACCCTGTTTAATCCCACACGCGCGTCCACGCACTCGTATACCTATTTACGTATATATATAGCGCATTTATTTTTCGATCTATATATATACCGTGGGACTTGGAAAAAAAAAATACTGTGGCTATGCATTTTCGAGATGGGAAAATTGAGATATGAAAATGGAACGTTGCCAGGAGTCGAGAATACGTCGTTTGGCCGAACGTGGAATTCTATCTGGTTTAGGGTTGGGTTAGGTTATGGCTCCTTGATATCTAGCTAAGAAATCAAAGGCTCCCCCCTCCGGTCGTCGATGTCGAACGAGTCGGTCGTCCTGGTCGTCCGCGTTGAGAACTGCGTGCGCGACCGGACGCCGACAGGGCGATAAAGCGTGACGTCAGGACGCCGCCCTGAGGTTCATTCTCGTGTAGCGACACGCGACCGACCACCAATCGGGTTCAGTAGACCAAAAAATTATGTTGTCGGTATCGAGGAACGAGTCGCCTTGAAAAAGTGTCAGAGGCATCGGGCGTTTGGCTAAGAAAATTCTCAGAGCGTACCAAAAGGATACGGACGGTGATGACGGAGGCGAGAGGCGCCTAAAGAAATATAACGATAAAAAGTAACCGAGACGCCGAGAGTTTCGCTGAATAAACAGGAACCTTATAAAAATTATCCTACAGCGACGCCATCTATGTGGCAGCCCTTTTTGTGACGAACAATTCCTTTTTTTTTTCTTCTACACGTAAAATTCAACGATTTCACTGAGGTCTCACTCACCCAGACTGGCTGTCATGGCCTCCAGATCCTTCGGCTTCCTCTTCCTGGGTCTGCCCTTCTGTCTAGGTGGCGGCACCCCCGCAGCGGCCCCGTTGAAGTAGGGGACCTTGGGTGGGGACCCAGCATCCGGTCCCGAGGGGGTGGCTGGTTGCAGAGGAACGGGACTGACGTGCGTGTGCTGATGGGGATGCTGAGGATGCATCGAGTGATGGGGATGAGGCCCGTGGGGCCCGTGGGGATGGTGGTGGAGGAATTCGGGGGATGGAAACGGTTGTCCAGGGTAATGGGGTCCTGGGGGATAGGCAGGAACCGGTGGACTCTGCGAGGGATGCAAGTCCGCCCCCATCTCGTAATGGAGTCTGCACAGGACGGCGCCGTCCCTCATGCCGAAGTGGTCGCCCTTGGTCAGGGGGATGGTGCAGGCCGCGCACGAGAAGCACCTCACGTGGAAAACAAGCTCACGGGCCCTCATCACGAGTTCCGAGGCCAAGATGGCCGCCTGGCATCGGGAGCACCTCTTCATGCCGCCGAACATTCTGAAATTCAAAAACAAAACAAAAATTTAATAAAAATTTTTTTAATTCAGCAAGAACAATGAGCTTGTCAGGGGCAACGTGTCCCACGTGGCCACTTCGACTCTTTATTTATCTGGATTTATACCCAGGCAATTCGTAAGGATAGGAGGCCCTGGTGTGCGTGCGTGCGAAGGATGGGAAAACTGGGCCCTGAGGCCCAACTCCCTCTTGGGCTTACGTTGACATAGCTACTGCATTAGCGGCTGCCTACGGTCTCCATTACGGACGCCGACTCCCTATCTGTTTGATATCCTCTTCTCTGCCTGCCTACCTACCTATCCCACAACCTAACCTAACCTGCAACTACAGAGAGCTAACGGGTCCACCTCCTGCCTCACAAATATATTACATTCTTTGCTACCGAACTCGATAGAGCTCCTCTCCGGGTCTCTCTCTCTCTCTCTCTCTCTCTCTCTCTCTCACGCGTCTCTCTCACGCGTCTCTTGATTACTTGGCTACATTATGAATTTCACGTGGCTCCAGCCAAGGAACCTGCCCAGGTACGTACCTATCGAGGGAGCAAGGTCTCGAAGGTGCGTAAATAAGTAAAAATGGGCCCACTTGAATTATCAAGTGTCCTGAACGAGGACCGGAATCCTAAGGGGGATCAGGCCACCCGACAGAAACCATCCATCCCCATAGGGATCTCACCCTCAACATACAAATAGTCAAGTTAAATCTGTCAAATTCAATGAGCACGTCCCGTGAATTGACCGCAATCCTAATCTAACCTAATCTAACGGATTAGAAACGTGTAAATCCCTAGCGCAGCTCTCTTGACTCCGAATCCATTGTAGTAGACCGAAGGAGGGTTAAGGGGGTCATCCACGGCTAAGGTCACGGCTCCTGATCCCATTGGATAGGTAAGCAAAGGCATCGATGCAGCCTAACCTGACCCGGCGATTACCTGGGGAAACGGAGCCACGAGGTGCAACCGGAACAAAGGGGAAATGTTTAAGCAGCAGGGAGCTTGAGTACACAGTAACCGACAGATTTTTGCCTAATCGGATCCGACTAGACGCGGTTGGATAATCGTGCGTCAACCTAACCCAACCTGAATATAAAAATCCGAGAATCCCACAAACAAGGTCTGCCCTTTCTATCCCCACTTCCTGTGCACCCCCCCCCCCCTCTTCCTTCTTTCACCGTCTTCTTTAAGCAACAATTTCAAGCTGCTTCTGAACTCACCTGGGTCTTGCTCCCCCCCAAGACCCTTAGGCTCCGTCCCCATGAATGGACCATGTCTTACTCGCTCTTCCCCTCGGCCACCTAATCGCCCTTACTCCCCGGGAGTGGCGGGAAGCCTCATTCAAATATTTTCATACGCGTTACACGTTGCCGACGCGACGCCGATGCGCCGCGACTCCCGGCACCGGGACGACCCGCTGAGTTTTACAGGATGTTAGGAGCATATGCGTTACGTTATTAGGGGCGCCGGAGACTCCCGCGGGAGCGAAAGCGAGTCGCGCCTGAACACAATTCGCCACAATGGAAACGGAACGGTGGCTTTTGTGGAAAAGGATGAGGGACGAGGGGAGAAGGGAGAGACAGAGAGAGAGAGAAAGAGAGAGATGAAAACACGTCTAGTGCACTGTGGGGACCACTTGCCGTGCGTTCACACACTCGGCAACATTCATGCGGCAGCACGTGGTTCCTGCTTTGCGGTGGAGACCCGCCAATATTTTGTGTTTCTCTTTTGAGTCTGTTTTTTTTTCATCTTTTTCTTTCTTTGTCCTTTTTTTTCAATGCTAATGCGCCAATTTTCAATGAACGTACGTTTACATTTTTTTTTTCTTAATTGCAACGACAGCGATAATCTCGTGCTGACGTAGGGTGCCAAGAGGGATCCGTTGAAAGACAAATTGGAAATTTTGGAAAAAAAAAAAAATTCTTTGAAAAATTGAAAATGACGCAAATCCGTTCCGTCGCTTCTCGTACGGCCATCGATGGTCCAGAGCAGGCTAGAAATTCCAAGATCCGGGCGTCGCTCACTCAGCGAAGAGTAAAACTTGGTCTTTTTCTCGTGACTTTTTATTTTTCGTTTCGTCTCACGAACCGACAGGAACTTTGCGAGCGGAACGGAGAGAAAAATAAAAAGGAGCTTCGCGAGAGTCTTCGAACGCGTTGCGCAACACCCTCGACCTTTTTTGTCGACCGTTTGCGAGGTCGCCTTTCCCGGGAGATTCGCCGTCGCGAAAAAACGTCGATGGCATTATATATACCGTTGCAAAAGATGGCGGCGCCATAACGTAACCTGTTGGCTGGTGCTAGTAGTCCTGCCTGCCGGTACCGCGGATACCCAGTGGCCACAGGGTGACTACTGATTTCTGCTGCTGTCAGTGCCAGCTGTGCTCCGTTACCACGTCCCAGTCAAATGGACCATTATGATTAGCCGTTACAAGATAGGAAACCAGTAAAGTCCGTATTCAGCGAAACTCAATAAAAGACAAGGAGCAGATTGCGACAGTACAATTTCTTCGCCTCATGAGAACGAGCGATAAAACCTTAACAAGGAAGACTTGAACGTCGGAATGAAATTTCTGGGAATTTCCGAGATCCCAGGCGAGAGCAGGGGGGCGGAGAACGAAAAAAAAAAAAATAATAATTTTCGATACGCGTAATACGCCAGAAATATCGCGAAGCGTTCTCACTGTCGCGATTACTCAAAGAATCCTGCTGTCAAGTTACGTTCAGCCGAAAGGAAGAAATAAATGGCTGAGCAAATACGCGAGTCCCGGCAAAAAGCATTTGAAAGGAGACAAAAACAAAGTGTCGGTGAGGAAAAAAACGGCATGACCAACGAGCAGCTACGTATGGAGAGGAACGGAGACGAAGCTACAGTCGAAATCTCGAGTCAGGATTTTTTTTTTTTTTTTTTCCAAAAAATCGAGTTCCGCTCGACCTGGTCCATTCGTGGCCAGAGACGTGCATATCATTTTCATAACGACGCATCGGCGAAGACGACGTCGCGACGCCGACGCCCGGGAGGAGGCCGTCGATTATTTGTCTTCCGGCGGTTTCTTATACCGGGTGCGCTAAGTGGAACGGACAGAAAAGAGGAGAAGGACGAGAGAACGGAAAAACGAAAAAAAAAAAGGGGGGGGGAAACTACTACCAGAGATTTCTTATGATGAGATCGCGGTACAATTTTTCGAATAAATTTTCTTCAACAGTCAACTGTCAGCAACCGGTTGCCAAAACGAAGTTACACGCTGTGGGCTGGACGTGGTCCAGCCAAAAGGCAATAGTGAAAAATGCTAGGAAATCAACGGCGAGGCGAGAGTGTAAAATTGTGGGAATTAGGTAAAGCGTGAAATTCATTTTTTTTTCTTTTCAAAGATTCAACGGACCGTGAATCATAAAAATATTATGGAGATAATACGGCAAGTATACATGTATCTACTTTGGATGATAAGGAGCATAAGGATTCAGGAAAGATCAGAAGGAGCTGGTGTCTTATCATTAATGATGATGCCTATATGCTCTTACAGGCATAGTGGAACATGATGCATAATATAACGTTTACATACAGGGTGTATCGCAACTATCTGATTATAAGTAGAAGGTGCGATAGAGGAGACCATGCTGAGCAAAATGGCAGGTTTCAAAATGTTGTACGACAAAAATTGACCAAGCTGTTAGCGATCAAAGTTGACCAATCACAGACGAGCAATAGCTGCAAAGAATTATTCATAGTGATAATCTGACGGAAATAAAAACCAAGCACTTGTGGTAAGAGCTAGGGGCTACGCACACATGCTACCGTTACACGGACGTAAAACAATTGATAGAGAGGAGCATGTTCAACTGATAAGCTCAGGCAGCTCCAGAAAAATGAATTACCACAGTCGGTAACTCTAATGCATTTTTTCGAGCTGTTAAAAAATTAAATTATTTCTTAGCATTTTCTTGATGACTTCGTGTTTGTGAGGCTTTTGGCGTGCTACAGATTTCTCTCGCAATCGAGAGGACTGCACAGGCTCTCTCTTCTCAATAATTATTATGAATAACTATTTGCGGATTTATGATGAAGGATGAAAATAGTTATTTGGAAAGAGCAAGTCTGCCTGTGCGTTTCCCTGAATCTGCACGGAGCTGTTTGCTGTGATTTCGAAGTACAGATGTCTCTCGCTCATGTTCTTGAATTCCTGCTGTTCCTGGCCATTAATTTCTCCGGGACTTTTTCCGGGACTTTTTCCGGGACTTTCTGTGGTACTTTTACCGGCACTTTTACCGGCACTTTTTCCGGGACTTTTTCCGGGACTTTTTCCGGGACGTTTTCCGGGACTTCTTACGGTACTTCATCCCGTACGTTCTTCCGTTCTTCTTACAGCAAGTCTGCCTGTGCGTTTCCCTGAATCTGCACGGAGCTGTTTGCTGTGATTTCGAAGTACAGATGTCTCTCGCTCATGTTCTTGAATTCCTGCTGTTCCTGGCCATTAATTTCTCCGGGACTTTTTCCGGGACTTTCTGCGGTACTTTTACCGGGACTTTTTCCGGGACTTTCTGCGGTACTTTTACCGGCACTTTTTCCGGGACTTTCTGCGGTACTTTTACCGGCACTTTTTCCGGGACTTTCTGCGGTACTTTTACCGGCACTTTTTCCGGGACTTTTTCCGGGACTTTTACCTACACTTTTTCCGGGACTTTTTCCGGGACTTCTTACGGTACTTCATCCTGTACGTTATTCCGTTCTTCTTACAGCAAGTCTGCCTGTGCATTTCTCTGAATCTGCACGGAGCTGTTTGCTGTGATTTCGAAGTACAGATGTCTCTCGCTCATGTTCTTGAATTCCTGCTGTTCCTGGCCATTAATTTCTCCGGGACTTTTTCCGGGACTTTCTGTGGTACTTTTACCGGCACTTTTACCGGCACTTTTTCCGGGACTTTTTCCGGCACTTTTACCGGCACTTTTTCCGGGACTTTTTCCGGGACTTTTTCCGGGACTTTCTGTGGTACTTTTACCGGCACTTTTACCGGCACTTTTTCCGGGACTTTTTCCGGGACTTTTTCCGGGACGTTTTCCGGGACTTCTTACGGTACTTCATCCCGTACGTTCTTCCGTTCTTCTTACAGCAAGTCTGCCTGTGCGTTTCCCTGAATAATTATTGAGAAGAGAGAGCCTGTGCAGTCCTCTCGATTGCGAGAGAAATCTGTAGCACGCCAAAAGCCTCACAAACACGAAGTCATCAAGAAAATGCTAAGAAATAATTTAATTTTTTAACAGCTCGAAAAAATGCATTAGAGTTACCGACTGTGGTAATTCATTTTTCTGGAGCTGCCTGAGCTTAGCAGTTGAACATGCTTCTCTCTATCAATTGTTTTACGTCCGTGTAACGGTAGCATGTGTGCGTAGCCCCTAGCTCTTACCACAAGTGCTTGGTTTTTATTTCCGTCAGATTATCACTATGTATAATTCTTTGCAGCTATTGCTCGTCTGTGATTGGTCAACTTTGATCGCTAACAGCTTGGTCAATTTTTGTTGTACAACATTTTGAAACCTGCCATTTTGCTCAGCATGGTCTCCTCTATCGCACCTTGTACTTATAATCAGATAGTTGCGATACACCCTGTATATGTATATACATATATTTGGCCTCGAACCCGGTTTTGCAAGATACGCCCTTAGCGTCCTTGATACAGATCCCAAAGGCACCTTGCGATGTCGTGTTCCCGACGCATTAGTCAGCGCCTGCATACAAAGCTGGCCACCCGGTGCAGTTATATGCATACTTGGCACTGCACTTACGCCAACTCGTTCCATCGTTCCTGCGTTCCTTCGATCGACGCGCTGGACGCAAACTCGAATGGGAAGGAACGCTTAAAGCGCGCCGCCGTAAATTATCTGCCCATATACAAGCATGTATATATATATACATCACTGATAAAAAAAGTACTGCGTGCCCGGTGTGATCTTGCAGCGATGCACTCTCTCCAAAATATACAGCGCACCTGAGTTCGCGCTGCACTTTGACCTCGCTCAAAATTCCCGCGCAAGAAAAATATTTCAAATCCAATAGAGGGAAAATTCAAAATTCAAAATTTTCCTTAAAAATTTACATACGTCACTTCCTCCACCACCCTGATCCTCGGGATAGCCGAAGCGAGTAAATAATTTAAAAAATTTCCCGCGAAAATGGTCCAGGGCCAAGTTGCAGCCTCCGTATCTCGCCCGGGGGTAAACGGAATGCCAATAAGAAGACACTGGTAATATAATACTACGATCTAGATTAATGCAGGGAGCCGGCAGGAGTCACGTAGCGTCCCACGCGCAGCGGTGTCCCTGCTCGTTGCGCCAGGGGCGGAGGAGGAGAGGGCGGTAGCCCTGGTCACTACATTATTCATAAAATAAAAGAAAAACCGCTTACGAGAGTGAACGAGTACCAATGACTAGCAGCGCGAGTACCAGAGGTACGGACGGGGATCACGTAAGAAGCGTAGGAAGAAAGTAAGCGAAAGAAAGAGAGGAAAAAAAAGAAGTAAAAAGAGAAAGAACAAAATAGGCAGTACATCATCGAAGTCGTTCGGACAGGCGCAACAGGACGCAGCCAGGAACGATTTCTGGTCCTGGTTTCCCTGGTACCCGAGTGGTACCACTTTGGTACCACCGGAGGAACCAGGATGTCGCCATGGCGTCCTAGCATTTGTCTCCGACCGCCACCACCACCTCCTGGAAGAACCCACCTCGCTGCCCGTAGAACCCCACCGCCCAAATGCATAATAGCTCCAGCCCAGGTACGTGCCCTTCCCGGTACCGCGTGGGTCCCTCTCTTAGTACGGGGGCCCCTTCACTCTTCTTCTCTCGCATCGTCTCCTCCCCATGGTAACACGATACTTTTATACGGGAATGGTTTATGCGGTGACACTAGCGCGACTTCATGCCGGACACACGAGGGCCCGACCCCAACCTGACCCCACGTACGTACCCCAGGACCAACCTCACCTACCCTGTGGACCCCATGCAGAGATACGCCCAAATATTTCTCTGTGTTTTATGAAGAATGACTGACGAGGCGTGACTCTACGCTGTGTATAGATAACCTTCGTTACCTGCATGGTTTCTACTATCGGTATCAATTTTCCAAAAAATTTTCAAAATATCTCTTGATAAAATCCCCCAAAAAAATGTCATCGGAGAACATAAAAAAAAAGTACTTGGTGTACCGAGTGTTCAACGGAACAGAGGCGACCGGGTCGACCGACGTTCTCGAAGTGGAGGAAGAGGAGGACCCCCCGTCGAGACGGCATTGTACCTGGAGGATCTGATAAGGGGATCGGCTGGGTATCGTTCCCGTTGGATGAAGAAGGGGTCATCCTCTACTTCGTCTTCCCCCGTGTGTGTTGGGGGGGCCTAACGCGCATGATGCATGGAGTCTCGCGTGCAGGTGTCGCCCGTACAAATACGCTCGTCGCTTTTATCTCACGAGATCTACTACATCGAGATAGGCATTGCGAGAGAGAGAGAGAGAGAAGGAGGGAGGGAGGCTGGACCCGATGCGATCACGTCGGCTACCTGGTCCAGCTATCTATATTTTCACTGAACCATGTAAATCATACGCTACCGCGATCAGAGAACCCGGGGAGGCTGCGGCTGCCGTTGCAGCATTTGATGGTCCGATTGATGATTCATTATGGACGGATGCTGGTGTGGGACGTAACAGTAGACTTATACGTGACACTGCTGAGACTGATAAGAAACCAGATAATCGGATAAAGTTTATCAGAAATTTGTGAACAATTTTAAGATGAGTGGCAGTAAGTGATTCGCATTTTTTTTTTTCACGATATGAATTTTTTTCTGAAAATCATCTTAAAAGATCTCGAAACGAGATGAAAATGATCTCGGCGGGATTATACGTGGCTATGCGTAAAATCCAAGGGAAGCTTCTTAAGCCTCGTCGTAATCTGGGATGAGGGTCTGGATATACGGCGACATCGCGGTGGCTACCGATGATACATGTCCTTCGTGTAACCACGCGCGGTATTATGTTACTGCGTTGGTCCAGAGGAGCCCCCGAGTCTATTATATTTATGTTGCTTGTCCAGGACGCGAGTCCTGGGCGCGCATTATCAGCCGGGGAGAAAAGAGAAGAAGAAGATGAAGAAACGAAGAACTGCTCACCTAGGTTTCCGCGTAATGGTACATTCTACCTGCAAGGAATTTATCCCGTGACGGATGCTGAATAAGAATCTGATATCTGCCAGAATCATCATCTTCCAAGCGACGGATTCAAGATCGCGAAGGTAAGTTTTCGATTGAATGATAAAAATTTTCAATTTTTCAAAATCTTTATCTCGTTCAAAGTGCCAAAAAAAAAAAAAAAATTTCCCCTCGTGCGTACAAAAATCCAAGGAGTGTCGGGTTGCATGGGCGCGTATGCGGTATCACCTCTCCAGGATGCACCGGAGTGTGTCTGGCTGGTGCGAGAGCGAGAGAGAGAGAGAGATAAAGAGATAAAGAGCTCTCGCGCCCTGCGCATCTTAATTGCGCAAAATTATGAGCGAGGCTCCCGGCGCTGAAATATTTGTGTGTTCGCCGCGCGAGGGTTACGGCTCAATTACCACTCGCTGTTTCCTTTGCGCGCTATGATTTAAGCTCACCCGTTTCCTGCCGTGTGGCTGCACCAGATACTTTTCTTTACTTCGCTTCCATCTTCCACCCCTCCACCCCCCCCCAAGCACCCCCCGCGAGCCTCACCCCTGCCGCTGCACATAATTGCACCTCCAATCGGAATTTACTGCACCGTCCAAACTAGAAACGGTCCATTGGCACAGTCGAGTTAACGGAGCCAAAGGGAAGCTGGGACCCCGTAAGATCCCCTTTGAAGATACTAAAATAAAAGATGGCCGCCCCCTCCACGTGGTTAAGGGCATCCCTTCTGTTTCAAATAAAAATCCGTATTCAGCTACGGGGCAGCTACCCACCGGGTAAATAATAATCATATCATAAATATCTCGTCACACGTCCCGAGATCCTTCTACGTCAAAGTGCCAAATCGCGCTGTCCGATAATAACAATAGCAATACATCCGCCGAACCCAAATTCCTCTCAAATCTCTCGGGCGAGAAGCGAATCAGGATCGTCCGGGCATTCCGGTAAAATTTTCACAAGGTCAAAAATAATTTCCAACATACATTCAGGCCTAGAACCTGATAACTGATAAGGCTTAACAGGGCAAGAGGAGGAGGGGGGAGGGGGTGGAGGATCAGGACGATAATTTTTGTGCGTCCATTTTAATAATTCATACTTGTCCTTACGCGTCCATAGCTACGCGCACAACACACGCGCGCTACTAGATCCCGCGCACACTAGGCCGCGATATATATCCAGCGTGTAAGATGTTAGATATAGATTATGGAAAGTAAATTCACTCGATGGGGAAGAAGGAGCACGCGATGTCGGTTCTTATCTGGAAGTTAGGTTAGGTTCGCTGCTCGTTGCCTTTCGTGTGTTTCTTAACCTACACGCGCGCGCAGTCATCGACCACGTGTGTACGTGTACAATTGAACATCCACAGAGCCTACGTGTAAAAGCATCGGCTCTTACGGTTAACAGGCCAGCTCCTCTGACGCCGGCACGTATGGCACGTATGGCCACGTATGGCACGTATGGCCACGTATGGCGAGAGAGAAGAAAAGGAGTCCGTTTTACGGAGATGCGCGCACATAGCTTCGAGAGCGCTGGATTTTACTTTATTAGTTTGCCCGGGCGTGCACGCCATCTTCATGTCGCGTGACCATCGGCTCGCTCCTCTTCTGCCGGTGCCGTCGGGGCCGTCGGGGCACCAGGAGGTTCGGTCGCACCGGCGGAGCCTGCCTGCGGTACGCGCCCGGGAAGCGCAAGTGCATCCTGGCTATTTCGTGATTTTTCAAAATATACCGGTACTTTTCGAACGCACGCCTCAACATTTTTGTAGCTCGTTTAATATATTTCGGTCTTGTTTGACTGACGTCACGTTGAATTTAGAGAGTCATTCGTTTCCTGGGTATTTTTGCATTTTACTCGAGTGCTCGAGGGGAGTGGGGGGGGGAGGTCTTGTACTTCTTCGTCATCTTCCTTTGTCAACTTTACTCAATTGGAGGACAAGTACTCGAGGAAGAGGGGGGAAAGGGGGTGACAGGGTGAGCGAATCCCAAGTGGAGAAACGGGACGACTTGGGTTCGTTATTTATCGGATATGTTCGGCGCACTTCGGTACCACGTGGGACGCGGTACTTGACTCGGCGTGTATAATTTATCCTGAAATAATTTTTCTTTTTGTTCCACCATTTTTTTTACACACACGCTCAGCTTATACAAGTAGCGGACTTTGAAGGAGCTTCGCTCGATAATGCAAATGATATTGGGAGGCGCGTCGCGTGCGCAGAAAATAATTTCTACGTAGTCGTAGAGAATTTTGGAAAATTCGAAAATACAAAAATACACAAATTTCTTCGATAAATCACATGACGGTTCGTATATCAAGTTGCCATGGGAAGATCGACCGTTGACGAGGTTACGTAACGATAATCATCCCGTCGTACGAGGAAAGACATTTAATTATTGTCCTAATGGACGACTCGAAATATGAGAGCAAAAAAATTAACGAACAAGGGACAAGATCTGTTCCGAAGCAGCGTACAGTGGTATTTAAAAAGAAAAAAAAAACAGTTCTGGAAATACCCATTAATGGAGGTGAGAAAAAAATGATTCAAACGAAGAGACACGAATTTCCAAAAAACAACGGAAGCCCCAGCCAGCCACTTCGAAACATGTTTCTCACGTGGAAGTCCACCGTTTCCATATACTGTATGTCCTACAGGTCCTACAGGTCCTTCCATAGATAACGAGCGGTCGCCGTTTATCGTGATCTATCGTCGCGTTGAATAGATTAATTATCCAGATTCTTAGAGACCGGTTACCAAAGTACACTTATACCACACCGATAGTCACGAAGGCGCCAGAGTCCCAACTACAGTAAAATACCCCATTTCCATATAGTAATCGCAGCATGTAAACTATAGCACAGAGAGAGAATAAGGGGTGCCAGCCTAACAATTCCTTATACCATATACGCTACATACCGAAGAACCATAAACTAGTTGTTGGTACGATATGGCGTCAAAAAAAAAAAATACATAGAAGCGACTCGACCCACGGTTAGGTAGATGGTAGGTATACCCGTAGATAGACAGATGGAAAAATCGCTTGATGAATAAGAAGAGGCCCAAAGATGAGGGGCCAAAATGTGCCGAAAAAATCATGTATCAAAAAAAAAAAAAAAAAGAGGCCCCCGTGATTAACGAGGCGTCGCGGATCCTGGATGCGATACGAAGGTCTAGACTTTCAATTAAGTCATAGCGAATTCACTTTATCGCGGTAGGATCGGAGAATCATATATACATAGATATAGTGTGCGTTTCTACCTATATAAATATATATATATATATATATTAATACGAAACTATATACATGAGTGGCAACGTTAGGTATTCTTGAGCCACGCTTCGACTGGTCCCAAGAAGACGCTTTACATTGTGGGCCCTCGCATGAGGCCCAAGAAGAAGAACAAGAAGACGCAGGTACGTATGGGCACCCCCTCTGCCCCTCCTCCTACGTACGCCCCTGCCTATATATATACGGGTACCACGTCCATAGATATAGCTATCCACGAGAAGAAGCGTGTAATCCAGGAAGCTGTTAACCGTGCCCGTGGTGGTAACGATCTCTTTACGCGCAAGCAATTTTTACGACGGAATCAGCGACCCGACCCGAGACGTCACGCGAGATCACGGAGCCGCGTCTTCGTCGCGGTCGTGGAAATCAGGCTTAATTTTTTTTTTTTTTTCTTCCCGGCTCTTACTTTGCTCTTCCCGTATACCTATGTATACGTACGTTCCAGATTAATTTTTTTAATAGTTTGTGTATCCAGCCTTAAGGGCGAGTTCACAGTCCACCTTGCGATTTTCGGTTCGAGAGGGGCTTGATTTGGATTTTGGGACCGTCTGGTAAACGCTTCTTCCGCGTTGCCTTTACGTCGCGCGCGGCACTGCCGTCCGGAAGGTGTCGCCGAGTCGGGATCATGGAAACTAGAGAAAGGACGAGAGAGCAGGAGTCGCGAGTCTCACACCGGACGCACGCGATGTCTTTCGACTAATAACAGGAATCCCGGCGTGCAGATCGCGCATGCGAACTGCGAGATAAGGCTTAAGGCCCAAAAGCGTGTCGTGACGGGATGTCCGCGAGGCGCGGAGCTGCGGCTGCATGAAGGATCTTAGCGACACTGCGCCTTATAGGTAGTGTAGGTGCCTATCGCGCTGCGTCGTACCGTGCGGATGCACCCTGTCGCGTCGTTGCGTTGGTGCCTGCCGACTATAGAAACCGAAACGGCGACCGAGACGTTAATCGCGAACGACGGAATCGCCGGCGCGACAGGCGACTTCATTATCGTCGTTACATTCGTTACATGCGTGTTATCCTAGAATCATCGCGAATCGTTCTCGTGTGAACTCGCCGACGCGATTTTACTGGGGGAAAGCGGGACGGTTTTTATTACTGAAAAATTTCGCTGGTTGCGTATCAAGGCTCGTACGCACCTGACAGTACCGGTCGTGAATTCGTACCTGGCTTTCACTTTGAAAATTATTTGAAAAGACACACCGGAGCCTAAAGGTGGATTCACACGAAGCCTATGATTTCTTATTGGCGACTGGACAATCTTGATAATATTTTCAATGGAGTCACCTGCGTCCTTTTGCTCCTCCGAAATTAAACCGGAAATTGTCTAACGAGCATCGCCGAGCCAACTATCGCGGCTATCGTCGCGAAATGTAGATCGGACCTGATTTATCGGGTATCGACGCTTCGCCGGAGGTAAATGGCTGAGTCGTGACCATTAGTCGGTAGACGGGCCAGTTCGGTTAAAGGAGGAGAAGATGAAGGAGAGGAGGAGGAAGGCGAGGAAGAAAGGAGCTGAAGAAGCGAAGAAGAAGAAAAAGATTCGCGCGCAACGGACGATCCGCGAAGCGAGCGAGTAGGTACTGTGGGTGCGCGCTAATATCGCGCCGTGTGGGGCCCCCTGGACCTGCACAAGATCAGCACAGGACCAGCGCAGGACCTGCACAGGACCTGGGCCCGATAAGGCCCTTCGGCCTGTATATCTATAGATATCGGGGATCTACGTAGAGAGCGCTATCTGGTGAAAATGAAATGAAAGCATCATTTTTCTATATAGATACCAAAATGCATTCGGAAAATTGAAGGAATAAACTGCAGCCGGTCGTTCATAAGTGCATCCAAATGCATCTACCTTCGGATCATCTTCCACTACTAATTGCATCGTATCGATCGAAATCGACCAATTAACCGTCCACGCAAAAAGATCGATCGTCGCCACGTGAAAATAACCTTAAGAAGTACAGTAGACGCTCCTTCGGGTGTGCACGTGGTGCACGTGTGTGTGCACCTACGTGCACGAGCTGCATATGGCAAAATGATGAAACGGCGCGATTATCATTTGAGAGGCAATGTAAACCGGAAGTCTGGAGAACTAGAGTGCACTTTGCCAGTCACGTCTTAAGCCGATTATACTCCTTGATAAGGATTTACGTCTAGAATCCAGATATATACTCCGCGGTTTCCATGGTTTCCTTCGGGCTATTCGGATTTACGCTTGAATTACAATAACAACACTGCACCATTTTGCTCTCCGTCCGTTAGACGTTACACTTCCAAGGGATCCGAAGACCCGCGCACGACTCGTCTGTCAAAATCACCAATCGGTGCTTTACACGTGAAAACAAAATAGAGTGGGAAAAAAGGAAGGACGTCGTCCCGCGACCGAAACGACGCCTTATAACAGTTAAAACGTCTCGTAAAGGCGCTAATGCACGTTTTACAAGCGCGTCCACGAGTCGACCGACATGTGAAGCCGATAGCAGCGGATCCTCTTGGAATTTGCCTTAGTGCTTTACGACGAGATCGTAAAGATGTATCGGGGCCACTCTTGGGCGTCGCGGCGCAAGGTGTCGAGGACAGAGAAGAGGGACGCCGAAGGATGGCAGGACCGGCGCTTGAGGACGTCGAGGATGATGCGGCAGAGTAAAGCAATGCGTTTCCAGGCATATTATTTCACATGAAAAAGATAGGTGGTCGTTGGATTTTTGAAAAAAAAATAAATAAAAAAAAAAAAGACTCACCGGTAGTAATCCTTCTTGCAGTAGATGTTGCCGTCCCTGCTGAAGCACGTGACCTCGCCGTCGAGACCCTGGCGGCAGTGGGAACACTGGAGGCAGGCCGCGTGCCATCTTCTGTCCACAGCCTGGAGATAAAACCTGTCGGATATCCTGAGGCCGCATCCTGCGCAGACGACGGCCGGGACGTCCTCGGACTGGGAGGGGGGCGTGGGTGGAGGTTCCAGCTTCGGTACAGCGTGAAGATGCTCCGACTGTTGCTGTTGCTCTTGGGGATGGTGTTCTTGGGCCTGATGCAGATGATGATGATGATGGTGATGATGGTGATGCGTGGTCTGTGGTGGCATGCTGAGGTCGTTCGAGTGTTCATAGTTGCTCGTACGATATTCGGTACCACCTGGGGAACCAGAATCGCATGATAAGTAAGGCCCAGTTCATAGCGAAAAGACGTTCGGATCAAGAGACGTTAACCAGTAGCAGCTCTTTCCCTGTGTAATTTTCATGCAAGGCTAACCTCCGGGAGATCCGTAGTCCCTGGAATCGTAGGGCGTGGTGGAGCTGTCGTAGCAATTGTTATTGGTGCCACAGTGGGTCTGATGGGTCAGGGCCGTATGATGACTGGTCCCGTGATGATGGGCCGCGGGTGGACTGCAGGGTAAGGTCGTAGGTCTTGCAGCGTCTCCCATCGACGCAGGGAGACAAGGGCTAAGGTCACGGGCCTGGTCGACACCTCCTGGCCCACCTGCACTGCCAGGCCCTCCTTGGCACCCCAAACCCAAGCCGCTACCACGCTCCTGGGAGCTCGGCGGCTGCTGAAACAAATCATAGAAAACGTGTAAGAATTGAACCGGGACATCGGTGAATTACAGCAACGACAATTTGGGCCTTATCGATAAGTCATTATCTATCTCTCGGTAGTATCCTCTTCGTTTCTACGACTCGATACCGACACCTGTTACCTCGTTCGTCCCTTTTCTTTTTTTTTCTCTCTCCCTCTTAACGTTCACCTGCTCTCACCGATCATCGAGAAATTATGGAAAGTCCGATGGCCGCCCATTTAATTGGGACCCAGTTGGAACGATCAAACGTGCAAGGAGTTTTCTCATGAGCAAATTTACAGGCCGAGCGCGTCGCGAGTGCGACGTCATAAATATGCCATGACAAATGTCGTTCCCTGTCCAGCTCCTGCCGTGTGGTATCCACTCTTTAAAGTGAAGCCGCCAGAGTGCGCCACGGGCGTTCCAGTCTTTCTTCGTATATTCCCTACGTACTCTCATACGTTCCATCGGGACACTCCCCCTACCTATTAAATCTACCGCTGCGCTCCGCGCCGCAATTCCCACTGGGACTGTACACGCAACGTTCCTACAATTTCCCTTCGACTCCAAACTGCAGTCCTGCCGCGGAGCCAATAACAAAAATGAAATCGTGCGTTTGCATCGGCCGAAACGCTTCGCTGAACTCTCCTGGCCTGACTTGATATCTACTCGGAGCACCTTCTAAGTTACAAAATAAAAAAAAAAGCGATAAATAACGCAACACGACCCAACGGCAATGGTCCCGGTAAATCAGGCCTACCGGAAGTGAGGTGAACGTTAAAAAAAAAAAAAAAAAAAATCCCCAACAGAAGCAACAATGACGAGGAGCACCGAGGCACCGAGGGAATCCCGCGCAGCGCCGAGCTGCCGAGTTAATAGAGGAATAAATCCAGCCGAGAAGTTATGCGAGGAGGAATTGAAAAAGGTGCGCGCGCACCGAGTTAGGCGAATCAGCGGCAAACGGCGGCGCGACCCTATGAGACGCCATAGACGTCGCGACGCTGATGGATGTCAGGGTGGCTCGTATTCCACGTTAAAGAAAGGCATATCGGAAAGATGGACGCGCACGGTACGTACGAGGCAGGGAGGGGGGCAAGGGGGGGCAGGGGGGCGAAGCGGCGCGCGCACGCGGGGAAACCCTATAAGGCGCCTCCGTCCACCAATCGGAGCGCCCGCCGTGTTTCAACTGTCAACGCGCCGCGGCGCAACTCCGCGACATAAATTATCGTCGCCGCGAGAGAGTCGCCCGCTAGGAAAACCAATGCCGTACTTTACGATTCCAGATACCGGTATTTACGGTGGACTCAGCAAACGACGACGTCGCCAACTGCCAGGAGGAGGTTTAGTGGCTGCTATCCTGGATAGCAACGTCGCCGTTAGACCAGCCAATGGCCGACCGCGCCGCGGCGGCACTATAGCACCCGGGCAATTTCCACTCCCTGGACGGGAGGCCAGGCTGCGGGCAGCAGATGGGCGCGGGACGTGTAACGCACCTACGATTATTCCGACCTAACCTCCGTTACCGGCCTATCGTTCCTAGACTCCCTGGAGTTGGGATAGGTCAGGGTTAAGGAAACTCGACGCCCGCCGCCAAATCGTTAACCCCGATGAATTCGTCCGTTTCTTTTTTTTTTCTTCGACCCCCCCTCCTTTCCAAATTTCTTCGCGTCCCCCGCGAGATTCAACTTCGATTCCCACGAAACCGTAGCGGCTTTCCTTCCTGCGCCTCCCGGCTGCCCTCCTCCTCCTGCCCCCCCCGGAGGACGCCAGAGTGTCCTTTCCGGGAGCGCGAGAACGGGAGGCCCCGGAGGAGATCGCGCACTCGGCGCTCGGCGCTCGCGCGACTTTCACTCGCGCGAGCGAACAGACTCGCGCTTGCGCAAGATTCTCGGACTTTTTCAGTTTTTTTTTTTTTTTTTTTTTCCACGAACGTGAAGGAAATAACGAGCGGCCACCCCGGGGGAAAACACCTTCTGGAATTCGCGTGGACTGACCCTGGTGCTGGGAGCGCTGGGGCCCTTGCTGATCTTGCTCGTGTCGCTGATCTTGCTCATGCAGCCTACTCGCGCCGGAAGAAGCTTCTTCGCCGTTGCTTCCCGTCAGCTGCCACGGTCGCTCGAGAAACACAATCGGTCCAGGTCCTTCGCCCCGGCACGCGGACTCCTTGTTCTTGTTGTTGTTCCTGTTGTTGCCGTTGTTCGTCGACTTGTCAAAACGCACAAACCGTTCGTACGGAAGCAACCTGACCAGCCTCCTCCCGGGGGGATCATTAGGACGTTGAGCCACGCGGACGGTCCAAGTGTCAGAATGACGTGACGCATTGGTCCACGTGCTCCTTCGAGACCCGACGGACACAATGGAGATAAACAAGAGCCATTAAAACCATTCGGACGATACACGATCCCAGCATCCCGAAACACTTCAAAAGCAAAATGGCGGGCGGGCATCGACGAACAAGTACTGAAAGTATCAAATTTACGAACCCGTAAACTCTCATCCCCTTCCTACACCCTATTAAAAGTCTTATCGTATTTTGACTCCCCCCTCCCGCCGACTTAACCACCCGAATGCAGGATCGACCGGAAAATTCTAATTTGTAGAATACACACTATACAGCAGCATTGTCAACATTTGTGGCAGCGGTCGCAGCCGCATGGGAAGCCAGTTTGCCAGGCGGCGCTATCAGCTTCCTCGGTTCGACCACCATGCGGACACAAGATAACACCACTGACTTCGACTATTCTATATTGTACGTTATACATATATATATGCATATAATATATTACACAAGACTCCGTACGTGCAGCTCATGGTTTTTGCCGTTAGTTGCCGCGTGGGCGACTCTTAACACTGCGCGACACGATACGCGCTATCTTTAGCTTTTCTACGCATCGACCGAGCCAACCGCGACTCTCGAAGGACCGTAGGATCCTAGTGCACCAAGTGCACCAACTGCACCAACTGCACCAGATGCATCCAGGACCGACTGTCCCATGCACATCGTACGTTATTGACACCAAGTGGATTTTTCACAACTACATACTCCTACGCACGGAGTGCATAAGGATCGATAACATTGATTACAGGTGATATCGATCATTCCAATGGTACGTAGATCCAGCGATCCTAGATCCTAGATCGCTAACAATGTGCATCACAGGCATTGTTGTCATTGGCATTGCATCACAGTGCCACGTGCACTGCTCTATCGGAATTTATTTATATCGCACTTACTAATTCGATATGCCGCACACAGTTTCCTGATAAGAACCGCATGACCGTATCATCCGAACGATTATTTCATCGTTTCGTGGGAATGAGATTACTTTTTTTTTTTTTTCTTTTTCAATAGAATATCGAAATATGATTTTTCTTAACGAAGCTATTTCTGTATTTCCCACTGATCGTTCTCGTGCCCGGTGAGAACTGTGATGTCTGATCTTTGGTTGCGCGTGTGACGTCACATTCGGCAAAATCAAAGGAAGCACCGCACGAATGTTTAATTGCGTTTTTACGATCGTCGCGAGTGAAAGAAACGGAGATGGAAAATAAAATAGACAGCAGGATCAACAGGCCGTAAAACGAGTCGAGAATTCGTATGGCCGATACGCGAGACTCGGTGGGTTGCATGACAAAAATTATAATAAAACGGAGAGAGATAAGAGGGAAAAAAAATAGAAGATAAGTCGATTTATACTCAAAGAATTTTTACGCACAAAATATTGTAAATATGTGTATTATATATATATCGAATAGATTTCCTTCGAACTGCATCTGCTGCACTTAATGGGCACGAGTCATCGAAGGGTCGTCCAATCTATAAATCGGTATACGTCATCTCGAAGGCGTCGGGACGCCGGGCGTCGTCGTCGTGAAAAGTAAAGATTGATAAAAGCCGAGCGTTTCATTCGAAACCAAATTGTCTTGAATTAATTTGAATTCAATTATCGAAAAATTTTAATATCCAACGGTTCTATGTTATATGGATGTCAGTGGGAATAGACGATGACGATCATCATGATTATGATGATGATGATGATGATGATGATGATGATGGGCAGCGTGGTGGGGGTAGGATAAACGATTAGAATTTATGTGATAAGAGGCGTGTATCTTTAAGGTCGCGTCGCTGGGTTATCGTCAAGCATTTACTTTCTAGGCTGCACGGACAACCGACGGCGACGCCGGGCGTCCCGACGCTTTTTATATATCGAGAACTGTCGCGAATCGAATCCGTTAGGCGTTTTTCGCATGGGGAAAGTGTGCTTTTTTTTTTTAATTTCCCACCCGACTGTACGGACGGACGGCGTCCCGACGCTTCTTCGCAAGAATTACGGTTCCTGCGAAAAAAAACGACCTCTTCTGTCGTTGCTCTCTGTGGACCCGCCGTCCTTATCGTTATCACTCGGCCGATTGATACTCGCGAGACAGAGGTCAAGTCTGCTGCGGAGAGTTTCAGTATCCGCGGAAACGTCAAAATCGAACGAAAGAGAAAAAAAAACTGAAATTTAGGTAAAAGTGGGAAAAAAAAATTTTTTATGAGAGTACATCAAATGTTTTGGGGGAAAATTTAATTAATTTATGCAAAATTTATTAAACTATATATAATATGGATGTTAAAAAAATACTTTTTGTACACGTTGCATAGATCATCTCGTCTAATAGCTGCGGCTATAAATTATACACACACGCCAACACCCGGGTATTCTATTATACTTGGACTGTCGTCGAAAATGATATTCCGCTACTGGTCGTTTCAAAATCAGCCTCATAATAAATTTCATCCACAGGGCGTAAATAGTCCCACCGCCCGAGAGCATTTTGTTGATATCGCGTCGCCGGGGAATTAATAATAATAATTCATAACTGTTTACTTATATATCCCGGGTCGACCGGCAATTTTCTTATTATCGCACGTAGACGCTCGGCACCGAGACGCTCCAGTCGTTCTTTATCGCAGACAAACGAAATGCATAATAATCATGAAAACCGATATTGGAATGTCGCTGTTTATAAAGTTTCGACGCCGAGCGTCTCTCGTGAGACAAAACGGCGCCGAATTGACTGCTGATTAAACATGACAGTGACAACAGCCTTCTCGATAAACTCGAAAGATTAGTTTTTTGAATTACCTGTAAACACACATTCCGCGCGTTACGTAAATCAACGTTTTCAACAGGTTTACCTGATTTCGCCAAAATTCATGATCACTGTGCAAACATTGTCAAAATCTGGTATTTCGATCAATATGAATTTTCGACATTTTCGAATTTATTTGACGAATTCGATTAAATCGACGATTCCGGTAGCGAGCGAGAGATACGATTTTATTTAATTTATTTTTTTCCTAATTTTTTAACCCCAACTGATTAAAGATAAATGACCCCCGGGACAGATGACCTTGTTCCGCAGATCGATCATTAGGTACCAGCAGCGCCGCTTTAATTATTCGAGACTTGCGGGCAAATCATGTCCGCCTGAGAGGAAGCCAGAGCTCGGATTCAAAACAATCAACAGTTTCGAATTCCCAAGTAACTAACACGACCCAGTGGAAATACAAGAAACCAGGTTAAACCGACGAGGTAGAAACAAATCGATGGGAGTGTGTACCAGGCCTTAAGGAAAATCAGCAAGAAAGTCCATCGCTCCTGTGCACTGATCTGCCCGACCAAAATTTATACTGATTGCCGAATATATTACATTAAATAGCACTGGCCAATTAATTAGTCAAAATATATTGTCCGATTACATGACTCTTCCGTAACAACAATGAACCGTGCACGTGTGCCAATAAAATAAATTTATTTGAAAAACTAGCTTCTGCATCTTTAATCACAGAACGTTCTTCAGCCTGGGTAGTGTCACTGCACGCAGTTCTTAAAATTAGAGAAGACGCTCTGAAGTTGGGTCCAAAATAATTTCTTAATATGGAGAACGTTCTCCGGAATGGATGTGGTATCCATTAGATACTATTCCTGTATCTAAATATGCAAATGGGAGAATTACATAAGAGTGCAGCCATAAGAAAGTACATGGGAGGTCGTGGTACACCTGCTTCGGAATCCCTATTAGTTTCTGGTAACCCGGTGAAATTCCCTAGACTTTATGGAGAACAGATCGAAGCATTCCGAGCGTCGGATTTCAAGCCGAGTCCACATGGTCACGGCTACTACAATGCTACAGCTACCGCTCTTCGCCGTTACCCCCAGCAAACGCATCTCAATAGAAACAATGCAAAACGCGTCATCACCCTCGTAACGAACATTCGTCCTCATTTCCAAACTGTCATTAATCGATACCCGTAATGGAGACTGACTGCCTACATTCTCAATGACCATTTCACGGTTTCACGATTACGTCGAGTTTCTACGGCAGTGATCCGATCCCGTCGAAGGACTCCCGAACCTTAATTCAATGACCCGATAGTAATTCAATCCAGAACCAAACACGAGGTCAACCGACTCTCGCTGTCAAATCAATCCTGCCGATGAGAAGTGCAACCCCAGTCGACCCGAGGCCAAAATTCAATAAAGTCAAGAACCACCCCGGTACAGTCTGACGCAAGAAACTATCGTAGAGCGAGCGCAGCTAGGAGGCAGAATTAGAGATAGAAATAATTGTCACTTTAGTCACCCTTAACTGGAGAAGTCGCGGGACTCGGAGCGTCGGGACGAAAACAACAGCGCGGATAAGATTTCGTACTCACCCAGTGCATGCCGGTGTTGGGAGGGGCGCGCTCCTCATACACTCCCATCAGGGTGGCTGCTGTCGCGGGGTGGTTCCCGCCAAGGGTGTGAGACGTCGAAGCAGGTATAGGTGGACCGTGGGAGCTGGACGCCGGTGACGCGGAGATGGCGTCCGCCGCGCGTCGTCCCACTCGTCCTTTGTAGTTCCTCGTTTAACCTCAAAGTAACGTCGGCGGAATCTTCCTCTGAACACGGTACACTCTGACAGGGCGCATCAAAACAAATCAACACTTCACAACGGGGCGAAGGGGGGTCGTCGTCGGCGTCGTTGAGTCTTGTCGTTGACGTAACGGGCTCCGGAGGAGAACAAAGTTCCCTCGTAGAAATTCCTTCAGGATCAATCCAGGAATACGTCAGGACGTGGACGTCGTGGATGCCGTCGGCTGCGGAGACGCATAACGCCACCTCTTCGATGCTTTCCAAACCAATATATTCTTCTTTGCACTTCTCTCGGCGAGTCTCAACGTTTATCACATTTATTATTTGGATTCGATAAAACACTGTACAGTTCACGCACCACTGACTCTACATGTACCTTTATATATTTACATAGGAAAAAACAATTGCTAATCAAATCCGCACAGTATCGTTAAACGTTTATTATGTCTTGCAAGAACGACACCCGGCTGCCATTCTTCTCGAGCACGTTACCCCGTTTTGATTTAGCCTTCACTCGATGCTTTTTTAAAGAACTTTTTAGCCGAGGGTGTGTGTGTACATTACGCCGATATTTTAGTGGTTCGTCGTTGCAGGTCTGGTCTAAGCTCGGTCGGATATTTATAGAGATTCTAGGTTATGAAATACGTCCCGTTAACCGAAAACTTGTAAATTCAGCAGCGTCGCACAGGTCGTTTCCGCGACAACGTAATTAAATTCGAGCGCGATAAACGATATTGTCGTGTCTCTCGAATTTGCTTCTGATAGGTAACAACGTGAAAAACAAAGAAACGGGGACCGGGACTTGTGTCTTGGCAGGTCGCGCGAGTACAGCGCATGTGCTCCCGGCGAGAGACAGGACTTCGGTCGGACTCGGCTCGAAACGCTCAAACGACACGGCTGCTCAGACTCGGCTCGGGCCGCGAAGTGTAGTGAGGGTATGAGCCGGAGCTAAGGCCAGTAACGCAGACAGCGCCACTGGCGGCAGTCTCGGGCACTGGAAAAAGTGGGGCGGCCAGTTACGCTCGGACTGCCTCCTTGCTCATCCCCACCACTCGGCCCGTCGTTCTCCCCACTATAGGTCGACGTCTACCCCCACCACCTCCTAACCACAATGGCTCCACCCACTTTGTGGACAATCAGCCCGCCTTGTTCTTTGGCCGACAGTCTCACGAGCCACCGACCCCTCGTCTCTGTCTTACTCGTCCTCGTAAACCATACAGCTGTCTCCCTTGCTCTCTTACCGCAATATTCTTAGCGGAGGATGCATTTGACCGTGTTGCACTCTGCTCGCAGACTGCTGAACTGCAGTTGAATGCATCGATGCGCGATGGGAGAAAAGAAACTTTTTTTTAACACAAAATCAAGATACCTTCGCTATTACATTTTTTCCTGTTTCGGACCAGTATCTGTCAGAAAATTATTCATAGTCACCAAACCACGTGTTTACATCTGTACGATCACGAACTGTCACTGGCAACTTCAAAAGTGCATTCTTCGTAGTAAATGCATTGATATCGTTTCACAAATCTAAATACGCTTCCTAATCTCTCTTGGCTACCTAAAGGATAATCGTCAAAATTATTAGTAACGTCACACGCAATAAAGCCTTTACCCCCACTTTACTACCTACTCAGCCAAGAACAATGAGGTCACGTTTGCAAAAATACAATCGAGCAAAATTTTTAGCCCCGTATTACCTACAGTGCCAATAGCCATTGGGCCCTTTGACTTGCGTCCCATTAATGTAATGACGGCTGGGCCCATCGGCTGCATTGCTCGTCAAATCTACCGCTACACCTCGATTTCTTAAATACCACCCTTACGGGGTACAGTACCCGTAAAAAATTCGCCTCGTCTCCTACGATCGTATTGCGAATTCGTAAAGCTAAGTTCAACGACGAATATCTGTTATATTTCCTCCGAGGTCCGGAAATCTCGGTGAGAACTTTCACACGGATTCTTCTGCCACGTGGAACCTCCTCTCGGTAGGCTGTGCGTTACCTATAGGTCTATAGACCTATAGCCCACGGAGGGACCCATCGTCGTAGCTTTCGGTATTGCAATAAGTCGCTGAATATGTAGAACGAGTGCAGTGACCGTCACTGACAGATATAAATATTTGGCAAAGTGACAGTTCTCGCGAACTGTCAAAAAACAGCTGAGCCCATTTGACACTTTGGGAAAGGTCGCTTCGGTACTTTGTTCTTTATCTCGTCAGAATATACTTGACGTCGATGATAATGATATTTTGAGATTAGGATTTTTAAAAAATATTTTTATACCAAATTTTATGTCGTTCCTTATATAGCGTGTACACGTAATTCAAGACTGAACACTTTGTAATCCATCGAGAAGACAGTGTGGTTACTTGAAATTTGAATATATGCATTTACGTAATGGGTGTAACTTGACAATTTGCCCTGAACTCATTGTAGTTAAGCGATAATGAAAAAGTAGGTATCGGCTTATAGGGTTACTGGACACGACGACTGCATAAGTGCCGATAATAACCAGCGACAATCTATCGACGAGGTTAATAGTGGTAATTTGTCTCCAGCCCACTTAATTGGCACTTGCGTAAAGAATCCGTGGAAAAAAAAATTTTTTTTATTAAATTGAAAAAAAATGGCAAAATTGAATGTTAAAATGGAATAGAATAAAATATTTGTGAAAAACAATGAAAATTAAAACCACTACGTACAAAAGTATCAATAAGTAATCGATGGTATCGTAAATCGATAATACACCTTTCAGACATCTTCGTTTTGAAATTCTCGAATTGATATCGTACGCTCCGAGCTAAGATTTCGAAAAGAGATAAGTGTATTTACTCAAGAGAGATAATTCGAAATTTCGTTGAATGCCACTTGAACTCCTCAGAAATAACTATCAAAGTGACGTACGTAGCCCATTCGAGGACGCAACGTTTCCGAGTGATCTCTCTACCTGCAAGATTTCGGTCACCGATATCTCCTTCTCTCTCTTGCACGCGTAACCACCGATCGCTCCGTCTCTCTCGCACTCACTACTGTCATAGAACGTATTTATAACTATAATAAGTACTGTTAATCAAATGTAAATCTATCCCCACGTATATCTACGTGTAATATACTAATATACTATGTGAATGGTATTAAAGACTGGTAGTCTAGGAAGGATATAAATGAATGTAACACTATTTCCTTAAGGTGCGTTTAGTTAACACTATATCTTCTACTACACGACTCTATCTTTTACTATATTTACGCACTGCAGCACTATAGCTGTCTCCTTCGTCACGCACGAGTAGCTCAGGTATACATAACTCAGGACGCCTCCTGATAAGACACTCTGTGATTTTCGATTCTTAATTAAATTCCCAGCGGCTTTATCAGCCATACGCACGGCACCGATCAGCTATCTGGATCTGTACGAGTCAATAGATCGGTAGCGATTGATAAATCGGCGATACGCGACTGTCCAAAAATCTGATGGTCGATCATCGATCGATCGTTCTGCAAGATCGAATCGGAGCACAAATGCTTGAACAACTGTACCCTGTGTATATCTATATAGGTATATCAGGACACGAGGAATCTGTTGATCCGTTTGATAAGGCGGGTCGAAATAAAGTGAAACCAGGGAAATGCGTGAAGTAGGTTCGGGTAGTTGTCTTGAATAAAAAAAAAATCACTAGATAGAGAAAAGTCCCTGGTCTTTTTCCTATATAGGGAAATCTATTCAAATCGATGATCGATCGAGCGCAACAGCAACATCCGGTGACGCACTTTCTGTGGTTGGGAGCTATATTTTATTTTCTTTTATCTTTTTTTTTTCGATCTTTTTTTTCTACTGCTCTTTCGTCACTCGCACTCTTTTCATCTTTGGGCTTTTTTTATTTGTTCCGTTATTTTTTTTTATTTTTCTCTCTTTCTCATTTCGTCGGACAGTCCTACTTATCTTGGGGAATAGTCGCTCGTGTCTTAAAATTTTTCTTTTTTTTTTCTCTTTTTTTTTCGTCCATTTTCAATCCACCTAGATATTCCCTAGGCTAGTTACTTTTGCTGGTTCCGCCGGTCCTCCTGCTCCCCGTAGGATTTTCGATTAGCGGTCAACCACCAAGGAAATGAATAATGCAATCTCCTTTGGAGAGGCTGCTCACTTTTTTCATGTGACGCCTCGACGCCTACGATCGACGTCTCGACGCTTCACGGCCGGGATCATTCGGTTCTTTTGGTACGAGCCGCTTATCGAGGCAAATCCGGAAATGAAAAAGAAAAAGAGAAAAATAATTTATCCGTAGCAGCCAAGACCACGTGATTGTCTTTTTATTGGAAAATCAAGAGAGGACGTCTATTTCTCTCGTAAGAAATACCTAGCAACGCAGATTGAAAAAATCCAAAGAAAAGCAGACTAGCCGCGATTCAATTTTTCATCCAGCTATTCAAATTTCCCAAAACGCAGCCAGCCTGTGAATTTTGAAACTTGAATATCGAATTCGCCGACGAGGGTTACTCACCCCACCAGTATCAGGGCCGTATAGTAAATTCCAAGTTACCCATTGATAAAAATATATTTTTGAATAAAAAACAGTACTTTTTGCAAAATTCCCCAGAAGATGGGCCAACTGCCACCAAAAATAAATACAAAGACAGACACAGTCTGAGTTATAATAAGCAGTAGCTCAGATAAATAGGACGATAACTAAACTTAGAACTTGGTACGTAGGAGCATATATCTGTTACACCTATACGTCTCACGTGAATACGTCCCTGTATCTGCCGGGAGAGGCCTCTCGCATCCCCAATGCTAAATCAGAGAATTATGTTGGTAGCATTGCGATATAGAGCAGTCCCACATATATATACATATATACAGCCAGAAGCCATTAGAGACGGGAATATATAGAAATGAAGAGAGAGACAGAGAGAGAGAGAGAGAGAGATAGATGTTGGATGCTGAGGAGGTGGTGAGAGCAAAATAAGAGATAAATAAAACGTCCTAAAGTCTCAGGAAAAGATAGGAGCTGATTTACTACAGGGCCCCGTGATTCACGGCTACGTGCCACATCTGATCGCCAGGGGCCCCTAAAGACATCGAGTTCGACGTTACTGAGAACCTTTTTTTTTTATTTTTATTTTTATCGATCACTTTTTCTTATATAGAATTTTGGACCTGGCAATTACATCAACGTAAATATATATTTTATCGGTAATATTTGTTTATCTGTAGAATCGATCGCTCCAAAATATTCGGATAAGCTCACGTTGACTTTCGCAACTGAACGCGAGATAAATCTGAGATTACGCCGATAACGAAATCAGAACTGAAAAACGCTTCGTTACGTAGCAAGGAGGATGACGTCAGACGTTGCGACGTCCCGACGGCAACCACCGTTATGGAGACTTGCTCGTTAATTACCCTATAGGAATTAAAGCGGCAATGGGACCCGCTGTAATGGCCTTGCCGTACAACAATACTTTGAAACGGACCCGACTTAGAAATCAGCCTTAAGGAAGTAATACGTCAGCCGAGAATTACTCGAAGAAATTAATAAGATTACGAGAACGCGACGAAATTCTCAGGCTATAAATTATATACGAGATTGATTTATTTATTGGGTTAAATTATAAATTTACTTTTTTTTTTTGAAAAAAAAAAATTGTGATACGTACCTTTATGGTAAATCAATGTAAATGTAACGGAACTTACGCGACTCTGTCTCCTGCAAAGGAAGTCCCGCGTCGGGACGCCCAGCGTCGGTTCGCGGCGGGCGTCAAATTTAAAGGTAGAGGATCCATGCATAAGGGCGCACTCACAATGGTGAAAGGTTTCTCTCGTGAACGGTACGGGCCCATACACTCGACGTCAATACTCGCCCCTCGTAAACGCTTCATGGAAATCCTGGGCTAGACTAAACGACCAACCCCTAACTACATTGTCGGCATTGTGCCCGACTGGCCCAGCCACAAGCAAGAGACGGTGTGTACGGTACCCACTATGGTGACAGAGTAGAATGGTAGGAGGTTGGCACGGAAGAGTGGACAATGCGGCTATGGACCAGTTACACGCGCTACAGCTACGTTACAATGAGTTTTAGTGGCGAATGACAATAGTAGCGCAAGACTGGTCAAACTGGTAGACTGGACCACGTGGCCGCGTGACGTTTTAAAGATTCATAGCTCCCAATTCCCAGTGTATAGATATACTGCGCTGTGCACAGTGAAGTAAAGGCAGGGGAGGAAACGCCTTGAAAATGTATTATAAAGATATTTCAACGTTTTCGGAAACTTTGTCGGTCCGGTTTTCTGTGTTGAGAAAATTTTTGAAAAATTTTACGAGCCCTCCCCTATGGCTTTGGAGCCTGTTCGAAAGTCTAGGACTCCTTTGAGTGCGCGTGCCTCTCAATACACCCTCGGAGGATTACACGGGGGATTAGGCTACAATGGCGACAATGATCGGCGGGACCGATTGGCAAATCGTCTATGGACAATTTGTTTTCGGAAAACTGAGATCGCTCGACGTGATTGGTAATACGTGATTAACTCGCGTCGCTCTGACTTTTACGTGGATTTTCAGATTTTAAGGGTAGTTTTACGATTTAACAGGATTATCCCGTATTTGTTGTGGGAATTGATTTATTTTGTAGAAATGTTGAATTTTCGAATTGCGATTTATATTAATTCCGAAATTTTGTTCGTTGATATTCATACGTGCCATTGCGGCTGGCTGGTGTTATTAATTTCGGAATTGTTGAATACAATGGTAGAGATATTAGATTTAGTCGTATAATTTGTAAGCTAATGGATTTTAATGATTCTCTATGAATTTGAATATTCATGTATTTTGTATTTTATAAGGATATCAAATTATTGCTACGTTAATTGATATCCAGTTACATTTATTTTTGATTATTAATATAATTTAAAAATTTCAAATATTAAAAATTTCACAATTTCCAAAAATAATATCTCATCCCGATACTATTTATTACGCACTGTACCGTCGTTAGGTATTATTGTCCGATAAGATTCAATAATTATACAAAATTAATGAAATCTCCGACTTTGATAAAATCTCAAAGTACATTCCCCCCAAAAAATCTGACGAATTTCAAGGAAGAAAAAACGACTGAGGAACAAGAAGCAACAGCACAAACGGCCGATAAGACGTCCCACTAAAATAATTCCTCCTATTGAAATTCAAGATTCGCTCTCGGCTTAAGGGGAAGAGGACGTTTATACGAACGCAGCCACTTCGCGTGAGATTCCTGACGCTCCGGTTTCTTACGTTCTTACCAACTGCCGTCCCTTTGGCGGGTTTTAATGCGGCCGATTCCTATGCGCGAAGGTTCGCGCATAAACTGCTTTGGTCAACATAAAAGCGACTGCAGCTCCAAGGAAGGAGCACGGGGGAAGCGCGGGGTGCCCTGGCGCCTATCGACTGATACGGCACTGGACTTTTCCACTTGGGTTTAAATCCCAGAAAAAAAAGCAGACTCGCGTCGAATAAGGGCGGATAGGAAAAGTGCGTGTGCTTTGATTTAATTCGAAAAGTTAGCACGAACGCGTTATACTTATACATAGCAGGAGCCAAGATTCGTACGGTATATTTAAACTGTATATATTTATATTAGTATACAGTTTATGCATAACAGCCGCCGATGTATACTCGAGGGTCGACAAATTTGTCGCGACTAATTGCCAGGATCTCAGTAATTAACGAATCCCAATTCCAGCCGGAGTCTCCTTCCCTCTTAACCCTTTTTCTTTTTCTATTTCTCTCGCACGATTTTTCTCTCGCACCGATGCATTTAGTTGCGAGCTACGTGGAGGGAATCGAAATCAGGTCCCGTATATAGGATGCGTTAATTAGTATATCTATATACACAGCAGTGTTATCTGTTAATTAGTAAACCAACTACCGAAAGTCATTAACATCAGGAATAACGTAATCCGACGATTCCGATACTTCCTACCGATCGAGTTTATTAAGAACAATAAATATATTTATTCCTATATTTTTATAACGCAAAATCTTTTTTTTTCAAAAATCAATAAAAAAAAATAGAAACTGGACACTTAAAATTTCTTCTACCCCCGCCACCTCGTATGCGTAATATCAGCGCCTACAGAAACCGTAGCAACAATCGGGATTGGACACCTGAATTTCTGGGCCTTATAAAGTAAAAGCCTATAGGGACTAAAGGGGCCAATGGGTATCCTCTTACGGACACGTGCTAGCCACGTGCCCGGGACTGGCCTTACTTTTCGGTGAGATGCCAGTAGGTGTGCTCTGGCGTGTGTGGGTGGTAGGTGCACGGGGAGTTGCAGCCGTGTGGGAGAGAATTGAGAGGGAGGGGGGACACGCGTCCCACTGGCAACGAGGGTTGCAGGGAATCCAGACCCCATAAGGCTATTAATTAAGCGAGATTTGAGACACGTCGGATTTCGAACCCCACGCGAATTTTTTCAGATAATGGGATCCGGTTGCTTCAAAGCTCCGGGCGCGCTTTGAACTCGTCTCGAACGCCGGAGATGCGTCAGGTTGGGAAAATCCGTGGGCTGAGGAAAACGCAAAAATTTTACTGCGGTTTTTTTATCTCGGAAGAATCCTTTGAAAAGTGAGATCCGATTGGCACTGACTTTTCTCTTTTTTATTGGAAAAGTATTTTACGAAAGGTCAGAGGTTGGGTTGCTATTAAAAAAAATGAATGGAGAAAAAGAGTGACGTGATGCTGCACGTCATAAAGATCAAATTCCACGTGAGCTCCTATATGGTGTCTTCGAGCTCACGCTTTGACGGCTTAATCCCGCGTGTAAAGCGATACCACTAGGACTTTGACGAGACACGATCTGACTGGGGGTAAAAGATACCCCATAAAAAAAAGAGGCAGTCCACCCTCTCGCCACCCTACGAGCCCTGAACTGGTCCCTTTTTATTGTGGGAAACGAGAACGGCCCTTTGCCAGGATTTACGCTCACGTTGTTACGGCTCTTTTTTTTTATTTTGACAAAAAAAGAAAGGCACAAAAAGGCAGAAAATTCAGCGTTGAAAAAAACTGTAAGAGCACCGAATTCTTGTATTCGGAAAATTGTATTGGAACCAACGAACAAAATTTTTTAAACGTCATTGAATTGTCAAACAATAACTAGAATTTCGCACTCAGTTCCGTATAGGAGTCAACGTGAACTTTCACGTCACAGATATCCTGTGGTCACAATTTTAAAAAAGTATCTTCAGCATATTATTTACGTTACTTAAACGAAAAATAATTCACGATCGTCATAAAGAAAAAAAAAAAAAAAAAAAAAAAAAAATGAAAAATATGAGACGGCAAACGAATACGGATACCAGTACGGCTTGTATTGGCTCCCCGTGAAATCACCATAAGAATCCAATAAACAATACGAATAGGTGTGGGTCAGCGTGGGTCCCCAGAGAGAATCCCGTTTCGACGTTACGCAGTTCATCCATCAACCACGTGAAGACGCAGCAGCGCCTGACGCGTGCGTCCCGTGTCGGCGGTTCGGTCGTTGATTGATAAAACGTCAAATTAGCCAGAGAGATTTTTGTGGTAACATTAGACCACGCGCGCACGTGTAGACGGAGCACATGGCCGCTTGGCTAATAAGAAATATTAAAATCCCATAATAATTATGCAAGTCGTGAAAATTGATTGCATCGTCATTAAGTGGAGCTTAGTAACCGAAAACCCAAAAATGAAAAAAAATTTACAATAGCGGGGGGGGGGGGGGTCGAAAAAAAATGTGAAACGCCGCAAGGCGGATATAGGAAATGCCTGTCAAAAGGAATGTCAGACGAGAGGGAGTAAGACGGAAAAAAGAGAAAGAAAGTGAAAAGAGAAAGAGAAAAATAAAAGTACGTAAAGAGGACACCTGGTGCCAGGTTTCGCAGGGACGAGCAGGTGTGTCGATGGTGTCGATGGTGACGGCAGTGCCGAAAACTCGAAAAGCGTCGGACCTGTCAAAAGAGCGTGACGGCGTGACGGGACGCCGGGCGTCGAGGGCGAACCTAGTGATTTTACAGAAATTAGCCCAAAGCCGCATGCGGTTCGGTTCACTCGTCATTTTCCTCCGCATCAATCCATTCGACAGCGCCAATTGCGGGTCCGCCCGTTCGTGTCCTTTCCTATGCTACCTACAGTACCTATACTAGGTACCTACTAACTACTGTTCGGTTAAACCAGTCTGGCTGTAAATATACAATCCAAAAAATCTATAGGGTATACGAGATATATTTTTAGTCGTGAATTCATATAGCGTATTAGAGTTCGTATCGAGTCTTTTTTTTCCCCATGACCAATGACGATCCCATGCGAGATGATGACTTCACCAAGTCGGTCAGTCAGTGAGTTATTAATATCGAAGGAGAAAAAGCATGAGCTCGCTCGTGATATTATTTCTTCTATAATCCTTCGGACAATTTATCGATCCCTATTAGAGATCCGATTGGTCGGGATAAATAGGTGCGTCCCTGCACGACGTGGAATCTCTGACAATGTCCCGGGGATGACACGTGCGCGACCACAGGGACATGCACTCCCCGCAGCGACGCCGGGCGTCCGTAAAATCGGACGACGCCGTGTCCTACCTAGTGTAGCCACCTAGCGTGACCGCATTCATTCGCAATCATTCTAGTGTGCTATAGTTAGTACATTACGGGGCCCTAGTGCGCACGCGCGAGATTACAAGCTCCGATGATTCTCAATTAAGGACCCAACGGTCGATGCGAATTTCATTCTGAACTGGTGAACCCGACTTTATCCTGTTTCGAAATCATGGGGCACCTAGGAAAGAGTCTTCGGTATTGTATACCTATATTTATGTAATATCTAAACAAAATAGAATTAAGCTCCATAAAATTGAATGATCGTTGATCGATGGAAAAAAAATTTATTAATTAGTATTGAATTTTTTAATTTGTTATCAGAATCTTATCTTGTTTAATTGTTATCTATCGAGCAATGTACAAAAATGTTTCTTGGTAATCGAACCGCGTTCGATGATTTTATCCAATGGACCCGGCCAAGAAAAATGATACCGCTAGATAAGTACCATTGAGATGCGTCGAGGGATGCTGCCAATCTCCGAGATGACATCATCCTTGCGTCATCTAGCACTGAATAAACTAACTGGAATATATCTTTAATGATCACAGTCTGTCACATTGTGTTTCATATCATTGAATGGCATCTATCGGTCGTCACCGTCACAGTATACATCCGACGTACGGCGATGATGGACCAAATGATGCTGCACGGTCTCAAGTGCAAACAAAGTGCAAAATGTATGCTTTTCTAAATAAGGAACGTTGCTCGACCATGATAAATACGAAATTCTAGACTGTCTCGTCCAGGTGGTCCCGTTTCGAGGCAGCAACCTGCCACCTTGGGTACTTAAGGCCCCGATGGGGCCCCATCGCCAGCGTCCACACCAGCTGCCCGACCTTGATACGATCCTGAGACGGGGGGACATATTTAATCTACTTAGCGTCGATGAACATTGAGAAATTTTTGAAAAAAAAAATAATAATAATTGACATCATATACGCGTCGGTACAGTCAGGCCCAAAAGTGTCCCCGATATTTTGTTGGTCCCCCCTTTTTTTGTCCATGCATTCCACGAGGTCAAAGTTCACGCGTTACGATAATATTCCGAGATTATCTAAAACTGCCAGATAAGATCCTGGACCAATTTGTGACTCGACACCGGTGTGGACCTAGAGTGCTCAGATTTATGTGAAAACCAATATGGCCGCCTATTCGGTACCGTTACAGCTGTAGAACGATTACACGATGAAAAATCATCCACGTGACATTACGAGCGTCCTGGCTTAATTTCATCAAGAGGTTTCCCATCTTTTGAAACTCCCTGTAATCCCACATTCTTACGGCTGGTTTCCACGTCCACTACTCGAATAAGACCAACCTGAGAATTCTTCTAGGACGACCTTGGTGACCTTCCACACACGAGGTTCACACGAGCCGACTTTATACGTCGTCTGAATTTACATCCCACATCTCCTGGCCGCAGCCTCTCGCATCTCCTGTTGGGAGGTTTTTCGTAGCATCTTCTTATCTACATCAAAGATCTCCAAATTCTATAGTCAGACACCATTTTCATTATTTTCCTTATCTCCTGACATTGCCTCAGGAATTTTCATAGAGTATCTTTTTTTCTGGATTAAAATAAAAAATGGTCCATAGACAAATCTTGTGAGTCCCAAAAAATTTGACGGAAGCTGCATCTCTGCGTGGGACCCCGACAAAACAGATTCCTCGAAGATGAGCCAAGGGATTGAGAAAGAAAGGAAAAAAATCATCAGCGAAAGACAGGAGCATTCGTGGAATTCCATTTTGAAATGTACAGTCATCGTGGAAGTCGATTTGGGTCTTCTGGGGGCCCGATGGACCCCAAGTTGACACGACCGAAATCAAAGGCCGCACGAAGAAGCTACCGTACCGCTTCCCACGAGGAAAAGGATAATTTTCATCGTTCAAAATGACCCGAGAACAGACATCTCGCGTCTGGTATCTCGTGAGATGGCCGATACCCTTGCGCAAGGTAGCCAACGTTGAGATGTGGGATGCAACAGATCAAAATACGAGATATGCTTGAAAATTCCAACCGAGAAGCTTCCGATTCGTAGCCATTAGAAAAATCGATTATTAATGAATGCCAGTGACTCGCCTGTCACGTGGGTCGAGATGGAATTTTCGGACCACCCTATATATCAACAATCCAACTCACAGATCAATTTTTACAATATTTTTCAAACTAATAAAAAAATTCTGTCCCTTCATTTTTGCAAATTTTTTTTGCAAAATTATTAAAAAATTACTTTTTCCCATTTTACCAAGAGAACCTCAAGCAACAACGACCTTGGCTCTCCTGACACATTTAAATAATAAAAAAAGGCACGCATGCGCAGAAGGACGAACGCTGCTCCAACTTTAATTCACCTGTCCCCTATAACATCTTGGGCACAGGAAGCGGAGTATATCCAGTCCAGGTCCCGATATGCCGATGATATAGAGACGCTATACGTTATATCGTCCAAGATCAGCCATTAAGGTTGTTTACTTGTCCAAATCGTTAAGACGAGCCCGCATGTAACTGTTGTCAATTTTAAGCGTGACAACTGTACGACCCTAATTTGAATGATTTTACTGTCTTCGATCACCTGTCGCGATTATCATATACACAGTTACACATGTACAGTAACAATGGGAGGATCGTCCGGATGAATGGAGCATCAGGTTCACTGGCACCGATCCTATTAATAAATTCACACTGCTGGACAATGTCTCCTACACGCGTCACAGATAGGCGCTCGCGCCTTCCTGCAGCTACACCTCGAAGCTTAAGGCGTGTTTGCACCGCAGCGCCTATATCGACTACACGCGCAAGGTAGTATCTCGCATGCAGTTTGTAGCATTCGAAGTGCGCGGTTATTTACGGCTGGAAGTATTAGAGGTGGATATAAATGTCGGTATTGCAGACACTTAACAGTCCGTATATCAATCAGACGCCCAAGTGAGGGTACGGCCCCTTGAGCGTCTCTAGAGTGGGCCCCCGAGCGCGCACCGGCGTCGCGACGCCCTGCTGTGCCGTCCAGTTCGTACTAGATGATACGCGCTAACGCCTTCGCACTGGCTTTGGATATTCCGGCGAATCGTTCTTCGAAACAAATTTCACGTTTTTCTAGGCAGCTACCAACGTGACGGTACTAAAGATTTTTTTATTTATTAAGTTTTTCAAAAAAAAAAATTGTTCACGTAGATTTATGTTTATCCATATATGCATATAGGTCTCTCTCTCTCTCTCTCTCTCGTGTTATTGCTGGTAATCCATGAATAGCGATGAGCAGCAAAAAACAAATACGTATCGGAGGAGGTGGTTTGAGCTGCGAGCGTCGGGACGTCTCGGGCGTCTCGGGCGTCTAGACCCCCGTGGCCGCGTCCGCGCTACTCGTAAATAACGCACGAAGTGCGTCGCCTTGGGTCACATCACTACCGGCCGCTCGATAAGCCCGATAAGACGCATAAAGAATACTTGTCTACCGCGTCTTCCATTCCTCGCTCCGTTTCTCTGGTCTTCCAACACCGACGCACCGACGCTGGGCGTCCGTGCGCGTCTGCCATGGGCGTCCCTGTACCGCTCACCAATACCCAGCCTGCCTTGCGGCTCATCCGCGCTGCCGGGACTCTCGCTATCTTAATGCCTCCACGATGCTATAAATTATGCGACACGGCTAACGCAGCTGCGTCGCGATGCCTCCCGACGCTACCCGACGCCCTGCGAGGCGCGACGCCACCACGAGAACTCGGACAGTTTCCGCATCGAGCGATGCCATTCGGCGGAGATTTATTTTTTAAATAATTTAATAAAAAAAAAAAAAAATCTTAGCTTCGATAAAAATTGCAGCCTACGATTTTTATCTTGAAACTTTCGCTGGTACTTCGTCCTTCTATTTTTTTTTTTGACCGCGACGCGCATGCGCTGTGACCGGGGGACAAAAAATTGGTGTCAACTTCCGGAGAGGTCATCTGTCACTGCGAGCGAGAAAGAGAGAGATAGCGTGTAACCTGGTGAGAGAGAGGAGGATGGAAACTCAAAGGGAACGAGTGTGAGACGAGAGTCGCTATCTTTGACCTGCGGGACCTGAGGGTTGGCTACACTGAGTGACTCTCGACCTTACGCACCAATAGGGTGGAACCATGCGGCCAGGAACGATTTAAATTTGTCAAAACGAAAGGCAGAGCGACTGATAAATCAAAGTTATTAACTGCAGGTCCAACGGGACCCAAGAATCGTGTCTCTTGGCGATACTGAAAAATCAAAGAAACTCGACACCAACGTGTCCAACTACGCACATAGACTTCCAGGAGCTAAGGAGACCGAGAGGGAGAATAAAAGTGGTTAGCAATTTCCTTTGTCAAAAAAATAATAACAGTCTAAATGCAGTAAATGTAGAAGCGCATAGCGCGTGTATTGAAAGCGACTACAGGGCGCCAGGAAGCCATGCTGGTGGGAAAGAATTGTTCAAAAGACTGTACCGTACAACGTAATACGCGCGTAGGTACGTACGGGGTGAAAAAAATGTTCAAGATCAAAATTCAACTTTGTTTGGCTCATTGGAGAATTACTGAAGGCGATGGCAGCGCTGCGGTCTTTTTTTGCACTGAGATAAAAGGAAAACTCGTAGGGTAGAAGAGAGAGGAGTCTCTCGACGGGGAGGCGTCAAATGAAAGGACCTGTACGTGGTATCGACAGTCACGCGAGGTTAGGGCTACATAAATCCGAAAGCGAGTCATCAAATTCAATGCCACCGGACAAACCAGGGAATATTGAGAAGTCCGTCGTGATTTACGCGCATGCGTGGCTTTTCTTTATTTATCCCTTTGCCTACTACACTGCCCCTCTCTCTCTCTCGCTGTATACTCGAAAACCAACGGCCGTGTATACCCACGAGATTCACACAGCAATATTTCATGGGCCTCAGAGAGAGGCCAGTCGTTAAAAAGACCACGCTGCGATATATCTTCATTTACGTGCAGTAAATAACTCAACCGTGTCCTCTCTCTCTCGCTCTCTCACTCACTTTCTCTCTTTCTCTCTTGGTACCGATGTCACTCGGGAAAACTCGTGTGGATCCGATCAGCACGCTTTGGGACTTCAAACATCCCCGGAAATACCGTTTTCCTGGGGGCCTTACGTTGCTGACCCATTGGGCCCCTTAGTACTGTGGACATTTGGGTCAGTGGATGAGACCAGGGAGGCTGGTTAGTAATAATAATAATAATATGTTGACAATCTTGCATTAATTATTGTAAAGTTAGCAAACGTCATTTTACAAGAAATAAGTGGTAGTACAGATTTTTGGCACTGCCACGAAGATGGCGCTGACGACAGTCCCACTCGAACGAAAGAAAAAGAAATATTTAGTTTAGCTGGAAAAAGCACTGGGTTCTCTTGGCTCCTTATCGCGATTCGAAGAATGGCAAAAATCTAGTGAAAATAAGAGCCTGCGGGTGAAGAGAGAGTGAGTAAGTGAGTGGGCCTCAATGTTTCCAGCGAGGCACCTTCGGGCCTTAGGCCGGCGTCATCGAGTCATCATGTTTCTAGCAGCTACGGGGCCCCAGCCTATACCTTTTGAACACAAAAGATACATACCCCGTGGAGCCATTGGCACGTCGAGCGGCAAGTAAATATTTTCTTAGGTGGCGCCCGGATCGTAATCTCGGACTCTACTAGAAGCTACTTAAAAAGTAATGGAGACAATGACCGTGTAAATATTGAATTATCGTTTACCTTTGGGGCCCGTGTCTTGTCACTGGGAAGAAAT
This sequence comes from Cephus spinipes, assembly GCA_963971525.1. Lineage (NCBI taxonomy): Eukaryota > Metazoa > Arthropoda > Insecta > Hymenoptera > Cephidae > Cephus > Cephus spinipes. The sequence continues at coordinate 762,940 of OZ020578.1, read as the reverse complement.
GGCGGCACGTCCTCGGAGTAGCTCGGCATTGTTATTATTATTATACCTAACTGCTCCTTCATCTTTCTAACCTCATGATCCCCACTAATTATTTCTCAAAATGTCACCAGATTAGACTGTTGTTCATTTGACAACGATAGTGGAGGCCGCCTTATCTTTCGGTGAGTCCCAATTTATATGCATATAAATATGTCGAAGGAGCAAGTGGCGATCAATAAATTGGAAATAACGAACTGTAAAATAATCGTCCGTAACTTTTCGTCTCTCGGCCGTGCGACCGTTTTTAATTGCCTTACATATGTCAAAGCGTAGGGATGCTGAACAAATTACCGAGTGATAACGTCGGGACGCCCGACGTCGGCTTTACGAAAATTTCACCCTGAGGAATGGAGGATCGATGATAAATAAAAAAATTGAAATATTTTTCTCGATGATCTTACACGCATTTTTCCTATCCAGCAGCACGTGCTTAATGGCCGCTTATTTTTCTTTTGTATTTTACACTGCGTGCACTTTATTTTTTTTTTATTTTTTTCTGTCAACCATTTCTCTTACTGCGATTCGTTACTCCACACACGCGCAAAGATATCGTAACTTTTGAACTTTCCTAAACTCCCAAGTGATACAGGATCTTTCGTATATATATATATATATACATAGTGCACTGTTTGGCTTTATCTCGTTCCAAATGTCATGGACCATTGACTGGAGGCTTACCGAACATCTGGACCAGCAGATAACCAGCCGTGCTTTGAGTGTCGGTCGCTTTCGTACAGCTACTTCTCGGAAGCATTCTATCATTGGCGTCGTGACGCCAGGCGTCCTTTTTCGAGTCTCTAGCATGCGCCATTCTCTGCCATGGATTCGGCCTAGCCGGTGCCAGACTAACAGAGTTTCGCTATTTAATCGTCAGATCGATCGATCGCTATTTGTATTTACGTGCCAGGGAGTATATTAACAAATCGGTATATCGATTCTTCCAAAAGTACACAGACACTTGCTGCTAGTTTTGAAAGAATCTGTACAGTCACTCATAAATATGTTGATCGGTAGACTTCATTATCCCATTAAGCTTATCTCGTACCCTTGCGCGTCTTTAAATGACGTGTCCTCTAAATGCGAAGATACCGGAAATGGAGGTGGTACCTTCAGCCATACACAGTCTTTATCTGCGCAAGGGAAACACGACAGGTGAAGATGAACACGTGCGCCCGCAAACGCATTCGTTGTCGTCCGCATTTAAACATATCGTTTGAAAATCCTTATCGCTCCTATCACCCCGGGCAGCCATGTTATATTAATGCCCTGCCCGTTATCGCCGTTTAGCACGTAATTAATTACAAAAATGTTATCAGTAGTGATCCAATGAAAAAAAAAAAAATAAAAATACGGAACATCAAACTACATAAATTTCCCGTTTAAAAATTCCATCCTGTGAATATAAATGTATTGGTTAAAAAAAACTGAGACATCACGCTGCGTGTAAATTTTGAAAAACAAGAATTTACCTTACACGTGGTTTTCCAGGTATCATATGGAATTTGGAGGATACTGGAAAACAAATTCGAAAGGGTTTTTAAAACGGTGTCCCGTAAGTTATCACCCTTAAAAAAAACAGCGGGCAGATAGCTAGATACGGCGGAACAAGGAGGCCAGAGGGAGAGTGGCGGCGCGACGCTCCAGCCTGCCCGGCTAGAGAACCCGAGAGAAACGTCCCTCGGCGTCGTGTAGTATACGGCGTCCTGAGATGACCAGGCGCGATAACCGGAAGATGAATAATAAAACGTAATATTTGTTGCACTCGACAATCTCCAGCATCTTAACGCGTTACGTAATGCTCACATATTCGTTGCACCTACTTGGAGTGCACTCGCCTAGCACACAGGGACGCATACCAGGATATGTTGTTACCATCCACCTATCCACGTATGACCACGTGTCTTTGGTATCGAGCATGTGTGCAGAGCCAGAGCGCACCCTGTACCGCGTTGGCGGTGCACCCATTCCTCATTCTTGAATTATTATTAAAGTCCGTATGATAATTAACACCTTGCCGGATGCAAGTAGGCACGGGATATAGGCACATTGGCAAAACATTATTTCTCTTGCACTGGATGCATTTACATTGCACTATTGCATCCAGTGCATATTAATGTGGCTGCGGTGCGTGTAAGGTCCAGGGGAAAATAAAAGATTGTTTTCGAACAATAATTTTGAAGCTTTCGTACTGGAAGGTAACTGAATGATATTTTCCATGATTCCAGTTTGCTTGAATGCCTGAGAACCTCTTAAGGCCCATGAAGGTGGGTCCTATAAAGAGAGAAAAATGGCCTTATGAAATCTACCGAATCTTCCTCTTCTTCCTCTATGTACCTGCGCATAATCGAGATTGAAACCGTAGTAGGATTGTCACCAGTAACGTAAAACGTCATAAAGGTAGTGGAGCTGGCACGACACATAACGCAAAGCGCATAACGCACGACACGAGTGTAGAGAACGAGTGTGATAAACATGTCAGCATGACTGGACCCCCTGTAGGGCCCACGGCGTTGGGACCCTGGGAGTTTGATGCCCCCTACCTGCTACGATCTGGCCCAGCCAATGCTTCCCAGATTTTCAAGTTTCTCTCATACTCGTAATACTTGGACCACACCAAGGAGGACGAAGATGAAGTTTCTGATAGATCCATTTCACTTATTTTTTAGGCGAAAATTTTTATCTAATAATTATTTCAGTCACGAGACGACTTGCTGCAGTAACTGATTTTGCTACTGTACTTAAAGTTTGTTTGAAAATGATTAGCAAATTTTTTTCTGAAATATATGTATGCATAAAGTATATGCCGGTAAATGGTACTCACCTCTCTGCTTCTCCTTTTTAAATTCCAGGCTGAATTTCACTGGAGAACCGGAAGTGCATATTGGATCAGTTCCTATTAAGCTTCTTGAACTTAATGACTCGGTGCAGGGACGGAGGCCCAGGACTCGGCAGCATTATAAAGTCAGGTGCTCGCGCTATACCTGGTTCAGGATAATTTTCATAATAAACAGGAAGTCAAATAAAGAATCAAGAATCTTATCCCCATAGTGTCCAGCAATGGATTTTTATATGACAGTAAAAAGGAATTTTTCATGATGAAAAAATGATGATTACCGGTGTTCCTTGTCGTGAATTATTGTGATTGTTGCTCATGAAAATCTCGCACGTGACAATCACACACGTACACACATGTCCTTGGCCAATCCCAGTGTTCTACTTGCCTGTCTCGTGAGGAACACAAGCATCGCCGAGAATGTGGCAGCGGTCTGGGAATCGGAATCGGTGGCTGTACAGCAAATCAAGTATTTTATTCAGCATAACCCGCGACCAAACGACGGCTCTTCATATATGTTATCTTCTACATTACATCGCCGCTCCAAATGCAGTCTTCAAATGCTGTGTTGGCGAGGCCGGGAATGCGGTCCCAATAGAGCAGTGATACTCAATGTTTAGTCCGATTTTATGCACACGGATTTATATTGTTAAGAAACTTCAAAAGTATCGAGAAGACGCCAATACGTTGTGCAAAGCAGAGTCATGTCACCTTTGAATACAACACAATTCAGAATGACTATTGAAAGAAAATTATTTACGAAAAATTTTTACCAATATAATTTACATTATTTACCGTTAATCATTAAAAAAGAAAAAAAGAAATTAAAAAGATATTTTTTGTCGACCGCTTTTTTTACAACGGTTTAAGCACTGAGTTCAGAGATGTCAGTATGAAACTGGTGGTGTCGTCATGATCCAATATGGCGTCCGCCTGTCGCGCGGGAGTGTCGCACGGGAGTGTTTTACAATCGGGCGCGCCGGAACGTGGATCAGTGAATATGTGCAATTCGAAAAGGATAATTGAGAAGCCCTGGATGAGTCGGCCGTATCTTGTGTTGTGGCGTCGACGTGCTGGTAGCGCAGCGGGTATGGCGCGATGCCGCTTGTAAGCAGCAAGCCGCAATTCCAATATGCGACATACCCGCCGTCATATATAACCTCAAACATATCGCGCATTTGCGACTGCTCTGGCGAGATGTCGATTTTTCTTCGTTTTACTATTCGCAAATTATTCCTTTAAATCGTACGTTGCTCCTTGCATACTGAACGAGGTAATAAAACAGTGCAAAAGTGGTGAATCGTCAATGTGCTACTGACTGCGAGACAAGATGGACATAACTGGAGAATCAATTCAGGTACAGTGCTTTGTGTTTATAGCATGATACATAACATTGATCGCGTCTTACCCTACGACATACGTATTCAGTTGTTAAGTACTTACAAGCCCTGTGACACACGAGGCTTGTGCTAAATTCGTTTGTATTCAAAACAAAGATGTTAACGAGGCAAGATAATCAAATCCCCAATCCGTTAGATCTACTCTTGCGCACCGGGAGGTGGCCAATTAATATTTGCAGTTAAATCTGAGATCTAGATCTCGGTTAGGAACCGCTAGGTTCGTGGTTGCGGATTCCGTCGTGCTCCAGGGCGTGCACCGAACAAAGTAGTACGAAAAACCAGCAACGAGGAAGAATGATATACACGAGAGAAAATATCGTCATCCAGCATACATCGAAGAAGCAAGTGAACACAAATGAGAAATAAGTGAACGTCGCGTGGCGGAAAGTTTGAAAAGAGACTAAAAGAAGTAAAACAATAGGGATATTAAGCAAAGCGGAAGGGCATCGACAGGATTACAGGAGGCCTTGTACCTGTCATCAACGCGGTCGAGATCGTCCGATTGTGTACAGTGCTCTCGCGTGCAGCAACAATATATAATAATAAAGCGCATCCCTGGTGCAGTTAACGAAGGTATCGTCCTGGCAAAGTACGCGTAGGAAGCACCGCCCTTGCCACGCTACGTAATACGTATACGGAGGTACCTCACAGATCACTTAAAGGCATGTAGGCAGATAGGCTACTCGATGGAATCCGACGCACCACGCGAATCCTAGCGTCTCTGATTGGTAATTAAACGCATGACAGCCGGTGGGTTGCGCATATCGTTTTGCGCATCTGCATCCCTGACGACTTAAAAAAAAAAGAGTGCAATCTGCGAGTCAGTTCTTGATACCCTTCCCCTTGAGATGCACTGGATTCTTCGTGCATTCAATAATAAAATTTTGAAAAAAAAAGTCACAAGCGTACCAACCGATGCAGCGTGACATGTGCGTCCACGTATTACAATGTTAATGCGAAATGGTAAATAACAATTACAGGTATCGGTAATTTTATGCGCGAGCCATCTCTTATGTCCGCCACAATAAATACGCCGTGCGGGAGTAGAGTTACCGATCTAGTTCGCGGCTCCCATTAGACGGCAGTGTGAACCGTATCCTTTATGTATCCTCCTGGCGTCAGTCGGTGCCTACAGTGCTGCTAGCGCTGGCAGTGCTGCCAGTCCCGGTTACACGGCAAGACGACGTGGAACCCCGTGTGTGCGCCCATAGGAGCCACGGTTAACAACTATGCCCGTTTCCTTCCACATTAAATCCCAAGCGAATCGCGAATCGCCCAGTCGCGCTGAATTGCCGTCGGGCACGCACGACGCTACCGGACGAAACTCTGTTTCTGTCTCGCTGACTGTCAGTCAGTCTATCTCGTGCAGATAGACATACATCCCAGAGATACATGTACCCAATGCGTTATCCAGTTTCCTATGGCTGATCCGGAAGCCGGAAATCGCGTGGGATAACTTTTAATCAATCGTTATCGTTCGCTGAGATGATTTTGGATAGCGGAAACAATTACTTGGATTGTAGCACTATTACAATCCTGTGTCGTGGTTATTAAAAAATTATTGCAATACATGGGTAGATATTTCGATTCAGTCTTACAGATAATTTCTATTGTTTTCGTTTTTCACGTTGGATGTATTTTATGTTTCCCATATTCGCCTCGTGATGGATAATGCGTGAGGTGGGCGTTCAGGCTGCTTAACGTAAGACGAATAAATATGAGTGACTATGTGCGTGCGCGTGCGTGCGTGAGCGGGGAACGTAGTTAAAAATTCTCAGCCTAAACAAAACCTCCGAAGAAACGCCATACCCATTCCAAGATATGCATACGTTACGCTCGGACCCGTGTCGAGCTCATAACCTTGCATATTTATTTCGGCTGTTGCCTGTAAAACTTTTACCTTATGTATATAAGCGAGTGAGCGCGAGCGCGCATGCGCGGGCGCTTTTCAACGCCTCCAACAATCATTGGGACTGTCGGCCTTCGGATGCGCTTTGCATCTCGTGCAACGTTTCACGGACAGATACTCGAGGGATCTGCGCATGCGCGGTTGCACGCTCGCGCGCATGCGCACTACCCTTAACCATTTCAATACACAACTTTTCCCTACGCCACCAGTTTCCACACTACGTATTAAAATATCAGCGAACGAATCAGCGAATTAATAGAAAAAAGGTTGCACGACGACTGCATTATTTATTACAATGATTTCTGCATAATGCATAAATAAATACTGTTAACTGACCATTATTCACCTTTAATTAACCTGATAAGGTCGCTCTTGCTCTTCTTCCTTTTTTTTGTCCTTTTGTCTTTTTCTTTCATGTCTTTTCTAGTCCTTCGTCCCACTCCCTCCCACACCCACCTACCATGTCCAGGCACCAGCGAATACCCGTGCAGACGTGTGTTGCACGCACTCTTCTTACTTTCCCTATCCCAAGAAACGCACTCAACATTTACAGAGGTCAGAGGCGTGAGATCTATGCAAGATTTTAAAGATATGCCACATTGTCGTACTCGCGAGTGCAAGCTTTCAACGTCTAGCAAAATTACGCCCAGCGCCGTATCTGTATACCGTCATACCACGGGCACCATAATGCAACGTAATGCCTTATCCATACCTCGATAGCATCGTACGAAAAGGGACCGTCGCTCACGGCCGACGTCACTGCTGGATGTTCTCACGTGGTTTTTTTTGTTTCAACATTTCTTTCTCACTTCAATACAGCCTGTATACAACATTTGATAATTTTAATGCATGAAAATTACAAAAATTGCATCATTATAATATTCTATTGCCATTGCTCTCTATTCGCAGGAACAAAATGGTGTCCCAGAGCATTCTCATGATCACAGAACGACCAACCGTTAGGTTGCGAACAGTTGCGAACTCGAAGAGCAACGGTGCAAGAAGAAGGCTCTGTACTCCATATGTCTATATATACATATATACACGTACGTGCGCATGCTGAAGACAGCAAGGGTGCTGGAGGAGTCAGGGGTCCCCCGTGATTCGCGTGCTAGAACGCAGTTTGCTGCGTCGAATGCGCAATCAAATTTATATGCATCTAGCCGCTCGCGGATGTTGATGTACAGCAGGTATATAAGAATGCGTTGTACGCGTGTCTGACTCCGAAGAACCCAACGAACCCAGAACGAACGTACGGCCTTACTCGGGGTGATGGATCTTCGCAAAATGAAATATGGTACAGGTATAGAAAAAAAAAAAAAAAAAAGAAAAGATCGTTGAACATTTACAAATTCGACCTAATGATTTCTGTAATTTTCTAAGTTTTTTTTTTTTTAATTACAGACAATGGCGTTAACCCATCTCGTTAACGGATTGACCGCAGTGGCTCATGACTTGGTTACCTTTGAAATCAACAGTAATGGCATTAACGGGCGCTTCCTGCGACAAGAATATCCCGGCTTATCTCGCCTATTTACCAAAATAGTACATGCTATGCGCGCTCCGTTATCTTACCATCTATACAACCCATTATTAAGTGCTACTACAAGGAATAGGACGGACGGTTGGGTATCATATCGTCACGGCTCCTGATTCCGGTTTAGATTCGTTTCCGAAGGTGTATCGTCACGTCAACGCCGGACGAATTAACCACAGCGCGGGAAAGAATGCTTTTTAAATGGAGAAACGAAGCGCGGCGTCCCTTTAGACTCGACTGGATGGAGCGAGAAGAAGAAAAAACTAGAATCGACGACAGAGCCGACGACAAGAGGTGAACAGACCATTCTTTATCGAGTCAACTATTGACAGATTTATTTTCAAAATTTTACCATACACACCTCGGCGCAGTTGTAATTCCACGTGTTAAATAGGATTTATGTTTACAGTTGCGTAATACCGGCTGACGTCGTCCGGGCACCCAGCTGCCAAATGGGTCACGTTGGACAAGGGTGCATGACGATGCACCGTGATTGCAACTCCGACTAGGCGAACTGTCTGTCAGCTGACAAGGAGGGGGACTAGGTCTAGGGGCGGGGGCTTGAGAAAACAGTAATTAATCTTATTTATCGTTAACCTGTAATTCATCGTGCTTCCTGCTCGCGCATCCCTTCCCACGTCGAATGGACAAAGATCGGCATGATTTAAATAATAACGATCAGTCAGGCCCTGCTGAACTTTGAGGCTCCAGCTCAGTCGGCTCAGTCAGCTCAGTGGTGCGCCAGTAGCTAGACTCCCTATAGGAAGTATATTTAACTATGATTCCTGTGTTGGGCCAAGTGGTGGGACGATGGGCAAAGCCTGGGGTGTCCACGCGTTCCTTATATATTGGCAGCCACACGTAGTCGGGGCACTGAGGCTGGATGAGACTCGACTATTGTAGCTATAGATAAGACACTCGCGCTTTCATTTAGAGGAATGATTAATTAGTCGACGCCATTCTGGCAGCCAAGATGGGGGGGCCTGATGAATGCCCGGATGGATGTAAATGCGCTCGTTGCCTCCTCGAGAGAATTATGACTGGTTACGGTAATGTTATTCCTCTAATAATTTTACGCGGATCGACTTGCTCCTTTGGCTAAGACCTAACCTAGAAGCTAAACATCTAAGGAAAAAAAGGCTAATCGGAAATGCGCGCTTCCTTGATCTTTTTATTATACATTAGAAATCCCAGGAAATAACGATCTTGTATGTTTCAGTGCTTTGCAACCATTCTCACTTGGGGCATCAGGAGCGGCAACGTAACGGGTAAGAAAAAAAAAATGTACTTAATATTCATTGCTCGAGTGATCTGCATTTCGAGGCAAATATTTATGACGGAGAGTAATGATAATTAAAAAGTTCAGATCTTTTGTGTAGAAGCAGGCGGGGGTTGGCATATAGGTTAGGTTAGGTTAGGTTAGCCTGTCTTCATAAGCAAGACGCGTGCGATGACTGAGCAAATGATCCATAATCATTACGGGAAAATTGCCCGTACAAAGTGGCCCATAAAGACACGCTCCCTATTAAGATGAGGCCAAGCCGACCGCCGTTCTATCGGTTGCGCACCAATAGGATCCACCTGCCTGGTACCCCATAACTTCTCAGGTTCGGTAAGTCAGACACCTACCTACTTATGCCTACCTGTCTGCTTGACCATTAGGCTGCCAGCAGTCCTGGGAGTAACGCACCTACGAGCAGTGGTCCTACGATACGGATGCGTTTGACGCATCGAGAACTTATCTTCTGCGCATGCGCGGGTTTGAACCTACCGCGCAGATCGATCGACGCAGGATCGATGGACGCTTACCGATCCGTGACGCGCCGATTTTACTTATTAACTACGACGTCCCGGCGCGGATCGTGGCGCCGGAAGGATCATCTGTGAGAAACGCTATCTGCTATTAGCATATACATATGAATATGTCACGGATGGAAGAATCGAAATTTTCGCATGGCGGCCGTCGACTCTGGATCGCGCTGAAGAAAAAAAAAAAAGGATTTAAAGAAAAAGGGATTTTTTAAAATACATATTTAGTAACGATTGCAATTTAGATATGGGTTTTTTGGTTTCGTGCTTCAATTTGACTTTTTTAAATTTCAGGTTATTTATTCCTTGGCCTATCATGCACAGCAATTAATAACCATCGCCAGCGGCGGATGCAGTAGTGAATACATGAAGATTACCCTGAAGCTCAAGACGTTGGTCGCCTGGTTATACCTTCGCATACAAAGCGTGCCGACAGATTTCCAAACTGCATAAATTACGTGGCTATATGTATTTGCAATGTATTGCCAATTTTTTTTTTGCAATTGGATATAATCGATGCGACAGTACTTATCTGTCTGACCCGCATGTACATATGTACGTGACGTTTGACCACGCTTCTGTCAGATCGTTTATTTTCTAATAACTGCTCGTATGTGCATCTGCAATTATTTATGGGACTCGTGGCAGGCCGATCGATATCTCAAATAACCGAAGCGTCAGCACGGATCGTTAAGGATAATCTGTCGAACGAATTGGTCGAGTGTTATTTTAAAAATTTTATCTTCCTCTCTTTATATCTTCATTTTACTTTTTTTTTTTTTTTTTCTTCCTTCAGCCAGTGCAGATACCCGAGATCGGTAATTACTCATACTCGTGGATGATACAGGTTCCGGTCACCGGGCGGAGATATTAGCAGCGATAGTCAGTCGTGCCACCTGCCAAAACTGATATGCAATTAATGCTAAACGTTCGTTACGCACGCAATCTTGGCGCGCAACCCCATATAACGACGATAAATCAAGCGTGGCGAGGCGCGAGTGCATTTTATTTCATATATAACAGAGATGCATTACGATGCACCGATGCACACACGTGCATCCCTACGTATAAGGTTCGTGCGTCACTACTGAACAGAGACTAGCTGTACTGGCATGTATATTCTTTCAGAGAAGAATTTTTCTTTAAGGATGCACCGGTGCATCGCGATGCATTGACTTTAGGAATGCAAGTCGAAAGAAGCGCATGGCTCTGATAATGACGTTGCCCTGGGAAACGATATCAGGACGCGCCTCAGGGTTCGCCTTTTTATTTTTGCGTTATTCGTTACACGGCGAATAAAAAAAAGAATAATAATAGAACAGCCACGGGAACTCGTAGAAAATTCTGATCTAATTAATGCAATTTGTGCATCGGCTGAGAAATCGCGTCGTGCATCTTTTGCATACATAAATGTATATACGAGTGCGAACAGAAAAGTCCTCACGAACGCAATATGCATAAAAGGTGCATTTTTATAATGCACAGTATAAATGTGCATTTCAAAAAAAAATTACAAATTTTACTACCCTAGTCCACCTTTGCGACTAACAACGTGAAATTCGCGCGCTTTAATGCAGTAATTAAATTTTGTATAATTGTTATTCAGAAAAGTGCATTTCGCACGTACCTCTATTTATGGCAAAGGCTACGTTGCGTACGCGCCTAAATTCTCACTGACGAGCCTCCTCCCCCTATGTCGCCCGCGCGCAATTGCAATTACGTCACGGGCGTCTACGTGAGCGAAAAACATAAAGGCGTCGCTCTCGAATTAAGTCCGATAATTTTGGCGAGCGTAATTGCGTCGACGTAACGCATCCCGGTCACGAAAAGGACGCGTGGCCTCGCGACGCCGCCGCGTAAACGTAACACGGCTCATGTGCCTGCGCTTCTGCTCTCTTTTTTTCTCTCCCTTTTTTCTTGCACTTTTTCAGTTAGAATGGCCCACTTACCGACCGATGCAATTTCGTGCACGCATGCACGTCGCCCGTGCACCTTCTTGGATTTATCACTTAATAATACCAGCTACGCGCATCGTGCGCAACACGTTCATGTATATATGGATATACATATGATATGACTTATAGAATTTATTCTCAAGCGTATAATTATATCATTCGCCAATGGAATTAGTACTACAAATAATATTAAGATTTTAATTGACAAAAATTGTAGTTTGTAATTTTGGTACTTTGGCCTTTTTTGGTACTTGGTACTTTTGATACATGACACTTGGGTCTTGGTACTTGGTACAGGCCCTTCTCCTGCCTGGTTTGTATACTTGTAGCAGCTGTCGACGTATTAGGGACTAATCCCTTTACACCCTTTTGCACTCTGCCGTATTGAAAATTCTCGCCGATAAGCATCCACTTATTTCACTGCTGGCGCATTTACTTTTACTTGTTACTGGACCAGCGACACCTATATCTGGTCCTTAGCGCTTGGCTAAAAGTCCTGGCAAATAGGCAGCGCGTGTTTCCTATTTTCCCGAAAGATTATCCCAGGAGTAAAATGGGCCCGTAGGAAGGCCCAACTCTTTGACCGTACAATGGCTCGACAAAGTGGGACTCTTCGCGGTGGTCAGGGCCCAGAAGCTCCACGAGGTCGGCTAATGACATTTAAGCGGGACTAATTTCACGGTTCGACTTACTATTTACTATTGACAAATGCCAGGATTAGCTTCTACCACGAGTGCCACACTGTATCCATTATACCAGACTGTGCTTAGTCCTTTCTATAACGTATCCGCCCGTTTAACTCAAGGTGTGCGTTTTGGAGACTCTCCCAAGTCCATTCAGTATAGCTATGTCTCTTATGGAAATTTTGAATTTTCGATATTCCCCATAGTACCCACGATTCGGAAACTTTGTATACGACTGATTAAACCTTGTCGAATTCAACCGTATCAATAGTGTAACTTTGGCTATTCGGAACTGTAATATACCAACCGAAGCTAAACTTTGCCATAGGAAGCAAACGAACAGGCTAACCTCGGTTGATGCCATAGTTCCGAGTAATCCTATACACGGTATAGGAAATGCTTGGAAATTAATATTCATCTCTAATTTACGCCGAGCTGAGCTGCCTGCTGGCAGATCTTATGGGAAATACACGTGCGCGCCTAACTACATCCTGGAATAGCTCTGGAGTCTCGAGTCTCGAGTATAACGTAGTTTCGGTTGATTGGCCAGTTCAAAGTCTAAGAGGCTTATTGGCAGAGACAGCTCATCGGATAGCATTTAGGCATGGAGTCTCCTATAGAATACAGAGGGAGCAAAGCAAGTACGCTCGAATACGTAGGGAGCAAAGTAAAGCCGTAAGGGTCAAAGCGTGGCGAGTGTACACACTATAGGTATAGGAGGGCGCCACGCGACCACGGACCCGTAGCCAATGGGCCCGACTGGGCCCAGGACTGTCCCGGGGCTCTTCGGGGCTCACTACCCGCAGATGTCCGCGTAGATAACATGACAACGTGAATTATATTCATCGGGTTAACCTGCCCGGATGAGTTTCCGAACCGAGATAAGGTTAATAGTTTTATTAACTGTGGGAAAGTTCAAGGCTGAATGCACTTTAGCTGCGAAAGATGGTCCATCCAAGTGCACAATTTTAATTTGGGTGAATTGCAGTAGGAGTAACAATTTTTTTTATTTTTTTATAAAATAACCTTTTTAATAGTAGACACTTGGTGGGCATGGAGTAAATGGTTTATGGTTTTGGGAATAATAATAATGCTGCTGCACTCGGTGCATCCTCAGGCATGCACTCTGGATGCTGTTGGGTTTGCTTCTGGTAGGAAAGTGAGATGTTCCCGGAGGCAGGTAGGAAAAGTATGACGGTAGAATGTGGAGGGTTGGAAGTTAGGAGGGTAAGAGGGGGGATACGTTCGCGCTGTAAAATATTTTTCTCAGGGTAATAAAGATCGTGGACGTTTCGATGTCCTGGCTTGGATCTCAGGTGGCGTCGCGTCGCTCCTTGAGACATCTCAGCAGGCATCGGCGCCCAGACGGACTCCCGACTCCCAGCTCTCTCTTGTCCTTTGCTCACCTACGAATTTACCTATTCGCCATCCATTCCTCTTGCTTGGCTTGTCTTTCATTTTTCGAAATTTCAGGCTTACAAAACTTTCACAAACCGCACATTTTTCGGGACTGTCCCGACTCACGAATTCTATCGCATAGTTCCCATCAGTATTTTGTATCGATTTTCAAATTTTTTTTTTTCAATAATTGAGTCACCCTTTGATTTTTACACGTAACGAATAAGACACATCGTTAGGATTTCCGATTGATATCTTAACGCTACCATACGGCACCAATTTACCGTATAGAATTACCTCCCTTAGTCATCCCTGTATCACTTGTCGAAGTTTCCCAACGAATTTCTTCAATCCTTTCAAGGGTGTTTCTCACCCTTGTGAATGGGACCTAATCAAAGGATAGGTAGGTAGGTTGCGTTATAAAAAGAAAAAAAAAATTGTTTCAGCATCGACGATCAATCGATAGGGCACACCCTGCCACAGAAGGGGTGATCGCGTCGATAGGATTGCCATTGATTTTATCAGTTTCAACGTAATTACGCGTGTTGGTACACCAGAACGTGCGTCAAGGGTCGATTCAATTTTGAATACGGTCGAGCATCCAGCTTATTCATGAAAATTCTCAGGGTATCAACCAGCACGATAATTTCATTCACTGCAGGATGGCATGAAATTTTGAAAAAAATTATTTTTGTAAATATGTTTCAGCCAAATAAATAAAGATCAAATATGATTTTTATAAGTACCTATTGTCTTTGAAGTGTTCCTGTGAATTTTACCAAAAAGTAATCTACACGCTATTATTATCCGCACGGTATATCGTGGGACTGCAACTGGTACTCGGCGAAGGGTGTTTCTAGTGGACTGAGGCCCATTGTCGACTCGAGGGCCCTTCCGACTAGGCCTACTAGGGCCCACTACAAGATACTTGTTGATGGAACAAAAATCGTATCTCGAATTCGATGCTTCGTGTTTTCCGGCTAATGCGTCGACTGTGCAGCGGTGCATACTCGATGTCAAAAATGCATTGTATCCGAGTGCATTTAATTTTTTCAATGCAATTCCCAATTTGCTATTTTTTTAAATTTTGAATTCTGTCTTTTCGTTTTTTTTTCTCTATCTCTTTCTCCTTTTGGTTATAAGCGCATCCAAGAGAGTCAAGATTTACAGCCGGTGCATTATGGCGCGTGATTATGGAATCGTAAATTATTATCCCACGGTCGGAATGCAGACTCGCGCGGCTAAACTCCATCCAATGCAGACGCGATGCCGGCTCGTAAACCAATAAACAAATAAAATTCAACATTTTGTACCGTAGTTATTCCGAATCGTTCCCGAGCCTCTTTTTCCTTTCAATCCTTTGTTGTGTAATAATAATCGGGCCTCCCCCTCCACCCGCTGGGCTTTGTTCCCACCAAAATACCACCTGTGCACAACGTTACCATTGCCAAACAATAGCAATGTCCATTGTTCGCAGTCAGGTACGACACCGCAGTATACGGAATGCGCAACAAATATATTTGTGAGCGGATTTTGAAAAAAAAAAAAAAAAAAAAAAACTACTGTCATCCCACTCCAAAAAATTAAAAACCACGCGTGACCCCTTTTTTCTCCACACGACTTCCCATTGGTCCATCACTGTAAAACCAAATTCAAACATCAACCCTGAATACCCGTCAAACTTTTTTTTGACCCCATTGAAAAATTTCTTTTCCATTTCGAAAGGGGTCCTACCACGCTGCTATTATTTCGAATTATTTCGTATCAGCCCTAAAGTGGTTGAGCGACCTACCCAATGAATCCGATGCAACGTAGCGTCAAATTGGCTGAAGCGGTGTGCGCGAGTGCAGCATCAATTGGCTACATTGCTTCAACCACGTTAAGGGATCAAGGCGGAGCCGCAAACATTTGTCCAACTGCAAAGCGACAATATGTCGCTACGTGTGTGTTCAAGGGTGGATCGCTTATTGGAGAGGGATCAACCTTGCTGAACGCCTGAGCCAAGGGATTAAGGGATGGAGGGATGCAGGGAGCAATACTAACGAATCAATACATTAACGCGACATACGTGCGTACCCGTTCCCCACATATGATATATGTATATACACATATGAAAAAAAAAGATCAGGAGGGTTGCCAAATCATGTTTGCCTTTCGGACTTGGAAGTTAAAAGGGACTTGCGCAAATATTCGAGTCATTAGCTCTTCCGGTTTCCATGCGATTCAGCAGCGAGAATCACTGAAATGCATTTATGCACTTCAGTGCCAACGTTAAATGCATATAATCAGTATACTAACTCATTTGCATAATAGTACAGTGCAGCTACGCACGCGGCTCCTACCGGCGTGTATCGCGTAGATTTCAGCACCATAGTTACGTATCGTAAAATACTAATAAGGGAACTTGAAAATTATTATATACTTATCAGATAACTTTTTATCTAAATTAATTTATCTGTACCTCCAAAGTGCATAAACACTCGTGCTACCAGCGCAGTTATGATTACCTGTCGTATGAGGTTTCTCACGATACATATTAAAAAAAAATATCAACGATTTCCACATTTTTTTTTTTTTTCTTTAATAATTGATCCCTATTACCAGGAGCTGCACTGCGATGCGCAGTCAGACGTCCAGTTGTCCGCTGGACACAAGTTCCTGAAGACGTTAGCGAGGACAGGTAGGTGGCAATTTCACGGGGAATAAACTCGGTAATGCGATACAGTGGTGCGCGTGTGTCACGTTGGCAGCAATGAGCATGGGGAGATCCTCATAAGCGTTAACTAGTAGGTTGTAGGTTGTTGGCTGTTGGTTGGATGGGTAGATGGGGAAGAACGCACGCGGTGGTTACATACTGCAGGAACGTATTATAAAGCACGGTGGGACAGCCCGAGCAGAGAGTCGGATAATTTGAATTAATTGTTAAGTTTGTACCACCGAATGTATGACATTTCTACCTAATGGCTTTATTATTTTCGACAAACGAGCTACCACGCTTCGTAGGTTGGTACTCGTAGGTTTATACTTGTTCGACGTACTTCCTAGTTCTTACGCCACTACATCACACCTCCCGTACAGTGTAATTCTATGTAATGTTACGTAACGCTACACTGGCACCATCTAACGGTAGAATCGAGCGATTCGTCGTTGCTGCGCCGCTTAGCCGAGAGGCCTACTTGTTGGTTGTTATTTTATTTATTTTTTTTCTTTTTTTCGACTCGCGCACTACTGACTCAGCTCCGTGACAATTTATTTCGTGGTTAAGAAAATGGCGAGGTGACGGGGATTAATTTGAGAAGGTTATCGTTGCATCTTGAAGTAACGAATTGCCTTTGTTGTTGTTGGTAGGTGGAAATCAGTTTTTGTTTTTTTATTTTATTTTTTTTTTCGACGTGCAGGGACGCATGATAAATGAAAAACAGTAAACTCCACCCCCCGGATGTTCACTAATGCTGACGAATGTCCCGAATGGATTGTCGTGTGAAGTGTCACGAGGGACTTCCGGTCTCTTGCGCAAAATATACCTCTGCGGTTGTTCGGTGTCTCACGGAGATACCCGAGCACGCGATCGTGAGCGATCGGGCGTGTTCGTAACCGCATGGCGATTAAGGAGGGTTAGGTTAGGTTTTATTGGGATCCTTTATTATGATTGGGATTATGAGTCTTATTATGGTGAATATAGACAATTTGTGAGATGTGAGTGAGGCAACGACGCGAAGTGACGGATTTGATTTTTAGAATTTTTTTTACAAAAATTTTGATGCGTCGAAAAATTTTTGAAAATCCATCTTGGCCCCGGGACAATCTATAATTACAATCTATTTAAGCTAATAACTCGATGGAACGAACCCAGGCGCGCTCTTGGAAATACTCGTGGGCGTCGCGACGGCTCCCCGGGAGGTTTCGTTGACGGGAGCCGTCAACGCGAATGTCCGCCCTAAGGAGAATCCATCTTCGTGTTTCGTCGCGATGCCGAGGCGTCCTTGTCAAAGCGTCGTTACCGATTAGGCCGGTATGGAATTTCTTGGTGATTTAGAATTTTCCTTCCTGTAGCCAACGCGGTGATTACTGGATTCCGTATTTTTTTATATAACAAAAAAAAATTAAAATCTCCCAAAAAATGCATTTTTTTCTTCCTGCACATAAATTCAGCTTTGTCCGACTCCATCGTAAACTATTACCAAACTCAGTCATTTTATTATTCAATGTTTCGCGACTCGACGCCGAGCGTCGCCCACCGATCTTCCGTCCGCGGCGTCTCGTAAGAACGTGTGGCCCGGGTCCTCTTGGCGCATTAATGACTTCTGGCGCAATCTGCGCAAATAAATTCTCACCTCGAGGGTTTATTTGCGTAATTAATACCGCCCTTAATAAACGAGCCAAAAGGGACTTTGGTACAGGTACCGAATGCATCTGCATTCATATTCAGTGGATCGATCGATATGTATATATAAAATAAGATGCACGCGTGCACATGGTACAGCATGTTGCACGGTACTGCAACAAAACTAAACCTAACGTGTCCGGGATGTCAGAGGCGAAATCTCTATCCGGTCATTAAGAGACTTCATCCTAATTAGAATTGCATTTAACGTTTCTCCAATGTACAGATAACGTTATCCATTAAGGGCATTTCAATATTACGTATGCAATCGCGTATCAGGACGAAGAGTTAAGTAGGAGTCGGATGCACTTGCAGTTGCAGTTGCAGTAGCTCGATAAGCCCGGTGCGCCCAAGGGACTGAGGATAGAACAGGTTAATCACAACTGCATGTGCATTGCAGTAGGCTGCAATTGGAATTTGGGAATCGGCTAGTAGCGCTAACGAAAAGTGGTTAAGCGACTGTAGAAAAGCGGGGAAGAAAATGT
Source organism: Cephus spinipes (assembly GCA_963971525.1). Taxonomy (NCBI): domain Eukaryota; kingdom Metazoa; phylum Arthropoda; class Insecta; order Hymenoptera; family Cephidae; genus Cephus; species Cephus spinipes. The sequence goes on along the minus strand of OZ020578.1, from coordinate 744,508 downwards.
GAAATCAGTTGAGCATCGCGCAAGTGCATAAGTGTAACGACGTTAGGACACGCTTCGTAATATTGCGCTATGCTCGGTGATCTTTCCCGTGAACGCGTTAAAGCTGCGTTAAACGGCCCCAGACAAATTTCTATTACCTCCGGGAACTGGTCGATAAAGAATACAACCGAGAAACAAGAAGTCTGATACGATTATACACGGTGCACCTACTAAGTGCAGTTTCACACGCGCTTACGTCGAGTGCCCCGTACCGTTTGCCAATTACGTAAGTATTTATTCCATTCGAATGGAATGTGACCAGCAAGCGAGACGCACGTGTTGGGGAAATGTCATCTGTCAAAAGTGCATCTGAGAAGAACGTGATGGGATCGCATCGCTATTTAAAATCCGATGCACTTTTGATTATCGTTATAATTTGCGATGCACTTGCAGCGAGATGCATTTTCGTATCGATACTGTTATGGGTGCTTTATCCAAATGCATAATGATGCAGATTATGCAAGTCCGATGCAACTGATGCACTGGGTATACAAGGACTCTGACGCGTATATGCATATAATGTTTTATTGCACAAAATGTTACAAGCAAATAAATAAAGGGCCGGTGGGAGGTGGGAGGGGGGGGGGCGACGTGGGAGGAGAAAAATTAATACATCACGCTCGACGTGCAACGTGGTCCGCGAGCACTTATGCTCGCTCATGCACGAACCGCCTTGGTACTTACCATGAGAAATGATTAAAAGCGCAGCTTGTACCAAGGCGTGAAACGCACACGCTGCACGCAGCCAACTATATGCGCCTTATTGCACTGCACTTTGCTTCTGCCGTATTTACCTCGATGCATTTCTCTCACTTCCACAGCCATATGCGTGATGCAGGCATCGCGTACAGCTGTATGTATATATATATATAGAGTGAATGCTTATCACGCTTCCATGCCCTCTCCATATATATTATATTCCTATGCATCACCCGACGATACTTCAAAAGTTTTCAGAATTATTTTTTATTTATTTCGTATTTTCGAAAAAAAAAAAAATTTCTAAAAAAATTCACCATGTACTATTACCGTGTGGTTACGTAGGGGGGATCGGTGAACGATTCCTCGAAGACTGGATGACTACCTGATACAGGGACTAGGCAGGATCCCATGACTAGAGAAGGTGCATTCACATATGGATTCGATATGTTGTTCCCAGAAGAGACACTTGGAATTTTTTTATGATTCTCCACTCTCCAAATTATTCTTTTACTCTCGTCTTGACGTTTTGTCTTAATATCTTTGGGGAACAATTGACTTCTCGGTAAGACATCTCAATTCACTGCTCGGGGACGGTCGAGTGGATATTCTGTACTACAGGTGTGGGAATTGATGCTGCCTGATGATTTTTTTCAGACTGGACCATCTTTCCAGGAGCGGATCCAATCGGGCGATTATCATTCAGGCGCTGAGCACACTTGACAATTTCAACAGCCACGTTACTCCTGAGCGCGGACAGGTCAGTCAGGCAGTCTGAGGCGTTGGGTAAGCAGAATTATCTGATATTCATAATTTTTCATTGATTTCGTGTTTTTTTTAGAAAAATGTATTACCTAGATTTTGTGATAATTTTGTTTTTTCATTTTTTTTAAATATTTTTTTCCCCCTATATATTCTCATTTTTTTCTTGCACTTCCGCACCCTCGCGGCGGAACAGAGACGAGGAAAAAAATGAAGGAGAAGATGCGAAGACAAGGAAAAAGAAAACGGTGGATAGGCCTGCGAGCGACAATGAGAATAAAAAGGGAGAGAGAGAGAAGAGCGCAGCATCCAAGGAAGAACAGCCGAAGCTCGAGGATGCCGCTCAGGCATCATTAGTCGCCGCAAATAACGGCGTCTATCTTCGTAGCCGCGTAAGAAAGTCACCCTTTTGGAACTCTTCCGCACTCGCACTCCCGGGGCCGCGTGGTGGCGCGGAGCGTCCCGACGTCTCGCGTCGCACGTGGTTTTAAAAGTTGCCACGCGACCGGCCGACCGTGCCCGAGACAAATCTCTGGGCCTCTCAGTATTTATAAACACTGTCACGCGACACGCGTTACCAAATCCTGAACGCCGCCGAAGAAACACGACGCCATTTCACGAGGAGGCTGGAAAATGATTTTCATTTCAGTCGAGATTTTTCCTGCTCCTGGTCCTGCGCGATCGGGCAGCGTGTGTATACGTCGGAAGTGCTCCGAGTGCATCTGGCCCCATTTAACAATGTTGCGACTGATATCGTGAGAAATTCTTTTTTTCTTTTTTTTTCTTTTTCTTTTATTCGACTCTCACGTTTTGAATCTTTCCGGGAAGGTCTCGCGCATTGCGTGTAGCCTATTATTTGCTGTCAGTTATTTTGTTAGGCTGAACTCGAGCGAGGCCCCAATAAATTTATAACTTTAGCAGGAAAAACTACAAGCGATACCGCGATACAATATTGTTTTCTTTATTGCTTTATTGGTTATCGTAAAACGATCTCATCAGGAACCTTGAAGAATTGGGCCCAATCCCGAGTGCGCTCCTTTTATTAGTTCCAAAACTGTCCGCCAGAGGCCGACCCGCAGGCCATTTTCCTATTTAATCTACCAAACGACCTATTCTATTCTCTCTCTCTCTCTCTCTCCTCAGAAATCTCTCGTCCCACTTGGCCTTTAAGGGTCCCAAGAGAAAAATAAAAATTTGACCAATAACAAAATTTGGTTCCCATCGACCTGCACGCGTTTCGAATTAAACATCTATTAAACCTAGTAAACTCTGCAGGCCGGATGTTCCAGAAATAGTAGAAATATAGTAGGACATCAGTGATCACCGCATCTTAATCCTATCTATGACTTCATCCCTATGAACACTTCACATATTGACTATATAAAAAAAAAAATCCGAGAAGTTATGGATCCAAAAAACGAGTAAAAAATATTTGTCTTCAAAAATATGCCAAAACTATAAAAATTCACATATACCCCAGGGGCAGTATCAAGTTCATAAATATGTCACGACCCATGTGATACCGTAATATATACAGTGTTATACTGTATAATATTGGTTTCTGATAGTTACGTACACACGATTCCCTATATATATGTCGACCAGCCGGTGGACGCAATAGACGTTGGATACAGTGGATGCTGGATGTTAGGGTGGCTCGCAGCGAAGCAGCCACTGCCACTTTCCTGGTTACTCCCCCCCCCTGCCCCTCCTCACCTCTCATCGCGACACTTCGGTACGTTTGAGAGCCGCGATGCCTGCGCCGCGACGCTTGCTACATCTCAGCTGTTTTTACGACGCTTTGAGTCGCGGGCGTCGCGTCGGAATGCGCTAATGAGGACTTGGCTACCGTCACACTTCTCCCTCGTCACTCGCACCCCGCAACACCTATAAGCGCCGCTCCCAGTGCTACCACCTTCAATTCTCATGGAGACGCTCGAGCAAGTACCAAAGGATCGAGTGTAGCTTACCACGATGATTGTGATACTGCCTTTATGTTATGGCCGACTTGAATTTCGTCGCGTCGCGACGCCATCAGTCAGATCTCGGAGAAGATCTCCGTACGAAACTGTCACGTGTTTCGATGTTGCGTTTCGGTGAGAATTTTATTTTTTTTCTCTTAGATTCGTCGGACTGATAATTTTGATACAGTCCGTGTCAAAAATCAATATCTTTGGCTAAAGCTAAAGAGCGAGTCCTCGGTGAAACCGCGTGCTGTAAAAATTGTGAAAATTGAGCTTACCAGCAGCGATTACAGTGCGTTTCACTAATACGACCGAAAATCGTTTTACAACTTCCTCCAGCAGGGAATTCGGCAAGATGGACACTGCTAATTGGCCCGTCAATAAAACCCAATTTCGAAAGACCAATTGTAACGACCTGTATTTACCCGATAATTCACGTGCACGACCAACGCGGTGGACGTCAATTTGAGAAAACGCGCTGCCTCCTAATTTGTCGGAAGCTTTCCTTTTTTGTTTCGCTATACCGGAAGTCGTCAAGGTGTCTTCGTAATTCCGATACCCGTGACCCCTTTGTTTTCTACCGTGCTGCCGAGTTGCGAGAGTCGTTACTCGATGACGTTTATCGAACTGTCATTGTCAACTTCACGATGGATCCTCGTTCACGTGTTAAGACCTTTTTACTGTGTTAACATCGTGTCGTTATCTTTTTCTTTTTTTTTTTTTTTTCGAGGTTCCCTAACGAGTTCCTTCTAATTGGCAAATGGCGCACGTCAGTGCGCATGACCGAGCGCGAGAAAATTCGAGCGGGAAAGGATAGTCTCGTGATTCCTTCGTCACTTCCGCTCGAGGAATAAAACGGTAAACATCCGATTGTAGTTTTGCCCATTTAAACTGCACTGGATCCCTAGGGAATTTCCTTCCTTTTTCTTTTCGCAGACCGTGCAACCTCACGATATATACCACTCGGGACGATTACCGTTGGATTCTTAACGCTCTTTATTCCTACGAATAATTGCCTCGCGAAAACACATAAAACATATCCATGAACCATAACGCACTCAGATAAGAAATCCTCAAAATTCAACCAGACAAGATAAGCATCGCTATGATATTTCATATTTGAACGTACCAAAACAAAAAAAGAAAATCAAAATGAACAAATTATCAAAAATCCTTAGTATAAAAAAAATATTCACACGCAACACCTGTCACACAGTAAATTGCATATCAAGATATCTATCCGCTCACCTGTAAAAAGATACGTGCAACCAGAGCCTATGCGACCCCCTATATCTTCTTGGTTCTTGCACCGCCGTACATAAGTTGGCATTACCATATCAGTCTGTGCATTGTTTCCAGGAGGAGCGAATAGCTGAGCCAGCATGGCCGTAAGAAGGAGTCGGTACAGTCGGTACAGTCGGTACAGTCGGTACTGACTAGTAGGCTACCCCGTGCATCGGGGCTGCCTACTCGGATTGCATTGCATGAGACCAGCTGATCCAATCACACCAGGCTGCTCGCTCTTACCGCTCAGAGAACGTAGACACTGCGGAGTTGCGTGTCGTCGAGTTGTTCCACTTGGATTTAATCGATTGGCTTGATCGTTCAATTAGTCGTGCGAATGGGCCATGTCGGAGGGTGTGAGTAAATGAGATTAAATTAAAAAAAAAAAAAAAAAAGCAGCCCGCGCTGAGCGCGGTAAATTCAAAGTGGCTTACGAGTCCGGTGAAAGGAAAACACTCGGTACTCGTTTGTTTTTTTCCCTCCCGACACTGTACGACGCGCAATAATAAATACGAAAATCCTCGATAAGGTAAACTAGCGATGTCTTAAGTAATTACCTGGAAAATACGGATGTTCAGTCAAGTGGGGGGGTTCAACCGCGTAGTTAATTTCTCGGTTAAGGCAAAACTGCATACGTGCACTCTTATGCACTTATTCCTCACATGCGCTTGATTCACGTGTAAACGCTCTAACATCCACGCCGGTCGGTGCCTTTGACAGGCGCGTCCTATCTCTGGAAAATCTGACGAGTGCATCCAGCTTTTACGTGCAACAAATGTTATGCAATTTATTAGAACTGCGAGGTACGGCGCGTCCTGTTCCTCGTATGCCCTTATCAGTTATCTCATATGAAAAAAAAAATGATTGCACCGTAACTCGTGGCTGGTGCTATCAGTGATATTGGATGTGGAATTTCGAACGAGCGTATATACCCATGTATTGCGTCGTACGAATGTTGTGCGCATGCGCGGTGCACAGGGCGTAAAGGTTAATATGCAGATCAATCTAAAGATGGTGCGCTCGTCGGAAACCGCGAGGCTCCCTCTATGATATACACATCCGGCGCCACGCCCGCTCGACTCACCTGCTTTATGTTATACCTAGTCGTAGCTATAGCTATATCCCACAAGAGGTGGCTTATGCTCTGCCTTATGCTCCCGATAATAATAACGCTCGGTCGGGCCGCCAACCTCGTTGGATACTTGTAATATGGATCCTCGCATGTGCGTGCCCTCCCGTACGTGCATCCGCATATACGTACATAGAGGCTGCACGTAGATTACGCCGTGTCACACATAGGTGGCGCACGCACATGAGCGTTAAAACTCTCCTGCCAGACTAGACCAGAAGCTCACATATTTTAGTGGCTAAACGTCACGTTAAGAGTCCCTACCAACCGTAATTAACGGGGGGTGCGCCATTGCGGTTAATTTATTATCTATTATCTTTAAGCGATCCCACTTCCCGCTAGTACCTATTCTCATACGTGGCCTCTCCTTCTATCATACGTGAATCTCCGTGTAGCACTACTGATATCTACCCATCTTTTTTTTTCTTCTATTAATATTTGTATAGCCCATCCGTCAGTAATGTTCTGACGCGATGTATCTGCTCGGTGCGTCGGTTGGCGAATTTTAAAATTTGCCAAATTCACCTGGAACTTCGTGCGAACGTTTTGTGTTTGCGGAAGGGAGTCGCTCTGTGAATTTTTCCTGAGAAAAGAATATATTCGCACTGTGCGCGCATGCGCACGCGCATGGTGGGTTTAGGTAAAGTAGGTGGAACAGGTCTTGTTGGTCTCACGCGTGCTCCCAGGTAGCATCACGCGAATCCTGTGACGCGAATTACGTATGCATTATGATAACAAGACTCTTCGGGATTACTGTTTATTCTGTTTATATATGTTATTTTTTTTTATTTTTTTTTTCATCCACACTATCCCACGCGGCATATACCTACCTTCTGACTGTTACAGAAATTCATCGTGAATTATCATCCTTGCTTCGCTACGCGTGTGGACTTGCCGCCATACTCTTTTTAATGAATATCATTTCCTTAAGGCCGAACCGCCTAAGACTTTCGCACCTACCGCGTCGAGTACAGGCACGATAATAATAATCGTTGATATATATAAAACGTCCCAATGGAAGCAACAGCCAGCTAATTGCAATAGAAGCGCGATTTATCTAAATGGAGATCGTAATTGTCGAGCGGTAGCCGCTGCTATTATTTTTTCTTTTTTACACGGAAGCGACTACCGTGCGCGAATTACAAATTGCAAAACTGCAAGTTCAATTCGAGCTGCTACCATTCTCCCATTATCGTTATTATTGCTGTTATTCTGTTTTTTTTTAAATTTTATAATTAGCCCAATCGCATCGTATCGATATTGTCAACAAAAATTTTTGCCCCCCCCCCCCCCCCCCCCCACTCAATTCCCAAGTCCCGCCGGCAGTGCAGCAGCGCCGTTACTACTTGCGCCTTAAGGTTTGTCCACACGCATCCGCATCCACCTGGCGCGCCAGTGTATAAGGTGCGCGTTCACAAGCGTGCGACAGTCGCCATGAAGAAGCTGCTGAATGAAAGGAAATCGCGAGCGGTTCACACGAGAGTCGGCACGCACATAGAACTCAGCCCATTTGCTCCAAAGTGAAGCGATTTCCTTTTATATGCGCGATGCGCGATGCGCGGCTCCCACAAGCGGAATCGTTCATAGGTACATGTGTCGACGTTAGGTTGCTAAGCGACGTGAAAACAATAAAGGATTTGTCCATTGGAGCCTGATTATTGTTCTTATTTGAAAGGGATATTTATTTCCTTCACCCCAAGATCGAACGACTGACTCGCGGTCCCTATTGGGCACATGTGTCTATAGGCCGATAGCCAAAGGTAGGTACGTGCGCGACCCGAGCGATGCCTCGGAAGCACTTTACCATCCAGCCGACAGCGTCACGCTATCCGTTCGATCTTTATTACCGACGAGGCATTAGGAAATATGGCATGTAACCCGAGCGTTGGCTTGTAAGTAGGCACTGTATAAAAGCAACGAACCACAGGGCTGGCATGGCTATCGCTTAGATATGTGCATAATATGTATTTATTGCGCACCCCTGCTGCTGAACTGGCCCTATGAAGTAAGAGCGAATTTTCAACGCTGCGTCGGGCCGGAGCTCAACGCGGACCGGGATGAGGGTGTCGCGTAACGGGTGGCAGGAAAATATTGAGTTTACGGATCGCGACGACCGGGCGATTGAATGAAAATAAGTAAACGACCGAAATGGGTAAAAATCGCGTCTGAAAAGCTGTGAGGATCCAATGGCGTATTCGGGCGTTGAGGAGTATCAGGGAGATATGGGTAATGAAATTAAAAGAGAGACGTGGAGGAAGCTAGTTTTCAGGTCCCTTAAGGCAATTTATAGGTGGGACTATCGTTTTATGGTTTCCGCTCGCGATGTTAGTATCTTAATTAAAAAAATCTTAGTAATTATTTATTCCAACACGTAATCCTAATCTTGGTAATTATTTACATTGCCATCGTGGTCCAAACAGGTGAGTACGTAGACTCATTCGTGTCCTTAGTTAGTTAGTTAGTTAGTTAGTTAGTTAGGTAATCAGTCAGTCAATCCGCCGGTTGGTTATGAGATTCTTCGGCTATACGGATATTACAGAATTAACAACAAAGAACGATTTCTGTTTTAATTTTCATGCTTTTACGACCAATTGAAACTTCCTTCGGCACCCTTGGCCACGTATGCTTCGGCTAGCTGGTGTCTAGCTGGTACCCCTACCAGGTCCCCACCTGGTGCAGCCGGGGTAGGAGAGAGATATTAATGAATTGAAACGTGGTCGTAATTGCAGGAGAAATCTGTAACGTGCCGCGTAGGCAATAAGTCAATAGGAAATGAGTTTGCGATTGGAATTGCATCGCAGCAGGTATTAATTCAAGGGCATGCGTGTATATCGCGATCCGCCGTGTATTATGAATTTTTACTTTTTCTGAAGAATAATAAACGAACCCCGTGTCAATTGATTTGATACAGCCCTGGAGTTTAGTCGGGGTTCGTTGGAGTGTGCCACGCGCATGCGCAGTACGTATTCGATAGAATCGCCAACAGGAGATTCATTCTAGTCCGTTGGGCAAATTGTCAACGAGTCTCGAGATAACGAAGTGACGAAGAAAGAAAAAGAAGGACGAAAGAGAGAAGCTCGGCAAGTGTAAGCGTGGCGCTTGCAGAGCGACTTCTATACCGACCGAAGATCGTTATCCGAGCTCGGAAACGGTAAGTGCTTCCATTCTGCAATTAAGAGTAAATAAAACGATCGCCGTCGTTATCTTGCTTAATTAATTATGAAATTACAGCCAACAGGCAAAGTAAGTCCGAGTCCAGGTAGGTTACCTTACCTAACCTATACGCGCCGGTCTCAGTTGTTGTGCACGTACCTTAAACTCGTTAGACGTCATCCTTTTCGTACTTTTTCGGCGACCCAGTTCGTTAAACTGACATTTATTGCTAAAATTATAACATCGAGCTCAACGTTTGAATTATTATATCGTTGCGTGACTTAATATATCCGGTATAAAAATGCATGGGGTTTACGTATCAATCAGAAGCACTCTGTACTATCTTCCTCTGTACTTTAGTACCAATTTAGTCCGCTTGGCTAATAGGAATTTAATATAAACTTCCAAGAGTCCCATGTAGCCCTCAGGCGCCACCGTCGCGACACGACAAATCTATACAAAGTCTGTTAGCTTTTTCGAACTCATTTACTTTTTCTAACTGCTTTGTTTTATTTATGTCTGATGTCCTACAGTTACCTACCTCCTCTGCCTGCCTGACTCGAGGTTGGGCATGGCGTGCAAGTGCAAGGGCAAGTGCATCGTGATAGCAGTTGCGCCGCTCTTCGGCTCGACGAGCAAACCTCTTAAATGCAAACACCTTGCAAATGTATACGGACGCGGGTAAAACTGGTTGGTTGCTTAATTCGCACTTAACGTTCTACCAACCTACGCGATACGGGATAATAGCCGATCGCTTCGTGTGAGACCTTTTTGTCGCAGCGCCTTAAGCTAAACGTCTCCTACGCACAATATAAGTACGGTGCCAGGTATATTTAACCCGTAAACCCATAAATCCTAACGAGAGACAAATTTCAAAGTTCACCTCTCCAATCTTACATAATTAATTCTTTTTCGTCTGAACACTGCTACAAGAAGCTGCGTCGCTCGTTTGTTTTCAGACTCCTCGTAAGTGGAGTATCCACTGAAAAATCCTCCCGGGACAGTAGTCAGTGTCGCGCGGTGGAATTATTATTTTTTTTTTCCCTGACGCAAATGACAATTTGGCCTTTCTTAAGAGTCAGGTCAGCCAGGCTAACGAGACTGTCACGCAAAGTGAATTCCACGTGGCCGCCGTGTCGCTACCGCAAATTCATCTTAAACCTGTCCCACTGGGATGGTCCGATTTATCGTCTCTAGTAGCCGTGACGAGCACACGAAATTAGAGAGCTCCGGGTCTCTCGCGTCTCTGCCTTATTTATTTCTCTCTTAGGTCCTCCGTCTTTCTCTCCCCCCCCCCCCTTTTCATATTCATTTTATTCCTTCTTGGTTTCTCCTTGCTTTTTTTTTTCTTTCTCTTACCACACGTTAATTGTCCAGCACCAAAAAAGCGTCTTACCTACCAACGCGACCCGCAGCATCCAGAGATGAGAGACTCAATGGACCCCTCTCTATCGCGTCCCACGATATGTCCTGCTGCTCTTTCTTTTACCTTTTTTTTTTCTTTTTTTTTTCTTACTTTTCTCTCCACTTCACTCGTTCTTTCTCCGACTCTGCCTCACGGCTAATCTTATCGCTGTAAGGACTGGAGCGACTCCCAGTATTCTCGAACCTGGACAAGCTACCGACACAAGATAGCGCAGCCGATATCTACTTGGAACCGATTTTACTCGCAGCTTCTGAACGACACCGACCCACACTGTCGCGCATCACGGTACAGGTATATGGATACACGTGGATACGAGGGTTCCTGGGATAGTTAATAAAAAGAGGGTGGAGAGATATCGTAATTGATTTTTTAATGAAATCACTATATTTTTAAAATAATAAAACGAAACGTCCATTCACCTTTCGAAAATCTTCACACTTTACGATCCGATTACCGATACTGAATTTTAGTCCGAATTAATTGAATCCCCGAGTGTTTGCTCGGGTAACCTTTTCAATCCCTTCAATCGATATCGCACACTTAATCGAAAAATTACGTGGCCCACCCGAATCTTCGAATAGGTGCGGCTAAGAACGATCTTTGGATTCCTTTGGAGCCAACCGGGATGCTGCGACCAGCTCACAAAAGGGCAGTATTTAAATTCCTCAAGAGACGAGATCTCCAAGATTTTTTTTAGTAACCAGCAAGACGACCACAGAGAAAGGGGGAGGCCTAGGGTTGAAAAAGAAATAGCCCAGATGCCGCCCAATCTTCAGTTTGGTAACGATCCGACGATAACGGCCTTAAATCGCTTAGCCACTCCGAAGGTTGAAAATATTTCAGCGGGTCGGCCCACCTGGTAAGGACATTTAATTTCGGGAGAAGAAAAAAGAAGGAAAAAAATTCAAGATAAGAACAATGAACCTTATCCCATCCTCAATCCAAAATACAGTAGCAACCCTTGTATAGTTAATAATGGGGAAAAAAAAAAATAATACCCCAGTGCGATCGGACAATTTAAAGTATCGCGATTGGTCGACCGTTGGAAACCAGTTTGAACAAAGTATCGATACATTCACGTACACTTGTATCATCCCTTTCACGGCTGCCGATAAATATTTATAACCAGTCGTGAAACGGGCGAATTGATAAGAGGGACATCGGCGCAATGGCTAATCGTAAAACTCGTCACGTTATCACGCGTGGTACTTATGGCTCTGGTGTCCCCTCGCCCCATACCCATAACGCATTCAGCACCTACAGAGACACTTTATAACGTTCGACAACCGCGTCGTTCTATGTTACCATTATAACGCCTTAAAGACTCAAACGGTTTCTCATCCAGCAGACTCGTTATACACGTGACGGAGTCGCACGCATCAGCGCCAGACGCAGCAGCGGCGGCAGCGTCAGGCACTAACCCTGCGTCGGAAGGCGCCCACTGAACTATCACGTGAGATTTATGTCGCGGACATAAACTGCCACTCTGCGCTTCTTTTACAACAGTCGGAATATCCACTGGCTGTTACATTTTAAGGTGGTACCTAGATTTCAGCAGTACGGCCAACCTGTACCTTCTGGAAGCCGGTACGGCGTAGCGTAGGATGAGTCAGACGGTAACGTTTTTTATTTCCTCATCTCTGACAGTCCTTGTCATTTTTCTTTTATCCGGGCAATCTGTCCCGAGCACTTTTACTTCCTGCTTCCTACTCCTGTTTTCGTACCGTGTCAACGTGACTCACACGAGCATTTAATATTCGCCCAACTTTTCGAGTTAGATCAACGTACCGAGATACGGTGCAGTTTTTTTTTTGAACGACGTATAAATATATTAATTTAATTAAATGTATCATCGTGTGCTTTGCTTTGTATATGCATTCGATGCGCAGAAGCACGTATGTAAAGGGTGTTTCATTTGAAAGGCAGTTCCACCATTAAATGCCAATCCGAATGCACTAATCGAGTTAAACGGTTTGAAGCGCGTTAGCGCATGCGCACCACGGGCGCTACACTAGCGCACTCTTCAGGATAATCTATAAAACGGGCGCGCGACATCGTAAACTGTCAGTAGTTACTTTAGTGCCACACGGTACAATAAATTAGTGCAGATGCTCGCCACCAAGATGCGTAGTTAAAAAGTCTACTATACCGTGTGTCCTGTACATAGTAAGTATATGAGGAAAAAAAAGTATAGCTACCCGCTATAGGTATACGCACCGTGCTCTATAATATATAGATACTTATGCACTCTGCGTATCCATTGGAGTTTCTTAGGAGACACAAAAGTCAGCTACCCGATGTATTTATAGCAGCGTGTCAATAAGACGTTGCTGCTGATGTTACTGAAAAGGGTTTTTTTTTTATGCACGCATATCGCTAGACGATCTTACTTTCTTTTTTTTTCTTTTTTTTTTTTTGTTAATCTCTTTATCTTTCCTTATATCGGTACTTTGCCTTGGACGTATTTATGGCGGCGTCGTTTAACGACAAACGTAGGACACGTATATCGGCACGAAGGTTCGCGGGATTGAAGACGACGCGCGCATGCGCAGATCGTAGGACGCGGAGGGGCAGGAGGGGGATTCCCTGTAAATCATCATTAATGGCATTCTAATGGTTGGATGGGTAATTTTTACAGTCTCGATATTCCCACGCGTCCTTCTGCCTCCTACTACTGTAATTCTCGCGAATTTTATTGGTTTCTGGAATCTTCGAAAGTCTTTATCTTATTCACCGTTCGAGAGAGAAACGGTGCGTTTCAATTTTACTGGCTAAATTGCGTCTCTCTTGTCGCTTATCTTGTTCCTTTTTTTTTGTTCGTCTTTTAAATATCGTCGTATCATTGCCCAGTCTAATAATATTTTGCGAAATAGCTACAGGCAAATATATTTATGCCAAGTGCCATCCGTGCAGGAACACCTGAGCTTTCTTTCGTGCATTAATGGCCGCAGCGTCATTTGTTACTTCTAACCCACGCAGAAAATCATTAAATCAAACTATTAAGCGTTCGCTCTTTGAATCGCGTGGGATTTCGCATAAATCATACGTGAACATTGACGCCCACGTGAATTTCCCATACGCACGCGTAGCCAGTGCATCTTGTACGCTTCTAAGGAAGTAACTAGGGAGATGCCTTATAGTGAATTATCGGCGGCCATTTTTTTCTGCGATTACGCCACGCCATCTTTAATCCCATTTTTAGGCGATTACTACAAACAGGCAATAATGGAAGCACGACCCATGCGAACTTCGTTGCATAAATTTTCTTTATTCGCTTTTTTCCCATCTAGGGAATTAATGAAAATATTAAGTACCTATATCACTAGAAATCCCATGATCCTACTTCAAAGTGATTCTCAGCGCACAGAATCAGCATCCGAGCTAATTTTAGCGCACAAAGTTATCACGCGTGACTATACGTATACATGCACGAATCTTTAATACGTTAATTTATTAGCAATTGAAGATCGTGGGCGTGAGGCCGACACCACACCGACTCTACTGACACCCACGTGGCCCGATCCTCTCGTTCACGGGAGTCACGAACTTTATGGACGATAGCTTGTCGACAAGGTCTTCTCATTCGGCTTCGTGTAGGTAGTGCGTCGTTATCATCGGAACAAACTCCTTTCAACTACTGGTTTCCTACCCAGTCGTACTTATACACACTTTATGCTCTATGATCAGCACTCGAGAGAAGGAAGTCCCATTGCTGAATACTACAGGGAAGCGACTACCTGGGCTTCAGCTATGGAAACGGAACACGAGTGACGTTTCATTTAATTATAATTCAAAGTCTTGTCTGGTGTAATAAAATCCTCGAGAAACTAGGAGAATTAATTTTATTGAAAATGAAAATTAACGATTTCCAGGGTATCACACGGTTTGCCGATAGACTGTTTCAGAGGTTGGTACTGTCTGACGATAATACATTTTTTTCGATTTTTCGAAGATCCAGTTAACGTTACCAGATGAGTCAAGTACTCCTAGTAATATTCTAGGGAATTAGTAGCAGAGGACACTGTCTTGGAGTCAGAGGCTAAATGAGTCATGGTGAACGAGAGGAGAGGAGAGTGTGAGAGAGAGAGAGAGAGACTCGTTCCCAGACTCGCCGAGGAAAGGAAAGATGGATAGTGGAAGAGTTTAAGAGTGAGAACAGGAGGAAAAAGAGGACTGAGACATACCCTAACCTTTTTACGGCCCACCGCACCCATAAACGCCATACGACTGACCGCTTACCGTCGCTGACTTAAGACTCGGATCTCGTGGACAGCCATAAGTTCACTTCACGATATATACTACCAACTACACGATCTCCTTTCTGTATCTTTTCAACCTACTTTACCTTATACCACGTAGGTTAGGTTAGACACATAGGACAGGAGCACAGCGCTCGAGTGTGAGCAGAGCGTGTATCGGCGATGATAAATCTGATTGTGGATGCTGGAAAGGCATCGTCGAGCGAGTTGCCTATTTTGGAAATACTCTCACTGCCGTGAAGTGCAAGAAAAAAAATTATATAAAAATGGCCTATATGCTGGAAAACTGGAATTAATTTCTTCGTACGTCCTATCGGGCCTTTACTGTGAGAATTTGAGAATTCCCATGAGCGTCCAATCCGGGTTTTGAATCTTTAACAAGATGAAGACGTCTTTGGTTTCGAAGTAAAACCCACAGGTCGTTTCCATGGCAATGATGACTCTATCCTCGATGCGTCTCCGTTCTCGCCATCCTGACTGACATCCTGAGAGATCCTGCCGATATACCAGCCTATATATGTACGTGAGGCCCAGTTGCTCCTCTTTTGGGTCTTTGGGACCATCTCGTCCTCTCGTCCTCTCGTTCTCGTGTGTTAACAACCGAAACTCATAAAGACGTTTTAGTGGTCTAAGAGGAGAGGAGAGATTTGAGATTTGGTGATGCCGACTCTCGAGTCAAGGACGATGAATGGTCCAGACCGAGGGTGGCTTTGTTTCCTCCTTTTGGAGGCTCGGGTTTGGTTAGGTTTTCGGTTTAGGACCTCAGCCACCTTCGCACCCTCCCTCAATGGACCAGCCGACACCACAGTCAGGGGTGCAATAAATTTAGCCCATAGTTACCCAATGAAGACATCCGATCGTTGCCACCTTACAGAACCTAGTAGACCTCGATGCATTTTCTCAATGATCAGGTATACCAACGTTTTACCGATAGGTTCGACTGACCCCCACAAAAATAGTACCGATACATTTTGCACCACTGGCTCCGGTAACGATTCCTCGTGCAACCGGTTGGTACCGCCAGTAGGAATAAGATGAATCTTATCACTTGAAATTCTCACAGATCCCTTCAAGGCTGAATTAACGTTGTCCAATTTCCATGGACCAGCCGATCCCCGAATGGCATCCGGGACATCCAGTTGTCTTTAAGCCACGTAACGTATCTATCCCCCATAGACACAGGCGCATCGGCATAGGACTCAATTTCGTCGAAGCTTCCACGAATGGACCAGCCCGACAATCGTCCCGGTTAACCGGTTTAACGTTAACCAGAAAACGCGGCTGGCCGGTTTCCCTGCGCTCTTCTTTTCCCCGGTTCCCGATCGCGATAATGAGATCGAACAAAGATGTTTCTCCGGTCCCCCCGGTTCGTATTTGGCGGCGAAGATCAAAGGGGGTTGGACGCGCGTCGATACCAGAATGGCCGTCATCCCTTTCCTCGCCGATGGCCACTCTGTCTCTCAATTCTCAGGTAACCACCATCCCATATCCACGCTGTACCCCTCTACACCATATACAAAATCAGGACCCCGAAAATGTCCTGTCGACATAAAGTGGGGAGTCCTGTCCAGGAAGCGGCCTCGATCTTGTCTCAATCAATTCTAGATGCCTGGGAAGGTTTAACAGATCCAAGATACTAGGGGGGAGTCGGGGAGACCGTCCAGTGTATAAATTCAGGCATTCCCATTTCCCGTGGAAACGCTATAGATACAGATGAGCATGTAGGCATGCACCGAAAGTGCATCGGCGACCTGGGGTGGGTGGGGTCCCACCCGCCTCCCCCGTTGCACACTTCATCATCGTCCGGTGGAAAGTTGACCAATCAAATTTTTCTGCACCTCCGTAACACGCACGTGTGAATATTTTTTTTTTGAGAAATTCTGGTGAACGAACTCGACGAAAAAAATAAATTTTATATACGCACGCGAAAGGATCTTCCTGGACGTCTGAATGACATGTGAAAAAAAAAATTAATGAAATTTCGTTTTAACGATGTAAGACAGAGCTAGTTGGCTCCTTTGACTTAAGTAGAGGCCACTCGTATATTAATGCATAAACGCGCCCCAAATAGCGAGTCCTTATGAGAGCGCCTGCTCTTTTTTTTCTCCACAGGCGCATACTGCATATTGTACGCCGTATATCCATCCACCGACCGCCAAACAACCGGAAACACGGAGAGCGGACGATACGGTGCTAATTTATCAACTAATTAGCAATTAATACGGAACCTTTTGACACCTCGCGTGATGATATATTATACCGACGCGCTGCCAGACTGAATCAAACGTCTAATCTAAACCGCATAGAAATTGGATGATTTTACGCTCTCCTAACACGCGCGTCAACCGATCCTCATGCAAAGTTACGAGGCGACGCGCCGCCATGACACTTTGCCGAAGTCACGTGACTCGGCACGATACTTTGCTCGTTCGATAATTAATGCAGCTGCGATTAACCGGCAAATTCAAACGCTTTGAGCGTGCACGGGAAATCAATATGGCCGCCATAGAAAATTTCGAATTAATTTCAATTTCTCGGTAGTTCCTTTGTTGGTGTCCGGCGCATGCGCGTTGTTCGTTACGTTCGATTCGTGCGACGCGCTCGTTACCGTGCCAAATAATAGACCCACATTCGTTCGTAGGAAATGTTCATGAAAATCCGTTATTATATTGAAATCAGTTCCAGGACTCGCGGCTCCGCGAGTCACTCGCGGTAATTTTATTTCCTTTGACTAACGAATGACTTTCCGGGAACGAGATCGGAGCATAACAGTATTCAGTGTGTGTATACCAGGAGCGGCTTTTTCTGCTTCGCTTTTATATGGGGCCCCCCTTTTAGTGCAGGGAGTAAGGGTCGGGGGGGAGGCCACACTGTCCACTAACCGTAGTGGTAATATGCTAATGTCAGTCCGGAATATCTTTCTTCTTCGTTTCACCCTTATTTAAAAAAATTTTTTAAATTCCTTTTGTAACATTGAAACACGCCAGTGATAAAGCTAGGTCCCTGTGTACGATTTCGGAATCGGGTGTTTCTCAATTAGTATGTGGAATATTTATTTGCAGGGGGGAGCGATACGGATAAGACTGCGGGCTACGAGATAATTACGTTAAAAGCAAAATTAGGTTCGGGATAAAAGGATCCACGAGGCTATTCATTGCCAACTTGGTCGTGACGGGGGGCAAGGAGAGAAAAATAAAGTCGAAATTGAAAAATAGAAAAATATCCTCAAGAATTTTGAGGCGGGATCTTAAGAACCCCCTTTTACCCCCCTATATTTATCAACCCTATTATATTTATTATAGATCAATATTTTGGAATTTAAAAAAAATATACAGTATGTTCATTATAACTTACTTGTATTCAAATGCAACCCCCTTACAACCCCCAAGGAGGAAACAACCCTCTACACGAAATGCACATACTGTCCTACCTAAGGACTCGCCTTTTAGCGTTTATAGGTCGAACCCCATTCGCTTTATAATAGGGGTGGCAAAGCACAGAGATTACTATACTCCTTTCCGATCGCTCGCACCCCCGTCGTGCAATTATGGGTGGGACGAGAGAAAAAGAAATGAAAAAATAAAAACGAACTCCCGGGACCTCGAGATGCAATTTCCCATGGAGGAGTCGACCGCGCAACCCTATCGACCCCCTCACCCCCCTCAACCCCCTGTCGACCACGTGGTAGGTGGTAAATAAATTCGTGGCTCTCACATCAATCGGCAGAAACACACGATACGTCAGAATCGGCGTTTAACTCCGCGGGGTGTAACACGCGGATTTGATATTGGGATACATGGGGATGGTACATGGGAGTGAACCCCCAGGGCTGACACAACCACGGGTGGCGCCCCCGGCATTGTGCTTTCTGTGTGAACCATTTCACTCGTTTCTTCTTCTATCTCGTTACAATGGTTTCCTTTTCTATTTCCAAAATTTTTCAACCCCCTTTAAAATTTTCGTTCCTGACTATCGTAAATGGATCAATTTTCAAGCATTACTTCGTTACGTCCTTGTCATAGTTTTTTTGATTTTATGTAATTTTGTAAATTACAAATTTCTTTTGTATATCACCAGGTTCACAGATCATTAAAGGCGATTCGTAATCTGGCCAAATCACGGGACGACGCTTGGCGTCGGTCAGCCAGGGTTTTTAAGCCTGGGCAAGGGTTGTTCGCCACCGGGCCAGTAGGGGTCCTGTGGGAAAGACGGGATTATAACGCAACCTCGCACTCCTCTCTACCGAAACGGTTTAACCAGCATTTCCAAGAGACCACATAGCGCCTAATTTGCATTGTCAAACAAGCCGAAGGGGTTGCGCCGGAGAAAGCGAGAAAAATATAAATTTCACGGATGCGCGTGTCAATCCCATTATTTTGCATTTTCAAAAGTCCCGTGTGAAAGCCGACGTAAAATCCAAAAATGAGCAACTCGACCACTGGATACATGAAAATAAAAAATAAAAGCCTAAAGCCGTTCCTCCTTATTACACCCCAAGGGGTAGCATTAAGGCCGTCTCTAACGAGCAGCCAACGGCTTCCGGCCGTTTAGTCCTGCTCGTTTCCAGAACAAACAGTCCCTAACAGTTTCTAACAATCGACATGATCCGACAGTTCCACTTGGAAATTCTAATACATTATCTAACATCCACAAATAGGCCCAAAAATTGTCCTCGATTCTCCGACGATAAGGGCGCTACTTAAATTCACAGCTATGAGGACTATGCCTATATATATCTATATATATACCGATAGACAGAAGCAAAGTGTCCAGGATCGAAGTGGTGGGGTGGATGACAGCTGTATAAATGTGTGGCCGGCCTAATCATATGGTGGAGGTACCGAGGTACCAGCCTATAGATAGAGATCTCTAGTTAGCTGGAATGCGCCGGTGGTTCACTAGGGTCACTACATTTAACTTCTATTCCACCTATACGCAGTCCTACCAACTCACTCCGGAGGACTCATTGGTCTTATAGGTCTATAGGTCTATATGGGTCTATACCTGACTATCCACTGGCAATTAAATTTCAGGTGTCCGATCGTCGCTCCTTACCGGCTTCTGGACTATCCGACTATGCCGATTCCTTAAGGTTTCGTCCTACCATATATATAGCTATACCCTCCGGTACAATCTAAAGATCTGAGAGCCGAGCTACGTCAACTGGAATAGCCACCTATTACTTCTTGCACCGTTCACGGAAAGTCGATTGAGACTTTTACGCGTTGGACGGTCCAAGGAAAGATCCCCTGCTGTTTGTAATTCTACTGCAAACAAGGTTACTGTTAGATTTTGAAGAATCAAGGAAAACGTAGCACTGCGCGAACTCACGGGGACCACGTGAACACGCATGACATATATAGATTGTGACGTGATTTTTCGATTCACGGTCACAAGGCGACTCCGGCTACCGATTCGGATGACGTTCTCGATTTCTGGTTCCCTTCGAGTCGCCACCCTGCTCGGAAGCTGCGCTGTCTGATTCGTATAGTTATGCCAGTGATCTCGGAAGATTTCGTTATTTTTTTAGTGGAGGTCGAGGTGCTCGAATCTGCCGCGGGGATTCGCTAAGGAATGCTCTCGATTTGGTTTAAAGGGACGACTCGAGGGAAAGGGAAGAGTTATCGGCTATGAGGATTTCGACCAATCAGATGATCAGAATTATTAGTTATCGAATTTGGCTATTTTGTCAAAGCAGTCTGTCTCGGGGCACCGACCGGGGTGTCACGAACTGGCTCGCGCTCCCGTGTTGTCTGTTTACAGTTTTCCTAGCTGTGTTTAGATACGGTGTAGAAAGTTCTCGCGTTGCTCTCGCGATATCCAGGAAATTCGGTGGATTTTCTGGGAGTGTTCCGGAAGTTCAGTGTTGTGACCTAGTGCAGTGCCCAGCCGAGGGTCTCCTGGATGCGGTTCTCGGCCTTGACGGATCAGCTGCACCAGCTCCGGTGAGTCTCCCAATTTATTAATTGGTGAAGGGATTTCGATTTTACAGTACCGATTCGTTCTGCTACGTTCTCGATCCGTTGCTCTCGCATCCAGTTGCGTTTGCTGATTTTACGCGTCCCCAGAAATCTACGGGATCCATTAAGTTATCGTCTTTCTGATAGTTTTCGGATTTTTCGCTATCGGTGTCGAGTTAAGAAAGATACGGTAGAGATACAGCTATATGACAGGTGGAATGATAGGTAAGGGTTAATGAGTTCCGGGGAATGCGAATCTATAATTATACGTGAGGCGTCATCCATTTTTACACAGAAAAAAGGTTGAGCCGTGTATTATCGCCTTAAATCAACAGAGCCGCTTCGGTTCTTCGTTCGGCCTCTGCTTCTGTCTCCGTCGCTCTCATCGGTCCACCGGTGGCTGGGCCCCCGAGGCTTTGGGCCTGACTCTAATAGCAGGTCTCGGCTTAATAACCACGACGGTCTCTTCGAGGCTCCAAACCGAATGTCATTGCAGTAGATTCGATCCTGTGAATC
The DNA here is from genome assembly GCA_963971525.1 of Cephus spinipes. Lineage (NCBI taxonomy): Eukaryota > Metazoa > Arthropoda > Insecta > Hymenoptera > Cephidae > Cephus > Cephus spinipes. The sequence goes on along the minus strand of OZ020578.1, from coordinate 723,317 downwards.
GGCCCTGTCAGCACCCACCAGCACCCACCAGCACCCCATTACGCTCAACCGTTTCATCAGCCACGACTCTCAGATCTCCGACTGCCGATTGTCTTTACCCAATTCACGTACTAAACACTCCATACCGATGGTCTAGATTATGACACCTACTGGGAGAGATATGAATATGTATAAAATCATATTATCTACACGGATCATTAAAACTTGAACACCCTGTACCTCCTGTCGTACCGTTACGTCACTGTTCCAGAATTACCACAAGAAAACACAGTCCGCTGAATATTCCAAAATAAAGGAATTTTCATGCAGTTGAAATTTTTATTTTCCGATGACCACGACTGCGGTGCTATCTGTGTGTAATCGTAATTTGAACTTAGAAAAAATGTCCAACAGCCACGTACAGTCTGTTTGAATTTTTCATGAAATGAATTCTTTTCATTTTTGTAGTTTTTATCCCCCCCCCCCCCCCCCCCCAACTCGAGTCAGAAGCTACGTTCGCGCAGACCTGACTCTCGGTCGCCTCCTCACGGTCCAGAGCCATAGACGACCACCGAGAATCTCGGTCGGCTTGTCCGTTTGAGAAAAGGACGAGAGAAAATAAAAGAAAGGCAAAGCACGAAACATAAAAAAGAAAGGAGAGAGGAAAACACCAGAGAGACTCGCAGTGAACGTTATCGGACCTCGAATTATGTCCACTTCATTGCACCCTCATCTTTTTATGCATCCGCGCTGCGTTTTACGGTCGCTCGTGGATGTTTATGTAATATTCCTCCACACACGGGATTATGATAATTCAGCCACACTGCGCATGCGCAGGCGCACCCACATGCACGCGGGACACGGGTACATTGCCAAGAGGCAGCAGTAGACGTATACAGTCGAATAATCTATTGCCGTACCGGGATGCTATAAAGTCGTTAACTTCTACTACTGAAAAAAGCATGTCTTCGATATTTATTAGCTATAAATGATTTGATTGTTTTTATACAGGATTTACCATCCCTAAACGATCCTCCTATGTTTCCTTAATAAATACGAATTTGATATTGGGATAAAAATTGTAATCGATGCGACGATCTGGGCAGTTTAATAAAAAGCACGTCGAGTAAGTCGAAAAATATTTGGCGAATACTTGGATGAAATTGGAAGCGAAGGTCGGTGCCAGGATATTCGTTATGTACACGGAGCACGAATACATATCGGCGGTCCCCGTCGTACAATTTTCTACCGTTCGTTTGGGGCCCGAGAAATGAAATTCAAACTCATCTTATTGGCGCGAGGGGCCCCAACCGTTGCCCGCTTGGTCATTATGTATCTCCCACCTAGCGGGGCCCTATCTAACCCGCTCAATAATTATATTCATTACGAAATAAAGCGCGGGAGCCCCCGTAACCGTCCTGGAATTATGGGTCTCAAGGGGGCCTGGCCAGCACTGGAGATTATGATTGCCGCTGTTGTTCTATTCCTGTGACGAACTGATTATTGTTATTTATCGGACGTCCGATGTTCCAGAGAAATCATGTATCCATCGTCTATAGCTGCCATTGCCGCCAGTATGATGCTGCGGCGTAAAAAAAATGTTGAAAATGGATACGTTATGGGAGGAACGGGCGGGGAGGGGGAAGGGATTGACGTTAATTAAATGGAATTATTTTTCAAATGGAATGCATCTCTGCTTTGGCCAATTAAATTGCTATTCGTTACGGAAAGAGCCGTTCTGGTTCTTTATGCATTTTTATCTCGATTTCATGGTGTTAATTAATTTCTTCATCCGTATGATAAACTTATTCTGATGATGCGTATGTACAGATGTTTTATTATTTATAGACTTCACGTGCCAGGTAACAATGTACGATCTGTGAAAGAGTTAAAGATCTATTGCGGCTACTGTATGAATAATTTAGACAATGAGGGCAGCACTTTACTGGTACGAATTTAAATGACATAGATGCAGTCAGTGCAGACACTACCCTGCTAGTAATGGGGATTTCTTCGTGCATTCGGGTTTCCCTGTTAAGCAAGAGTGTCTGAAAGTTAATTATTTACAGGTTGGAATAAAATTTTGAGGAAATCATACAAATATTAATAATATAGGAATTTCGTAAATCTCCATCTTTTCCATGCCGATAAAACTTTTAATTTTACTAACTGTGTTTTATGGTGATTACCATATGTAAATATACCTACTGTTGGTATGGTAAAGCAGCTCTAGCGTATCGTAGATAACACAGGTTTTGTTATTTATCGGATAATTTTAGAAACTTCATCTTGGTTGTTATTTTTTTACCGGCTATAGATATGTTTGTGATCATACCTCATATGATAACATAGTGTTGCACTGTGACGTAATTCATGAAAATGTGCGTCCACTTCGGCTGAATACTCGTTGCATTTGAGTGGATTGTACATTATAAAGAACGCGACTGACTTTAACAATAATAACGAGATTGTTGAGCAACGTCTAAAAATGTTCTCCAGATTCTCACTGTACACTAATTATCGGATTTTATGCACAACCAATAATGTCAAACAGGTGAGTAAGGTTGTTTTGGCTACCAAGGGTTAGGTATTAGGTTATCCGGTTTCCCTTAAAAGTACAGTTCTTTAGTAATAGAAATAAAAGAAAAAACTTATATGTTATTCCAGAAAATACTGACGAATCGATCCATGCACCTGAGTTGTCAGATTGGAAGTGGATCAGTGAAGACTTTTCGAGTACTTACAATTTCAAAACAGAATCCTATACTAGGTGCAGCCTTTGTGCGTCATGCAAGTTCTGAAAATACACCTGTTCAAAGTGTACCTGAAATAAATCCACTGGATCAGATACCTGGTATCACATTTTACTGCTTTTATAACATGTATCAATTAATTTTTATATCCTTTTACATAGTATTATGTCATGCCATAACTGTTGTTTTTAGATGCACCTGTACCAAGTAGTTTGATGAATGATATCTCAGAAGTAACTACTTCTGTTGGTGAACCATCACTTAGTAGTATAGGACTGGGTGGTTATACACCAGTTGGTATGGTGCAACATTGTTTGGAATTTCTCCACATAGGATGCGATCTCCCTTGGTGGGCTGCTATTGCTGTTGGTATGATTGAGAAATTGGAATGAACATTCAGTATTATGTTATGGAACTTCAGGTAGCATTTTATTATAGGAACTGTATGTGTCAGAATATTACTTTTCCCTCTGGTTATATTGTCACAAAAAAATGCAGCAAAGATGAACAACTATTTGCCACAAATGCAACATTTACAAGTGAAAATGACTGAAGCCAGGCAATCAGGAAATCAAATTGAAGGTGACGGAATAAGTATATACGTCAAATGTTGATGGTGGCAAAGAATGTCATTAAAGTTAATAGTATCCTTAATCGGTAATTATATTTCAGCTGCACGATACGCACAAGAATTAGTACTATTCATGAAGCAAAAGGACCTTAACCCTCTTAAAAATATGATTGTACCACTGGCACAGGTAAAGTCAGTTAAATAATTAGTCAAGTATATATAAATATGCAGTTTAATTGTTGGAATATTTACACATTTAGGCACCAATTTTCCTCTCGTTCTTCATGGGATTACGCAAAATGGCAAATGTGCCTATTGAAAGCATGCGAGATGGTGGTTTATGGTGGTTCACAGATCTAACTGTACCTGATCCGTTATATATTCTACCTGTTATTACTTCTGCTACATTATGGGTGACCATAGAATTAGGCACTGATAGTGCCAAACTAGAACAATTTGGAATGTTCAGATATGTTATACGAGCAATTCCATTGTGTATTCTTCCATTCACAGTTAATTTTCCCGGGGTAATTATACACAGTATATCTATGTAATTTTTAATATCATTATCAGATGTATTAATGTTTTAAAAATTTTCAGGCAATTTTGTGTTACTGGGTATCTACAAACTTTGTATCTCTTATACAAGTTGGTATACTCAAAATACCAAAAGTGAGAAACTATTTTGAAATTGATCCTATGATTACACATGATAAATCCACTTTACCTGCAAAAAAAGGTTTCGTCAAAGGGTTCAAGGAATGTTAGTACTGACTTAACTAATTATAATTCCCTTGTTTTATAATTATATGTATATACACATACCTTTACAGCATGGACCAACATGAAAATATCAAGACAATTGAATGAACGAGCGCGTGCTGATGAAATAGAATTTCAAAAGGCAGGAAGAGGGCCAATCGTGAAAACTTATCCTTATGATCCAACAAATAAAACTAGTACTAATAGTGCTGCTGTCTTAACGAAAAAAAGATAACCAGTGTATTGTAAATAAATCATGTAATATATAGTATTTAATACATACAGTGACTGTTTAATATTGTTTGATTACAAAAATATTTCCTATCTTGAATCCAGATATAATATTACAAATTATTTACAAGTTCTCATTACATGTTCTTTTACTTAATAAATACACATTGATTAATAACCTCAACAAGATGCCCATTTTCCAATGCAGCTGCAATTCTTTCCTTGTCAGCTAGTTGTTTATTGACAGCCGATTCAGAACTGTGCGTACCAGGTCTAATTTGTACATTGATTTTAAATCGTGCTGGCAATGCTCTCAAAAGTTGGGTACATATCGATAAACCTATCAGAGTTACCATACTACAGTGTGGAATGGTAGGTGTAAACTGCACATTGATTCTATTCTTTTCGTTGTCCACCTAAAATATCATCATAACAAATACAGTTTTCGATAACATCAGCACAAACGTTATAAAATGTTAATATAACGTTACCTCTATAAGACTCTGTTCAACAATATTTAATTCTTCCAAAGTGAGGGGATGTTCAGGATCATTAATGTTTCTAATTAAGTCTGAAAATTAGTTATCATAAATGCAACATTTACAATTATCCAATAATAAAACTTAAATATGACAAAATCAGGTTATACTTACCAAATATTTCTCGAGAATCAAATTCATCAACGATATCCTCGTTTTCATCATCAGCAGTTATCTGCCTATCGTCTATTTTCTTATATAGCTTCGGATTTATATTTTCCAACGTGTCAGCCATGATTGTAATTAAATAAAACTGTCACTCGTGATTATTCGCAACTGTAGAATTTGTTCGACAGTGCTGCACTCTGTTACGACATTTAAGGCGTCTGCGTCGTATTCAACAGAAATGTAATTGTTAAATAAGTGATGTTTCTTCGGAAATAATAAGGATATAATTTAAGTTTAAGTGAATTAATCTACCAAGATTTCTTTTATGATAGAAATTTAAGAAATAATGAAAGTGTGAAATTTAATACAAAGGAATATGCTACTTCGTATACGTGCTTCCGATACCACATAAATTGCGCAAACCGTTGAAAAGTACAATTTTTATATTACAGTTTTTATCTGCAGGAACTAATAGGGTAAGTTACCCTATTGTTGTAGTCTGTTTTATAATATTAGCAGTAAACAATACAAAATATTTTATTGAACGCAAAACAAAGTCAATTAATATGGCTGGTTACCCACATTGTCGCATAGAAGAGAAACAAAAAGCAGTGCGACAAGTAAACCTTCGTGCTTTACAAGTGGGAGCTATTTCGAAAAACGAAAATGATCTCGTATAATTATTCATAATTGACATAAGTTATGATACAAATCGGCTGACCGATTCCTGATGGCAATTGGTCCAAAGGCATAATCAGGTTTGTTTCTTTATGAATTCATAGTTTATGCTATAATTTAGGCATTTCAAGAGAAACTACTTAATACATACTGTAACAATAGTACACTGGAGTGTCACCTGTTTTGTGCACATCAGTGACATATAAATATACTTTGTACTTCGAGAACAAGTTTAAAGGAAAAGAAAAAAAGACTACTCCATCAAGGTATCAAATGTCGACACTTCCTATAAACATAATAAACGGTAATTCGTCTCGATGCAATTATATCGCTAGGTAAATTTCGTTTACTCATAAGACAAGTACTCTGCGGTACACAGTACCCGAAATTAGCGAGGCCTAACAAGGTCTCCCCTATTACTAAATAAATAATGAATTAGCTGCCTAATCGAACTGGTTGTGGTAGTTTACATATAGCGTTATGCACGGGCATGGATAACCAGCCGGCCAGTGCGATTCCAAGAGAATCTGCCATCGTCGTCATTCCTAAGGAAAATTCTCTTTCCTCTTGCGGCACCTGATAAAATAGGACAGAAAATATTAAGCCATTGTATGTAATACAAAAAAGATAGAATCTTGTAAAAATAAATGTGCCTCACTCACCTCTTTTGACATTTTATAGAAAGTATTGACGTAGGCTCCACCTCCCAATAAACCTTCCCATAGGACAATTGCAAAGACTATCCATATATTTGGAATGTAGTAGAAAAGCGTCTCAAAAGTCAATACGATGACATTCAATAACTGAAAATAATCAATATAATTAATGTTAATCATATTTAAAGGAATGGCAGTAGATCGGCTGATAAATACCTGGAGTACAGCCATCAGCCAGATTTTGTTGATGGTTATCAAGTTAACCGATGATCGAGAAATAAAAACGCCTATTTGATAATCGACCTGTAACCACCTGTATTGTTGGGCATGAGTCAACCAGATGCCATCGAATTCAATCAGTTCGAACTGAAAATCAAAATATAATTTTTCATCTTCAGAACATGATACTTTTCAAATCACGTATACTTAATGTGGACAAATACGGGCATTGCTAATGGCATTGCTCATTAAAATGGCTAGTTCAAATGTCTCATTGGAATTGCGAAGAGTGACGATATTTTCTCCGAAATGTTTTTTAAAATCAACGAATTCTTCTCGCATGATATTTGCTTGTTTTATTTATCTTCTTTTTATGTTCGAAGCCACTTCGAATATTAATTTTTGAAAAGACAATTTATTCCCGAGAATTTGGCACGCGTTTATGTACTTTTTATGAAGACCTTCTAAAAATGTGAATTTCGCAAATAAACACTACTTTGACTTTCTTCGATGGGTTTTTGTCTGCTCGTTCACGTGCTAATAGAATTTCACGACCATGGCGCGTTCGATTACTTTGAAATTCCACAATCCTCATATTTATGTTGAAAGCAATAACAAGAAATTTTCAAAAATTTTATCCCAAGAATCAAATCAGCATCTCCCGTGTATGTGAGCAGTCTAAGTGAAAAAATATAACGCAGCTGCAATCGGATCTATATACGGTATGTCGATGAACTCACCAATCCCTGATTGATAAAGTATTCGAACAGGTACACTAATCCAATAGGAATCATGTACTTGAAAAGTCGAGGAACAATTCTCATTTTCTCACGGAAATTCTGAATTGGCGTATCCATTATCATTTCTTGACTTTCAGTAGCTTGTTTGGTGATTGGAATTGCGATGTTTTTAGGATGCACCAGAATCAGCCAAAACGTAATTGCCTGCACTACTGGTACCACCAACATTACCAGTAACGTATCCTCAGTACTCATCCAAGTAGTGAGACCCGCATATGAAACTGCACCGACAATTCCAGCACCTCCAGTACCAGAGGACCACGTGGAGATGACTTGCCTGTTGAGGAAAGTAGATAAGCCATACGATCAATTATTTATTTTCAAAATTTCAACATCGACTGGTATTATTATGCCTGATACTTTTTACATTTCTACACAATGCTCTCCACATAGTCGGGTCATCGTTACCATCAAAATTCCACTACTCACTTGGTATATTGATGACTGTAACCAAGTAACGTTACTTCGCCTAATCCGGACGAAATTGAAGTGACCACAACGCCCAATATGGCCATCCATTTCGCATTGCTCAGCGAAACAAAAAGAAAACCGGCCATGGACAAGGCAACGCAACTTGCCAGTCGTGCACTGAGAAATAAATAAAACATTTTTCTTTCAGTCTCGAAGAAACCATCGAGAACCAACGAAATAATCATACGAAGCATCGAGGATTGTTGAATATTTTGGAATTGCATGATTGGTCCATACTCACTGCACGACGAACGGCAGGAATGGCGCTGTCAACTTAATTGCCAATGCTGGCAGAATGTCTGCCAATAAGATGGCACCTGTTGACAGCGTGTTACAAGAACGAGTTGACGTCGAGTTACCAGTGGCTTCGCTACTATCGGAGTTATCGGAATCCTATAAAATAATATTAAGATAAAGTAATGATAAGACATTAGATATATTTTAATGCGTCCAAATACTGTACAGTCAACCACAGTGATACTGTACAACGACAATAGACTCAATGACGTTATCACGTCTAACGTTATTTAATTTAATTGTTCACTGATCTCATTGTTCATCCAATTGTTTCTACTTAAGAGAAACAACCGACGCGCTTCATCGAACTCTACCTGACAGCTCAGCCGTCTTATCTGGACTCTTTAGTGGGTCAAGGTTCAGGCTTTATCGAGGATGCTGACAATTCGTGCTGCGGTGCAGTAGGAAATGCTACTTTGAATAGTATATACGAGACACTTGCTAAGTTACCAAAGTATAATATTTTCAAATAATATCTCGCGAGAATCAATAAGCGACTTACCATTGTACCGAATTTGCTCTCGAGTATGTCATGAGCAGCGCTGAGCATCACCACGTAGCCATAATTGTTGCACAATCCAAGGATCCAAAAAGCCAGTAAATTTCGCCATCTCGTCTTCCTGGCAGCCTGCTCCTCGACGCTAAGCTCGTCCTTCTTCGGCAAAGTGATGGCTAATGATTTTTTTACCATATTAATTGAAATCAATTAATTCGAATAAGTGTTCAGTGCATATCCTATATGAAATCTTTCACGTGTCTTTCTTCTCACATACGAATTTCTGTAAGGAAGAACTTTCCTTCTCCTTTTACTCTTTTAGTCTCTAATCTTTTCACGTCCAACTGGCCCTTATTTTCGTTATCTTGTCGTCCAATTAAAATTGCCCACGCACGGTAACACTCTTGCGATTTCTTTGATTCACAAATACACACAGGATGTGGTAAGAAGCGGTCACGTGACGTGTCGTATGCGTACGTAGATATTGAAATACAGAACACGAGCACGTATAGTTAACACGAAGTAAAATAAATGTCTGAAAACGGGGAATATCTTCCTTTCAATATATTATTATAAAAATCGTGACCTTATTAATTTAATCAGTAACAATACTCTGGCATTCTTTTATTGTACAGCGGTACAGTCGCTACGCGTAGTTGAAATGTTATTGTTATTCTCATCCAATTATACTGATTAAGCTCTACTGCAAGGAGCAACTGCATCTCGTGAGATGCAACGCTGCGTTTGACTCAGCAATATTGAAGCGACGCTAATGATATCTATATTTAAATGCAGTTTGTAAAGCTACTACAATGAGCTCCCATATAATTGTGCAAAAAGCCAAACAAGCATCCGCCATGCAACTTGTTTGGAAATTTCCCATTTAATTGGCTAAAAATGAAATAAAAAAGAATTCCGCACCGCCTGCGAATCAATGAATGCCTTCTGGTATCCTTTTCAGTATTTTTTTGTAAGCGCTATTCTAGTCTAAGGCAGTTTGAATGTTTTTGAATAACAGCAAGTGGCAATGATAACCCAGTAAGTGGTTTTAGAGTAAGAGGTACGCAGGGTTGTATGCGTTTGTCTCCGTATATAATTTATGCCTGTGTTACGTAATGAAACATGCCATTCGCATTCTCCTGTGGTAATGAGCGTTGATTAAACTGTAGATTGATTCCTGCCTGTTAAATAATTGGATTTCCCGTAATGAATGGCCATACTACTATGGAAATGCACTTCAACGATAATTGCATTTGAGTGCCCAATCTGCAAGGGAATTGCATCTCGAAGGTCACTCGTGTGCAGGGAGATGATATGCTATTAGTCAACGGACGCTGATTGATGTTAAGTAATTGACAGCCAGCTACTGACAATGGAGGTCGTCGATAGAATTTCAGATAATTCGACACTGTTATTTTGCCAAATATTATACATTCCTCTAACGAGCTTTTATTTTTATATATAACAAAAGTAAATTGCTGATAGCCATCGAGACTATCTCCATTAAATATTTTCACGACTCTCAATGGATTTCTGTAAAGTCCCAGTAGGCTTAAACTTGGGCTATTTTTATAAATTAATCTGAGCTTTGTTTGATTTATAATTTAAATTATCAATATTAAGGGGAAAATATCGGAACGAGGGTGAATTCTTTAAGGTTTATTATTTATTGCCTTTCACTCATCGCACTTTAGTATATTGATTATTAGGTTATTAAGAGTTTTGATAATTTTGTGTAAAATAAAAATATTGGCCAACACATACGGCACGTCCCGCGTTTATCCTATTTACTAAATTCCCGTGAAGTTGATTATCGATTGAATCGATTACAATACGGTTGACTAATTGTACAAGCTAGTAGAATCACACACGCAACGCACTGATTAGAGGACCATGTAAAAATACAGTAGAAACAAATGAAAATTAAAAATATCAAAGTAGCAATAGTAAAGGAACAAGAGGATTACACGTTTAAAAAAATATGCTTCAATCCTCGTAGTCTGAATCGCGATTATGATATTTTAGTTTGTTGCAAGTTATAACGAAAACGTAAAAAAGAAAGAAAAAAGATATTAAAAATAATCACTGGCTCTCCTTTGATCTTTAACGCACGGCGTTTCTAGTGACAATGAATACTTCCTAGCGAAATCCGCGCGTTATGCGGTCACGGTTCCCGATTCGCAATAAACATTCCCTGTATGGTCGGAGGGTGGGTGGGGGTTCAATTTCGCAGGCAAATCGTCTCGTACGAACGTCCCGATTGGCTAACGGTTCCTTTCGAAATTTCTTCAAGCCTCGCAGACGTCGACCTTGTTTGGCGGAGATGGAAAAAAAAATTCTAATACATCAGTTGTAGTCACGGGTAACTATATGGGTATAGGAACGATTTATATACTGATTGAAATCTCAGGATACTATATGTACAATGTGTACATATATATGAATATATTTATTATCTATTGGTGAACATCAGCGGCTTAAGTACAATTTTATTATGGAGAGGTGGTATAATCACAGGTGCGGCTCTTTAGTTTTTTTCTTGTTTTCGTTATTCTATACGCTGTGGCAGCGTAACTCTTCACTGCTCGGTACACGTGTCCTCGTAGTAAAACCAAAGGTTGATCAAACCACTTCGCCAGGGCAAGTTTCTAACGAATTTAATTTTCTCATATGTTCCCAGCATGCGGTGGGTTGAACGCATGGTAAATATTAAATTTCCTAGAGAAACTAGAACGTTGTATAGAATCAAAATAGAGTTTATACAAACTGGCTTCTAATCAATATGGTTATTGTTTGAATTTTTTTTTCTTTAAATTCAATATCAACCATGTGTTTTCGTACCTTATATTTCGTACGAGGTACTAATGACTGACGGCAGATAATGACTGCGAGTGTCAGAGGAAAACAATGGAATTACATCTAGAATCTAGATTGGCCAAATAATTTGAAGGATGTTGGATAATTTGTGATGATTGGTCATTGAATTAATTTTTTCATTTCAAAATCTGTTTTAACTCGTATATGCGCGAATCTTTAACATTAACGACCAGATACTGGAGCGCGTCAGGATGTTCAGCACAGACAGCAAAATATCATGCTAGAATTAGGGCAATAGAAATCTATCAAAAGTATAGTAATAAGTGTATGTTATATTAGCCGCCCTACGAAGAGATAAGTCGCGGATATAAATAAAAAAGCAAAAAAAAAAGATCTATCTACAACTTGATGCAATGAAAATGCGCTGAGCAGCAAAGGGCCGATGGCAAAAAAAAAGAGAAAATATTTGCAAAACCAAAAAATAATATCTAATTTCAACTTGTGATTACAAAGTTTATCAAAGGTATCTACTACTCCCTTATTTCTGCAATCAGTATCCCAAGTCATATCAAGTCGAAGGTATATTTCACTTTTTGAATTCGCTTAAAAGTTTGAAAACAGCAGTTACGCTGTACATGTGAATGATGAAGTACGAGTGAGATATAAAATTTTTGATTTTCTTCCTTACCTTTCGAACACATCAAAATCGTGACCTAATTCCACAGTTTTATGATTAGTAAAATAGTTTACGCGAAGATACTACAATTTGCAGCTGTCGTCTCCTACAGTAGGAAAATTTCTAGGATAGATGACAGCCGATAGTGACTCAAAAGAATAGAACGAGACTTCCTGGATGAAACCGCGTCTACGGTCTCAACGAGTCCTTCGTTGCGTAACGTCAGTTAGCTATATTTCACATTCCTGTCGCGTTCGGCCAAACAACTCCTCCGGCCATGTGAGCTGCGTTCAGGTTTCATTGAAGGTGGGCCGCAGAAATAAGTTCAAGTACGACACTGGATAGTCAGTGACCTTCGACCTTCTCAAATGGCAGTTAGATACCTTGCTTATGGGTAGCTGCATATATCTATGCAGCTACAGACGTCGTCTTGACTAAGTAACGCGGGGCCATCGGTGCACTCTATATCCGTGTAATCGAGTCCCCTGGGTCCGTAACCGAACTCCACCAGCGACTCAATAGAACCGGACCTTATATTTTGTGGCTTCGAGCGAAAACTAATATAGAAACTACATTTTTTGTTTATCTCATCGTCCATGCGGAACCGAACTATAACTACGTTTCATGTAACTCCATTGAATTTTGCAAACGGTGCAAATCGACGATTATCATAATCGAATCTACCCGGTGAGAGATAAACAATTAGCGATGCCGCCAACTCCAAAAATACACCAGGTTGAACAGTCTTCTCGGGAAGTTCGTAAACGCCAAGTAGATATTAAGTGCAAAAGTCAGTCGCAAGTTAACTCCACTGGCAATTAGGTCAAAATTGAGGAAATGCTAAGGAATCATACGGAGACTGTGAAATTACGCCCACTGCGTAACTCGGCTGAACTTGCTGACTTTACTAGGTTATACCTACACGATGTCCTACGAATCAACAATTTCTCAAGCAGTAGATCATTTCTGAGTCAAGTCAGACGTTAAATTTGTAGTACTTGGAGATTTTACTGTTCATTCCACTTCAATAATTTCTCAGCTCTAACTTCAATTAAATGGAATGGTATATCATCTTAACGACCTCCCGCGATCTTATGGCTGACTAATTCGAACTGCGTGATACAATGGCTCTTGATCTATCGGCATTCGGTAGCCGTCCTTTAATACATTCGCGTGCTGAGAGTCATGTGAAATTCCAGCATCCGTAAATTGACTGTCGTGTAGGGAATTAGACTGTTTGACAGTCCTATGGAATAATACCGTATCGCATTGATACAAAAAGACGGCGTAGACACGTGGTTGCGCTAGTATTGATCGTCGCTCGGCGCTGCTGCCCATGCGCCGTCGTTTGCCTAGGCGGAATTTATATTTTTCAATTTTGCACATCGCCACGTATCGCTAAATGTCAATCGAATAACAATTATTTGAAACAGAATTGAAATTGCGAAAGTCGACGTTCTTCTCTTTTTTCATCTCCCGTTTTCCCTCTGCGCGCTGCCAATGACAGCTGACGTTTCCTTGTTGTCATTATAGTTATTATTCAACTCTATAGTCCATGACGCGGAGACCCAATGTTTTCCTTGGCGCCTTACGTCAAATTCGCTGTTCGCACCATTATTGCGAAACTATTTTTCACCGTGACTGATTGTGACGGCGCGAGCTTTGATAGTGCAGTCGGATTTCGATATTACGAATAACAAGAAGCAGCCACTATCGTCTTTTGCAAATTTATGTCGCGTCACGTTTTGAATTTGCAAGTCGCTCGTTGCTACTGGAATGGCGCTAGTGGTAGAAGTGAATATGAATTTTTGCAAATGGAACTATAATACCGTTGATTGGTTTCCGTACACGTATTTTTTAGTAATAAACTTCGATCCCTCTTTACTATCTTCGTTTACATTATTTATAAATTTAATGGACTCTATTTATGAAATTATACGTGATCCCGATATGCTCGTAATTTCTCACCTGATTCCACGTCTTTTATGTCACATGGCACTGGGCAATACTCCTCATACCTTACAATCGTCACGCTACTTTGGTCCATCATTGACGAAAAAGAAAAAAAAACCGCTCAGAAATTCAAAGTATCAGCAGCAGCGCACCGAAATGCTTAACTGCAAAAGTGCAATGAGGATATGCGGCTATGGACGAAGAAATGGATAAAAAGTGCTGCAAGCTGATAATAAAGAAATTACAGACAAACGCTAAAATGATAACACAGGTGCATACCAAATTTTACGCACGGCCGTATGGAACATGTGTGAATTTCTTAAACGTCTGTTATTGCAAAATGGGGCGGGTGGGTGGGGAGCGTATGTGCGTGCGTTCGAAAAAAAATTTATATTCAAAATACGGCCGAATAACTGAATTGATAAATTTGAAATTTATGTAAGCCATTAAGTGAGCCAATATTTTCTTATCAGTATAAACTATTGATATCCTTTCATATGTGCATAGATATAAAAAGCACGAGGTCACTATACGAATTGCTCTACAATTTCAATCAAGTTAATTTTAGATAGATTATCAAATTTTTGAAAATCGATTGATCCAATAATTTTGCACTGTACGTACCTTGGGTTATCCCTTCCATTTTTGTCACTTTGAATTTTACGAGTGATAAGGACCGCGCGTTACAGGTGCTCAGGAGAGAACAGCAGGGACTGCCATTCCGCTTGAGAAAGTTCTGTAAAGTAGCCTGTTGTTCTTAACAATCTGATGTGAATATTTCTTATCATATTAACGATGTACGATCATCGTAATATAAGAGCGTTATCATTTTGTGTCTCGCAGGCGATACTGTGGACATAAGACCTAACGATAACAGGACTCCTGAACTGTAGTAAATTTTCAATAAATACAGTGGAGAAAGCCGAAAGATCAAAGTGCTGTTCTTATCCGTGATAAGGATTTTGTGTGCCTATTAGGTGATACTGATTAGAATGAGCCCTATTGATCGGAATCGATATGTGTCCTAATCAATTAATTTTTGGAGAGACTTTTGTCATAGATAAACATCGGATTGAGGTTTTATTAAAGAACAATTTAATGTTACTATTTCTTATCGTATTAACGATGTACGGTCATCGTAATATAGTAGCGTTATCATTTTGCGTCTCGCAGGCGACACCGTGGATATGCGACCTAACGATAACAGGACTCCGTAACTAGCAAATTTTCAATTACACGTATTTTCAAATACAATGGAGAAAGCCGAAAGATCAGAGTGCTGTTCTCATCCGTGATAAGGATTTTGTGTCTATTAAGCGATACTGATTAAAATGAGCCCTATTGATATTATTATTGGATTAAGGTTTTATTAAAGAACAATTTAATGTTACTATCTCTTATCGTATTAACGATGTACGGTCATCGTAATATAATAGCGTTATCATTTTGTGTCTCGCAGGCGATGCTGTGGACATGCGACCTGACGATAACAGGACTCCGTAACTAGCAAATTTTCAATTACATGCATTTTCAAATACAATGGAGAAAGCCGAAAGATCAGAGTGCTGTTCTCATCCGTGATAAGGATTTTGTGTCTATTAAGCGATACTGATTAAAATGAGCCCTGCTGATCGGAAACGATCTGTGTCCTAATCAATTAATTATTGGAGAGACTTTTGCCGTAGACAAATATCGAATTAAGGTTTTATTAAGTAGCTGAACGATAGCAGCTAGGCCTTTTGAGAATTTTTGTAATTTTGAAAGAATTTATACTGTATAAAGTGTAGATGAGGTAACGATTCCCGTGTACTATCTTAATTAGCCAATTAACAGTCTTAATTGGACGAGCACAGTAAACGTCTTACTCGAGTGCAGAAAACTTGCAGTTTTCAAAAAGAACGAAATACACATTTAATGAGCGTAATGTTTAGAGTCGGTAATTGAACGTTGTACGCATATATGTTTTATTGTTTTTGGAATTGCAGTAGCCCGGTATACTTTGATTGACTGATCAATTTATTGCATTTTTTTTATTCGTATAACTAATCGCACGGATGAATTGATCAATTATTTAATTAATTGCCATACGCTACATATAAATTAACGTAAAGTTATTAATGTGATATAGTTTTCTAGTCTAGCTAGACGAATAGCCCGTGGGGGAACAAGAACGCTTGTTATTAATATTAATATAAATTTATAGCGTGTAAATATTTTTATTTATAATATATTTATAGATATTTCTATCAGGCGACAATGAAGTTCGTGACTGATGACTGTTCATTGATAACAATTCACGATGACGATAATAGCAATGATGGTGACGATGATGACGATGATGGATGACGATGAGATCGATATTGATATATAGGACGATTAATTAATTAAAATCATGCACAAGTTAAATCGAGTGGCGTAAGATAATTTTTCATTTCTTCTTTTCCAGTTTTAATACAAATAAGACTTGGCGTTTACTGATAATTTTTTTATCTCGTATGTCGCAAAGTCAAATAATCATAAAAAAAAAGATATAAGAAAGAAAAAAACGTGTTTTGCACATAAATACGTGTGTGTATATATATAGCGTGCATATATTTATATTTATATATTTACTGATATATTTATTTATTATTTTATTAATTAATTCATTCACTTGCGCTACAGCCTAATATTATTTTGTACATAACTAATATTCCAAAATTCACGCGTACCGTCTTTCCGTCAATCAGCCCAAATGCACCAGTCACGTTTGACAGTTCTCACGCACGTGTACCGGTTAAGCAATATTTGACAACAATTTACTGTCAAAGCACACGAAAGTTTTAGATACCAACTCGTAAGCTAATTCAGTTGGGTCTGAGGGTTTCGATTTTCCGAACTTGCTATATCTGCTGCGAGTGCGAGAGAGACAGAGAAACAAGTCGATCGAATCCAAGGCCATGAGTAGGACGCCTCCGTAAAAGTTATTGTGCTATGCCAGGGACTATATATTGTTATTTGTATAATATAGTCAATCAATTGACCAATATTATTATGTGAATGTTGTCAAACCTGACCTATATATTTCAGCTGGATGACCCAGTATACACTATTTTATCACTATTTTCAATAACGCGATGGCAGTTTTCGAAACTACTGTCAATCGTATATATTGCCAATGATTATAATTTAACGAGATAAGTAGGCAATAGATAAGGCAATTTTGATATGACAGTTGTGATAACAATAATTGGCAGTTTATTATTCATGAATTATCATTTAATTAGTTATTGTCAGTGTCAAGCAATAAACCACAGGTATTGGCAGTGTAATTGTCTAGTTTTCTGAAATTTTCCATTTTTTTAGTTCCTTCAACATTTTTCTTCACAACAATATACATTGCTACACGCTGGGTCAAGGGGATACTTGTCTTTCTCTGAGTCTAAAAACGACGAATCAATAAAATTTTCACATCGAACAGTGTATTATTTTTCAAAAATTTTTTAAAATCATTCGCGATTTTTTTTTCTTGTTTTGTTTTCCGCTTCTCTTCCTACCCCGTGACTACGAGATGCACTCGGAATGTTAATGGCTTCTCCCAAACTTCATCTGTGTTCTCGGGGTGGGTCACGGGCCGGCCGTGTATCTCAATTTTGAATTGGCCGGGTTTTTTAAGCCTTTTTCGGAAATGCAACGCCCACACTCCGTGTTTTTTCACCATTTCGAATTGCTCGTTCTCATTGCCACGTACCACCTTATACTCCATTTCCTTGTGCTGAAATAAAAGGCAGTTGAAAATAATTTTGAAATTTTTTTTCTCTTTTTCGCAACTACGTCGTTAGTACTTGTGATGTTAATTAATCGATATTATTATATCTATATATTTTTATAATTATTCACCTTGACAGCTGGCTGCAATTTTATAATCCGCATACGGTGCTTAGTCTGCTGGAGACTTATTTTCAGCACGTGCTCCTCGCCGTGATGGTGTCTTTTGACTTTACGGACCAAACGTCTTTTCGAAGATGATTTTTGCAATTTTTTTGGGAAAACCGTTCCCGACGCGTCGGTAGTTTTATTGTGTCTTGATATGGATCTCAGTCTGGCGCCTCTTCTGTGACGACCCTGTCCATTTATCTGTAATGGATATTCCGGGATTATTAATAAATTTAACTTTTCAAAATGGAATTGCATCTCTGAAACTTTGTAAGATTTACCTTGCACGAGAAACATCCTTCTGTGGAAATGACTTTGTCGTCGGCTGGTGGAAGGTAATAAGGATCAGGATTAACAGGAAATGTAGGAACGTTTCCAATATCGTCCCCATAAGGTCCTTGTCCCATTGGGTTGATGGTAGACAGACAATGTCCCTAATGACAAAAAGATTGCATAGAAATTATGAAATCGTTGCAATCAAGGTCAATGGTCGCATTAAAAAATTATTACCTGACCAATTCGTTGATACCCTGAAGGACACCCACAGATGAATCCACTGGGTCCATTAGGCGTGCATCCAAAGGAGCACGGGCTTCCGGTACAGCCGGCCGACGTCTTTGAAATCAATAAAATGCATATTGATTTCAGTTTACAATTTTATAAAAACTTTTTCATCCATTATTTTAATTGAATTTATAATCGTTATTACCTGAACGCATATTTGCAAACTGATATCAAACTGATAACCATCTGGGCAGCCGCATCTGTAACTGCCAATAGTATTGATGCAAGTATTCCCGCCGCATGGAGAGGAATTGCATTCGTTCTCATCGATGCACTGGTTGTAATAAAGATGCTGCACGAACCCATCAGGACAGCCGCACCTATAGCTTCCCATTAAATTCTGCAAAAAGCAGGATAAAAAATAATTTTAAAAATTCATCAAAAATATTTCAGAGTTTACTAATTATTAATTTCAGTACCTGACAGCCGTGCTCGCAATTTCCGTCATCGGCACATTCGTTATTATCGGTACAGAACATTTTGGTTTGATCCAATTTAAATCCTCTGGGACAGGTGCACCTGAAGCTTCCCAATGTGTTGATGCATTTTCCAGGCTTCGGACAGGTACCGGATTGTTCGCATTCATTAATATCTGTCAAAGGAATGCAATGCACAAAAGTGCATATTTATTAAAGATACTGCAATTGAATATGCAACGCAGCGCAATACCAGTTCTCGTATTGATTAATTATATGTACCGCGACAGGCGTCTCCGTGCTGCGTATATCCTTCGCGGCAGCCGCAAGTGTAACTTCCTGGAGTGTTTATGCACTCCTGCTGACACAGATGATTTTCGGTTGCACATTCGTCCAAATCGCGACAGCTGACGCCGTCAGGATTCAGAATGAAACCGACTGGACAGGAGCAGGTGAAACTGCCCTCGGTATTCTGACAATTGTATTTGCAAGGTTTCGGCGTCAATTCGCACTCGTTTACATCTGCAATTCCATAAAGAGATTATAAATTGAAATAAAATATTATTAACGAAGTCGTGCACTTGCAGCTGCATTGATTATTTAACGATTACCGATGCAATGAGTGCCAGACTTGTCAGCCTTGTATCCCTTGTTACAGATGCATCTATAGGAGCCGAGAGTATTGATGCACATTCCGTTTCTGCAGAGATCTGGAATTGTCTTGCACTCGTCGATGTCTGTGAGACGATTAAAAAAAGATCAGTTAATTGAAGATTAATTTTTCGAAATCATTTTTCTTTACCTTGACCATTTATTGAAAATCCTTTGTCCAGGCACAATTCGTTATAGTTTTCGGAATCCCTCGTTGGGCAAATTTCACAATACGATCCCCAAGCTGCACCCATTGTGCAGCAGCAATCCGCTTTAGTAACTGTGCGCAATTCCGACGTTCTCGCTGTGCATCTGCCACCGATAGTTTGCTGAAAGCAGTAGCCGACACGTCGATCTGAAAAATTGGAAAAAATTTTTTGTTTATTTTCAAATTCTTATAAATTGATTTTCAAATTAAAAAAAAAAGCTGTACCGATGCACGATTTCCCGTCAGGACTTATTTCGAAGCCATCGTAACACAGGCACTGATAACTTCCTTCTAAATTGACACAGCGACCATTACGACAGAGGCCGGAATTGACAGCGCACTCGTTGACATCCTTGCACTCGTCAGTCATGCCAATTTGTTGATAACCAGGTGGACAGTTGCACATGAACGAGCCAATGGTGTTCTTGCACTGGAACTTGCACTTGTTCGCCGGAGTTGCACATTCGTCAACATCTGCAGGTGCAATGAGATGCATTATGCAATTCCATCTTGTATCACCGTACAAGGAAATATTAAACAGACATATAATATGTACCTATGCAATGACGTCCGTCAGGAGCCAAAGTGTACCCATAAGGACAGGTGCACTTGAACGAACCAGGTGCATTGCGACACCTGAATGCACATTGATATCCCAATTCCAAACATTCATCAACATCCTCGCAAACCTGATTAGCCCCAGATGTAAATCCTTCGTTGCAGGAACACTCAAAACCTCCGTCAACGTTGGTGCATGTGCCATTTCCGCAAATATTCTGCACGTTCAGGCACTCATTGTCGTCGATGCACTTTTTCCCAGTTTCATCAAGAACGTAACCGGGCGGACATTCGCATCTGAATGAACCATCAGTGTTGATGCATTCGCCACCGGCACATGCATCGGGCATGAACAAACATTCGTTAAGATCAACTCCAAGATCATCCCTTCCGGATCCTTCGGGGCAGAGTTTCTCGAACTCCTCTGAAATACATTAAAATATGCTTTATGCCAACCGATGCACTTTCAATTGTCACAATTGATCTTGTGCATCCAAGCTTTAAACTTGTACCGCTATCTTTTGATGGGCACTGCTCGCAGTAACGGCCCCATGCCATTCCCATTGTGCAGCAGCAGTGCTTCTTGGTCATGCTGCCTTGACGTGGTGCAAGGCATCGTCCGCGCCGGAAGTCGTCATAGCATTGCTCTTCCCGTATATCGATGCATCGCATCGAATACGGTTTCTCGCTCAATCGAAATCCTACTGGACATTCGCAGATCACGCTGCCTTCGGTATTTATGCATCTGCCATTTTCACACATGTCCTCCGTCTCGACGCACTCGTCCACGTCTAATTCAAGATAAAAAGCAAACTGTCATTATCGTCATCCAAGTGATTTTTTTATTATTAATTATCGACACTGACCTACGCAACGCTTCTTCGTATGATCCAATTCGTATCCCGGTGGACAACTACATATATAAGATCCCATGAGATTTTGACATTTTCCAGGCGGCGGACACACTCCTGGCGTCTAAGAGGAAGATGCACATTTTTAATTGATGGTTAACGGCTAATTAGAGAATGACCAATTAAATTTTACCTCGTGACATTCGTCAATGTCTCTACAGTGCTGTCTATCCTGCGCCAATATGTAACCTTCGGCACATTCGCAATTGAAAGAACCAATAGTATTCTTGCATCTCCCGTTTCTGCATAGGAACGGCATAATTTTGCACTCGTCCACGTCTAAATTAAATTTCAGAAAAAAAAATGAAGAAAATTGCATGAGTTTAAAAAAACAAAATAAAATCAACAACACTGACCAGCGCAATCGTTATTGGGACTTAGTTTGAATCCATCGTAACAGTGACACTTGTAAGATCCTAAGGCGTTGATGCAGGTGCCATTGTTGCATATGTTTATATTACGTTGACATTCGTCAATGTCAACGCACATGTCTCTGTCGCGCGTCAACGTGAATCCAAGATGGCAGACGCACTGAAAGCTGCCCTGTAAATTATTGCAGACTCCGTTGCTACAGACGCCAGCACGCTCGTAGCACTCGTTAATGTCAACGCAGTCTCGTCTACTGAAACCCAATTTATAACCAGCTGGACAGAGGCACTCGAAGCTGCCCTGCTGGTTCACGCACTGTGCGTTTCCAAGGCACGGGTTGGGCACGTGCAGGCACTCGTTCTCGTCCACGCACTGGTGCGAATCTTCGTCGTAGACGTAACCCTCGTCGCATAGACACTCAAAACTCCCAGGTGTGTTGACGCATCTCCCATGGGTGCACATGGTGGGCATCAGTTCGCATTCGTTTATCTCTTCGCTGTGATTGGTCATGGGGTTTCTGATTTGACCTGGCACCATACCACATAAAATCTCATGGTCACCTGAAATTCCAAATTTTTTTTTACATAGATATGCCACCCTTGCATATACGCTTGTGCACTATGAACCTTTGTACTCACGGCTTCTCTCGTCCGGACACTTTTCACATGGACTTCCCCATGCTGCCCCCATGGAACAGCAGCACAACATCTTCGTTTGCGGATGCAGCATAGGTGCCGTGCATTCTCCCGCCTGATAGCTCAGGTAGCACAATTCTTTTCTCATGTCGACACACTCTTCTGGAAATATTGAAAAAAATGTTTTTTTTTCGGTTATCAATTTTTTTTTTTTTATAATCGAGTGACTCACTTCCTCCTGGCATCGCCATGTATCCCTCGGGACACTCACAGTGATATTTCCCTTGATCATTTATGCAGTAGCCGACTCCACATATTTGCGGATGCAACAGGCACTCGTCCACGTCTATAACGTATTGCGTGTAATTGATAATTTTTTGAAGGGGTCAATAGTTCATTATCCTAATCAGGACTTACCGATGCAATTGGTCTTGGTGTCATCTAGCTCGAAGCCCTCGTTACACGAGCACATGAAACTACCGAAGGTGTTGGTGCAGTGTCCGTTCTGACAAATGTTCTCCAGCTCCTCGCACTCATTAATGTCCTCCAGGATAACCGTAGTCAGGTTGGGCCTGTATCCTGACCCACCGGGGCACAGCTCCTGGAACTCCTTAGTCCCAATGTCAGGACACTCGTCGCACCTGTTACCCCACGCGCTCCCAATGCTGCAGCAGCAGGTGGCCTTGGTGACCGAGGATGAGACGTCGAAGATACATTGAGGTCTCGAGTTGCCAGGTTCGTATCCGGTGAAGCACAGAGACTCCCTTCTGTCTGCGAATCAAAGATTATCTTGTTTTAAAAAAAAAAAAAAAAAGATAAAAAATATTTATCTGGTAATTTCATCTCGACTCACCGACACAGGCATTTCCAGCCTCTACCAAGTCGTAATTGTCGGGACACTCGCACAGGTACTTGCCCTGCGTATTAATACAGTTGCCGTATTGGCAGGACTGCGGACTCTCGCATTCGTCAATGTCAGTGCAATTTCCGCCGGAACTGTCAAGTCTGTAACCTTCGTCGCAGTCGCAATGGAACAAGCCGAAGATATTTTCGCACCTGCCGAAAACGCACAGGTTGCTGAACATCTCGCACTCGTTTATGTCGACGCAAGCCTGTTCGTTATTTTCGTCAGGATGAATAAAGCCCATTTCACACTCGCATCTGAAGGATCCTGGGTAATTTAGGCAGTGGCCATTCTCGCAGAGCGTGTTGTCGTTCGAGCACTCGTCGATGTCCTTGCAGCTGTAACCGTCGCCCCTGAATCCAGCATCGCAAACGCACTGATGAAGAATAAGATTTAAATAAAATAATGCACTTCGCTTGCATTCTTTATGCCAGTTGCATGTGACTTTTTATACCTTGAATGAACCTTCGGTGTTGATGCATTGTGCATTGGCGTCGCATCCCCCATTGTTAGTCAGACACTCGTTGATATCTCTGCAATCAATGCCATTCCCAACGAAGCCCTTCCTACAGGTGCACTCGTACGAGCCCTGAGTGTTTTGACAGTCCGCAAACTCACTGCACGTGTATGCATTCAGCATGCACTCGTCATCGTCGGTGCATCCTGGACCTCCGTCCGGTTTCACCGAGTATCCTTCCTCGCAGCGGCAGTTGAACGAGCCTATTGTATTGTAGCACTCCCCATATTGGCATATGTGAGGCTGCGTTACACATTCGTCGATATCTGATAAAAAATTTAAATAATTAATTAAAAAAATTATAACTTCGTTAATATTTGCATTTTTACCAATGCAAGATGTCCCGTCCTTTCCAGGCAACAATCCATCGGTACATATGCATGAGTATAATCCCTGCAAATTGGTGCACTTTCCACCGTTGCAAATTCTCGGATTTTCCTTACACTCGTCCACGTCCGTACAGGACCTCCCGTCTAAATTTAGTGCAAATCCAGTACTGTAAAAAAATAATTTGTTAAAAAATATTCAAATCCACTGTATATATTATATGTCTAATCAGTCACCTGCAGGAACAGGAGAAACTTCCTGGCGTGTTGAGACAAATATCTTCGCATCCTCCGTTATTGATTGTGCACTCGTCGATATCTTCGCAATGTGACTTCTGGTCAGTTTGCCGATAACCATCGTCACAGATGCACTGATAAGTGCCCATCATATTCTCGCAGACTCCGTTCGAACAGATACCACTGGTCCTGGAACACTCGTCGATATCCTTGCAGGATTCTTTGTCAGGACTCAATTCGTGTCCCGGAGGACAGATGCACTTGAAGGATCCGTCAGTATTTAAACAAGTACCGCCTCTACATAATCCAGGAGTTTCCTCGCACTCGTTAACGTCTAAAATATCGAATTTACGTGCATTAAATAGCGATAAGATGATAACGAGATCCAAGGACTTTGAAAGGACGAAAAATAATTCCAAGGAAGCGTATAGGATATTATTAGTATCGAATGGATTTATTTAATGGAGGCCTTCCGGTTGTTATCGCACCATTTTATAATTCCCAGGGGGCTCTTATCAGTCCGTCTTACCCATGCATATTTTCATGATATCGCTACTCCTGTAACCGGGATTGCAATCGCACTGGAAATTTCCTGGCGTATTGCGACAGGTCCCGTTTCCACAGACGCCGTGCATGATTTCGCATTCATCGATATCTGAATGAATAACACAGAACATAGGGAAGAGACCATTTTGATTTTTTTTTTAATTATTTTATCCGATATGGTACAAGCCGTAAGTTGATAACGTGTGTCACCTACCGTTGCATTTTATTCCATTCTCATCAAGTGCAAAGCCCTGATTGCACCTGCAGCTGTAACTACCAATTGTGTTCCTGCACCTGCCGTTCAGGCATATGCCTGGAAATTCCGTACATTCGTTTATGTCCTTCTTCTCAGTGAATCCGTCACCTTTCGGACACAATTCTTCGTGCAGTTGCGAGCCCGGCTTAGGGCAGACCTCGCACCTGTCGCTGCCCCATGCACGTCCAACTCCGCAGCAGCATAAGGATTTTGAAAATGCTCCGTCAATTGGATTCAGGCATTGTCCGTGTCTGTATTCGGTGTAACAGGATTCTTGTCTGGTGTCGATGCAGGCGGTTTCTAAAGAAAATTATTTAAATAATTAAATTGGTTAAACAATTTTTTCGACTTTTTTTTATAATTACGAGTTGAGTCCAACGTGAGTCCAGGTGGACATTCGCAACGGTAACTTCCGTCAATGTTGGTGCACGTGCCGCCACCCTTGCAAATCCCACTGTCTAATTCGCACTCGTTCACATCTGCACAAGACTTTCCATCCAATTTTGCATAACCCTTCGAACATTCGCACAGGATATGATCGCACAATTCGCAAGGGCTGCCCCAGGCCAGACCCACCGAACAACAGCATTCCGATTTCAGGGCTAACCTTGGCAAATTATTTTCGCAACGACCATGTACCATTTTGGTCCAGCAGGATCCTTTTCTGTTATCTGAAAAAAATAATAAATTCAATAAAAATCATTTAAGTTACTGTTATCAGGAATAAATATTGATTAGAACAATTTTTTAATAATCACCTATGCATATGTGTCCTGTGTTATCAAGTATGTATCCCGGTTCACATTCGCACACGTATGAACCATGTGTGTTTATACATATCCCATTGAAACAAGCATCCGGTCCAAGTTCTTCACAGTCGTCTACATCCTCGCACATTTGATTTTGCGAATTCAGTCTAGTACCAGTTGGGCAGATGCACTGAAATTTATTTTGAAAATATATTTAGTATAATACAATAATTTTTTGGCAACGACTCTATTCTATTCATTAATCAAAATTTTGTAATATCGATACCTGAAAACTACCAGGCGTGTTACGGCACTGTCCTCCGCTACACAGCGAATCCTCCAATTCGCATTCATTGATATCGCTGCAAATTTTGCCGGTGGCGTCAACTTCGTATCCGCTGTCGCAAATGCAACGGTAAGTACCCATGAGATTTTCGCAACCACCGTTGATACAAATATTTGGATTTTGAGCGCACTCATTGATGTCTGTAAAAAAAAATTGATTAAAAAGTTATTATCATTTTTCGTCGACTGATTAATCTTTTCAATTGACTCACCATCTCCATTGTACGTCATCCCAGATCCATGTGGACACAGGGAATCGAATTCTGTTGTTCCCGGCATGGGACACGCTTGACAGGTGCTACCCCATCCCATGGGTTTACCAAGAATGACAGTGCAACAACAACAACTGGATTTTGTAACTGCTGTTGATGTGGGATTGGAGCACTGTCCATCTCTGTACTGTGAGTAACACAGGTCCCTCCTGGTGTCTGAGTAGAGTATAAAAGAATTAAAGAATTAATTATTAAAATTCAAAAAATAAATAAAATATTTTGTTACCCAAGCAGGATCTTCCGTCTGGACCCAAATTGAATCCTAAATTGCACTTGCAACAAAAACTGCCGGGGGTATTTTCGCATTTGCCATTTTGACAGGGTGCACTTAGACACTCGTCGATGTCTGTTAATTGGATGATTTAATTAATTACAATTTTTTTTATACTGATAACTATATCACTATCAATATACCTATACAGTGCTTCTCGTCTGGACCAAGGCGGAATCCAGGATCGCAAACGCATATGAAGGAACCTTCCTTATTGACACATTTCCCATTGTCGCACATTCTGGTCTCAGTACATTCATCCATGTCAACGCAGAACGTGCTATCACGCGAAGCTGTGAATCCAGGCTGACACACGCAGTGATAAGAACCCGGTGTATTCACGCAGCGTCCATTCAAGCAAATCCTGGGATTATCCGCACACTCGTCAATATCTAGAAAAAAAATGTTAATCCAATTAGTAATTGAAAACTCCTAGGAATAATTAATTAAAAAGTTTTAATTACCTGTACAGGCATTTTTTGTAGGTGAAAATGCATAGCCTTCGTTGCACTTGCACTTGAAAGTACCGTCGACATTTGTGCAACGTCCATTGTTGCACATTCTTGTATCCTGACACTCGTCATGATCTTGAGGTAAAGAAAAATGCATAAAATCATTGAAAAGTTACTTGTACAAAAATCATTCGAATTACCTGTGCAGTATGTTCCGTCACCGGAAACAACAAAACCAGGAGGGCAACTGCAAATGAAGCTGCCAGGAGTATTCTGACAGCTGCCATTCTGACAGTATCCTAGTTGACACTCGTCGACGTCCTCGCATCGTCCCGTCTTCTTATCGTATCCAGGATAACACTCGCACTCGTATCCTTCCGGGGTATCAATGCATTTTCCGTGGCCGCAAATGTCAGGCTTCAGGGCGCATTCGTTGATCAGCGTAATCGACTCCGATTGCGGCGAACACAGCTGCCTGTGTTCTTCTATGGGATATTAACCAATTATTCCTTTTTTTTATTTTCCTCGACTACTTGAAAGTTAATTGCACTCGAGAATTAATAGCTACGCACCACTTCCGGCGTTTGGACATATGTAACACTCGTCGCCCCAGCCGCGACCTACATTCTTACCGCAGCAACAATCCTTCTTACTTAATCTCATCGCTAAGCGATTTTTGCACTGGCCGTTCCTATTGACAGCGGTAAAGCAGAGACCTTGCCTACCGTCTAATTAACCAAAATAATTAATAATAGTTGATTAAATTCAAGACATTTTTTAAGATGCATTTATATCAATGCATTTATAGTGTTACCTATGCAAAATCTTCTGTCTTGACTCTGTATAAAACCAGGATTACATAGACAGTAATAACCGCCGTCTGTATTTATGCAGCGGCCGTCGTTACAGATTCCTTCGTCCTGACACTCGTCCTGATCCTTGCACTCGTTAGTCTCAGGATCACGTGCCTGTCCAGGTGGACACTCGCACGTGAAGGATCCCGGTGTGTTCAGACACTTGCCACCTTCGCAAAGCCCAGGAATTGCTTCGCACTCGTCAATATCTATCATTGCAAAAAAAAATATAAAATTTTGCAAAGTTTTGTCGAATATGAAAATTAATTATAAAAAAATAGGTAATTAGCAATACCGACCAACGCACTGGCCCTGATGTGTTTTCAAGTATCCCAAATCGCAATCCAATCTGTTCGGGCACCTTTCGCAGGGATGACCCCACCCTTTGCCAACAGTCGCGCAACAAAGTTGTCGCGTGCAAACGACGCCTTGCAAATTGGCCAAACACTGGCCATTTCGAACTTTCGTATAACATGGACCAGTTCTGTAATCCGTTTCGCATCTTCTCCCAGTGTAGCCGTAAATGCATGCGCATCTGTCAGGTCCGATGCATCTGCCTTGATTCAGGCATGGTTCCCTGCATATGGCTGAATCAAACGTGAATAATTATAATAATGAAAATCAATTAATTATTATTATTTAATATACTCACGTTCATTGCAAAATTCACCCTGGTAGCCAGGCCTGCACTGACATCTACCATCGACGCAGTTGCCATTGATGCACTGTGCCCTGCAGGTGCCACTTTCAGCTCCCCGACCTCCTGCACTTGCAATGTCCTGGGAATTGTCTTGAAACAATTGCATTAATCCAATTAGGAAATATTAAAAGAAATCTTGTTTCCATTATTCTTCTCAGGGTAGAACAAAATTTTTTGGAAGTGACTCGTTCCCTCCTATTTCTCTCACAGACTCCTGCCATGGACCACGTTCTTGGACTTGAGATTCTATATCTATATAGAAGCACTCTATGGTGCACATTCACTTAGGAAATCCAAGATGAAAACGATACGAGATGGAGAACACGTGAAGGCAATCGGGCTCGATCACGAATCTCAATTGTCTAGCGGGGAATCCCCGTGGTGTTTAATGTTGTGCAATACACTCCTCCCGCCTCCTATCCTCTTAACTAATCATACCTTACTTATTCCATCTGAGCCCTAATTACCCGCTGCCGCGTTAATTATTTGCCCTTTGAAGAATTCCTGACCCCCCCTTATCATCATCGAATCGTTCTCCAGCCTCATTAATGATCCCCATTGATACAGATTAAATAGATAGAAAACAACATTTACTTTCATTTCCTCGGGTGAAT
Organism: Cephus spinipes; assembly: GCA_963971525.1. Lineage (NCBI taxonomy): Eukaryota > Metazoa > Arthropoda > Insecta > Hymenoptera > Cephidae > Cephus > Cephus spinipes. The sequence continues at coordinate 694,041 of OZ020578.1, read as the reverse complement.
TCGAATCCATCTGTTTTATTATACCGAGATGAAAAATATTTATTTATTTCTTTGCTATTGTTTCAGTAGCCTACTGCCACTCGGAGTGCATCAAGTGCATAATGCACTTTCATTAGGTGCATAAGGAGGCGTTGACTCTCGTAGGCAGACCAGACGGTCCTGTAGGCGTATTCAGAGAATATCGACTGGCTTCTTAACAGGTAAAACAATCATAATATTTCTATAACAAAGCTGAAATTGTTTCATATACACAATTTTGATTTCCTCATTGGGAATGTACATTGCTACACGATTTTCAGTGGTATAGATATATGCCATGTGTTATTATTTTATTCTATATCACTCACCTTTGACATGTATCGAGTTGCAAGCAGAAGCTACCACGCGATTGTCGCACCAGCATATATTCGGCTTGATGCATCTTCCTTGTTCGCCACAGCGTCCGGAACATATTGCTGTCGAAAACAGTGTTTGGGCAATGAAGGCATTTAGAAATGCAATGATAAATACCTGAAACGGAAATACTCACGAACGACGCAGAGACCGGTTTCCGGTTTTTTCGTCCATCCGGGGCAACAGTAATTCTTGTACCTTGATCCGCAGACGTTGGGCCTAAAATGGATAATTCAAATGATAATATATATGTATCTGTATATAAATCCATAACGCTCTTAACGTGTGACTCGACACGCTGCAACGAATATCTTATAAAGTTAATCTCCATGAATTTCCACGTGCTGGGAATAAATTTGACAGGCGTCTCTTTCTCTTTTTTTTTTGGATAGAAAGAAGGCTGAGTGTGAGAAATGCAAGAGAGATATCAAATACATACGCACGCATGCGTGTACAATGTCTACAATGTAAAAAGGGTGTATCGACCCGCCCCAAAGTACAATTCTTGCGTGAACAACACAAAAGGCCCAAAATTCGGTGGGTGTAAATCTTTGAAAAAAAATGCCTTCTTTCTATATAGGCGTGAGAAAAAAGAACAAGGATAGTTCTCATTGATCATTTATTCAGGTGAATCGGTCACGCCTGTCCCACATGGTAAAATTTACGCTGACACATTATGATTAACGGATTGTAAAATGAGTCTCATTCACGTGAAAAAAAAAGAAAAGGATTGAACAAGAAAAAGTAGGAAAAAATGGTAAAAATCAACGGGGGGTGACGTCAATCCCTAGAGCAATGAAGATTGAGGGGGAGGGGTGGATGGGATAGTTACAATAAAAAAAAAGTTGTATAGATCTAAAAGATCGGTAACGATCTCTGATCCATGGGGATCGATACACGATGAGAATGGAAAAGATAAATAAGAAATAAAAAGTTATCCGATACTAAGGGAGGGCATAAATGTTATCAGTTATCGATCGATACGTTCATCCCCCCGATCAAACGTTTATATTTCACTCAATCACGTGTATTATGTCGAAGATGGCATCATTTACATCTGACACTGGGAGGGCCGATTGGGTCCACGGGGTCCCACAATCTCCACCTGTGTATCCATGAGGCCCCTTATTCGTTTTGTATAATAAGTGCTGCCATCCCAAGATCCGACACTAATCCTCTTATTTTTTTTTCACCGCGAGTTTTTCGAGTGATCGATAGATCTCGATAGAAAAAAAAAGATCTTGAAAAATATCATGCACTTACGTGCGTTCGAATACACGGATTCTATCAATTACACGGTACGGAGGAAAAAAAAGACGTCAGCCTTAAGGCGTTTGAAAAATAAAAAATTGGTGTGTACACTGTACATAAATGCATCAATACTTTAATAGTAATTCAAATATTTATCTCTCCAATAAATAAACTATCTTTAAACTGAAGATGATCAACGTGTGAAATTCTAAAATTAAGAAAATTTTTAAAAAATAATTTATAGCCATAGCGAATCCTATCTCGGAAACAAGGAGGCCGTTGACTTCGCGCTCCTTAAGTAACGGCAGCTGCACTTTGCTGCTTGCAAACTCCTTAAATTTCAGTCCTACCCATGTAGCGAAGTCGGATTCCGTGTTTATCGAAATTATAGCATCTATTTGTACTGCGTATGCGCAGATATGAATTTTTTGCATGGTTTACTTTGATTTTATTTTCCCATGACACTTTACTCAATATTCGTTTTTTTATTGAAAAATAACGTGACACGCCTTAGTTAGGGTCCGATGGAACGATAAGGCCCAAATGCAAAAAATGGTCTCTCTGTTAGGATTTTCTTTTATACTGCAGATGCGCATGCGTGGAATGCACTTCGAGACCGTTAGGAATGCATATGCGTGGATGGATGACTTATAATATATTTTTAAATATGTTAAATAAGCCATTGATAATTTCTCATTGTATATATGTTTATTGTATTTGAATGAGAAGGAATGCTCGCTCATTCCAGAATGATTTTTCTAATTTTCCATCATTCAATCAACAGTCGAATTCAATGGGAAATTTCCAGCAAGCTTATTCGACAGATTTTGTATTATGGGATGTATTACAACTTTTGAATGTAACAGTACACACTGATATAGGATATATTGAAAGAAGCTGTATTGCGTAGAAAAATTATAGAATTAACTTTTTTTATTATTTATAATAATTAATTTTCAATTTATTCGTACATAAAATATGACGTCATTACCGAGGCTGCCTGCCACTGACGAAATAAGTATGAATGAATGATGTAAAACATATTGAGGCAGACGATCAATTCCCTATTGGCAATCAATCAAATCGTCGATCTCAAAGATGATTACCAATCGACAAATTTGATTTTTTAACAACAACCATTATTTTCTGTAAGACAAAAAAATTGCTACCGACAGCATCCTTATGCAGCATCCATAAATATTGATCTGTAAAACATGAAGGATGATCACACTATACACCAATCTCGTGTTAAGGATCAATCAATCGATCAATATCAATCAATGAGGAATATCCCTTGTATCGGCTATATACGTATACAGGCTCGAAATTATTGCCCAATTTTTTTTCTTTTTTTTTTTAAAGAACGTTACTATCTAGAGGACGTTCAACAGTTAACACTCATTTCTGTTATCTGAATCACGAGCGTTTAGTATTGTTGTAAACGACCACCGGCGGCGTGAAGAGTATCATCATACTGTACATATTTGTTAACTGATAATATATTAGAGCCCACGCGTGCAAGACGATTAGGCAATCTCGGGCAAACAATGGGACACGGCTACCCCCTTTTTTGTATATGTATAAACAGCATAATATAATCGCGCCATAACGAGGCCGTGTTCCACGGATGTTCTTCGAGTCGTCTCTGAATACCGACTATGATTAATTCAGCCTTCCTGTGCTCTCACTTATGGCAGTTTCGAGCAGCTGTCGTGTGGCACTCTTAATAAAACCCAATAACGCGATAGAATTTAATTTTATTCAATAGTCAGCGTCAAAATAAAAAAAATTATACCGATGCTGTGCTTGTGTCGTGAGATTAATAAGAATCATTTCGTTGACTGCATTTTTATTTTTATTTTCTTTTTTTATGGAAATATCAAGAAATTTGTACTGGGTCAAATTTTCAGAGAATTTTACCATCACTGGGTAATATTTCCATGGCGCGTATCGGACGTTGACACGAAAACCTCAGAAGACGTCTTGGCACCGCACCCTGCACTTAACTCTCGCGATAGCTTAATAGATTGAAATTCTTGGTGTTATCGCGACATTTCATTTGGTCCTCTTGACTCGATTACTGCGTTCTCACAATGCTCTTTTGAATTCCGATTTATCGTACTGCTCCATATGTAGGTATGACTGTATTGGAAGTGACTTTGAAAAAAAAATTTTTTGCATTTTTTGTGCACTACAGTAAAGTTCAAAATATGTCAAATATCAGATCGTACTTTGGACAGGAAGTTAAATTCCGAAGGACTCGAGAAAACTGTTACTTTCCAAAATTTGGATCGAGTAAAATTTTTGAAGAAGCCTGTACGTTGCCCATACAGAAAATGATGTTCTCTTGTAAATTGAGTTCGTTACCTGATTTTATGAGAGATCTCGATATGGGGTGTCTGATCGGATATCGATCAGGGTTGTAATTTTAACACCCGCCCTTAATAATAGCCCATTACAAAAAAGGGCCCAAGGCTCAAATCGTTCCTAAGTAGTAAACTCCTTTGCTCGCTAGGCAGTATATCAAGTATTCGCATTGGCGAATAGATTCTAGGAATAATAAAAATTCAAATTTGCAGCAAGAAAAAATAATAGAACAACAACTTTGCCGCAAGTAGTGTAACCAACTGTTCTGATCCTAAAATGTAAAATGAACTTACAAACCGAACATAAATAAGTGAGGTCGCCGTAAACCCATCCAAAAATATATTTCCTCCCTTTGAAGCCAATAAAAAGAAAGTCACGTACGTCACGTTTTGGAAATAAAAGGAAAAACATCCAAAGAGGCCCTATCCCGTCCGTGTATACGAAATCCTGCATGATTTCAACTATTCTTTATATTACATTTCCAAACAATGAGAAGCACAGTAAATTCTAATCCGCTTAGTATTACACGAGAATTCCATTAATCGAAAGGAATTGGTTGGCACGCAAGAGACAAAATAAAGAGACGATGAAGAGGTTTAAAGAAAAAGAGAGAAAGTACCAAGTGGATTAGAACGGAATGCAGTAATTAGGTATTTTATAATCGTCCGAGTGCCGAGTAACGTTAAATAATGTCTTGCGCCTGCGCGTGATGACGTGCCCGTTACTGCGCATGCGCCCGGTCAAATCCACGCGTCACTCGAAGCCTAATCTTTGCTCCCATGGCTCCTGCCCAATTTTAAGAAGTACCTATAGCTCCACAAGGAATGCCCTATCGAATAGCCAACAGTGCTCAGAGCAATGTATCTCTTGCAACGTAATTCATTTAGTCGCGATAACTAAATATTTCAGTGGTGCAGTCATGCGGTGTGTTCACTGGTGCGCATGCGCCGATGCACGTGCACTATACCGCATTCCAGAGAATCATTTCACGTGCAATTCCATATGTATCTCGCAACTCCAGCAAGATAACCAGACGCATCCTGACCATTAGTAAATATCCAATAACAAAGCTATTAATTTTTTAATATATTCACAGTTCAGTAGTCTTTATAGCCAGAATAAAAAAAAAAGTATCCAGGAACGAAGAGACCAAAAGGATAAGCACTTATTTAAAGTAACCCAAAATATATACGGGGTGGTCTCTTTCGTCTAGTAAAATGTGATTCCGCTGCCAGAGTCAGCCCCAGGCGTTAACGAGGTCTTAAGCTCATTTATAACGAGAATCCTCGGGAACACACATTGTGCATATACAAATCCTCGTTTCTAATAATACAGTCTGGATAACAAAAGTTGGGTATACCTAGCGCTAACTACCATCCCTATTAGCAGTGAAGAAGATGGGATTAGAGTGGGTATTAGGGTCACTCGGGACTACCGAATAGAGAGATGCATTTGACTAGTAGGATTAGCCGAACAAGTCCGGCATTGGATTCAGTGAGTTAGTGAGTTAGTGAGTTGGTGAATGAGTTAGTAGGTACACCTAAACCTACTCGGCACTACGCAAGTCATAACATTTTGATTCTCTTCGTGCCGGGACGAAAGCTTGATAAATGATCCGTCCGTGTTATTTCCCTTGGACTTGGCTAACATCGACAGCTCGATCTTTCTTTTTCTTTTTTTTTATTCATTTCAATTTAGTCTAATAACGTTCGTAAAATACTTTGCTTCGAATAAATAATCCAAGAACAGTGACTCTTTATTTTTGTCTCTTATAATATCGATAGCACGTCGTGCGTGACCAAGAAATTCCTCGTATGCTTCATTCTCTTGGTCAATAACAGCGCATTGAATTAGTGACGGTTATCAATGAGAGGCTTTAGGGACTCCGCGATGCATTTGTGCATCGTCGGCTGGTGCGCTATGGACGTACAACGTGCATTCATTGATCGTATATTTATCATAATGGGGTACCGATACTTTGCCCGGCTCTGCTTGCGCGCTTTTATTTTACATTTTATTTTTTTATCTCTTTCCTGAAGACTCCGAGACGGATCACTAATGCGGGTCTACGTATGCACGTTAAAATTACTCTGCTTCAGCTTGAATTCCCGATGCATTACGTAAGTTTTTTTTAAAAACTTTCAATTTCACACGTGGTCCACGTACACTGTGCACGATGTGTCCCTGTATATTTTCTACTAATTCGATGACAGTCGTGCTCGGAATTAACGAGGGGAAAAAAAAAAATATTCTATTTTAATGAGACACATTTTCAACACATTGAACGTGTATTTTTCCAGGGTGTTATTTTATTTGGAAAAAAAAAGAACAGCAAGTTGCGCTTTCAATTAAATCGATTGAATTAACAGGACTGTGTTACTGGTTTGATCGATTTGATTTTATTTCGATTATAGCCATGTTTCTCCAGTGGCTATCGCATTATCGCGTTTATGCAGTTTAATACGGTTGTGCATTCCGCTGCACTTGTACCAGCAATCTGATTCCAGTCCGGACACAATTATAAAGTACCAGAACTTACTTTTCTGCAATTAATCGTACAAGGTAGCATCTACGAATTTCCAAAAAAAAATATATATATATATCACGACCCTAAGTCAATAGTCCCTGGTGCATAGTCATTGCACATTGAAATGACGTATCTACCGTGGTGCCATTTCGACAGGAGCTTAAACCCTCTTGAAGGACCATCTCTAATTAATGGATTATTCACGCTAATTGTTCTGCCTCTGAAACTGGGTTAAACGATCGTTTGAGTTTTAAGGGAATGCGGAGGAGTGGACTATAGCTGTGCCCCTGCAACGTCACAAGAGACCAATGACAAAAGCCTATAAATTACATCCCTTCCGCGAAATGCATCATTCCTAATGGGCATAATAATAATAACTGCGACAGGGACGACGGTGGAAACGAGACTAGCATCTCTCCTCGTAAGTCTGATTAATACGTATGTGCAACAACTAGCACAGTGTGCAACGCCGTTCAATCGGTGCAACAAGCTCAAGGATTAAATGGCAGATGCAGTTTTCAGTCTTTGAGCTTCGCATTGCCGCCTTTATATTTTCGTGCACGTATATAGGCGTGTGCGCATGCGCGCGCGCGTGCCTAACCAGCCCCATTAGGAGTAATTTAGTTCGCCGAGTGTCGAGCGGCTAAGAAATTCTCACGGAAGACAATAGTCATTAAATCGTTTAACGTAATTGGCAGTCAGTAGAATTTCAAACACCCTGTATACGATGCTCCTACTATTATTAATATAATAAGCGCAACGTATCTACGAGTAAGCGCACACTGAAGTATACAGATGACGTCACTTTTTTCAAATTCCCGTTATCGCATTTTTCATTGTTAATGCATCGTTTGCATTTTTTTTTACTTGTAACTGTTTATCAATCGCGTGCAAGGCTGTTCTATTTATTAGTCTGGTCTGCGCATGCGCAGTGTTCTTATGTCAAGATTTATATTAGGAATTGCCATACGGGGAGGCGTATATTACTCAACCGTAATTTCGGTCGTTCATTAAGAAGCAGCAAGTAATGAACATGCTCAGGACGTTAATTAATCTTTAGTCAACATTCAACATACGCGTATCAACCTCAAGACTGAGTTAAATAAATGGTAACAATTATCTAAACAAAGCCCGGTGCATTAAGTTGCTCGTGAAAAAAAAAAAAATTCAAAACTGCAACTGTTACGGATGAAGAAAAGTATAATTTATACAATACTTTGAACTTCATTTTTTGAGTAATTAATCAAACGCACTTTATACCGCTAGGTGTAATTTCGTCTCATTACTCACATATACAATTCCATGGAATTGTCTCGGATGAATTTGCTTATGCACGGACCAATGAAACTAGGATTATTTTTCTAGTGTGTTTCTTTGACCTTTTTTTTCTATTCTTCTAATCGTGACGCGCATCTTTCCTTACAAAGTCTTACCAGAGATAGGATGGCACTATCTGTTCGAATCTACATACGCGCGCTTAGATAATCGTAAGCAATGTAATTGCACAATAAAAAAACCTGCCGGTGCGGCGCACGAAACCCGTGATGCATTCGAATGCTATAAATGGTTGAGAATTTTTTCTAACGGGAAATCATTGTTGATAAATTCTTTTTTTTTCTTTTTGAAGGCGCCTGTACCTGTTTTGTAACGATTTCATAATAAAACAAACACGTGATAGGGACACCGTCTAAATATCATAGATGACCCGAGTGACCCAGTCAGACATCATAGATACTTATCTATGATAAAAAATGGGCAAATAGATAATTTTATTCTTTTATCAATGGCGCTACAGTCCCGTTCAAAAATCTCTATTTCATCGTGAAAATTCAATATTCGTTTACGAGCGTCTCTGGAGATGTCCCCTTATCGCGTACAGGACGCAACAAAAAAAATTGACACGTATGACACATGTGTGAGCGCGTATGTGTAATCGCGACAGTAACGGGTCCGCGTGATAACGCGTGCTCTAAAATCGCTGAACTTTGTCATTTATCATTCGCGCTTTTATATATTCACCCGCACACGTAGAGAGGAGGAAAATTTATTAGGTCGCTATATATATGTATATATAAATACCCCAGTCAGCCTGTACTCCACATTTTGCCTGAAGAGAATAATCGCATAAGACGTAACTATAGTAACCGATCTATAGCATGTACGTAATACCATATGATGCACGGTGTGTATCACGTATACGCATGTTCTATATTAGGACGGAATTGCAGTTGCAAGATTTATGCGAATTGCTAATACGCATTTGATTGGGCAGCCTCTTTTTCTGAAGCATCCTAATTCCGCGGAATCTAGTACTTCCTTCGCGTTAACGCTTTGCCTGTCATTACGTTTTCTACTACTTGTTACGTTAAGTGGTCTGCGCATGCGTCCCGTTACCAATAGGCCAGTGATACAAGTGAATTTTCGCTGGGTAGAGAAAATTACTAAATCGCACCAGACACTTTATTACCGTGCTGTAAGATTGTTACGACTCGTAAACTTGAGATTTTTTATAAACAATTATTCTTCCTGTACCCACGTGTAAAATGTGTGGACAGGTCGGGAGGAATTGAATTTGCGAAAATAAAAGTTTATTTGTATCCTACAGGTTGTTCGTGTATTTATGTAATATAAGAATTAAAAATTTTGTAATTACGAGAAACAAAACAATTTTATCGGTATTTGTCCCGATCGAAGGGAACGAAATCTCAATGCCAGGCTATCGGTAACAACCTCCTCACCCCAGATCAAGATGACCCACGTTTCTACGAATTCTATTTCGATAATTGCGGTAATCGGCACATCGATACTCAATAACGGTAAGTGTACGGGTGCACGTGACTTGTTATTTATTTAATGATTGCGATTTTTGTGGTGAAGAGAAATACCAATACGTTCACCGTACGTATGAGATCACAGATATTTGGCATAAATTCCTACGCTGTAAGAATATCATATGTGAATTCATACATGTTATAGACGTGTGACGTTTCTGTAACCCAAAATAAATTCACTTCCTAAAATAGACGAAGTTCCATTGGTGAACCGAGTATTTACACGAAATTAAGTCTGAACTTTGACCTGCTCCTTGAAACCCTTCATTTTTGTCAATGATAAAATAATCATCTCCCATGCGTATAGACATGTGTGTACACTCAAACACATTAAATGACTCGACGCGTTTCTCGATAATTTTACGAAATCCGTAAGCCATGAATATTTTCGATGAATGGACAAGTTCACGTTTCAAACGGTCAATGTTGAACTTTGCGTGATAAGGAAAAAATTTGACAGCATTCACAAGAGCCATTCCTAGTAATACAAAAATTCTGAAGACTAAGTTAATAGTGAAAATTTTTTTATCTAAACTAATCAATTTTATTTTCTTCGCGTTAACTGATATTTCGCTACTTCAATGGTTACGCACTGTTGGATGCTGGAATATCTAGTATCCTCTTAAGAGGATCCCATCCCTTGTACCAATCTGTATCTCACGTGTGTACATGTGCATTTTTTGTCTCTGTCTTTTTATACTTCCTTTTTTTTTTCTTTGCGCCACGTCTCGTCATCGGCGCCTTTCGTGTCAGACACTTTCCCATGTAGACTCTTATTGACCTATCGGTCAATCGCAATGGGAAAAGCAGCTACCAGTCTCGCTGGGATTGGCCCACCCTGAATATCATTTTGTAAATTCACTCCAGCCCGTACTATGTGTATATTTATACTATGCGTCAGTGAGTCAACTATGGGTATGTTAGGAGTGCGAAAAGTTAATATATTATATTCAAGCTAACTCCCCACAGCTTCCGGTTACCATCTCGTTGGATTCTCTATGAGGTTTATTGCTCAAGAAATGCTCACCCGTGATGCGGTAGTGCCTGGACTACATTATCGAGATCCTGGACTGCTCTCTGAGAATATCTGGCTCCAGATTCAGGTTCCTGGTGCGTAGGATTCGCCAGGAAGAGAAATGCGGCAGCCAGCAAGGATAAACCAGCTTTGTGCACCAGCATTATTATCCTTTACACAAATCCCACGACGTTTTCACACGACTTCCGCTTTGGCCGATGGCCTTCCGCCCAGCCTCCCCTTATCCGAGCTTGCGATTTTCTTGCATCTGTGTGCTTTTTTATATTTTTTTTTTCTCTCTCTCTTTATCCTCTTCCCTGTCGCGTGCCCTCCTGGGCACTTTGTAATCTGTTGAGATCAATTTGATCTATATGATCGATATGATCTTTGATCGATCCTACTGGTACAACGTGACTACGAGTTATGGATGGATTTTTCAATTTTGTTTTTAAATCTATTGGTCTCTCTTGCTCTTATTTTTTTATTGCAAATCCGTTTTTGGCATGAAAATAATTTTTGTACGGTTTAAAAAAATTGCTTATGCTCTCTGATCAATGCTAAGTACATGGTTGGCCGTATTGTCTCTCCGGAAGCTCCAAATTAGTGTGACACGATACACTATCAGCTGTTATAAATGTCGAGTTTATCTGTGGAAGATGATACTAAGAGAAAAATGGCTACACAATGCTTGATAATTTCTCAACACTTTTTCTTGGCCAGTTCCAATATATTTTTATCTGACAGGAATAATGATATTTGTATTTCGAATATTTTTGCAAAATTTCTTTCATTCTTATGGGTTGTGTCTGCAGACGCGTGAAAGGCTGAGAATGAGTAGCGCGCTGAGAGTGATACAGGTTCTGCAATTTTGAACGAGTCTCGGGTCGTAAAAACAAAACTAGTCGTTCAATGATTCGAGTGTGCAATTGCGTCTGCTCTCCTTCCAGGAGAAAGTATGCAGGTAGCGTGCATTTCTTTAGAATGATAAAACGCACCTATGCTAAATATTATTTGCATAATTCCAGACAAGTAAATTATAGTGTAAACATGATTTGTCATCATGTTGCCAACACTGTAATCGGCTTTCCCTCGTTACACGAAAATTCCGTACCGGTAAGAGAGATAAAAAAAAGGAGAAACTCATTAATTCAATTACATATATGAAGAAATAATTTCTCCCAAAAAATAAAAAAAAAATTGAATCATATAAAAATTCTAAAAATATTAACATTCTCAATAATTAATTTTCATTAAAAAAAACTGAACCATCCATCCAAATCCGTAAACCATTGCCCAGACCATGAGGGATCACAAAAGCAAATCACTTACTTTGTCAACGACAAATCAAAACCAGCGATAAGGCCCGAAGAGATACAGGTGCGAGGCTCGACCAGTAACCATAGGGCGCGCGAAAATCGGTTCAAATTTGAATCTCGTCAACGTAAAAATCCATAAGAATCACACAAAAAAAAATTTGAATAACCCAAAACCAAAAATATCTTCTTAAAAGATATCTTTAAAAAATTCGCCTTCCCAGCTATCACCGTTTCTGGGACATGTTCCCGACGTTTCCGTCCGATCTCGTGCCTGCGTTCGTACGGTTTCGTGTCGTGTCGGTGGGACCGCTCGAGTAAAGGGATCCCTGGTTAAGAAGGTGCGTCGACGGGACTCGACACGGGACTGAAGACTCGTAAGAACAGCTTGCACTCCAGAGTGCCCCAACTCATCCCGAACCAGTACCAGCCTCTCTCATCTACACTCTCTCGTTCGTATACATCAGCATATGTTCCACACATATATCTATATCAGTACGTAGTTCCCTTACTCTTTCGTACGTTTTACTAGTTCTGCCTCCTTCATATGTAATAGGCCTCTCTCGGCTCTCCGCTTGTCTTTTTCATGCCTCGACTCATCTCCCTCCGAGATACGATATAGTCTCCGCCACTGATACCAATACCGAGTCCCGTGCACGTGAGTGTCCTCGACTAATGAACTTGGTGCGTGTGCGTATTGACTCATGAGAACGCGTGAACACTTAAGGCGTCAACTTCCAACACTTCCTTTGGTAAAGCACTTTTTGGTAATAGCACTACTTGTCAATTTTTACAAAATTTTTTCTCACGCCACTTTCAATATTCTCATTGAATTACACTGAAAACTAATATCGAAACCGGAATAAGATGCTGACCGTTTCCAACCAAGTGATTATAAAGGAAGAACAGGTGACTTTAACGCCTGTGGCGCTGGTGACGAGATTGCTAAGATAAGACAAATTCTCTCAAGGGTCAAGGGTAAATGGCTACTGGCTATTGGCGAACTCTCGTATGTGCTTATACAAGCCTGAGAAGAACGTCGTGTCGAGCGCGCGATAAGACCCATAGATAATCGCTAATGAGTCGCCGCGGAAACGAGTTTAGCCGAAAAGTGCGATGACACGCGGATTGGAAGCTGCGAGCTCCTCCTATTTACTCGATAGATAAGGAACTAGGCAATGGTTGCCATAATTGCTACGAAGTACAGCATGTGAGAATATATGTATTACACCGTATTCTAAGGGGCACAAATCATGGGATATCGACGACACAGAACGCGTACAGTTTTTTGATAACAAATTCATGCGTAGAAAACGAGTACGCAGTAGTCCTTGTGCGCATGCGCGTACCTTGCAATTACTAATAATAATCCAGAGTCTCATCCTCGACGAAAACACCCTTCGAAAACATGTGTTGATATACTTTTGTTCTTTTACCAGCTTTTTTATCTTCGTTCAACTCTAATCCCTCTGTGGTTTCATTCAAGCATCCACAGCTGCTATATCTACCATCGGGAGCGAGCATCATAATCCGAAGTGAATATCCAAAATAAAAGATGGCCGCCGGCGTCGCCGCCGCCGCGAGACAGGAGGCACGGGTAGAGGTGGAAACCGAGACTGACAGATGTATATGTAAAATAAAGAAATATCAAATAGCTCGCGCCTAGTGGATGTATTAACACTCCGAGCCACGTGGAGGCATCGACCAAGGATCCAGGATGCGCGATGTTAAATGACAACACGAAGATATTGTTAATGGGGACGCATAAAACGTATCCCAAACACAGTACTGGTATGTCACGGTCTATACCAACCATGAGATCTTTGATAATGTCCCTCAAGGCGATGCTCAATCTTGCGTGAGTAAAATCGTTTAGACTAACTCGGCTGATAATTAAGCTTGGTACTGGTCAAGTTAGGTTTAGTTAGTTTCATTTTGTAGCAGTGAAGACGCCACCGTTTCACTCGACGATTTTGTGAACCGCACTGAATTTGGAAATTTTCAAAAATCACGATACGTCGGGACTACTCGATTTCCTGGAGTAAAATATAGAACGTGACTCCGCACTATGGTCTCAGGTGTTGTTTCAATTTTTCCCTCGCTCATTAAAGAAGGGTTTACGATACACTACGTTTTATTGGTAGCATAAGCCATTGTCCTTACGCATGCGCAGTTTAATGGCATTCATTGTAAGCGCGCCAATCGTTAACATTTTATTGACTCTCCTTACGGCAAGAATCGCTAAATAATATCGTTCCCTTTGAATTTCGTGAAAGCGTCGACCGAGTCCCGTGGCAAAGTTCAGGCGTGCTATAAAAATTTAAAAAATAAATTAACGAAAACAATATACCGTGTGTCAAAAAAATAATGCCAATGCACTCGTAACTATATATATGCAATATTTGCACTCGAGCGAGGAGACCGAGGCGACACCGGAAGTGAGTTAAATGTACCGTGAAAAAAGGGCATGAGTCCTTACAGTCTGGAAGGAAGAACGGAGACGTAGATAGAATAATTTTGAAAAATTAAGACCGATTAATTTTTCATTATCAACACTGTATATGGGCGCGATCGTTCATTCGGTATATTCTATGATTCACATCCTCTCTCGATAGAATAGTTTGTATCGATTGACACTGCTGGTCAGGATGGTCGACATCGTAACGGGAAGTTGGGAAGATGAGATTCTGTAAAGGTCTCTAGGTCCCACGTGATCCATGGTTCTCTTTGTCACCTTTGTGTCACGTGTCTATGATGAGAATTATGAAAAATGATAGAATGATTTTAAACGTAAGTGATGCTGGGATACGAAATGGTCCAGAGTTTTATTCATCCGCAATTAATTATTAATAATAATATTTATCGCGATAGCTTCGCTTTGGTTCTCTGCAATTTATCTGAAGTTGGGAACCAGTGCTCTGATCTCTAGACTTGCGTTTTGTGGAGTCTGGCCACACGAGTAACGGGTATTCACTGTCACATTAGAATTGCCACGAGATAGTTGCATGTTAATAAAATTGCCTAGAGTGTCAAAAAAAAGGAGAAACTGATCTCGATACCATAATAAAATAGTACGTCATCTTAGGAACCCATGACAAATCAACAAGACATCAACGGAACTGCATTTGGAACGAAATAATTATCTTGTCACGAGATTCTAATCTTTTATACATTTTTCCCAAATTTTCTGTCCAATTGTCACTTATGAAAAATGTTAACTCCCAAAAAATTATCTATAACGCAATTTCCTGCGTTCATCCCTACGCGTAAAGCGTGGTCCGATCTTGGATCTTTCAGTCTGAAGAATTTCGAAGGGAAGCGCCAGCCGCGTCGCGTTACACGGCTCAGCGCGCGCGAGGAATTCATGCAAAGAAACCATAACTTACAAGAAAATCCACATTGTCCTTGGAATAGATATTAAATGCACTGGGGCTGCATAATTAACTAGAACAAAAAGGTAATCGCAGCGAAATCGGAACAATACGTGTGGTCCATAGGGCTAAGATCCAACTGGCAACAGCAACTATAAGGCGCATCTTCATGTTACGAAATATCCATGTGTCGAGGTACAAGGAGACACATTGATAAATGCGTAAGGCATGTAGGTGCTGGTTGAAAATAATGAAATAATTTCACGGTGATTACCAGCATCCCGGTCCATCTTGGCAATCCTCATGTAGGCGATATCCTAGCAAGCAAGTGAGACGCCGTCTTAAGGCGCCATGAGTATAATCCTCTCCTCACGAAGCGACATACGAGTTATTCTCGCAAACACGATAGACAGTGATTACCGGTAGCGAAGCAGGACGTCGCGGGGCCTTGCGCGACGCCGCGACGCTGCTCTGCTCCCTACACCTGTAATCATCGTATAGACGACGAGCGTCGTCGAACTGGTCTACGTGCCACTTTATCGCGGGGACTCGTATGCGCATCATTTTTGAATTTTTTTTTAGCCAATAGCTTCTTTCATGTTGGCGCCTTGTTTCCCACTAATAATCTCGTGCGCTTACAGTGCGCTTGTCTCTGGGCACCGGGACGCTGCCCGACGCGTCGCGTCGACTGGTTCCGTGTGAAAGATCAACAGTACCTACCTTCCTGATAAGCTAGGCCGTTCTGTATCTTTTTTTGTTTCTCAAGTTTTTATTACTCAAACTTTGCTAAATGTTTATGTTGGTAATAAGGCCAAGGATATTATTGTTTTATGCGGTTTCATAAGATAAGACTAAGTTATCTTAGAATTGTTATATGTATCAGTGATCGAGATCATTTTTAGCTTTATTATCTATAGTAAATTATTTCGCTTTTTTTATTGCGATTCCATCTCGTGTATACAGTGCTTGATAAGCTTGTAGACGTTGCATCTCTCGTAGATAAACGAACTGCAGGTTTTCAGTCCTGAGAAAATTATGAAAATCACCGTAGATTATAAGCAGATTAAATATGACGGTTTTATCCGTTGATTGCGAGATTTTCGACTACTGCGCATGCGCCTACGTTATAATGGAAGATTGCCTGTTTTATTGGCCACTTTTCTCACGTATGTAGGATTCCTCATGATTTCTCCACTTTAAAGGTATCGTGGTCGTTCGACCTTCGACCTGCTTTATATAATTACTTAATTGATTAGTGAATTTCGAAATTCTTG